>CM053625.1:102925385-102935385 GCA_028646595.1 Phalanger gymnotis
ACCCTATAAACATGGCATGAGGGCTGAGGATGTCAACTGGCTACGCTAACTCTGTAGTGTCTAGCTACAGAAAAGTGTTCCAGCTCCCCCTCCCAGTCTGCTAGGCAACAGATTTTGGGAAGGCCTAAAACACACACTGCCTTGGCTTATCCCAGAAGAGTCGTCTGTGCATATCTAGCCAAGGTCAAACAAATAAACAGTAAGCCAGAGAAGGCAGTCAGCACTAAAAGTCACAGAATTTTAGAGTTGGAAGGAACATCACAGAGGCCATCTAGTCTAACCTATACCTGAAAAATGCCTCTCTAAGACACATACACACAATCAAGAGTCACTCAGCCTGTGCTCAAATACCTCCAGGGAGGAGCATCTCAGGACAACAAAAGCAACAGTAGATATCTATCGAACACCTACAGTGTGAAAGAAGGTACTTGTGTTAGGCATTTGGGAGGTAAAGAAAAAACAAGCCCCTGCCCTCAAAGTGCTTAAATTCTACCAGAAGGATATCATTAATATACAGATATATATTCTATATGTTATATATTTATATATATGTATAAGTATTAGTGTTTTATATATAGATAAGTATATATGGTGTGTGTATATATATATGATATACACACACAAATAAGTATATATGGTATACACACATGTGTATGTGGTATATATACAGATAAGTATATATGGCATATATACACAAATAAGTATATATATAATGTATATTACATATAATGTGTATATATATTATATATAATTGTATATATAAGTATACATATATAGATAAGTTTTATGGTATATATGCAGATAAGTATAAATGATATATATATATATACTGATAAGTATGTATGATGTATATATATATAAGTATATGTGATATATATAATATATATATATACAGATAAGTGTATGTGGTATATATACACAGATAAGTATATATACAGATAAGGGGGAGCCAATTTGGAATCAAGAAGACTCATTTTCCTGTGCTCAAATCTGGCCTCAGACACTTGCTAGCTGTGTGATCCTGGACAAGTCACTTAATTCTATTCGCCTCAGTTTTCTCGTCTGTAAAATGAGCTAGAGAAGAAAACAGCAAACCACTCCAGCATCTTTGCCAAGAAAACCCCAAATGAGGTCATGAAGAGTCAGACACAATTGAAGCAACTGAACAACGAAACAATATGCACGTAAATATATATCATACATGTATATTCTTCCTCAAATGGTCTTGTATAAATGTGTATGTATATGCAAGATGGTTTGAGGAAGAAGAGAAAACTAAGAGCTAAGGAGAACAGGAAAGTCTTTCTTTTGGAGATGGCCCCCAAGTTGAACCTTGAAGAAAGCCAGGGATTCTCGAAAGCTAAAGGTGAGCAAGGCATGAACTCCAGGCATGCAGGCCAAATGGAGACAGAAGATGAAATGATGAATCGGGGGAAGAGCTGGTAGGCCCGTTTGGCAGGATTGGAGAGAGTATGAAGAGAAATAATGTGAGTTAAGTCTGGGAGGCTTGCACAATGCAGGCTATGAAAGGTTTTAAGTGCCAAGTGGAAGAGTGTGTGTTCTTATCTTAAAGGCCAGGGTAAACCACCCAAGCACCTTGAGCAGGGAGGGTAAGGCAGAAACCCGAGATCAGAATCAGGGAGACACATGAGAAGTGATGATGGTCTCAATGAGATGGTAGCTGTGTGAGTCTAGCTCAAAGAAGGGGACAGAGGTGAGAGATGTTCTGGAAGGATGATTGTTCTCGACTCTGTTATCCCCTGTTTCCTGAGGGAATTCATCTCAACTACTCTGAACAGGAGATTAGGGTAGTCACACCTGCGGCGCATCTGGAGGGATCGCAGGATGGATAACTGGAAAAGAACTTAGAGATCTTCTACCCCAACCCTCCCATTTTAATGATGAGGAAACTGAGGCCAAAAGCAGTGGAGTGGTTTGCCCAAGGTCACATAACTTAATGATATGGATCCATATACTCCGATAAAAATCCACTGTTAAGTGGAAGGATAATACTGAAACTGACTCGGCTATACCAACCAGCAAATGAATCAATGTGAGAATAGACTCCAAGGTGGGGAGACCTTGTCCAAATAGCTTCCAAGATGCTCAGGGAGAAGAGGATGGCTCTCTGCTCGAGGATGTTTCTTGCACCTTTTAAAAAAAATGTACTGCCTTGGAATTTAAATTTCCATCCCAGGGAGGAAAGAGACATTAAGAAAAAAATATCCAATTCAAGCCCCTCTTTTCAGAACCCCAACCTTTAGGGAGGGAGGCACA
This sequence comes from Phalanger gymnotis, assembly GCA_028646595.1. Classification (NCBI taxonomy): domain Eukaryota; kingdom Metazoa; phylum Chordata; class Mammalia; order Diprotodontia; family Phalangeridae; genus Phalanger; species Phalanger gymnotis. The sequence goes on from CM053625.1 coordinate 102,927,663, forward strand.
AATGCAAGCTTATCATGGCTGCAATGGAAGTCTGCTAGCCTTGCCAATATCCTGGTGACCCCTTTCTGGATATCATTCTTCCCTGGCCACTTAGATAAAACTAGGCCACTACGAATCCCACAGTATTTTTATGTTCACTAAGAGGTTCGGTGTCAAGGATCCATGCAGAATTGCCAATACGAGCTTCATTTCCTTTTGAAAATAAATGTAACTAGGGTCAAGAAGGATTTAGATAAATGTCCACATGCTAATCTTTGCAGGAATTATTGTGCAAAAGTTAGGGGTCATCACCAACAATTACAAACACATATTGGGCACCAACTACATGCAGGGCACAGGGCAGGATTCTGGGATAATCATAATTCCTTACATCTACAAAGCTTTTTATTCTTTTCAAGGCAATTTCACACCCATTACCTGACCTTACCTTGCACTTACGTCTCCCTCCCTAAGGGCTGGGCTTCTGAAAAGAGGGGCTTGAATTGGATATTTTTTTCTTGATGTCTCTTCCCTCCCTGGGATGGAAATTTAAATTCTAAGGCCGTAGGTATTTTTTTTAAAAAAGGCACAAGAATCAGAGGAGAATTCCAAAGTCGGGAGAGAGTCAGCTCTAACGCTAACAGCCCTTGTTCTAAAATGTGAGGACCTATACTTCCTCTAAGCAGATTATCCCATGGGTTGGTGAGGAATCAACATACAACCCTATCAGAAGGACGGGAGACTCCCGGTCTGTGGCCAAAGCTCTAAAGTTTGCACTACCCAATTACATTTGTATCCTGTTTTGGGCAGATACCACAAAGTTGGGTTAGAATAGCAAGAACAGTAATAATTAAAAACAGCATTTACATAGTGCTTTAAGGTTTGGAAATTACTTTACAAATATTTCACATGGTCTTTACAACATCCCTGGGAGGTAGCTGCTATTATTATCCCCACTTTATGGATGAGGAAACAGACAGAAGTAAGATAGATGACTTGTCTAGGGTCACACAGCTGGTAAGTGTCTGAAACCAGATCTGAACTTAGGTGACTCCTGACTCCAGGTCCAGCCTTCTATCCAGCCCATCACTTTAAAGGGAAACATTCCTGCAGAGGGCTCACAGATTTAAAACTGGAAGGCACTTTATAATACATCTAGTCCAACCTCTTCATTTAGAGGAGGAAACTGAGGCCCACAGAAAGTAAATCACTCGGCAAGGTCCCACAAGCAACAAGTGGTGGAGCCAGAATTCAAATTCTAATTATTCTGACTCCAAATTCAATCATCTTTCCACTATACCGTGGTGCCTCCAATAATATCACAAATCTCAGTCCGTTCACCCTTTGACAGCTACCGTATACAAGGCCCTGTGCTAACGTAAAGAAGTCTTAACATTTAGAATTCATGTAGTCTATCAATCAATCAGGAAGTATTTATTCAGTGTCTGCTGTATGCCGGGCTTCCTGTGAGTAATGCAAAGAAGTATGGAACAGAGTAGAACACTCCATGTCTCAAGTGTTGTATCTATGAAGCATCTCTTGATCGGGGCATTTATGGAATTCAAAATGGTATACATCAAAACGAAAGAAATTGGAGGCGTCTTGAACCATAGCAAGATGAGATGTCAAGGCTTAACTAAGGGAAAACAAGCCCAATTGCATCCCAGATTAACAGCCCACTATAGAACAGATTTACTCCATGACCCTATTCTGCATGCTAGACAACTTTTTTTATCGGCATTAACAATTAAATGATGAGAATTGTTTTGGAATGAATATTGCCCAGTATGAATGAGAGTTTATACCTCTCCAGATACCGTTGTTGACAAGATGGAATCTCACCGATTTACAGTGTTACCCACTGAAAGAGAGCAGCCCCACCATCTATACCTGTTCTGCACCCAGCTGTGGAGCCATGGATCTATGGAACTATAACAATGAGGGGAGGAAAGCAGGGAATACAAGGAGCATTCTAGAGATATTTTTAAATTAGCTTGGATGACTTGACATACAGGGAAGCTAGGTGGAGCCTGGCCCCCATTTCAAAGCAAATGGCATTTTGTAAAGTAGAAACCAATTCCCCAGCCTTGAAAAGTGCAGAAAATTCATGAGTGTGGGAAACAGTCAATAACCAAACTTCATTTAAAACAAAGCTACAAGATGATCCAAAGGCAGTACATCCAACAAATCACTACTAAAATTTCTAGTAGTATCTAAAATTTTCTCTGGCCCTTCAAAATGACAGCTATTGTATCACCAGAAATAATAATATTTCACATTTAAATGATGATGATGATGATAATGATAATGATCTCATCTGTGTATAGGGTGTCCCAAAAGTCTTAGAGCAGTTTTAAGCTAGTTAAGTTATTTATGCCATTAAAGCTTAAAGCAGCACTAAAAACTTTTGGGACAAGGACAATGCTTCAACATTTAGAAAGCACGTTCCTCACAACACCCCTGTGAATTACGTGTCCGTATTTTTACCCTGGTTTCAGAGCTGAGCAAACTGGCACCCCTGGAGGTTTCACGATGTTCTAAAGATCACAAATCAGAGAATATCAGAGATGGAGAAAGCGCCTCAGAGGTCACTGAATCCAATATATAACATCCCTGAAGAGTGGTCTTCCAACTTTTACTTGAAAATTTCCACTGAAAAGTGGAATCAACAAACAAAACAACAACTGGAAATTTGGCACATCCAATGGGAAACGGCTTAATAAACTGTAGTATAGGAGAGAATCAATAGGGAGCTCGAAGCCTGGAAGACCTGAGCTTAGATCTACCTCTGACATGTACTGGCTTTGACTTGAGGTGAAACACAGCTTCTCACCTGAAGACTATAAGTTGCAATCAAGGTACCAACTTGACTTGGTAAGCAGGAGTTTCCTTACTTAAGAATTTCTTATACCAATAAAATCAGAGGGTCAGTACCTTTCCTTATATGAATGTTATCGACTGTCATCTTGTCATAAAAATAACTAATCTGAAGAATTCAGAGAGAATTAGAAGATTTAGATGAACAGATGAAGAGTGAAGTAAGAAGAATCAGAAAAACAATGTATACAAGGATGACAATACTATGAATAAATATGAGACTAGAAGGCAGTCCAGTTCTGATCAATGACATCATTATCCCCTCCTCATAGTAGGCAGGTGAAGGACTACAGATGTGGAATGTGGTTTATGTGATCAGATCTCCTAGCTACCTACATCCATTGGTTTTGACTAAATGTGCTGGGTTTGGGTTACAAAGAAAGTTTCATTGTATTTTGTGGGTGGGAAGGAGCTAAGAGGGAAAGACTGTGACGTCAAAACAAAAGACCATAAGACTTTAAAAAGAAAAAAAAGGAACCCACTACCTCTCTAGACAATCCATTCTATTTCTAGCTGACTCTAATCATTAGTAAGTTTTCCTTTATGTTGAGTTTGCAACCTCTACATCTAGGTGTTCACGGTTCTGCCCTCTGGGACCAAGTAGACCAAATCTCATTTCTCTTCCATATGAAAGGTCTTTAAGTCATTTGAATGACAATAATAATAGCTAGTATTCACATGGCAGTTTAAGGTTGTAAAGTGCTTTACATATGATATTTCAGCTGATCTTTACAAAGAGGTAGGTATCATCCCATTTTACAGATGAGGAAATTGAAGCTTTGAGACATCAGTTGACTTGACCAGGGTCACACAGCTAGTACATGTCTGGGGCTAGATTTGAACTCAGGTCTTCCTGACTCCTGACTCTCTACCATATCATTTAGCTAACTTCTTGGACATAGCCATGTTGTCATTACCTCTTTTTGTTCTCTCTTCTTCAGGCCAAACATGCTCAGCCTCCTTAACTAATCCTCAAATGATATGGTCCTTAGTCCTCTTACTTCTATAAGACTGTCTTCCTCTAGTTTAACCATAACCTGTCAGTGCCTTTAGGTGGACTCAGAAAGTCCCAAAGACTTCCCTCCTGGAAGCTTGGGGTCTCTTGCTTCTAAGCACTTTCTCGGCCTGGCTATGCCAGCTATCTTTCTGAAGAATGACCTTCTCCCAGTTAAAAAGGACACCTTCTTTTCCCAACAAATGGCCTTGGGACTCAGTAGTCCTATTCCCTAGGCTCATGGGTTAGGATGACTCCAGACTCTTTGTCTAGGTCTTAATAGACCTATATCATGCTGTTATTGGTTAGTCATTTTCCAGTTGTGTCCAACCCTTCATGACCCCATTTGGGGTTTTCTTGGCAAAGATACTGGAATGATTTGCCATTTTCTTCTCCAGCTCATTTTACAGATGAGGAAACTGAGGCAAACAAGGTTCAATGACTTGCCCAGTGCCACAAAGCCAGTAAGTGTCTGAGGCCAGATTTGAACTCAGGAAGATGAGTCTTCCTGATTTAGGGCCTGCCACTCTATCCACTGCGCCACCTAGCCACTTGGTAATACTGTACCTTCCCTCTTTTGACTACATCAGGTTCTCTGTGGATGCGTGGAAATGAGCAATATGTCAACGTAGTTTCAGACCTCTGTGAGTGGCTCGAGGATTGAATTAACCTACTGAGAAGTTACACATTTTCAACCGACTAATCACATTTCATTGCACTTCACCTAGACATCAATACAATGACATTAACTCTTTGGTCCCTACAATCTGTGGGGAAATGGTCTACTCTAACTTTAGTGCTGTGAAAAGTCCATCTGCTTAAGTAGAAGGGCTTGTGATGATATTAAAAGAGGAAGCATAGAAAAGTTAAAAAAAATTTTCCCTAATAATTATCTCCTTTCTTGCTCTCCATGCAACAGAATTCATTCTTTGATATAAATCTACTGGCCTAGTCCCAGTTCATGTGACCTAAAAAGTATTCCAAGGTGTAAAGGTACCTTTTCTCACCCAGGAACACCTCTGCACTTTCATGAACAATCCCAAAGAGCTTCAGCCAATTGTTTTTATCCTACAAGAGGTCTAATGTACGCCAAGGTTAAATACCTAAAATTCACACCTTGGCTACAGGGAATAGTGGAAAGGTTGGTGCAGCTTGTCCAGTCTAAGGAGGAATAAGCAAATTTTACCAGGTAAAAAATGGCAGTGCATTTTGACTGAGTGTATTGGTGACACACGTGAGCTTCCTCAGTTCCCCGCGCACTTCTATGTTTTTTTAATATTTAAATATTTTCCCCACCTTCAGGTTCAAGATGACAGAGTGACAATGAGCAAGTCACCACTTAAGTTCCCTATGGTTCACTTACCCCACCTGTGGAATGCCAAGCATCTTGGCAAAGATACTGGAATGATTTGCCATTTTCTTCTCCAGCTCATTTTACAGATGAGGAAACTGAGGCAAACAAGGTTAAATGACTTGCTACCTGTAAATTGGCTTATTCAGTCAATAAAACTCATTATGTTTATCCAAAAAAATTCATCCATCCTCCAAACATTTCTATATGTGTTGGCATCACAGTGACCCCTGCAGTCATCCAGGTTTGTAACGTTGGGATCACCACCATATCCAGTCTGTTGCCAAGTCTCATTAACCCTACCTTTACCTCATATCCATGCCATTTTTACACACACAGCCTCTACACTGGTTTAGACTCTTATTGCTTCTAGCCTGAATCATTGGGATATCTTCCTAATTCCAGTCTCTTCTCTCTTCAATGTCCTCCACAAAGTTGCCAAATCGACTCTATTGAAACACAGACCACGTAAATCCCCAACTCAAAGATCTTCCACGGTTTCCAACTGTCTCTACGACATATTATTGCAATCCATACACTTTCTACTCCAGTCAAACTAGCTTGCTATCTCATCCTTTCGCCATCTTCTCACCCCATGCCCTTGAACAAGCAGTCCCCCACGTACAGAATGCAGCCCTCTTCACGTTTGCCTCAGAGAATCCCAGCTTCCTTGAAAGCACATCTCAGGCGACACTTTGAACATGAGGCCTTTGTGGATTCCTCCCCCTCCCTGCACCCTATTATGACCAGTCTCTTCTCGAAATGATTTGGTATTTTCATGCTCATGTACATATTATATTCTCTCACCTCCCCCCCCCACTCTCCTCCCCACCCCCATCCATGTAATATAAGCTGCCTGAGGTCAGGGACTGTTTTGTTTTTATCCTTCACCTAGCTCAGTACTTCACACAGAGCAGATGCTTAAGAAATGCTTGTTGGATTCAATGCCTCTTGCCCTCCCGCAGCCACAAGGCTTAATGAGATGGCTCGGGGGACGTGCTCTGAGCAATGTCTCCAGGTGGCATTGTTGTCATGGTCACATTTGCACCAAATGGTACTTTTAATCCTCATCAGGATCTCTTTCAGGTGGTCCTTTTTTTTAAAGAAGGTCCAGGCCCTAAAAGGAAGTGAGCTCTCTCCCCCTTACTTCCTAGCTTTCACATCTGAACCAGACTACCTGAGCCCATCCATCCAAACAAGGCTACCTGGGCCCTTCCACAGCGATGCCAAACTGGTCATGTAGAAGCTCCAAATATTCAGACGGCAGAATTCCTACCACAAATGTAGCAGCTAAATATTGTAAGACTCCTAACTCCCCCATCTGTGTTTTGCCTCCCAAGAGGGAAAATAATCTTCGCAGAGATTCCCTTGTCTGGCAGGCAAATTCTAAACCTTACTGGCAACCACAGCTCTGTTTTCCAAACCGAACAGCTATGGAGCTGAGAGTCAGGGCTGCCTGGGATGTACTGAGGAGGGAACTAACCTCCTTCCTACTTTATTAAATCACTCTCTGTGGAAACTCAAGGCTGTGAAATAGATGAGGCTGTAATTGTTGTCCGTGTATCATTGATAATGCTAGTGTAGGGTTTGGGGAATTAACAGCAGAAGAAGATTCCCAGGTAAATTCAGCAAACTTGCTGGAATGACTTACTGCTGGTGTTTGCTCTTCTTTTCAGTACTGAAGAATACACCAATAAATAGGCTGGTTGAATAGCCTCAGTGTAGTTCAAAACAGTATTTTTTTCTAACTGCATTAAAGAGGGTGAAAAATTAAACTTTCTAACTTTGTAGTCACAAGTTCAGGTTCCCTGTGAACACACATGAGAGCTGAAGCACAATCCCCACCCCCTCTTCCCCCCCACCATGGGTCCTGCCAAATCATTATTCCTCTCCTCCCCATTATTTGGAATCTTCCTTTCATTTTTCAGGGCTCTTCGTAGTCATCAAGCCTGAACCCTGTATGGTCTCAATTGGCAATAAACCAATAATATCTGATGCTAACAGTGAAGCCTAAATGATAGGCACCCCTATCGACTGGCCTTGATGTCTATCTGGGGTTCTCAACAGGCGAGATTTAAATGGTTCATTTTATTTTTAACTTTCACTTTTCCACATTTCAGCAGTGTCAGGCAAAGAGGTATGGTTTTACTATCAGAAAGAATCATGGTGCAGAATAATTTATGACTTCAGCTTGGGCTTTCAAAAAAGCTATTTCAAATCTTCACTTTGATTTGGCTGTATCAAAACTGCTCACAATAACGGCGGCGCTTTCTTGTAACTAGACTGTGCTGGCTGCGCCTCTGGATTTTGAGCTTCCTACTTGTACCAGAAAGTAACTTTGGAAAGGAACCGAGTTGTTTAGAGAAGCAAAAACAAGAATTTTTCATTATCCCTCTGTGCTTCCCCTTCCACTCCCAAACACACAGCCAGGCCACTACCACCCTTCAGATTGGCCATGGAGTAGAATCCTAGCATTTTGGAGTCGAAAAGGATGTCAGAAGTCATCTGGTTCAGTCCTCACC
>CM053625.1:102939348-102944348 GCA_028646595.1 Phalanger gymnotis
TTGGAATCAGGCTCATCTAGGCTCAAATCCCTCTTCTGACATGTACTGTTTGCTCCTGGTCAACTGACAACCTCTCAGTGCCCCAGGAAGCTCTCTAGGTGAATGAGTTGTGAAGATGCCCACCTGCACTGGTAGAAGAAGCTCCTAATGAGAAACTCCCTAGACACCGATGAAATCATAGGTCTTGGGTTTTGTTTTTTTTTTCTTTTTTTAAGAAAAAAAAGTCCTGGATTAGGTGGAGTCAAGAATCATGGCCCAATTCTAGTCCTTCCTAGCTCTACCACCACCATACTGTGTGACCTTAGGCAAGTTACTAGAGTATTTTCCTGCTTTATACAGTCATGATAGGCCCCATATATGAGCTGCTCAGAGCCTACTGTCTACAAGCCATCAGAGGACTGGTCAGCCAAAAGTAAGGACACTGAGTTCCATTATAATTCTCATAATATTGTGGAAAGAAAAACTTGGAGGAAAATGGCTGCTCGGATTCTACCATCCTCACCCTGGCCAAAAAGCCACTGGATGGGTTTTGCATGTACCAGTAACCCCAGCTCAGGCCAATGCTGCTCTCTTGGGCTCCTGTCACTGCAGCTCTGGCACCATGTTTTGTAAGCTTCACAGCTGAAACCATGAGTAAGGCCTTGAGAAAACTGTTAAGTCATAGTTAAAGGAATTTGATTTGTCATTGAGCTTTGACTCATTCATTGAATGAATTATTAAAATATCCAAATGAAGGTATTCCTTTAATTAATCAGTATTATTGAATGCTTACTATGTGCCATTTTTTTTTGCTACAGGAGATACAAAAGAAAAAGACACAATCCCTTGGTCACATAAGCTCCCAAAGAATCCTACTATCTTCATTGGGAAGGCCAGACTCACACTTGTGAGATAGTTCAAGAATAGTACAAAGTTAAGTGCCAAACTGGGAGGTTCTCTTTATAACTTTTTGAATTCTGAGAAAAGAAATACTAAGGAACTCAAGAGGACAGGGAAGGCTCCATAGCAAAGATGACAGTGAGATAAATCTTAAGGTGAAATTGGATTTAAAGATGTGGAGAAAAAAATGTAGGAAAATAGTTTCCTGGGTAAGATTTTTTCATGGTCTAGAAGAAGATACTGACACCTTTCTATTACATCTGTGTTAACTCTTAAGTTTCAGTGAGGGGCACCTAAGCCCTCAGGAAGAATCCTGAATATTTAGGGTGGTCAGGTAATGAAATAGACTTCTTACCAAGGCTATGATCATTCTGCAAAGAGAGTTAATATCTAGCTCTCTCAGATGTCTAGACCAGATGAATTCTTGATGATGTTGTCAAGTCTGTTATCCACAAGTGCAATGTGTTCTAATGAAGTTATTTTAATCTGCCATCATCATCATTATCATTACCATATAACAACTGGAGCATCCCCTCCCGTATGCAGTGCCGCCATAATATCTACACCAGGTTCAAGACGTTCTCTGGATCCATATCCACTCAACAATCGCAGTTCATGAGCCCCCACCAATGGTGTCACTTTTTTTTCCCCTAACAAGTTAGAGGATACGAAGCAAAGGTATACAATGATATCTTAATAAGTAAAATTACAAAAGAACGTTCTTTCCATAAAACTGGGCTACACTTTCCCACAAATATATACAACACTAATGTGGAGAGTGAGCATACAGATCATACATGAAGGGTATATGTGTAGGGAACAGATATGGCTAGAGCGAACATGTGAAAGCACAACTCACTCCTCTGGTGCTGCGGACCTGTTGGTATCTACTGCTGATATCATCCAGTTAACTAACTATGGCTGCTTCCCACTGGGCATGACATCTCCATTGGTCTCATGGTGCCTGCTGGTGACAGCTGGGCATGTAGTCTTAGCTAGACATTCCTCCACTAGTTTCCTGCTGAGCACTGCAATCTCTGTAGGATACTGTCACCTGCCTTTAGCTTCTGGGTTTCATCTCTTAAGGCTATCCAATAATCATCTCACCTCTAGACTAGAGATCTTTCCTTTGCACTCTATGCATGACTGGAGATCATAGCCAACTGTTCCAGACAACTATCTGATTTATGGTTAGAAGTCCCAATGTTCCTCTGGCTTATAAGGGAAATGCATTTGAGCAAGAACAAATGGTATTTTCTATCTACTTATCCCATATTCTTGCCTTTAATATATACATCTGTCAGCAGTAAAATCCCTTTGTTTTGGCCCTGTATTTTAGACAATGAAAAACCTCCTTCCTATAATAAGCAAACATTTACATAGCTCTTTAAAGTTTGTAAAATGCTTTATGTACATTACCTCATAATTATGGTGGTTGCAGTCAGGAAATAGCCTAAAAAGGACTTTGCTTCAAAAAACAAGCTCAAGAACAAATGGCCTTCCTTCATGTTTTAGCCTTGGAATGGATGCAAGTCTAAAGGACTAAGTCCCAAAGTGGAGTGGAAGGGGTGTTGGGGGTCAGCAGACCAGTTACAGAAGGAATGAACCATGTAAACAACTCCCTGGGCCCTTTTGCTACAGTCTCCCCATCCCACACTTAGGTCAACAGCTAACGTTTCTGGATCCCCATGTGGCAAAGTCAAGGTAAGGAGGGGTTTGAGAATAGCACCTATCTCAAAGGTAGTCATGCTATGAGAAATAAATGAAGGGGTGAAAACCTACAATCTTTCCTTTTAAATAAATTGGTCATAAGTTTGGTAGCTCTCTTCCTAAATCAAGGTTGATCTAAGTGTTATCTGATTATATTTGGAGTCATTATTCTTCCTTAACTATAGGATTTTCATAGGGTTAGTTTATATGCATATATGACTATGTATATATAACATAGGTATTGGTGTCCAGACCTTTGATTTCTTCAATGCAGGGAACTCCCAGTGATGGAACTCCATCTACCACAATAGCTGGCGATTATTGTATAACTAAGAGAGCCATCTGGGACAAGTAACCTGCCAAGAGTTGTGAAGTCAGAGACAAAATTTGAACTCAGGGCTTCCTGACTCCATTTCGAAAGCAATTCTCTATCCATCCATCCACTATGCTATACTGCCTATCAATGTGTCTGCATAGATATACACACACATGTATAAATACACATATGTACTCTAAGTAGACATATACCTAGTAGTATACATAGGCATATGTAGATATATACATAGAAGTATACATAGACATATACAAGGATATATTCATAGATGTTAATATAGACATATATATATACATACCTACCTACATACATATATATGTCTGTATGTGTCTATATATTTACTTTGTTTTTGGCCAGATGTGATTTCATTAGCATAGAGAACTCCCAGTGAGTGAATTCCCTCCACCAGCACAGATGGGCAAATGTTCAGCAATTTGTAGTCTTAGACAGATAGCATGGCCTGCTGGATAGTGGGCCAGCTTTCTAGTCAGGAAGAACTGGGTTCAAGTCCTGTTTCAGATACTGATAACCTGTTACCCTGGGCAAGTTACTTACCTTCTCAGTGTTTCAGGTAACTTTCTAAATATGTGTACGTGTGTGTATGTGTGTGTACATATATTTTCTTAGGTTGTATCCTCAAGCCTGTTACCTTTCAAAGATTTTATTTTAGCAGTCCAAGTCCTTTGAATACAGGAAAAGTAATGAGTGGGTGAATTAGTGGAATTCATTCATTCATTCATTCATCAACAAACATTTACTCAAAGCCAACTATGGGCAAGACCCCATGCTAAAAACAGAGAGGAATACAAAGATCAGTAAAAGGCAGTGCCCCTATCCTCATTAAATTGACAGCCATGATGGGGAGACTAGATGTGTACACAACCATAATACTAGGAAGAATGCAATAAGTATAAAGGAGAGGCCCAAAGTGCCATGGGTTCCAGGAGAGGAAACAATGCCTGGAAGCCGGGGTCACCAGGGAGGCTTCACAGAATCTCAGAATCAGCAGAGATCTCAGAGTCCATCTAGACCGAAACAAGAGCTCCCTCTACAGAAACCCTGACGAGTCGGTCATTTGGCCACCATCAGAAGACCTCCCACAAAGGCCTCTTCCATTCTGGGATCCTGCTGATTGTTAGCAAGCTTTTTCTTACATTGAGCCAAAACCGGCATCTCTACAGCTTCTACCTACTGAGCCTAGTCCCTCCTTCTGAGACTGAGCAAAACTAACGTGAGCTCTTTCCTACATGACAACCTTGGAAGTGCTTGAAGACAGCTATCATATCCCTGCTAAATCTTCTCCTCTGGCCTCTTTGTAAAGGACATATTTGATTTGGGTCTTGAAGGGTGAGTAGAATGTCAACAGGTGAAGATGAGGCAGGAGAGGACATTCCAGTTATAAAGACAAATGTGAGCAGAGGCTTAAAGGAGCCAGAGAAGCACCAGATATCTTCTAGAAGAGACAAGCAGCACAGCTTGATACACTAGCATATGACATACAAAAGTAAAGAATGAGAAATAAGACTGGGAGGATTGGTCTTATGGCAAAAAAAAAAATAGTCTACATACTCCTTACTCTAATAAGAAAGAAGGTAAAGAATGCTGAATTTGGAATTAGAGGATCTGGGTTCAAATCCCAGTTCTACTACATAATTCTTTATGGGATATTAGGCAAATCACTTAGCTTCTCTAGGCTGGGCCTCAATAGTCCTCATCTGGAAAACAAGGGCATTATACTTGATGACCTCTGAAATATCTTTTGGCTCTAAATCTATGATCCTACGGTATCAATATGTCTGCCTCCTGGCAGTGTCTCACCATTTGGCCCTTATTATCTTACTTATTCCCACATGTCTTAGACCAACTGGAACTTCCTCATTCAAATCAGAGTCCAATCTTCTGTACTGTAATTACCCTCTTAGAAAATTAAATCAGAGTAAGAAGTTTTACCTAAGCCAGCTCTTAATAAAAATTGTGGTAATATAAGCTATGCAGGTACTATGAGATGATAGAAGGTTATTAGAAGAGGAGTGTGTATTCCAGCACTGATTGTGAAGCCATGAAGAAGACAAGAAGT
>CM053625.1:102949348-102952043 GCA_028646595.1 Phalanger gymnotis
CCCTTGGCAAACGTGAGGAGGGCCCTGCACCATCCTTGGGGAGATGAGAGAAGGGTCCTTAAGGATCCAATTCCTTCCCATGAGAACTCAAATGCATTTTTTTTCATTTCATAGACAGGCAGGCAGTGTGGACCTTGCACAGACTCCATGAGCAAATCAGAAGTGAATCCCCTTTCCAATGCTCCAGACCATAGAGGAAGCAGCTGCATGGAAACAACTGTCACCCAAGGGCAGGAGACACTGGTGGCTCTTCACTGAAGAAAGTCAAAAGCCACATGTTGGCCCAAGTTATTCGATGAGGGAATATCCCACCCTAGAAATTACATTTTATAAAGCGCCCTGATCCTAAGGCAGCAAGAAGCATGGGCCCATGCCAGACCACTGTCTTCCCCACATACTCCCAGGATCTGAAGATGATTGTGAGGAATGGGATATGAGAAAGGGGGAAAATATGACAACCAGAATTTTGTGTATCCTGTTCATAAATATGCTGGAGATGCTGTTTGGTCTTTGCAGTAGCCGCCAAACAATGTTTATTTCTCACTAATGCTAATCTCAGTTATAATGAGGGTTTATCTTAAGTCCAGCAAAGGAGGAGCCAGGAAAGTCCTGGCTACAGGGGCAGCCAAGCTGAATTCTGTAGCTGATGTAGACAGGGACTATGGACAAGACTTGGAATAAACACTGACCATATTTAGGAGAAGCAAGGAGATGGAAATGCCATCCGTCATCATCTTCACCCAACTCTATTTGTCAGGATCACCCAGAGAGAGACGGGGTCAGCACTGGGTTCCCCTAATAATACAGAAATGTAGGCCTGTTTTTTTCCCTATTTAATACCCCCATCAGGTCAATAGCCCAGCCTTGATTGTGTCCAAGCATTCACTCAGAAAGAGGAATGGACAAGGAACTGCAACAATTCAGTAAAACACAACATACCATTTCTGGCACTCCCATTTAAATCTAGCTCAACAAGTCAGGCCTTTGGGAACAGAAATCTCCAGGTCAGAGCCCCAGAAAAGAAGAGTTAGAAGAACCCGACATATCACTGGGGATCCAAGAAACCACTGGCTAAGCTCTTCTGCAGTCTCACAGTTCCAATACAAAGGATATGAATAATTCTGGTGGGTCAAGTTGCACTTTTCCTCATACTAATCACTAGTGAAGTTTGGGGTTAGCTATTTTGGAAGCATCCCACACAGCATCAAAAGCTCTAGTTTTTCAAATGCCATTTCATTCATAATTAAGTATGAGGGAGGGGAGGGGAGCCACCACCTTAAAATAACATTAAGGGTCATGTTCTCAACCCTAGTCCTGCATTCTGAGGTTGAGAACCAACCTACCTCCCTGACTTTACTTTCCACTGCACCTTCTATTCCTGTCAAGTTAGTCTTGTCGCCTTCCCAGAAGCCCACATTCTGGCCTTTCTCTCCTTGCTCAGGCCCTTCTTTGCCCTCTCTAGCTACCACTACTCTTTAAAGCCCAGCTCCAGGGCTACCTCCTTCTTGACCTCTGCTCCAACTGCCCCTGTTTGGAGCTGATCTCTCCCTCCTCTCAACTCCTCTGAGCAATTATGGTTGGCACAACCAGTGTGGTGATTAATCATGCATTGCCTTGCGACATGTCTCCCATTGTTGTCTTTAGCTTCTATTTAAATCCTTTATTGTTATCTAACTTTTTGTATTTTTACCTCTTGTCTTTCCAACTCTCTGAGTTCAACAAACTGAAGGCAGAGATTTCTTTGTGTCCCCCTGAAGCATTCCCCTGCACAGGTGTTCTCTCCCTCCTCAGACTATCAGATTTCTATCTATTTGTTTACATGCTATATCCCCCATCCCTGGCAGAATGTGAGTTCCTCGAGGGCAGGGATTGTTTTACGTTTTGTTTTTGTATCCTCCAATTCCTAATACATTGCCTTGTATACTATGGGTGTTTAATAAATGTATCCTGCATTATATTGGATTGGTTGAGTGATTAGCAGATCCTCAAGATTTCTTGAATGATTAATTGGTTAGTTGATTGATAGGGAACAGTCTGAATTCCTAGTTCATCACTGTCACCGTCTTTAGAACTCACTCATGAACTAGACTCCAGGATAAAGACACAGTTGTGGGGGTGGAGCCAAGATGGCGGCTGGAAAGCAGGGACCAGTGTGAGCTCCCTGCCAAGTCCCTCCAAAAACCTATAAAAAATGGCTCTGAACAAATTCTAGAACTGCAGAACCCACAAAATAGCAGGGGGAAGCAGGGCTCCAGCCCAGGACAGTCTGGATGGTCTCTGGGTAAGGTTTATCCCACACAGAGCTGCGAGCGGAGGGGAGCAGAGCAGAGCTGAGTGGAGCAGAGCCCAGAATGAGAAGCACCCAGCGTGAGCGGTGTGGACCAACCAGACCAGGAGCCGGGCACACCATGCCCTAGCGCCCTGAATCAGTGAACTGCAGCAGTTACCAGACTTCTCAACCCACAAACACCAAAGACAACAGAGCAGGTTAGTGGGAAAAGCTGCTGGGGACAGGGAGTTTGTGGTTTAGGCCACTACCCCAGGGGCAGCAGAGGTGGGGCAGCTTTAGAACTACAGCTGCAGTTGCTTCTGGCCCCAGGCCCACCTGGTGGGAGGAATTAAGTGGCTGATCAGAGCTAAGTCCAGTCTGGGTTAGGGGTTCTTGGGGAAGGAGGAGTGCTGGTGAGGCAGAGCT
>CM053625.1:102952543-102968367 GCA_028646595.1 Phalanger gymnotis
TTTTTAACATTTTTTTTAAAATCCCTTTGCATTTGTTGTCACATTTCATCCTGGAAATTGCTTCAGAAGAGACGCACAAGGATGTTCAGTCACAAAGAGTAAGTGACTGGCCTGGGACACACAGGTAGTCTGTATCATAGCCAGGATTAGAATCCAAGGCCCAGAACAATGCATCATCGTCATCATCATCACCGTTATTATCATCTCAAATGTTGTCATGTGATTTACATATATTTTATCTCATTTAAGACTCTGAGAAACTCTATGAGACAGTTATTGAAGATCTTATTATCCCTAATTTAGGGATAGAAAACTGAGGCTCTGAGATGAATACTTGTTCATGGGCACATAGAAGCTAATTGTGAAAAGCAGAATTTAAAGCCAGTTCTTCCTAAATGAAAATCCAACATTTGGTCCACTAGACCATGCTATCATTTTTTAGGTCAAAGAAACATTTTGTGAGCTACTGTCTACAATTGGCCAGGGAAGCAAATAGAAAAGAATGGAGGGGCTGTGAGTGGGGGGGTGGGAGGACAAGCAGCATGTGAGTCTTCTGAAAATATCTTTCCATTTGAGGATTCCCTTAGACAAAGTCAGAACCACTGGTTTAGCTGATGGCTTTTTCATGGAATTCACTGGTTGTTTCGGTGCTATAGAAAAGAATAATAAGCCAAGATCTCACCAGGCTTTTAAGGAGAGTCAAGGTGGCTGTTTCCCAATGGCTATTTCAATGGTTCAATCTGTGAAGAACAAAACTGAGTCCTTCATTTCTGGCTCGATCTCTTTTGTCCTAGGAAAGTTGGATAGGAACTAACTCCCAGGTGCAACATCCAAGAGCAAAAAGAAGATGTAGGCTCTTAAAATCAAGTGCCCACCAAGTGCCCACTGTGGTAGCCAGGAGGAGGCCCCTTCTACAGCTTAGCAGGGAGGCCCCAGAAGGTGGCAATTCTTGTGAGGAAGCACCAGGTGTGGGAAATACAGGCTTTTCTGAGACGTTAGTCGGCAAAGACTGTAGGCATTAGGCTGTAATGCTAATTGTTACATGCAATCACAGAGAAAGTTGGTTTTACTACCATTAAAACAAGAACTTTGGGCTTTCATGCTAGATCACTGAATCATATCTGGCTGTGAGGAGCCACAGATTATTAGAAGGTTGGAGAGGATCAAGAAACAAGGAGGTAAAGATGCCAAGTCAGTTATGGTATAAGAAGCAGGTAAACGAACAGAAATCAAAAGGAAACAAGTATACGGAAGGAGAACAAGGCAGATCGTTCAAAGTCCTTGCAAAGAATCAGTAAATAGCAGATGGGACAAGAGACAAGATGAGGGGGCCAAGAAGCAGGAATACAGTGAGCATCCAGAAGCACCGTGAGGACCAAGAGACAGAACAAGGTAACAGGAGAAAAGGATAGAGCACAAGCAACGATGGGAGTTCTCCATCCTGCCGACCTTGACTCCCCAACCTTTATTCCTCTCTCACTATAAACTAAGCTTAGCAGCTCAGATAGCCAATTTTTGATTCATTTCACTTGGCAGTTTTGAATTTAGACTATGTGCAGTGTGCTAGGCATTGATGCAAATGCAAGTATAAAGATATGGTCCTGCCTTCATGTAAGACAGGGGAAAAGAAGAAGACATATACATGCCAACCAGTGGGATATAATGAAAATAACCTTGAATTTTGTGTTGAAGCACATGAGCCGGGATTCTGGCTAAACTTTGTGAGCTTCAGTTTGCTTATCTATAAATGGGGGGATCAGAGTAAATAGTCTCTAAGGTTAAATCCTATAAACAATTACAATTCAAATAAGAACACGATAGACACATAGAAGTGGTACAGAGTTTTAAGAGAATTCAGGAGAGAGAGAGGGAGGGAAGGAGAGAGAGAGACAGAGAGACAGAGAGAGAGAGAGAGAGACAGAGAGAGAGACAGAGACAGAGAGACAGAGAGAGACAGAGACAGAGAGAGACAGAGAGATAGAGATAATTTCCAGACAGGAAGATCTGGGAAGATAACAAACAGAAGAGGAGAGATCTGAGCTAAGCCTTGAAGCCTGGGATTTCAAATGGCAGGAATGGGCAGGGAGGAAGAGGATAAAGGTAGTACAAAATGTATTCCAGGGCAAGGGACGGCACAAGCATAGGCCCATATATATACGAAAAGAATAAAACTTCAGACAAAGAGGTCCTGGATTTCTACTTTCTTTCCTTCTTAGCAGTATGTCTTCCATAATGTCCCTCACTAACAAGATTTGCCCTTCACTGGATTTTGGTCACTTCAGCCTCTTCACTCCTTGCCCAGGGCAGTTTCAATGCTTCTCCAAATGCCAGGTCCTTTGCAATATTTCCTATAATTCCATTATTTTCAAGGGGAATTTCCTCCTAGTCCTGTATCCCTCTTGAATGGATCTTCCATCTTCTGGCCACACCCATTGCCTCTCTGGCTCCACCAACCTTTCCAATAATGACCCTCCAACACTAACTCATCTAAATTTATTGCAAGTCCCTCCTGGGCTTTCCTCTTCCTTGGGTCAGTTGAAATCCACAAAGTATGCTCCCATTCCAACTCATAACCCTGTCCCATCTTGAAATATTCAAAACCTGACCATGTTGAAGAAAACAATAATATTTTTAACAAATTATGTGGAGTATTCATAATATCATAGGTGGCTAAATCTCTCAGTGGATAGCGTGCCAGGGCTGGAGTGAGGAAGACCTGAAATCTCAGACACTTTCTAGTTATGTGATGCTGGGCAAGTCACTTCACCCTACGAAATGAGCTGGAGAAGGAAATGGCAAACTATTCCAGTATCTTCACCAAGAAAACCTCAAAATGGGACCATGAAGAGCCGGACACAACTGGAAAATGACTAAACAATAATAATATTTAAAATGATTATAATTGTTATAAAATTATCATACTTAAACAAATGTTGAGTTTCTAAGAATTCCCACAGATATCATTTCATTTGATCCTTAGAGCAGCTCTGTGAGGCAGGCATAGCAAGTATAATCACCCCATTTTTGTCAAAGTCAAAACTGAATTTCAGATGGATTTTTACTGTGATACAGTAGAAAGGACACTGCATAGGCAGTCAGAAGGCCTGGGTTAAAATTCCGGCTCTGCTGTTTGCTATGTGTTCAGACAAGAATGGCCTCTTCTCCTCTCTAGGCCTCAGTTTCCCTAAAAGGCAATGTTTGGACTAGATGGACACCAGGGCCTACAACCCTAACATACTATGATTGCTGATTTGCCTCAATCTATGCACAGGTAGTAAGTGCTAAAGGTTGTCAGGACAAACCTAGGTCTGACTTCAAGTCTAGTATTATTTCCATGGTTCCACATTGCTTACTACAAAGAGCTAAGTAACATGGTGTGGGGTGACTGGAACACGGTAAATTGGGATGGAGTCTTTATCATAAGATCATGGGTGATTAAGAACTAGAAGAAACCTTAGAAAAAGGGAATAGGCATTTATTTCACACCTACTCTTTGCTGCTGTGCTAAGCTCATTAAAAATATTATTCTGTTTGATTACGATAATAGAAACCATCTTCTCAAACCTCCTGCCCTTAGAAATGTGGAACCCAGAGGCCAAAGAGGAAAATGACTTACAGGTAGTAAGTCCGATGACTTACAGGCAGTAAGTGGTAAGTAATGTTGGGATTTGAACCTTGGTCCTCAGACTCCAAATCCATTGCCATTTCCATCATATCATACTGTCCAATCCTTTATGCTTTAAACCCGAACTCGAATTCTGACCTTGCCCAAGGTGATTGATACCTCCATGCTTTACTTTGCTTATCTGTAAGGTGGACAACTGATTGCCAAGATTTCTGCCTCACAGAAATTTGTGGAAAATTCCAAGGTGGTCTAAGAAATTGTCACACTAATAAAGATTGATTTTTGGTATAGGTAAACTCACTGATCGATTTTCTGAGTACTCAGCAAGTGAGAGTCTGTTCACGTTTTTCTTTGTAATTGCTAGGTATTTGCTTGTGGACAAATTCACATCCCCTAAGGTTCTACTAGAAGTATAATATCAATGTTCCACCTATGAAAATTATTATTCCTGGTTCTCCGAGGGAAGGAAGACACTACTATTGAACACTTAAGCATCTTCTTGTCCTTTGGTAAAGATCGGGTTGCTTTTACGTAGTTCCATTCCACTTTATAAGCTTCTGCTTCTAGGGAGCCATGTTCACGTCTTAAATGCTGCCCATTCCTGAGCAGCAAACTAGCAAATTGTCTTTTAACAATTTCCACCCGATGGGAAGGGTTAGTTATTTCTTTCTGAAGGAACCGTGTCTTCATAAAGGATCTCTAGCTCATCAAAGCAATTGATAAGTCATGTTAGGTTTTTTCTATTATTTTTAGGAACAAGAGGGTAAGAAAAAGGACAAATGATCACTCGGCCCAATAGAGTCTCTGATAAGCATAACGGCCATCGCCTGTATCATTTTACAGATGAAGAAATTGAGTCCCAGAAAAGTTAAGTGATTTTCCCCAAGGCCACATAGCTATAAGTAGCAGTTTCTCTGATCCCAAATCTAGGGCTCTCTCCACTATATCTCAATCCTCATAGCCGGCATCTACCAACCCATAGCAAATTAGAATTGATATAAATATATCTACATATGTATATCATCTGTCTGAGCCAATCTTTCTCATGTTTTTTTTTACTCACAGCATAGTACTCTTTGGAGTGAAGAATCAATGAAGACTAAACATTTAAGTAAAGGATAAAGAAGGGCTCCCAGGCAGCGGAGTTTCCAGAATGTTTATCCAGCACCCTGAGATTCATCTGCTCTTCCTTCTCCATCTCACCCCTTATGACTTACCCCTTTAAAAGACTAAGAAGATCTAAGAACATCATGACAGAAGCAGTTTTGTGCCTTTGAGGATAAAGCTTCTACAGGTACTTTATAGAAGATAAGCTGGGAAAGGTTAAGAGCAAATTCCACAAAACAACTAGCAAAAGTCACAGCAGATCCTTTGAGGTCTACTGGTCTAAGGACATAGATGACATGTACATTATCTCAATATAGATACATAAAATGTATTTATTGGTAATTCCATTAAAAATAACTTCCAAAAATGAGAATTTACTCAAAATTCTTTAGGTGAAAGAAGAAGGCCTCCAACATACTGGGGAGCTCCTCCATAGAAGATTATGGTAAGATTGAGACCAGAATCACATGGAAAGTGAAGGAACCAAGGGACTGCAATCTGCATTGGTGAAGGGAGTACTACCATAATTATAAACCTTGAGATGCTATACAAATGTCAGTCATTATCATTGTCATCGTCACCATCGTCAAAGAAATGAAAGGTTTTTGAAAGTATTGAGGTACCTGAGAAAAAATTTTGATTGGGGGACAAAACAAAGAATAGGAAAAGGCACTGGATCTGAGATTTCATTGGTCCCGGAAACTCACAAGTAAGAAAATTCTCTTTACAATGAACTTGTCTTCAACTTATACTCTGCCTAGAGCACTGAGAAATTAAGTGACTCGCCCCAGATCACATGGTTAGTCTGTCAGAGGCAACACTTGAACCCAGGTCTTTCTGGGTCCAAGGCCAGGTCAGTACTTTATCACTCTACCTCTTGACATTTGAAAAAAAAAAGCCAACATATCTCCATGTACGGCAAATGAAAGAAGTAAGTGAGATGACCCATAAGTCCCTTCTAGCTCATAAAATTCTGTGTGTTTGGTGCCTGGTATTTCCCCCACCAAGCCCAAACCTACAGATCACAAATTTGGGAAGGGCAGGAATGTGTGTGAGTTGTCCTCTCTCACCCCTGATGACAATCATTTCATGTAAGCTCTTTTAAGTGCGTTTCATTGTTCTTGGAACACTGAGAGCTTTCTGGGGGCAGGACGGTGTTTTGTGGATTTTTTGGTACTCCTCCCAATAGCCAGCTCAGGGTTTTGTAAGTTCTCAATAAATTTTTGTTAATGAATGCAGTATAGTGCAATGAGCACCGGACCTGGGTCAGTGGATGTGGGTGAAATTCCTGCCTCTTCATTCTTACTTGCTGTATGACCATGCACATATTACTCCCCATCTTTGGGCCTCAGTTTCCTCATCTGTAGGGTAGGGACAGTAATGCACATAATACCTTACTTCACAAAATCTCAGAGTTAGAAAGACTCTCTGAAGTTGTCAAGTTCAATGCATGGCTCAGTAAGAACCCCATGTATAACACACCCGTCACAAGGGGTCATTCGGCCTTTGTCTGAAGACCTCCAACAAGGCGGGAACAACAGTGTCCCGAGGTAGTTGTTGCACTCTGGCATGTCTCTAGCTGTCAGGAAATCTCTGCTAACCCCGAATCTAAATCTGTGTCTCGCTTGTGCCCACTCGCACCTTCTAGTTCTGCCCTCTGGGACCCAAAAGAGCAAGTTGAATCCATTTTCTCCATGACAGCCCTTCAAATAATGATCTACCCTGCTCCCTACAGCCCCAGATCCTCTCTTCTCCAGGCTAGACATCTCCAGCTTCTTCAACTTCACTGAGCTTCTTTCTAGCAGAGTCTCATGCTGGTCAGGCCTCTCCAGCCTATCACTGCCCTTCCTCAAATGTGACACTCAGAATTGAGTATAGTATTCCAGAAGTGGACTGATGGGGGCACGACTGCCTTCTGCCTTTCTTTGTATCCCTAAGTGCCTAGCACAGTGCTTGGTATACAGGAGGTGCTTAATAAATAATAAATGGATAAATCCTAACTGGGGGCAGTGGGGCTATCGCAATTTATTGTCTGAACACTATGTGTCTCTTAATGTAGCCTGAGAACACATTCATGTTTTTTTGTTTTTTTGTTTGCAAGGGGGAAGGCAGGGCATTTGGGGTTAAGTGACTTGCCCAAGGTCACACAGCTAGTAAATGTGTCACGTGTCTGAGGTTGGATTTGAACTCAGGTCCTCCTGATTCTGAGGCCAGTGCTCTACTCACTGCATCACCTAGCTGCCCCGAACATATTCATTTTTTTAACTCTTACTGTTGATAGATATTAAGATTTCAGTCCCCTGGAACTCTCAGATCTTTTTTATGCAAATCGCTGTCTAGACATAGCTCTATCATCTTAAACTCATGGGGTTCATTTTTTTTCAACCCAAGGAAGGGACTTTACATTTATCACTATTAAATTTCATCTTATTAAATTCAATCTATCATTCTAAGCTATTGAGAGCTTTTTGGATCCTGGCTATCATCCAAAACATTAGGTAGCCCTCCTAGTTTCTTGTCATTTGCAAATCTGATAAACGGGCCATCCATGGCTTCATCCAGGTCATTGATAAAAATATTAAATAGCACAGGGTCACAGACAAATCCCTAGAGCAGCTTACTAAAAACTTCCTTCCCAAGTGACATCTGACCATTAACAGTCATTACCCTTTGAGTCTTTATCATTCAACCAATTCCAAATCCTCTTAACTTAACAATTACCTAGTCCATATTTCTCCATCCTGTCCACAAAGATAGTATGGTACGTTGTCAACGGTGTTCCCATGATCTACCAGTAACCTCATTGGGTTGTTTTGAGAAAAATCGCTTTGTCAAACTTTAAGAGCTAAAGAAATGTGAGTTATTATTGTTGAATCATTGGAATGCAAGCCGAGACTAACAGAAGCCCTGTTCATATTTCTTAGGCCTCCTCCAAGAAGATAGAAGAGTCCCCAAAAGATCATATTCGTTAAAGGGCAAGTTTCTAAACTAAGTTCATATCTTGTTTCCCCCCAAATAGGAGGAAAGTTATACAATGCCTATTCCACCAGTCTACCCCATCATATGTCAGAATACATTTAACAATTAGAAGAGGTAGAGTCAGCATATTTTGACACGTTGCTCTGGGATTAGGTCCGTGCCTTACCTACTCACAAAGTTAATTCTCAATATGCATTTTTATCTGGCCAAAGATAAGGTTTACTAAAACTAGTATTGGTGAAATCAGTAATTTGTGGTCTCAAAGATTCTTCAATAAGAAACATTAATCTGTCATGAAGGCAAATGATATTGGTCCATCTGCTATACTCTTAACAGCTTGTGCCCAGATCCCCCATCCTGTCTCTGGGAATATGGATGAGGTTGAGCATTGCAATCCCTCCCCACCCTTTTCCCTCTTCCCTCCAAAAAAAAAATTATAGTACTCTTTCAAAAAGGATTGATAGCTAGTTAATCGTCACGGGGCAGGGTTACCTCTGATTTACAACAACAAACTGTGTCACTCACCAACTCAAGAAGCACCAAGATAAAATAGGATTACTTTACTTTGTATTTCAAGTCCATCAGAATCTGGCCCTAGCCTACCTCTCCAGGTGGCTTACTCTCCTTTGTACACTCTACCTTCTATCTAAATTGGCCCACTGGCTGTTCCCTGCACACAAGATTCCATCTTTTGCCTCATTCACACTGGGAATGCACTCCTTTCTCACCTCCACCCCTTGACACCCTGGGACCTTGAGTCATCTTTAAGGCTTAGCTCAAGTGGCATCTCCTTTAAGAGAACCTTCCTGATTCTTCTGGGTGCTAGGGCCCTCCCATCCCAGAAATCACTTTGCATTTCTTTTGAATATGTCCTGTATTTACTTAACTGTGACTGTTCTGGATCCCAGGCTCTTCCCATCCCACCCCCTGTCCCCAACTCTAGTAGAACATAAGCTCTTTGAGA
Organism: Phalanger gymnotis; assembly: GCA_028646595.1. Taxonomy (NCBI): domain Eukaryota; kingdom Metazoa; phylum Chordata; class Mammalia; order Diprotodontia; family Phalangeridae; genus Phalanger; species Phalanger gymnotis. The sequence continues at coordinate 102,961,219 of CM053625.1, forward strand.
ACTGGACTGCCCAATTTCTACAGTTAGCATAGTGCCTGGAACACATCAACCACTTACTCAAAGCCTGTCGATGGATTGATTTAACCAAGGAATTTGCAAAGGGATTCTTTCAAAGGGACAACCGATACCACTGCCCACTGTCAGTTGAATGGTGGTAAATAACATTGGACAGTGACTTGGCACAGATTTTGTGTGTTGTATGCCCTCTCAAGTTCCTAGATTAATAGATCTAAAACTAAAAAGTACTACAGAAACCGCCTAGGCCTGCCCCTTTATTTTACAGATAAAGAAACCAAGGACAGTTGGCGATTTGCCCGAGGTCACACAGGCAGTAAGATTCAGAGGCAGGATTTTAACCCCATTCCTCTGACTCTAAAACTACTGTATTGTTATACCACTGTAATAGGAAAAGTGATTTTAAAATTCGAATGCTATTACATGATGCTTGTATAGGATTTCTTTGAGGACTGTTTTCCAGGTACATATACATAGCTACTCTAAGCACAACGAACATTTATCAGTAGAATGTCTTCATAGCTCATGGCACTGTGCTGGGTACCATGAACCAGCATCAGGCAGAATAAGGGAATGCAGAGTAGTGGCAAGTATAGATCTTGACATTTTCAAATCATAGAATCTCAAAGCCTAAGGAGACTTCAGAAATTCTCTAGTCTAAGCATAATAGAAAGGAAAGACGATTGAATTTAGAGGAACAGGACCTGACTTTACATTTGAGCCCTGCCTCTTATAACCTGAATAACCTTGGGCAGTACAAGCCTCCTCTCCGGGCCTCAGTTTCTTCATTTATTAAATAAAGGGTACTGAATTAGATGATATCTAAAGTACACTCCCTTCCTGCTCTGACAGTCTCAGATTCTATGAAAAATAATTCATAGTACATGCCCCGATGCTTCCCATCCATAGCAGGTGACCAGAAAAGAAACATTTGTCATATTAAAAATAAATTATTAGCAGAAGCGTATTCTTCTCTAATGTTTTTGTCTCGTCTGCTCAATCCCCATTAAAAAGAAATCAGATACTACAGTTCAATAATACCCAAATCAATTTTGATTTCTTCAGAAATTTGGTGGAGAAAGTATCTCTCCCCAGTGCAGATCTGGTGAGCTAAGTTACACCCCAGAGCAAAATTTTCCACTGGCATAATAAATCTTCGGGAAAATATGTGTTTTAATGGAAATACGGACATGACCCTAAAAACATATAGTGGCCCAAATGGAGGTGCAGTAATGCAGCCAGGGAGATGAGCCTGATAAAACTTCTCAATGAACAAAACCAGGACTTTACAATACCCATCAAGGAGACAGCTCTGAAAACTACTCTTTAAAGGTCATAAATTAGGTCTTCCCTTAAATGTAATTTAATCACCACTTTTATGGGAGCTTAATTATATTAGTTGTCCCATGCACTTTACAAAACAGAACTCCATTAACATTATTCACTTACAGTTCCATCTATAAGTAGATATTCCATTGGATGGGCTTGAAATAGATTCTTCTCTCCCCCCTCCAACTCCAACCCACCCTGAAATTCCTATTAAGCATATTTTTACTCTAAGGGCAAAGTTGGCATAGGATTATGCTTGTACTCTATGCAAAGGATATGTTTTCAGGGAGCAAAACCACATTCCTCTGAAGTAAAAATATTCCCTATAAGCTGATTGTTTCAATCCTTTCGGACCTTGCTCAATAAACGCTCTGTTCTGGCCTTCTGAAGTTATGCAGCACATGAGCTCAGATGTTGCTAAGTACAGGTGTCTGTCTATTTGGATGGTTGAGAGACTCCCTGTTCTCACCCCTTTTGACATCTGAGGTGTTTTTTTTATAAATACTGGCTTTTTCCACATATAGGCATTTTAAAATCAAACCCTAAATAAAATCCATTATGCATAATATCTAAAGGATATCTCTTCACCTAACCACATCAGACCCTGGATCACATTCCTATGTCTTTCATCATTCATATTCTGAGATTCCATGGCATGCAGGAGGAAAGAGGAGGTGACAGAAGAGAATCCAAATGTTAACAAAGCTAACCACATCTGCTGGTCCTTGATTTCAAAGCAATCCTAAGTCACCAGCCTAGCAAAGTCTTTGTTTGGGAGTGCTGGCAGACCTGGATGAAGTGACTCCGATTCTGTAGCTGGACACTGGGGTGGGCTTTTTGAGGCCAGAATCCAGGTGTGATAGAGGTGACAGCATGCTAAGTCTGGAGCAAGGAGATGGGGGTTCAAATCCCAGCTCTATTTGGTTGATCTCAGACTCTGAAATGGGCCCTCAGACCCTCCAGCTCAAAGTCCTATATCTTAGAGAAGGAAATGAGAGACAGCTATGACATCATGGAAACAACAGCCACAACAAAATGTCAAACTAGGAGTTTACAGATCTGGGTTCTGGACCTCTCTGGGTCTCAGAGTTGCTTCCTTCTCTGGGTCTCAGTTTCCCCTAGGTGTAAGAATGAAGGGGTAAGTCAAGGTGATCTTCAAGCTTAGACCTGCTGTGACATACATGAATAGTATAAAATGGGCCATTTTCCAATTCACACCTCAGTGAACATTTAGGCAAGAAAGACATTCCTAACCTATTCCTTATATGTTGTCTTCTCTTACAATCGCTCTTTTATTAACTCTAATAGGGTGTTCCTACTGAACTGGGAGGCACCATAGTACTCTAGAAAGGGTATTCATTAACTCTGGAGTCTAAGGATCTAGGGTCAGTTTTCCCCTCTGTGGCTCACTACTTCTGTGAGCTTATGCAAGTCACTTAACCTCTTCAGGCCTCAGTTTCATCATCTTTAAAAGGAGAGACTTGTATTAAATAGCTCCTGAGACCCCTTCCAGCTCCAGACCTATGATCCCTTATTTCTCTTGTTCACATGTGGTACAAATAACTATTTGCATTACAAAATGATTCCAACTGAACTTGAGCGGTTAGTTAGGGATACGTGGACAGCCAGAATAATACATCACTGTTTATTGAACAAGTGATTATTAAGAACCATGTCCTACCCTCTAGCCATTGCAGAGAACTCCCATCGAGTTCCATGTGCAGATCAAGGGCGGAATAAAGCCCCGCGAATGGATTACACAAGAAACCTTTCTAATAGCATATGAGTTCATTTGGTATCATAGTCGGAGGCTGTGGTTTCTGTGGTATGCTGCCTATGATAGGAGCATCAGCTCAGTGCATAAGTTAAAGCTACCCTGGGGCAGTTCTAACTCATGAGCTCGCTCTACCAATGAGGGTTTCTTTCTTCGATGAAAGTACCTCTGCCCCGGCCACTCGATCCTCAGAGAACTGAGAGAATTCTCTGGCTTTGCCATGTGCTGAAACCCTCACCCCACCCCTCAAATAAAGAGGGCACATCTGTCTCCTCTGATCTGCGGAACCATTTTGGAATGACAGGAGTTGGATGGGGAGGTCTGTCTGTCTACAGCCACTTGGTGTTCTACAGGACTGGGCACTGAGCAGACGTTCAGTAAAGGCCCACAGATGGATTATAATGGAGCTCACAGCTACTTAACATGCTAGGGGAGCCGCGGGCACTATGAAATCCATAAGGGCACCCTTGGCATAAAAACGACTTCCCCCATCCTCTTAGAAGGCACTGTGGCTCCTGATTTTTCCCAGTGTGCCCATGGCATGAAGATTCCAAGACTAATAACCTGCTTTGGATTAAAAAAAAAAAAAACCAACTTGTCTCTCACTGACAAACCCAGGCCTAATAGTTAAAGACATACTTCTTTGCTTAGAAGAATTTAGCTGAGAAGGCAAAAAACTCAAACCCAACCCAGTTCCTAATGCCCACCCTGCTACATGGCGAAAGACAACTGACCACTTCATACCGGTTCCCCAGGCCTTCCAAACAAAGACTTGCTGGGCCCAACTTGGGGAGTAATTACGGTATGCAAATATCCTGCGATTTTTGTCACTGATCTTTTCACATGCACGGCAGTGTTCATGTGTATCCAATTCAAAATCCAAAATTGAAGACTTATGTGGAGATAATTATAAGTGAAAATGAAACGCAGGCCTAGGAAACACCCCACTTTCCTCATAAAATAGCTGATCGTGGCAGAGAGGCTGGATCTGGAAAGGATGTGGGGGAATAGAGGCCCAGTAGCCCTTGGTCGGCTCACTTTGCTTGTGAATGAAGCAGTGGCACATTTGAGGGAAGTATCATCAGAAAAGTTTGAGCGAGGCCCTGCAGAGTTCCTCCAGACCAAGTCTAATGGCTGGGCCTCCTTCATATATCTGCATAAATCCCCCAGACTGGAGCATGAGTTTTATGTACACAGGCAGAGAGGAAGTGGGCTTCTCTTGCATACATTTTGACCAGAATGGATCCTTTTAAAAATAAATCAATAAACAAAAGGATGGGAATGAACAGGAAATTGAATTGCACATACCCCACCTCCCTTTCCTCACCCAAAAAAAAATTTTTTTTTGAATCTCAGCACAGCTCATATCTGCCTGGATGACCAGCAGCAGAGAGAACAATTTTTCTTTCTCATTAAGACATAGGTTTAAAAGGACTTCACACTGGTGACAATGATGATCACTACCCAGAGTATTGACAATGACTGAAGCAGAGACTTTCCTAGAAAAGCCCAGGTGAGTACAGTGTCTTTTCTCCCAGATATTTTGTACTCTATTGGCCAAAAGGAAGAAAAGAATTTTACCAGGGACCAAATGGGAGATTTCACTCTGAATCTCAGTTCTGAATTCTGACTGGCTGCTCTTTCACTCCTGTCCCCGTGTCAGTCTGCATGATCCACGTCAATCCCACAACAAAGGCCTCAACTTTGCCACCCCTGAACATCTCCCATGCCCTCAATATGCCCTCTTACATGGAGGGTTATGGAATCAAAAGCAGAAGGATGTCTGTCTGTGCATCTATTCCAAAAAAAAGGGGACAAGGACCTCCTCAGAGTCTCCTTCCAAAGCCTCCTCGCCATTTTTGAACTCTGAACCCTTGCCTCAGGCATGGCAAGAGGTTAGCATCTGACCCCAGCACTAGTAAATCTTTTTAAAGCTTAATCTTTAGGGGATTTTGACTGTAAATAAGGAACACTCCACATGAAAAAAAATAAACTTACACTCATGACTTCATGTGTGACCCCGAGTTCAATTTCTGTTTGTGATTTAGTAAGAAAAACAGAAGGTATGTACTATGGCCCACAGGCATGTGAGTGGAGTCATACTGCACACATCATGGAACCAGAAGTCAGCGGGAGAGGGAGGGGATCCCAGAGACAATAGGATCTGACTTCCTTGTTTGACAGGTAAGGAAACTGAGGTCAGAGATAGAAAGAGACTTACCCCAAATCTCATACTAAGCCCATGGTACGTAAGCTTAGATGAGACACGAGGGGTGTGTGTGTGTGTCTGTGTGTGTGTGTGTGTGTGTGTGTGTGTGTGTGTCTGTCTGTCTGCGTGTCTAACAGAGAGAGACAGAAATAGATAGAGAGACAGAGACAGAAAGACTTCACTTTATACTCAAGACTTGTTGGAAAATATCACATTTGTAATTATTGTTGGACTTTTCACTTCGGTCTGACAAAATGTATTAAATACTTACACACCTTCAAGGGAAGCGCTCTCCTACACCTATTCTCCCATTGTTAGGGAAAAGGAGACCTCAGAAGCAGGAATATGAACGGAATTAAATCTCTCTAGAACCTAAATCATCTGATAACCAAAGTTAATATCTTTATTCCAGGATTATCAGGCAGACCCTAATATTGTGAGATCAGAGAAGGGTCGGGGAGCTTTCCTACCCAAAGAACATCTACCCTAACACCCTGTCACACTGTCGGAAGTATATCATTATCCATTGATTTCTGTCGTATAGAAGACAGATTATTTTCTGTGTCCCCAGAGAACAAAAACCAATGGATGAAAGCTAACAAAAAAGATAGATCTTGGCTCAGTAAATATGAGGAAGAGTTTTCTCACCACTAGAACCAGCAAATGGAGTGGGTTGCCTTGAGAATGACAGACTCTTCACCGCAGAAGAGTTCAAGATAAGACACTTTGTCAAGGATGTTAGGAGATCCTTGCATGGGGTAGAAAGTTGGATGAGATGACCTCTAAAGGTCCTTCGTGATTGAGTAATTTCTTCTTCTGGGTTAGGTGTATGTCTCCTATCAAAATCAACATAATCCCCTTCTTCCCCCACTAACACTAGAATGGTACCATGTTAAAGCTGCAACCTACCATTCACATCTTAGCATAAATTAGTAGAACAGATTGATGACTACGGAGCCCCGATGGAATGGGAGGCAAGAGGAGCATTTTGACGTGAGGAAGATTGAGAAATAGGACCAAAAGAGGGAATTTGGCTTTTTTAGGGCACTGTTTTAGGTATACTGCAAACTGAGCTAACACCCCAAGGTTATAGGCTTCTGGAATATTGGCTGTCAGCATGAAGGAAAAAGGCATGAAGAGAAGAGAAAAGAAGAGGCCAAGGAGAGCCTTCACTAGCTCCACAGGAAGGTGCTAATAATAATAGCTGACGTTTATTTGAGCTTTAAGGTTTACAAAGTACTTTAGATGCATTACCTCATTTGAGCTTCACCACAGCATTGCAAAAGAGGGAGTTGAGAGATTGCTATCCATTTTACAGACAAGGAAACTGAGGCCTTCTCCATGGTCCCATGGCTAGAAAGTGTTAGAGATGGTCTTGGAATGCCTGATGATTCTAAATCCAGTCCCATTTCTACCTCACCTTAACGCTGCTGCTTTTCTCCCTGTTACTGTCCATTCCGAGCTTTAATCACTAAGTAGCAACCCCCCCCCAATTCAATCATTTTCTGACTGCATGTGTTTATTTTTTTCAATAGGAATTAATTATTCATCACTTCTAAATACAGTGCACAACCTTAAATCTAAAATGATGCAAACTGTGCTTTCTCCCCTCCCCACGCATACACTTAGAAATATTCAGTAATTTCTTTAAAAGAATAAAATTATTGATTGTGGGCAAATTAGCTACTCAAGAATGATCCAGGACTAGAATAGTAAGGGTGCTGCTGGTCTGGAGTTAAGTGCCTAGAAGAGACGGAGTGTGTGTGTGTGTGTGTGTGTGTGTGTGTGTGTGTGTGTGTGTGAGAGAGAGAGAGAGAGAGAG
>CM053625.1:102968467-102983467 GCA_028646595.1 Phalanger gymnotis
AACACTTTTTTCTGGTCAACTTGCTCAGCTACAGGTGAAGCCTTAACTTGGTTCCCTTTAGAAGGCCTATGACATTCCAGATGTGCAGAGTAATAGTACAGGGAAAGAATACAAATTGGTAGGTGGGAGAGAGAACATTCAAAATCAAAGTCAGAATCAGGACAGATTTGAAGCTTCCCACCTCCACAAACACATACCCCACCATGCTGTAGTTTTTCTCTTCCTTTCTTGTTCTTATATTCAAAGAAGAAGCAGATTGTCAAATGGGCCTAGAGAATATCAAAGTTAATTTACAAGAAGAAAAAGCCCTGGCCAAGGTCTTCTCCCAACAGAAGGTTCTTCACGAGACAAAACCAAGATGTTAGCATGGCTTTGAACCTCAACAGATCCACCCATTGGGTACTCAGTACTTCTTTCCATAAAATGTCCCAGGTGTGAACCACATGAGATAGGGAAGGGATAACAGGAGATTTCCCAGAAAACTGTGTCCATAAGGCAATAATCCCAAGGCAGACCAATACAGCTGCTAGGTATTTATCTCTTTTCTTGACTAGTAACTGCAGGCATTTTAACAGGTGAGCACCTCTACAGAGAGGATACCATGTGTGAGTGAACTAAGAATTATAAGGCTGAGAGGAGGGAAAGGTTAGCTGAGCAATCCCTCTTGGTGCAGGACCACTTTAAATCCTAATAATTCAGAAGTGTACACCTAGACTGCACTAGTTAAAAGCGATTCTTCCCCAAACAGGTTTAGGATAAATAGCAACAAAATGGTTTCAGATAAAGAGAAATTCAATTTGATAATACATCAGTGTTTAATATGTACTCAGAAATCTGCCAGGTGTTATACATGAACCAAGAGAATGAATGAAGGAGTGAGCGAGCGAATGTATGAGCACTTATTAAGTGTTTAATATATTCCAATCACTGAATTAAGCACTGGTCATACAAATACAAAATCATGGATATTGCCTGCCCTGAAGAACCTTATATTCTAATACAGGGTGACCATATATAAATAGGAATGGTAGCCAGGAGAGGTATTTCAGCTTAGAAAAAGTTGCAAAGATGGTCAATGGAGTAGATTAATATGACCTCTTACCTATAGGAGAGCACAATCTCACAGAAGAGATAAAGCTAACATACCCCCAAACAACTAGGAGACAATATATTTGTATGTATATATGTTTCCTCCCCAGACTACAAACTCCTTGAGGGCAGAAACTATAACATCTTCACATTTGTATCCCCAAAGGCTAGCACAGTACTTGACACACATATTTACTGGTTGGTTCATTGAATATAAGACCATAACTAATCGTGAATAGGACATGTAATAAACACCCTAAAAATTCAAAGGAAACTCATGGAATTGTGAACTGGAGTGATCAAGGAAGATTCCGTGACCTGGGCACTAAAGGGTGGAGAGAAGCTGTATTGGAGGAGGGAGAGCCTACCAAGTGGTAGTCAGGCACTAAAGAAATGTCTAATAATCAGGTAGGCATAGCATTCCTTATGGCGGAGTAGAACTCTACCACTCTCTGGGGTTTTTTTTTTGATATTACAAAGAAATCTCTTTCTTTTCCAGTGTCTACTTTTGTTTATCCCCATCACACCCACTCTGTGGTTCAGGTGATCCCAGTACATCCAGCAGTATGAAAACAACTGAGTTTAGACAAGTCAGTTCTAGTTATACAAGTTTCCACTCAGTCAGATCCTAGTGATATGCATATGATAGCCCCATTAAGCACTAGAGTATGTGAGGTCAGAACACTAGGAAACAATACAAATCACAGCCTCTGAGTCTGGAAAATTATTTAACAGATTTGAACCTAAACATACCAACAATACGATAACTAAATTTCTGTTTGCCAACAGAAGTTATAAACTCATGCCTACTGAATCTGTCCCTAACGATAAAGTTTTGTGTGTGTAAAATTTAAAAATCCCAACTAAAGACCACATAGAGGCTAATACCCATAAGAGGAAAACCAAGTCATGAATCGAGGGTCTGTTCACACCTTTATTGCCAAGATTGCTTATTTTAAAGACATTCCTTTGAATGTGTCATAACATCAATGTGTCCTTGTGAAATATGACATTAAATTCAAACACACCTGTGGAAATTCAAACACTTTTTCATTTCCCATAGCCACTAATGGCCTTAATCAAGGGTGGGGGGGCAAAACATCTTATTTAAAACAAATACATGATTTCCTTTGACAAGCATAAAAAGAACCCTAGTTCATTAGTTTGCTAATTGCTTCTCTCTGTAGCAAATAGCCTGTGTTTGTACTTTAGCCATGGAAGCCATTCTTATTTTCATAGTGATTAATGCAGATTTGGCAATGGTACACTAGGCTAATAAAAGGTCCTGGGTTCTAGTTTGAGCTCCTCCACAACTCATTGTATGACCTTGGAAGAATCACTTTACTTTCTTGTGTGTCCACTTCATAGGAAAGTTGTTCAAATCAGAGATGTGTGGGAAATTACCAAGGGCCATTATCGATACAGTTATCAGTACACCTAGAGTGTACTTTTGGCACACATATTTTTGCTTAACTATATGTACATACATGAATATTTCTTTCCTTTAGGACCGCATAGGCTTTTGGTTTAGCGTGTCCTTGCCTAGTTCAACACATAAATTCTCTATTTTTTATTTATACTAGGCCTGTGATTTTGTTAGAGTAGGGAGCTCTCAGTGAGAAGACTATTTACTGCAGGTGTGAATCTCCTCTGCAACTCAGAAAACTGCCTGGAGCGCTGAGGTTAAGTCACTTGCTCAGAGTCATACAACCAATGTATCAGAAGAAGGACTTGGACCTAGGCCTATCTCTGACTTGGAGCTCAGCTCTCTATCCACTAGGCAGTGGCGTCAAACTCAAAGAGAAACAGATCCCTGCCTGGAAATAAGTGACTTAGGAAACCACAATTAACATTATCTATATTTTATTTTTTTAATTTATTTTGCTAAACATTTCCCAATTACATTTGAATGAGGTTCACTGTAGAGCTTTATAGGCCTCAGGCAGGAGTTTGTTACCTCTGTACTAGGCCAGGGCTGTCTCTCAAAATCCCCATAAGTGCCATAAAAATCTCGACATCCTATATACACTGTATATGCAGTTAATAGATCTCAATAAGAGCTCATGGAGAACTAGACATGACGCCATAATTGTACATCCCAAACTTCAACAGAATCAATCAGCTGACTCATCACAAAAGCAGCTTTTCCCTGGAATAAATGTCCATAGCTCTCCCCGTAGAAACGGGGCACCTCCAGATATGAATCCCTCTGCCCATTCCTGTAATATGTGCCCCCCTGTTTCAATGAAATAGCCAATTCAGAGAGATGTGAAGAAAATCCAAAGACGGGGCAGAAGGCAGGGCATACAATGTGGTAAAGTTGGGAGTGGAGGGAAGCCAAGTTAAAGCCAAGATAGTCAGGTTCAAGTTCTTTCTCTAATACTATCTGGTTGTGTATCACTTCTCTACTTTAAGCCTCTTTTTCTCCATCTGTAAAATGAGGCTAGCTGATTGACCTCTAAGGTCCCCTCTAGCTTGAATTCTTGTGAGACTGTGATTCCAGGAACTGGGTCTTCACATTTGCAAGATGGCTGCTGGAGGCTTGGGAAACAGACTGTGGCCACTGTTGGGATAGATTTTGCAGCTGACTTTAATCATGGTAAATGGCATCCACCATTTTTTCAAAGAAATAAACATTAAGTGCCCCAATTCTGTCTTTGGCTAAGTGGAGATATAGGGTTCAACAGCTCAAACAATCTGAATAATTTCAGAGCCATATTTCTTCCCTTAGCCTAAATAATCCAGATAATTTCCGGTTTATTTTTCAAGTACATAGACACTGCCTATTCTGCCAAGGTCCAAAATCTGCCTAGTACTGTTTTTGTTCCACCCGGTCAGGTCTGGGCCCTGCTGTTGCTATATCTCTATCATTCTCCCCTCCCCAGCCCACCCCCCAATTCTTCTAGTATCCCCTGACACTGTAAGAAGCCATGTACTCTTCTAGGAAGGGAGTAGAATAAAAAGATTTAGTGAATTGAGAAAGTATTATTTTCTAAGAGAAAGTATATTACACGGTTTCTCTGAGAAGGATCGAAAACCTTCCTTATGAATAGAGCCCAAAGAGTTTGATTAAAATTGACTAGAATGAGTCTAGTATACTTCTATTTAAAAATGAGAAGCCACTAATTCAGTTTAATTCAAAGATTAAACATGATTAAAATTTCTATAAGTTATCTAGATTTAAGAAAAAAATAAATTGCAGTAGCCTTCAAAATATTGATAGTCATTGGTAAATTACTTCTGGTATTTAATCAATGTTGTTTTTTTATCATCCAATTTTTTCTTCAAGTCAGTTTCTAACACTAAACTACATTTCATCAAGGTTGGTAAAATGTTTAGAAAGGAACAGATGTCAAAATATGGGGATTGCCAATAACACTGATGGGAGCCAGTAATTTCTTTCCTGTCCAAAGGCAAAAGAATGAAAAATAATCTAGACTGTATACAATAATACAAGATTTACTGCAACATTAATGGCTATAAAAAGTAAAAGTATACAACAGTCATCCCCATTTTTTTTCCAAGCCATCACTAAGGGCAGTGTTTTTCAATTTGAGAGAAATGTAGCTGTAAACTGAAAGGTCTCCACACTTTGAAACCTTTAAATACCCACACAAATACAGCTGATGATATAGATTAATGTTTATTAGTGGGTTCCAAATATACTTGCCTCTCAGTCAATTCTGTCATTTAATAATTTTGCTACATCTCAAAAATGGAGATGCAATCTTCCCTTTAAGAAAGCAGCTCTTGCTTGTTATTTACAGATTGTAACATTTACATAAGGGTTTGGCTTAACAAGAGATATAAATATAGATAAAACCCTTAGGACTTCATTCTTTAAACTGCCCTCTAAAAATCTGCCCTGCAATTTGCAAACTGAATTTTGTGCAGACTATTCTTGGAAGCCTTTGTGAATTAGGGAGAACTGACTCAAAGCAGGGGCTGGTTAATCACAATTTTGCAAATTGTACGTAGCAATCATCCTCACATTGTGAAATTCAGATCTATAAAATGCTGATGTTTTAAAGTTGAAAAATAAATTAGCTAACTAGAACTGTTTTGCCAAAAAAAAAATCAGTCTGCGTCCTTACAACTAAATTATTTGTATAGAAAAAAATTAAAACATAGCCACATCGATAGCAAATAATAAATCAACCCAGAGCATCTTCCCTGCATGTTCCCATTACAATTAGCCTTATGATAGAAGATGACTTTTTCCCTGAGTTCCCAACTTCACAGCAGTGTCATACAAATACTCACCTGGCTACAGCATGCAAATTCCTTAACTCCCAAGAATAAACTTGTGGCAATGATTCCCATTTTAGACAGCTCCCGTGTATTTGTCTATGATCTGGAAAAAGCTTGAAGCGAGGGAAGGATTACTCAATGTAGTCTTTGATATGTCATCTATGCACTTGCTAAAGCTGATTCGCATCTGTCCCACCAAGGAAGTTGGCAGTTAGCATTCGTTTATTTGTTAAAAAAATGAATGTCATTTGGGTTATAAAAACTAGTAATATTAAATTTGCAAGATGAGAATAAGCTGTCTTGTAGGCAGTCCTAAAACACTAAGTCTCCAAACATGAAGTCTTGACTGAAGGCATCTCTCTCTAAATGGGAAATCTAGAAGCAGACAGGAGGAGCAGTGGACCAAGGTTTGGGTCTCGGTGGATTTTACATAACATGTCATAGGAGAGATTTGGTAGACACATACCCTTGCTCCTAAGAGGAGAGTTACAGCTTCCCCATGATAGATGACACCCCGTGTGAAGAAGATAAAACAACCATCTTGGAATGAGTGTAAGGACTCCCGTTGGTCAGAGCCCATTAAAATGAACCAATTACAAAGATCATTATGAAATTAGGAAATTTGAAAATTATGGAAAAAATTATGAAAACATTTATGAAAAAGAACAATGACTGGAGTCAAATGACCAAGGCTGAAATCTTACTTCTGGCTCTTACTACCTGCTTAACCTTGGGCAAATTATGTGACCTCCCTTGGCCTCAGTTTCTTCATCTATAAAATGAGAGGGGTAGATAGGTAGATAGACGCCAAGGTCCCCTCTAGCTAGCTCTGGATCTCTGATCCTGTGATCTCTTGATTACAACAAAATAGTTATGTCGAAAATGGATTTACACAAGTGGGCCAACCACTCTAGCTTAGAAATTGGTCTGCTTTGCTTTGGCGACATGGAACTAACTATCAATCTTTTGATGGGTTTGTGTTATTTCTATAATTATTTTCAAAGGCACTTCTCCTGATGTTCTTCCCTTCTCTTAACAGGTCTTGTAACAGACAAGTAAAAAAAAAAGTAAACTGATTAGAGGACCATACGTAGGGTCACAGAATTGGAGCCGGAAGGGGTCTCGGAGGCTATTTACTCAAACCTCCTTATTTTATAGACAAGGAAGCTAAGCTCTCAAAAGGTACAGTAATTTACCCAAGGTCATACAAGTAAAAGGTAACCGATTACTCAAGAAATCAAATCAACAAGCATTTCTTGGATGCCTACTGTATTCCAGGCACTATTCTAAGTGCTGGGGAAATAAAGTTAAAAGTGACATAATCCCTGCCCTCACGGAGATTACAGTTTTAGTGGGAGGGACAACATGCAGTCACGTGAGTATATATAAAAAATATACAAAGAACAGAGGTGGCGCCTGAACACAAGTCCTCTAATGACAGATTCAGGGTTCCTTCCAAAGCCCTGCAGATCTTTACTATAGCTTCTTCAGTGCAGGAACCTTGCATTATAATTTTATTCCCTACACTGTGCTTAACGCAACACATAGCAGATATTCAATAATTTGTTTTCGTTCAGTCGTTTCAGTCTTGTCCGACTTTTTGTGATCCCCCCCCCATTTGGGGTTTTCCTGGCAAAGATACTGGAGTGGTTTGCCATTTCCTTCTCCACCTCATTTTACACATCAGGAAATCGAAGCAAACAAGGTTAAGTGACTTGCCCAGGGTCACACAGCTAGTGAGTGTCTGAAGCCGGATTTGAACTCAGGTCTTTCTGACTCCAGACTGGGTGCTTTATCCACTGCCCCCATTTCAACAAGTATCCACTCATTGATTGACTGGTTCATAACCATACTTCACAGTTTAGAGTTAGTTAAATGTTAAAAATGGATTTACACAAGCAGACCAACTGCTTCCCCCAAGGCAGGGGGTGTCGGGTACCTCCCGGAAAAAGGATTCATTATCATTATAAATACAAGTGGCAATAATGGTTTCCAAAAGCCATTAGGACTTTGCCTTGGTAGCCATTCTGTCATCCCCCTGACTCTCACTACAGACACCAATTATGAAGGACCAAGGAGAGGTTTTAGTATGGCCAGCTCCCCAAAGTTCAGATTTTTGACCTCAAATATCCCCACAGTTAGTCTGCAGTTTAGGTAACCTGTGCAACAGTGCTTCCTGGAGGCAAATATTTATATTGGTAAAGACCTGTAAATTATGACCTGTGTTCAGGTATTTTTTTAGATGACTGCTAAAAGTAACTTTGGATTGAAAAGAAAAATAACATTACATAGCATTAGAGCTGGAAGTATCTTTGGGAAACATCTAGTCCAACAGTCTCAACAATACAGATAGAGAAACTGAAGCCTGGAGAGGAAAAGGAGGAATTCTGGTACACTGAAGACCATACTGGCTCCAGAGTCCAAGGAACTGAGTTCGAATTCTCCCTGGGAAGCTTACTATTTATTAAGTGGGCAGCTAGGTGTGGATAGAGCACCACTTCTGAAGTCAGGAAGACGTGTGTTCAAATTTGACCTTTGACACTTCCTAGATGTGTGTGCCTGGGCAAGTCATTTAACCCTGTTTGCCTCAGTTTCCCCATCTTTAAGATGAACTGGAGAAGAAAATATCAAATCACTCCAGTATCTTTGCCAAGAAAACCCCAAACAGAGTCACGAAGAGTCTGCCATGACTGAGACAACTGAACAACATCTATTAAGTGACCTTGTACAAGTCACTTAACCTCCATGGGCCTCGGTTTTCTTGTCTGTAAAGTAAGAGGTGGTTGGATTAGATGACCTCCAAGGTTCTTTTCCGCTCTAGACCTATAATCCAAAGTCACACAGTGAGTCTGTGGCAGAGCTGGGATAAGACAGCCTGACACCTAGTCACCCAATGAGCATTTATTAAGCACCTAGTTTGTGCCAAGCACTATACATACAAAGTAAATAGTCCCTGCCTTCAAGAAGTCTATATTCTATAGGTACCAGTGTTTTCTTGGCGAGGATCACATTATCATACATTTAGATAAAGAAGGAACCTCGGAGGTCATTTAGCACAATCTGCTCACTTTACAGAGAAGGCAAACTGAGGCCCTGAGAAATTAAGTGACCCACCCAAAGTCACCCAAGTACTAGGTGTCAGAAATTCTGTTGGAACCCAGGACCTCGGAATCCAGACTCTGAATGGCTCCCACCATCTCTGCATGCCTCTCTGAGGATCACAGAAGATCTCTTATCTCTTCAATATGACTTTTAAGAAATTACAAATGTTGACAGCTCTTAGTTATCTGGGGGTAAAAAACCAAACCAAACCAAACAAAAACTTCAGGTGACAATGATAATGAGCCACATTTGTAATTATATATCTTGTGAATGAAAATTAAGGGGCATTTACAAACCCTCACCATGCTCTTCTGAGCTCAACCATCCCCATTTCACAGACATGGAAACAAACATGGAATTTACTGGTGTTGAGTTGCAAACTAGGAGAAGGACTGGGTTTCAAGTGCATCATTTCAGCCCTCCCTGGAGCCTAAGCCCCTTCATGCTACTGAGTTAGGTGCCTATGGAGACTCATTCACTCTCAAAGGCCACTGGAGTACCAACGAGTGCATTATCACACACAGTCCCAGATGCCTGGTCATGTGCCCAACGCCTGATTAGAAATGTCCCCTCCTGCGCGGTGTATCACAAATGCAAAGGCTCCTGTGGATGGGCTGCAGCTGAATAGGTCAGTCCAGGCCTCACCTGGAGTTAAGCCACAGTTGTATTTTGCCTTTAAAAAGGAAAGACTGTTCTTTCCATTTGAGCTTAGATTATCCTCCCAGCTTTCCCTCACCATCTCAGACTCCCCGGAGGGAAGAGCCAGCAGCACCTAGGATTAGCCCTCCAGCAAAAGGGCAGTGCAGACAGGCATGGAGGCTGGCACTCACTGGGTTTCTGAATCCCCCACTTAACAGGTCATGTAGAGCTGGGGCCTAAGAGAGCAGACGGAGCCTCCTCAAGACGCCTCCTCAGCAACTCCTGGGGTCAAAATAAGTAACCTGACAAGGATGAAGCAGAAAGGCTCATAATTTAATTTTTCTAGCCTCTCAGTTCAGATTTTATTCAGCCATTTTTCAGTAGTGTACGATTTTCTGTGACCCCATTTGGGGTTTTCTTGTCAAAGATGCTGAACTGGTTTGCCATTTCCTTCTCTGGCTCATTTTACAGATGAGGAAACTGAGGCAAACAGGGTTAAGTGACTTGCCCAGGGTCACACAGCCAGTATATGTCTGAAACCAGATTTGAACTCAGGAAAATGAGTCTTCCTGACTCCAGGCCCAGCTCTCCATCCACTGTGCCATTTGGCTGTCCCTTAGCCTCTCAGACCAGTATCGGTTTATTCAATAGATGTTTACTAAGCACCTACGATGTGCAAATTTGTAGTGTGGTAGGTGCTAATGTTCAAGGTTATAGTGTGGTAGGTGCTGGGGATACCAAACCACAAACGAAATTGTCCCTGACCGCAAGGATCTTAAAGTCTCCACAGTCGTACAGCACCAGATTTAGAGCTTACCAGCTACCTGACCTTGGGTAAGTCCTCCCTGAGATTCAGTTTCTTGGCACCTCCGCTAGGTACTGTGGGGTATAAAAATGAAACCAAACAGCCCCTGATCCACAGAGATTTTATATATTTTGTGAATGAAAATTAAGGGGCATTTACAAATCCTCACTATGCTCTTCTGAGCTCAACCATTCCCATTTCACAGACATGGAAACAAACAGAGAATTCACTGGTCCTCTGATACTAGGTCCAGTGCTTACCACTTGTGCGACCTTGGGCTAAGATTCCTGGAAGGATGTGGGAAGCAGCCCTCTACCTTCCTTTCTAAGAAATTTTTCAAAGATTCTTTTATTCACCTATACTTGCTCAATGGATAAACAAGCATTTATTAAGCACCTGCTATATGCCAAGCACTTTGTAGACATCAAGGATATATAAACAAAATAGTCCCTGACTTCAAGGAGACTCCATTCTAATGTGGGAGTCAACATCTTTAAATAGGTATAGGCAAAGCAGATTGGAGGTAGCTTGGGGTGGGTGTGGGGAGCCTTAGGAGCTGGAGGAACCAGGAAGAGCCTCCTACAGAAAAAGGCAATGGTTGGGTTGTGTCTCTACCCATTTCCTCAATGGGGAAATGTTCCTTTCCGCAAGGGATGTTTGGGGCGTTTGAGCCAGGCATGTAGAAAGAGCAAAGGATAACAGATGGACATCCTGAGTATTTTAATGTAATAGATGAAATATTAAAAGACCTGGAGAATCTTTGGGGTTATGTAGATTCTCTAAGAGATCTATAGGAAGGAGCGGACACAAACTGAACAGGATGGGAAGCCTTGGGTCGGTAGTGATCTGCTCCTTTGGAGGGAACATCTATGACTGAGGAGACGACGTAGACACACTGAGGTATCAAAGTATTGGGGGGAGGCAATGTGCCTTCCATGGAAGAGGAAGAAACAGACATTCTCCTTGCACAGCCTGATGAGGCTGTCATCCTATCCAGCCTGGACTATTACAATTACAGTTTGTCTGAAAAATATCAGAGCGCTTTAGTGCACTGAAAGCTCAATAGGGATCAATGGTGTGATTCAGCTTCCCCAAAAGCTAATGAATCTTAGGTCGCACTCAAGCAATTAATCAATCACCATGCATTTATTAAGCACCTACCATGTGCCAGAGCTCGTCCCTAAGGAGCTTAAAATATAGTCAATGAGACAATATGTCCAAATATAAGAATGAGCAACATAGATAGAAGGTATCTAGAGGAAGGGAAGGAAATTTATGTAGTACCTACTACATGTCAGGCATTGTGCTAAGCTTTTTTTTTTTAACAAATTATCTCATTTGATTTTCATAACAACTCTGCAAAGCAGGTGCTATTATTTAGCTCCATTTTACAACTGAGAAAGCTGAAGCGAGTGGAGGTTAAGTGACTTGCCCAGGGTCATCCAGCTAGTAAGGATCTGAAGTCAGATATGAATTTAGATCTTCCTGACTCCAGGCCCAGTGATCTGTTACTGGGTTACCTAGTTGCCTTGTAGGAAGAAGGCAATAATTGTGGGGGGGTAAGGGGACAGTGGTTGGTAATGGGCAGGGAATCAAGAAAGTTGTCATATAGAAGGTAGCATCTGAGCTGAGTCTGGAAGGAACCTAGGGATTCTTAAAACAGAGGTAAGAAGAGAGGGCACTCCTAGAATGGGGGGAAAGCAAAGAAACAGTATCCTGTGTGAGAAAAAATAAGAAAGTCAAAATGGCTGGACTGTAGAATACACAAAGAGAAGAAAAGTATGCGGAGACCAGAAAGTCAGGAAGAGGTCAGGTTGTAAAGAGCTTGAGAAAGGCTCACGTTTGCTTCTAAAGACAGGAGGGAGTCACTAGGGGTTACTGAATAGGGGTGACATGGTTAGACCTGAGTTTTAGGATGGTAGTTCCATGGATGATGGATTAGAGTGGGGAGAAATTTAAGGCTGAAAGATCAATTAGGGCCGTGACAACATTCCAGGCTAGAGGTGATGAGGACTACGGGCATGGAAAAAGAGACAAATGCAAAAGATGTTGGAACAGTAGAAATTACAACATTTGACAAATAATTGGATATGTGGGAAAAGTGAGGGTGAGGAGCCAAGGATGACACACATGTTGCAAAATTAGGCAACTGAAAGGCTAGCAGAAATTCATTCCTTGAAAGAAATAAGGGAAAACAAATGGTTTGGATAAGTAAATGATTAGTTCTGTTTTGGATGCATTGAGTTTAAGACGCCTGTGACAATACAGTTGGAAATGTCCAGTGGGGAGCTGAAAATGTAGGACTGGCACTCAGGAGAAAGACTAGGACTGAATATGTAGATCTGGGAATCATTAACATGGAGATGACAGTTAAACCTTTAATACCTAATGAGGTAACCAAAGGGTAGAAAAATTGTGGAGAGAGAAGAAAAGAGGACAGAGCCTTGGGCTACACAGTTAGAGGGTGTAATACAAATGTATTCCACGAAAGAAGGCCAGGAGAACCATGGAACGTCATGAAAATCCAGAAAAGACAGAGCATCTGGGAGGACAGGGCAGTGTATTTATATATATACACATATATATATATATACATATATATATGTGTGTGTATATATGTATATATAAATACACTTATTATTCCTATATTTCATCTTTTCACTCACCCCTCAAATGCTACAAAGAAGTCAAGAAGGTTGTCAATAGAGAAAAAGGCCATCTGGCAATTAGAAGATCATTGTTGACTTTGGAAAGAGCATTTTTAATTAAGTTATGATGTAAGAAACCAGATTGCAAAGGACCAAGGAGTGAGTGAGAGGAAGAGAAATGGAGGCAATGAATGTACTTATAGATACAAAAATATTTATAGCAGTTCTTTTTGTGGTGGCAAAGAACTGGAAGCTAAGGAAGTGCCCATCAATTAGGGATCGCTGAACAAATTATGGTATATGACTGTAATGGAATACTATTATGCTGTAAGAAAAAAAATAGAAAGCTTTTCGTAGGACTTTGGATGAGAAAGAGAGGAAAGATGTAGGACAATAGTTTGAGAGGTGGGAGGATTTAGTGAAAAGATAGGGGAGACTTGGATGTGTGTGTGTAGACATCAAGGAAAGAATCACTAAGTAGAAAGGAATTAAAGATTATTGGGGGGAGAAGAAAGATTAAAGGGGAAAGTCTGGTGAAAATAGGAGGGGATGGGACCAGGGGTTTACCTTCTCTGGGAGAAAAGTTCACCTCTTCATCAGAAACTAGAATGAAGGAGGAGAAAACAGGGGATGATTTACAGGGGTTATGAAATCCATGCACGTTTAGAAAAGAATTGCACTGAGAGGTAGAAAGGGATGGTTGCCCTATAGTCTCCCCTGGTCAGACACTTCTGGACTATTTTGCTCAATTTTTAATGCCAGATGAGGGTGGCCAGAACAAGGTGGGGCTCTGAGATCATGCCATATAAGAATACACTTAAGGAAATAGGGGATAGTCTGCAGAAGAGAAGACTTAAAGGGGACATGTCAAGTATTTGAAGGGTGAAGCAGGTTCTGCTTGGCCCACAAGACAGAACGAGCACCTCTAGGGGAATCTTAGACCTAGGAGGGATGTGGTCATCTGAGGGTGGCCATCTGGTCCAATCCATACCTGAGCAAGAATGTTCACTCTAGCATACCCAACAAGGGTCATCCAGGCTCTGCTCAAAGACCTCCAATGAAGGAGAACTCACTGCCTCCCAAAGAAGCCCATTCCACTTCTGGACAGCCTTAATTATTAGAAAGCTTTTCTGACATCAAGCATAAATTTGTTTCTCTGCAATTTTCACTCAGGGTTCCTAGTTCTACCATCTAGGCTAAGAAGCAAAACAAGTCTAATCCCCTCCAAACACTTGAAGAGAGTTATCGTGACCCCTCCCCCCATTAAGCCTTCCTGCTCCAGACTAACTGAGCAGCCTCTGTTTGGGGTAGGAGGAAGGGGAAAGGTAGAGAAGGTCTTGCAAGGTGCGAGGGTCACTAAGAGTGATGACTTCTGGGAGATGTAGTAAGGTGACACCTCTTCCAACCACCCAAACAGCCCTATTGGTGAAGGAATATTCTTGAAATATTTGCACTGCTCTTTCTGAAAGCCTAAGTCATGATTTGGAAGGCAGCTAAAGACTAAGTCCTGCGATGTCTTTGACCCACATAACATATTTTGCATATACATACAGGTGTACCTCGGTGAAGGCAAAATGGGAGTTCTTAAAATGGTCGTGAGCAAATCAACAATTATTTTTTTCAAAATGAGTCCTGTTTTTCCCATTGATCTATCATTTCAGAGTGCCTTCATCTTCAGTCCTAATTGCTTTTCACTGGGCAGTGGCTCCTAATACTTTATTTTTAAATTCCACTGCCCCTGTCTCTCTGTCAAGTAGTTAATGATCGCAATCAAACACTTAAATGCACCAAGGGAGCTCCTGTTAGTTAAAGGAATCCTTCAGTGAATCCTTTTAGCATGTGAATAATCACATTTGTTCTCTAAGCTCAGATTTCCATATACTAGGTTTTCTTAAAGCGGGGCCCACCTCTAATGAGCATATTAAACTATATACCATGCATAATGTAAGCAGCTCAGTCTTTAGGCCAGACTTTGGAGGTTGATAGACATTCATTTGGGCATCCTCTGACAGGATTTAAACAAAAACATTAGTAATCATTGGCACTGGGGACTCTATGGCCTAAGGTTATGACATGGAGCCTTTTCCCTGGAGGTTACTGCCTTAAATCAAACTCCAGTCACCAGTAACCAAAAATTATTGGCATCCAACAAGTGATCCTTGGCCTATGGAAAATAAGCAAGGGAGAAGTATCTCAGCCTGGGACTCAGAGAAATGGGCATTCCCAACCTACGGGTTAAATGGCCCTCTTGTTGGTATTTGGTGGGGGCAGGGAGGAGAAAAGAATTGTCTGCGGATATGTCCTGGAAATTAACACTCTTTCTCCTGGCAGGGTAGGGGAGAGAGAAGGCAGGACCCCTGAGGAGCTAGGGTCAGCTTCAGCTAATGGTTTTACTTACAGCAATCTGGGGGTTATGTTCTGCCCTTGACTGTTTATTAATTGTATATAATTTAGCACTTACTGAGT
>CM053625.1:102988467-103025967 GCA_028646595.1 Phalanger gymnotis
ATATCTCAATTTTTAAGTCATTCCTCCCCTCCCCTTTTGAGGCCTCAGAACTTATGACTGATAATCCTCTTTGTTTCAAGAAAGCATGTTTCATATAAAAAACAGATTGTTCACAAGATTAGGTGGAAAGATTTCCAGGTCCTTAAAACAATGTAGCAGAAGCTGACTTCACTTCAATCATCTTTTTGATTTTTTCTAAAAGGCTTCCAAAGTTTTTGTATCTAACTAAAAGGCTAACAGGAAATCTACTAGATCCCCCACCCAGGGAAACACGGGTGGATTGAAACTCAATTCCACTTCCCCTGGAACTGAGTTAGAATGCTCCGGGACCCCCTGGCACCTCAATGCCTAAGGGCATCATCAGCCATCAAAAGCAAAGCCCTGGTGTTAATCCAGGCCTTCCCATAAGGAGCGGTATATTTTGCATATTTTGGTCTCCAGAAAAGAATGATTGAATATTGTAAAATAAAGCTGTAGCCCTTCACGCCAATTACTGTGTTTTTAAGTCACTGAAAGCAGCCTAAGCAGGTTAAGAGAGCATGCCAGTGTTAAAGGAATGTGTAACCCATCTGTAAATAGAGGCCAAGTTCGGCTGCTTTCCCTGTAAGAAAAGAGACTTGCTAAAAGCTTCAGCACAGTGAGAAGAAAATGTCAGGCAGCACAACCTTATTGCATTGGCAATAAACATAAGCCAGTAACTAAATTATGGTTGCTTTTTCACTCATAGGTCAGACCGAGAAATACGGAAACACATAATCAAGATCTTTCTGTACTTTAATATAAAAACCCAGAGAGATCCCAGTGCAATGACGAATCCTAAATATTACAAAGCAACAAGGAATCCATCAGGGGGAAGGGGGAGTTAGGAGGACTTTAACATAAGAGCCTTGCCCAGGAGAATAAAGGCAAGCGGTGTACCTTCATAAAAATCGAGCCTCCCAGATTTCTGTTAGATCTTTTTTCTTTCCTTCAGAGGCTTGTTTCTGCTTTTTAAAACTTCTGTTTAGGGTTTTGGGACAATGAAAATCCAGGAGGATTAAAACGATCCTACCCACCAGACTAAAGTACCTGAGCTGGTATGTATGCATGATCCCTGGCCCTGGGAACTGTGTTCCTATCAAAGTGGCCTGAAACACACAATAGCCATGCTTGACTTAGCAATGACCAGTTGTTTTGTTTTTCCAGAGAAAGGCAATATTTCACAGATCAATCAAAAAAGGGGGGTGGGGAGGAGAGGCATTTAAGTTATTTTAACTTTGAGTATTCTTCAGAGCCATAAATATATATGAGGATTAATTGTAAACTTCTCCAAGAAACCCATATCCAAATTCATGCTGCCATGTAAATTCAATGATAATAAATTAAATTCTTCTCTGCAAAATGTCCAGTCTCATCAAACCCCCAACCTAAAAAAAAAACAAAACTCAGGAGCCCTGATTTCAGTTAAAAGGATTCACGCCTTTGGAATTCCAGGCTTATGTTTTTGGCTGTTCTCTCTTGACTTCCTTCAATTACTGATGCTCCCTACAGAATGATTTTTCAGGGTTTAATGGGTGATTATAGCTGTATTTTTATCTATATGTTTTGTGCTGATCATATTTAAGCTTTTTGCTCACAAATCCTTTATTATAAATACTAAATTTTAAAAAGCACATTCACATTTCATTCAGTGTTCAATACAGAAATGTGAGTTTTTGCAGCAAACACAGCTGCATAGAGAAAATCGCCATGAAATAAAACGTTAAACTATAGATCTCTGACACTTTTAACACTATAACTCAGAAGTAACTTGTACTGGAGTTAGATTTTTCCAGAATGTTTTCTCTTTTTCCTCACACAAACTCTCAACCAAGTTCTCACATTTTCAAAATCCAAGGACAAGTCAAAATTTTGCTCTAGATCTGAGGCCCTGTTGAGTTTGCCCAGGAAGAAAACCACTAGATAATGCAAACTTTGTGAGATATGTACGAAGACTTTTGACATTTGCCATTTTTTTCTTTCTAACTACTGATTGTAAAAAAAAAGGAAGGAAAAATTGTTACCAAACCCAAATTCTATTTTATTGTTCCCATGTCTTAACATCTAGAACAAGCAGAAAGATTAAAATCTCACTGTGGGATAAAGTGGATCAAAGATCATAAGTAGAAGGCAGAGGGGGGAGAAAAGGAAAGGAAAGGAGATGTCAGGCATAAGAAAGTGAGTTCTAAAGTCTCTATGCTGAATGGGACATGTAGCTCCTTGAGAATAGACCCTGGTTTTTATTATGTCTTTGTACTTTGCACACAGTAGATGCCTAATAAACACTTGTTGGATTAGGTTGACCAGTGCAAATATTCCATCTTCAGAGAGAAGAACCCTTTTTGGGAAAGGCAAAAAACAGAGGTTGCTGATCCATAGGCCACAAGGTGTCACAGGTGACCACTGAAATAAGCGCAGAGGGGAGAACTGATAATGAAGAAGGGGGGGAGGGGGAGAAGTATTTAATGAAGCAAAAACAGTACTCATAAAATTGATTTCACATATAAATAAATAAATGGAGGAATAATGCAAATATTTGTCAGTTCTCAGCATAATAAATGAACTTTACATTACATTTTGGGGAAACATGAGTAGTGGTTCTTGATCGACTTAAATCAATAAATATTTACTAAGCCCCTATTCTTTGTACAGCTCCATTGAGGCAAGGAAAAAAAATACAGAAAAGTCAGAAAAATACAGAAAAGTCTGAAACATGGTCCTTGCCTTCAAGAAACTTAAAGTTGGGGAGACAAGACAAAGACAACTAAAAAGATGAATTATAATAAAGGAGTAGAATAATAATGCTAGGTTGTGAGCTCCATGAAGGTAATGACCATGTCGTGATTTTCTTTTTACTTCCCTAGCATCTAACACAATGCTTGGCATGTAGCCCCGGCACTTAGTAAATGGCTATCAAGTGAACAACAGTTTGAGTTAATGTCATCATCATCATCATCATCATCATCATCATCGTCATTGCGGACACCTACAGTACCTTAAAGTTTATAAAGTGCTTTACGTACTTTGTCTCACTGTTTAAATTCCCCCTCAGATA
The DNA here is from genome assembly GCA_028646595.1 of Phalanger gymnotis. Taxonomy (NCBI): domain Eukaryota; kingdom Metazoa; phylum Chordata; class Mammalia; order Diprotodontia; family Phalangeridae; genus Phalanger; species Phalanger gymnotis. The sequence goes on from CM053625.1 coordinate 102,991,541, forward strand.
CTTCCTAGCTGTGTGACTCTGGGCAAGTCACTTAACCCCTGTCTGTATCAGTTTCCTCAACCGTAAAATGAGGATAATAATAGCACCTACCCCCCCCCCACCCCCGGGGTTGTTGTAAGAATCAGAAGAGATAATATTTTAAAGCACTTAGCGTAGTAGGTGCTTTGGGATATTTTGTAGATGTCGATGACCTTGGAAAACTCTCATTTTTCCCCTTGGAGTCTCCATAAAAGACCAATCCAAGCCAGGGTGGAGATGGGGAGATGGGAGGGGAAATGGCTAAGTCGTTGGTAGGTTATAGGTCATTTCGACACTTCTCTTTAAGCAGCCTGAAGTAAGGAGTCCCCAGGATTTCTGCGCTTCCATGACTAGCCTAGCACATGTCTACCTCCTTCACCTTTCCTCTTACCAAGGGGGAGCTCCATCTCATGCTGCTGCCAGTGTCACGTGAGCACGGGGTCTGATTTCATCAAGAAATTAAAGACCATTTACTGAGCTCAAAACCACCAGTACGATTTTAGTGCAAACAACCCTAGGTGGCTCTTTCTCATTTCCTTTTTTTTTTTTTTTGTTGAGAGCACCTTCTAGTCCCTTGATTCCTAACTTCATAGTCATCCTCAACTCTTCCCTCTCTCTCCCCTTCAACCCTTCTATCCAATCGGTTGCTGAGTCTTTTGGTTCGACCTCTGTAACATTCTTAGATTCTGTCCCCTTCTCTCTCCTCACTCTACCCCCACCTTAGCTCCAGCCTTTATCGTCTCCCCCCTGAGCAATCGCAGCAACCTCCCATTGGTGTTCCTTACATCAAGTCGGCCTCCCTGTCCGGTCCATCCTCTTCATAGCTGCCAGAGTAATATTTCTACAGCGCAAGTCTGATCATGGTACCTCCCCTCCCCCCAGATCAAAAAGCTTAGTGGCTTCCTCTTACCTCTGAGATAAAATACAGACTCCTCTGGCATCTGAAGTCATTTATAATCTGGATCTGGCTTACCTTTCTAGTTGGAGTCTCTCTTTCATGCACTCTAGATTCCAGCCAAAATGTTCTTTCTGCTATTCCCTATACACAGCCATCCATCTCCAAGACTGCACAGGCTTAAAATGTACTCCTTATTCACCTGTCCCTGATAAAGTCCCTAGCTTCCTCCGAGACTCAGCTCACGCCGCACAGGTTCAATTCTGTTTCTCCACCCACTCCCACCCTAGCTCCAGATGATCGAGTTCTTAGTGCAGCGGTGTACTGGTAAATGTTTAACAACCAGCTCTCTAAAAAACCATAGGATATATTTTAATCAGGCAGGGGTCTATTGGAGCAAACACACACACACACACACACACACACACACATACACATATGTACATACAGATACTCACTTAAATTTTCAATGGGAGCATTTACACTTAGAAATTTGTAGCATATTTATACAAATCAGGCTTGATTCATTCTTTTATTGACTGTTTGGATTTTAAAAAGTAATGGAGAAAATGTTAATAATGCAGATCCAATGGTGTGCTAGTAAATATTTAACAACCAACTCCCTGAAATGTATGCAGGACACACTTTTACGTTTAATCTACATTATTAACATTTTCTCCATCATTTCTTAATTTTAGACCATGTAATCACCAAAACAATACATCAAGCCCTAATTTGTGGTTTTTGCCAATTTCCAAGTGCAAACATTCACATTGGAAATTTAACATTTGACTCTCCCAAGTTCTGTTGCTGCCATCCCTACTGCTGCTGCTGCTGCTGCTACTGTTACTACTCCTAGAACTACTACTACCACCTCTACCACTACTGCCATGGCTGCTGCTGCTACTGCTACTATCACTACTACATTCATCACCACCACTACTGCTGCTGCTACTACTACTACCACCCACTACTACTGCCACCACTACTACTACTACATCCACCACCATCATTGCTACCACTGCTGCTGCTGGTACTACTACTACTATTACCACTACTATTGCTACTACTACCATCACTACCACTACTGCTGTTACTACTACCATTACTACTACCACTAATACTGCTGCTGTTGCCACTACTACCACTAATCTGCTGCTGTTACTACTACTACCACCACTACTACTGCTGCTGCTATCACTACCACCATCACTACTACTGATACTACTACTACTATCATTACTGCTACTACCACTACTACATTCATCACCACCACTACTGATGCTGCTGTTGCTGCTACTACTATTACTACTATCAGTGCTACTGTTACTAGAACTACCACCCACTAGTACTGCTACCACTACTACTACTACATCCACAACCATCACTGTTACTATTGCTGCTGCTACCGCTACTATTGTTACCACTGCTATTGTTACCACTGCTATTGTTACTACTACCATCGCCACCACCACTACTACTACGACTGCTACTACTACTGTTACTGCTACTGCTGCTGCTGCTACTACTACTACCATCACTATTGCTATTACTACTACTGTTACTACTACTGCTACTACTACTAGTGCTGCTGTTGCTACTACCACCACTACTACTATTACTACTACTGTTACTACTACCACTACTACTATCACTAATATTGCTGCAGTTGCTACTACTGCCACTAATCTGCTACAACTACTACCATCACCACTACTACTACTGCTACTACTACTACCACCATCACTACTACTGATACTGCTACTACTACTAGTGCTGCTGCTGCTACTACCACCACTACAACTATTACTACTACCACCATCACCACTACTATCACTAATACTATTACTGCTGCCACTACTACTACCATCACCAAAACAACTACTACCACTATTACTTAGCTCAGATCTGTGATTTCAGCAATATAGGGAATCCCTAGTGTGGAAATTTCCCCCTCTAAATAGAATGGAGAACTCATAACTTAAAGTCTTAGAGTGTTGTCTGAGGCACTTAAAGACTAAGTAACTTGCTCCTGGTTACATAGATAGTATGTATCAGAGGCAGAGAGTTGTCTATTCACCCCACCCTGCTTCCTCTCATCATCATCATCATCACCATCATCATCACCATCATCATCACCATCATCATCACCATCACCATCACCACCATCACCATCACCATCACCACCATCACCATCACCATCACCGTCACCGTCACCATCATCACCATCACCCTCACCATCACCCTCACCATCACCACCATCACCATCACCATCACCATCACCACCATCACCATCACCATCACCATCACCATCACCATCATCATCACCATCATCATCACCATCACCATCACCATCACCATCATCATCACCATCACCATCACCACCATCACCATCACCACCATCACCGTCACCGTCACCATCGTCACCATCACCCTCACCATCACCACCATCACCATCACCACCATCACCATCACCATCACCATCATCACCACCATCACCATCATCACCATCACTGTCACCGTCACCGTCACCATCACCACCATCACCATCACCACCATCACCATCACCATCACCACCATCACCATCACCACCATCACCATCACCATCATCATCATCACCATTATCATCACCATCATCACCATCAGCATCATCATCATCTTTTTAATTTTTTTAACAGACCCGGGATTTCATTGGATTAGAGAGCTCTACATTTTCTCTACAAATGCAGATTAACACATTCTCTCTAAGTTATCATCTAAGAAATTTATCCAGGTCAGTGAGAGTTTAAGTGACTTGCCCAGAGTCACACAGCTAGTCTGGAACACAGGCAGAATTGAAACCTAGGTCTTCCTGTCTCTGAGGACAGCTCTCTATCCAATATGTAACCCTATTTTTCGTTACCTTATAATTATCATTATCCAACAGAAGATCCACTGGGAATTTGTGTATCTTTGGACGTTGGAAAAAAGGGAAAGAGACAAAGAAAAAAAGTATATGAAAGGGGAGGGATAAATAGACGCATTGAATTGAGGAACATAAACAGTGGGTCAGATCCAGCAACCGGCTATAATACCACTTAATAAGGTTTAATGTGGGCTGCTTAAACCATGCTTTCCATCTTCAAAGTGTCTTATTTACTAAATTAACTAATGAAACCCCACACACATACATACACGGATACAAACTCTCCTCCCTCCAGCCCCTGACACACCACCATGAAATGGCAGTTTCCCTTCCTCACTTGGTACGACTGGGGAAATTGAGGCTGAATGAGCCTTTGCCAAGACTGGTATTAGAACAGAGGGGGATCCTGGCTCAGGCCCCACACTCTGATTCCTCTCCCTTTTTCTGGGCCAGCCCTTTGTGGATTAAGCAGCCCTTTCCTCTTGCTCCCTGTGGGATAGATTGAAGGAGTCAAGACTCAGCGGCTGTCCCAACAAGTCGGGATCGGGACAAGAAGCTGACACTAGAGGATTTGCTTTGGAGACTGGGCTGGGAGGAGGGAAATGAAGAAAAGGAGGTCATAATTTTGCTTTGCCCCTAAAAATGTGCTTTATCAAAAGCCACGTATGGTCATTTAAACCCTGAAGATGAATGTTCCTTGAGTCTCAGCTACGTTTAAGGGCCTGTGTTAGACACTGAAGAAAGATAGGAAGATGAGTAAAGCCTGATAGCTACCCTCCCAAAGCTTACTGCCTCATAAGGGAGACAGCAAGTACAGCGAGAAACCATAGGGTCATGGCGCCAGAGCTGGAAGGCACCTTAGGGGCCACTGAGCCCAATGCCTTCATTTGTAAATCAGGAAACTGAGGCATGAACCAAGGTCATGCAGCTCGCTCGGGATCCTGCAGCTAGTGAGTGTCTGCGGTGGGATTTGGGCCAAGACCCTCCTGACTCCAAGGCAAGAGCACGCTCGATTCCACGTCAGGCTTCCTCTCAGGCATAAGGCAGGACAGAATATTATTTAAATGCAGCATCGTGCAATGGGCAGGACACTGGACTCCAGAGCACCCAGATCCAAATCGACTTCAAAGACCAACTGCTTGTGTAACTCCAGACGAGTCATTTCACCTCTCAGTGACTCCGTTTCCTCATCTGCAAAATGGGGGCACGAGGGAGTCTTGGATTCAGTGGCCTTTCAAGTGCCTTCCAAATTTAAATCTAGACAACCTTGACTAAGATCTTCCCACCAGGAATGTGCCAAAGACAGCTCCTACCAGCATAAGCATTTAATCCTCATATATCCACAAATGCCACAAATCAGGGCTTGATTTACAGCTTTGTTGATTGTCTACTTTAGGCTTAAGAAAGTGATGAAGAATATGTTAATAATGTAGATTCAACTGAAAAGTGTGCCCTATGCCTATTCTTTTTTTTCAGAGAGCTGATTGTTAAACATTTATCAGCACACCTCTACTTCCAACTCTAAATCTCATGGCACAGAGATATTGGGAATAACAGGATTACCACACAAAGTTTCATACCTGTCTTCTGTATTTCCCATGTGGCAGGTTCTAAAAAGACATTTTTCCTCTCTGAGGCATAGGGAGCTCCCACAATCTCACACAGCTATTGGGGGGAAGAATCATTCATGACTCTTAGTGTTCATAGTTGGTATTATCACCCAGTAAGTGAGAAAGAGGCAGCTCAGCTCATCTGTAAAATGAGGTGGGGAAGGAAACAGCAAACCACTCCAGTATCTTTGCCAAGAAAACCCCAAATGGGGTCTCGGAGAGTCAGACACGGCTGAAAGGACTGAACAACAATGACAAAAGGTGGCACAGTGAGAGAGAGCCGGGCCTGGAGTCTACAGGTAGACTCATCTTCTGTTTGCCTCAGCTTCCCCATCTGTAAAATGAGCTGGAGAAGGAAATGGCAAACCACTCCAGCATCTTTGCCAAAAAAAAAACCCCAATGGGGTCATAAAGTGTCAGCCGTGACTGAGATGATAGAACAACAAGAAATGAGAAAGAGCAGCTTTGGAAAGAGCAACTTCTATCAGAGGTTCTGTGAGACTTGGCTTTTAGCGCTTTTAAAGTGCGCTGTCCAAGAACTGTCCTTCGTGAGGACGATCTCATCAGAATTCATTTTCTGACAGTCAAGTCATTAAAGAATATTCCAAGCTGACTCGTATGTTTTTCCTCCTTTTTTCCCTTTCTACTAACCATGCTTTAAAATAAATCAGCAAAAGAACAGTAACCGTTTCATCCCTCAGTATAAAATTCTACTTTGCTCCATCTAAGAGAGGCCTGTTTATTCTGTTTTTCTGCTCAGGTGTTGTAGGGAAGTGTATGTCTTAAAAGCATGTGGCTTGTAAATAAGGAAAAAAGGATATGATTTGAATTGACTTGGTATGAGAATCATTGAAGGAGCTGCGGAAACTAGGAGAGAAGAACTGGGGGAGGAGGTGAACAATAGCTGTCTTTAAGTATTTGACCTGTCCTTTTTGGTCCCAGAGAGCATAAGTAGAAGCGATGGGCAGAAGCTGATACAATGCAAATTGTGCATAATGTCAGGGAAAACTTCCTAACACTCGTTGTCATTGTGGCTCAGTAGTTTTTCAGTTGTGTCTGACTCCATTTGGGATTTTCTTGGCAAAGATACTGGATGAATAAAGGTTTGCCATTTCCTTCTCCAGTTCATTTTACAGATGAGGAAACTGAGGCAAATGGAATTAAGTGACTTGCTCAGGGTCATACAGCTAGTAAGTTTCTGAGTTCAGATTTAAACTCACATCCTCTTGACTCCAGGGCTGGCTCCTGTGTCATGTAGCTCCCCTAATGATTAGAAGAACCATCTAAAGTTGAACAGGCTACCTTAGGAGAGAGTAGATTTCCCTTTAGTGGAGGTCTTGAATCAAAGGCTAGACAACCATTTATTGGGAACAATGTAGAAGGAATTCTTTTCAAAGAATAAGTTCAGCCAGATAGTCCCTGGGGTCCTTTTCAATCCTGAGATTTTGTGATTCTGCAACTTAAGAATCAAAGGCTTTGAGAGCTAGAGGAGACCACAAAAAACATCATTTGTGGTCAAAAGAGCCAGGTTCAGATCCTGATTCTGCTCTTTGCCAATCGTGCAAGCTTTGGCAAATCACAGAGGATCACAGATTCAGAGATAGCAAAGACCAGTAGCCATGTAGCACCACCATTTTACAATAAAAGAAACTGAGACCCAGAGAATTTGTGACCTGGCCAAAGTCACCCAGGTAGAAAATAGTAGAACTGGGATTCAAACCTAGAACCCATGATTGCAAAACTAATATTCTCTCTGTTTCACTGTTATCTCCCTCTTATCCACTCTGGACATTAGTTTTTTCATCTGTAAAATTAGGAGATAGGACTAGATGGATCTCTACAATTCCCTCCAGGTCTAAATCCTGAGAAGTCTTATGGGAGAGAGCAACTGACTAGAAGATAGAGGACTTGGCTTTAAATCCTAATTCTGCCACTTAACAGCTGTGTGATCTTAGACATTTATGTCCCCTCTCTGGAGCTCAGTTTCTTTGTGTGTAAAATGAGTAAGTTGGACTATATGATCTCTGAGGTGCCTCCCAGCTCTATCTGTATATAATGATGACTATGATGACTCCATCCCTTCATTATTTTAGATGGGAAAGCTGAGACCCAGAGAGGGAAAATAACACAGGGGTCACACGGTGGCAAGATCAGGATTTGAATCCAAGCCTCCTGACTCCTTCTCTAGCTCTCCCCACAACGCCACAGACTCCTCCCATAGACCTTGATCTGAAATCAGCCCTAGCTTCAAAGGAAAGTACTTTCTGCAAAGGAAAAAAATAACAAAAAGTCTATATCAAACCTGTGCTCTGTACGTATGAAAAAAGCCAGGAGTCATCTTAAGAATATTTATTTTCCTTGGAGCACAGAGACTTCAGCAAACAGCGCAAGCAGTTGTTAACTACTAGGTAGACATCACTTTGTAGCTGGAACTTCCTTCTCTTCTTTTCATTATGCTTACTCTTTGTCCAATTTGAAGGGAGCAGGAATTCCCATTGGCTGACAAGAGTTACAAGGCTCATCATGATCTCTGAGATGAGCTAGCGGATGAGTGAAGGGCCTTTCATCTGTCTCTAATTTGGCAGCCTCAGGCCTCTTACCACTGTTTCTTTCATTAGGCAGGGAGCTAATGGGAGCAAAATGGTGCTTAGGGAGCTAACCCAGCCGCCATACCTGTCAGCCTCGATGACTTCCTGGGATGGCCCTTTCCCTTGGCTGATTACTTATTGCTCAGATGCTATCTATAGGACAGGACAGGAAAGCCTAGCTTTCTCCTCATACTTCTTTCCCACCAAAAGCAGCCAGGAAAATACCTTTGGGTCTGGTCTGCCAGGCAGTTTCCTTGGACAAAACCACTCCTTTACCCAAGCAGGCACAAGGATCGAGTGGGGAACATCCTGGACCAGGATCTAGAGCCTGGGCTCTGCTCCCAGCTCTTTCAGTGAACAGCTATTATCCAAGCTCTTGAGGACTCAGATTCCTCATCTGTAAGCCACTTTCTGGCTACCTTAGTCTTACTACAAAGCCGTGATGTTGTGGAAAGAGTCCTAGACATAGAGACCTTAGATTTGGATTTGAGGACCAACTTGGCCATTATACGTAATGTGTAACCTTGGCCAAGTCAATGAGCCCCTCACCGAGGCTTTATACAGCCATCACAACTCAGAAAGACAAGCCACTACAGCACAGAAGGACTGTGGACTGTGGTGTGTGTTGAGCCAGTACTCACACCGAGGAACTCAGGTATCACTTGAAGTTGTGAAGCACTACTTGCTCTATGTCGTTAAACTTTATATCTTGATCAAAGTACTGCTTTATAAATATATATACAACATATTATATATATCACAGTGGCATAGTACATAGTGAATAGGCCTCAGAGTCAGAAAGACCTGGGTTTCATAAGGAATCAGAGGTTCAGAGAAAACCAGTGACTTGCCCAAAGGCACACAGATGATAAGTGATGGAAGCTAGAGCATTCTAACAGAAAACTATCTGTGTCACCCTGGACAAGTCATTTAGTTTCCCAGTGACCCCAGTAATTCTCTTAGACTATAAGTTACAGAGCAGATATTTGTTTACATTGGAAAAGGGACCTTATTGTAAGGAAATTCCCTATTTCATTGAGATCCCAAGTTTGGTTTAAAAAAATCCGTAGGGCAGCTAGGTGGTGCAGTGACTAGAGTACCAGCCTTGGAGTCAGGAGGACCTGAGTTATAATCCGACCCCAGACACTTGATACTTACTAGCTGTGTGACCTTGGACAAGTCACTTAACCTCAATTGCTTTGCCTTCCCCCCTCAAAAAAAAAAAACTGTGACTTTGAAAATTTCTAAAACTCTTATTTTAGGGGATAGCTCAAAAAACAAGCAGAATAAAATCCCCTTTGTTGGGTTTTCAGGAATTTGGCTGGTAGCCACCAGATCACAACAACTAGCTCCTAAGAGTTGCTACCTCTACCAAAAGTGACACCACACAAGCCATTACCAGTCCCTGATTATCCCACAGTCTCCCTTCCAGATGTTGACTGCTCTAGAAAATCCATTCAGCAGCTGGGCATCATAGAAATCTGCCTCATTTAGGTTGTACAACCCCATTCAAGACCTTGGAGGTGAGTAAAAAAAATCAAACACCTCACTACCAGCTCTCCCATGCTTGGCCATCAACTGATCCACCAATTAAAGTCAGGGCAAGGACAAAACTCATCCAAATATTGGTTTATTATATTAACAGCTAACACCTACATTGGCAATATCAGTTAGGCATCATGAGAACCTGGATTGGCATATGAGTTCTAGAATATTAAGAATAAGCGATATCAAAGTTACCTCATCTCCTTTCTGACTAGGTTACGTCACTGGTATATCAAGAATGTTGTGAGTACGGTTTACCTAGATTTTAGCAAAGTACTTGACCAAGGCTTTCTTATTCTCCTTGCAAGCAAGCTAAGGAGATTAAGCCAGCTGATAGAATGATAAGGACTCAGAAATAATAGAATGGCCATACTTCCAAAGCAGTCATTAACAACTTAGTCAGTTTGTCCTCCACAGTATAGTCCTCAGGAATCTTTTCTTAAGCCTGTCAAGTCAATTCAAGTCAACAAGCATTCGTTAGACCACCTACTATGTGCCAGGCACTGTGATAAGCTCTGTGCTATTTCACTTTTGTTTTGTTATGTTTTAATAATGTAGATGGAAGTATAGATGGCTTGCTTATCAGATTGCAAGTAACATGACACAGAGAAGAATAGGTAACATGTTGGATGAAAAAGCTGAGATCCAGAAGGCTTAGGCTTTAAGTTCAAGCCAATATGATGAAATTTAATAGGATTACATGCAAAATTTTACCCATGGGTTCAAAAAAATCAACCTCACAAGTACAAAATGGAGGAAATGTGGGTGGATTGCATCTGTTATTGATAAGATAGGGGTGGAGGAATGACTTCAAGCTTAATACAAGTCAACAGTGAAAAAAGGGAGAATGTTATCTTGGGCTTTATTGAGGGATATAGTATCCAAAACATAGAAAGTGGTAGTCTGAATATACTCTAGCCTTGGGTAGACTAGAATTTAAGTATTATGTTCAATTGGATGAATTACATTGTAGGAAGGAAATTGATATGATAAAGTATTTTCACAAAAGGGTGACCAGGAGAGTAAAGGGCTTTGAGATCATACCATATGAACATCCATTTAGCCTGAAGAAAAGAAGCCTTAGGGCAAACATGACAGCTGTCCTTAAGTATTTGGAGCAATTTCACATAGAAGAGGGATTAAGCTTGATCTGCTTGACTCCAGAGGGCAGGACCAGGAGCTATTGGTGGAAATTGCCAAGAGGCAAATTTAGACATAATATAGGGAAAAACAATCTCATGATTAGAAGCATCAAAAAAAAAAAAAGAATTTGCTGCATGGGCAGAAAGTGGGTTCCCTCTCCCCAGAGATCTTCATGCAGAAGCTATATGATACCCACTCCTCTGGAAGATTGTAGGGAAAAGTTTTATTCAGGTACATGGTGAACTCGACAGCCTCTAGCATCCCTTTCAGGTCTGAAACTGTGAATACGGAATCTATATAATTATAGGATCTGAAAGGTAGAAAGGATCGAGAGCTTACTGTGCTGGAAATACAAAAGAAAAGAGCCACCAAGGGCATCGATACCCAGTACTTGATACAGAAATCTAAAGTTCTTAATCCACTTCTTAAATCTGTATTCCCATCTACAACGATCATAACAGATGATACCCAGCCATCACAAGAAACCATCCAAGCTCACCACCTATTGAGATGGTCTATTTCATGATCGGACAATTCCAATTATCAAGAGGTTCTGCTGTGTGCCAAACTGACATCTGACTCCCTTTAATTTTCTTCCACTAGTACTAAATCTTTGTACACACACACATACACACACACACATACACACACACACACACACACACACACGCATGTACACCTCACAAGGCCACAAAGAATTAGCCTTCCATGGCAGCCCTTCAAATACTTGAAGGCAATAGAAATGTTCCCCTTTCCCCAGCATCCTTTATATGCGCAAAATATTTTTAATTCAATTCCATTAAACAAACATTCATTGAATGCCTGCTATGTGATCAGCACTGAAGAAGGCCTTCTGATTTTTATCACCTTTAACTTTTCCAAATCATATTTTCATTTCCATTCTTTCAGGAAAGTGCTTCAGAGCCTTTAAAGCACTATCCAGAATAAAGCAGTGTTTGTATTAGAAGAAGAAACCGAGGCCTAGAAAGTTTGGATAATTTACCTGAGATCAGCTGGGTGGTAGTTGAGTCAGTAAAAGACCTCTCACTTTTATTCTAAATACCCATCCCTCCTGTTGGGCTTAACAACACCAACAACAATAACCCACTCTTAGATAGCACTGGATATTTCCAAAGCACTTTCTCAGCATGATTTTTTTTGCCCTCTTTTGACTGATGAGGAAACTGAGGCTTGGGGAGAGGAAATATGGGCCCAAGTTAACAAGGCAAGTTGGAAAAGCCAACTCTAAAGTGGCTTAAAGGCCTTTAAATTGGGTCTTCTTCCTCCAAGAGGAATGATCCTTCCACAATCACTTTTTTTGTTGTTTCTGCTTTAACAGGACTGCAGGAAAGCAATATGATCTGCTCTTAGGCTTCTGAGGAAACCTGTCCCTTATTTTTCATCATTACATCAGTGATACATGTGTTCTATTTTAGAATGCCTCTGTCTTTCCCCAAAACCCTTCTTATTAGTGCTGCAGAGAATACTACATACAAACAGTTATTATAAAAAATTATTTGTATAATGTGCTCAAATGTGCTCTACATCTTTATTTGGCATTATCTCTATGAAAACCATCTCAACTCTCATCCGCTTCAACCTATACTTTTTGAATCCATCCCTAAAGACACAAGGAAACTCCATATTGGACTGATTGATACCCCTTAGGAAGAAAAGGTTTTAAACTGTTCCCCAAGTGGTGAGTTTCACGCAAAGTAATATCACTCCAATGCCACAGCACCTGACCCTGACCACATCTGCACTCTAGCCCGGTATTTCCCACAATTCTGTTTTTTTTTTTAGCATCATACATTATATTTAAGACTCTCCAGCAATACAAATTTCAATTTGGCCAAGCTCTTTAATATTAATAGTTGTCAATCCAAAGGCAGAGTGCATAATAAAAAATTTAATCGAAATGAATGGGCCCCATATTTCTCTACCTTCCAAATGCAGTTGCCAATTAGCCAAAAAGATGTGGTTGTATAACTTTGTAAGATTAAGGCCACCTACTAGAAGCCACTCAATAGGGAATTTCATATGGCTTAAGAAAGTGAAAATGTGCAATTTTGCCATGCTGCTCAGTCCTAATGGGATTGGGGTAGTCTCTCTTACCGTCGCTGTGATCTTACACTCAAAGTACAACTGCAGAGTAAAGAGACATGGCTTGTGGAAGAAGTCATTAGTTGTCCCCTCTTGAATGTGGGTCTATTCATATAGGCGTGTATGTGTGTTCTTGTGTCAACTGTACGGGCACAGAGAAGAAAGCAAGTTTTCTTTGTTGGGTTTGTGTTTAATGATGAGGTCAGCTAGGAGACAACGTGGTAATATGGAAAGACCACCGAAGTGGAATCGGAGGACCTGAGTTTGAATCCTGCCTGTACAAATTACTATGTGTGTGATCTTGGGCAAGTCACTTATTGTCTCTGGGCCCCTTACCTTTTTTTTTTTTTGGTAAAATGAGGGAATTGTCCTAAATTTCTTCTCATAATTCTGTAAATTGAAGCTTTCACTTTGCTGCGTTTTAAATTCAAGGATTGTCATAGGACTGGGAGATATTTCCATTCCCTCTGGTTTAGTCAAATGTCAGCAATCTCTGTGACTTCCCAGTCAGAACTAGAACAAATGAAGAATTTGCAAAATGAAGGCTCAAATCTCCTATGAGTAGGGTCCACTGGCTTTGTGCAGAGGGCAATCTCCTAGTCCTTTCAGAAAACACAAAACAACAAACCACAAAAGCAACACTACCATTTATACAAGAGGATTGAAGAAAACTCAAGTGAGAGGGTTAGAAGAAGAATGGGAGAGAGGGGGGAGGCGGGGAGTTGGGGCCTTTTGGTATATTTTACAGGTTCTGAACTGCCCTCGGGAAGCATGGTCCTCAGAGATCATCCAATGCTGTGTAGAGAACAGAACATTTAACATATTCATTCCTCACATTGCATCAGGCTTCTTTTGTGCTCTGCCCTGGGCCTCTTCCCTGAGCTATGTCAAGCAGGAAGTTTAAATTAAATGGCTCCCAAGTTCCTTAAATGGTTTAATAAAACATATACTGACTGCAATGTGCAGTTTATAGTGGCAAACTATTGCCCCTCGGTTGGGAAAAATGACCTCCAGCCGGCAATATTACTTTCAGCTTCATGATTCTAGTCCGCTGTTGGTCATTTTCTCAACCCACCGGGCCATCCTTTTCCATAACAAGCCCTAACTGCAAGCGCTATTTGTACACTGCTGCCTAAGTTGCCGATTATGCGCCTCCAAACATCCTATTCTAGGACTAAACAAACGGAATAATGTGCTGATTGCGCCGACATAGGAAGAATGAAGAAATGTTGCTTAAAGGCACTGTGCTGTGGACTGGAAGGCTCAGACTTGTACCCATTTCAGCATCATCGGGCATTGGGGCACACAGAAATCACAGAATAGAAGAACTTCCAATTTGGGAGCAATCTCGAGAGATGCCTAGTGCAACCAGAACCTGAGGAAGGACTGTATAGTTCTAAAATGAAGGGACTCCCAGGACACCTTCTCAGGGCCTGCGATGTCAGCTGTGTGCTCAGACACCATAAATCTCTGAAACTTTCATATGTTAATAACAAATAGCTATTAATAACACTTCTAATCACAAATGCCATTTCTGATATTTGGTGCTGAAACATTTTGACTAATCTAAAAAAGTATTTGGATTTGACTGCCAGAAAATGATGACCTTTTTTCCTAAAACTGTGCATTGAGATTGCTTGTTAAGCTCATTAGTATTATATGGTGAATTAGATTAGACATTTTATGATTTTAGAAAAAGGCCTTTTTGGTATAAAAAAGCAGCAATTTCCTTTTTTGACATTTTTCATTTTTAAGGTAATAAAAATGGCACATGTGTACCATAGCATAATGGATTAATTAAGGAATATTATGTTTATCCTAATTCTTAACCGAGTTGTACATCTTCATAACTCACTCATAAAAATTAATGCATTATCTTCCACTATGGCATGATAGATCTTCTATTTTTACCAAACCTGCTCAGAATAAATTGTTCTAAATTGGATTATTCTGAGAAATAGAGAGTATTGTACTCTGGTACCATCAGAGCAAAATTATATTGTTATTTTAAAACATTATATCGTTAGGTACAAAATCATAATCTTCTTCCCACTGTGCCTTTGAATCGTCATGTTATTCTGGCTATTAGAAGATCAAGCTGCTTCTACCACACCTACAATCAAACGCCGTGTAGAATATCTCCTCTTTCGTACACAATGGATTTGTTGTTTGAAAAACACATGTGCTCCATCCAAACATCACCGGACAATATTTTTATGGCTATTTCTTTGTGTCTTGACAGTACATGTGGGTATGAAAGAATATTCATGCAAGATTCATAAAGGCCCCAGATTTCTAAATCAACAGATGAAAAATCCCTAAAAATAATAATGTCCAGATGTTCCTTATTTAAATGAGCTGTTGCCATTTAATGTTGCCAATCATAAATGTGATAGAATTTGTGAATTTCAAGGTATTCATAATTTACAGAGGATTATAATTTTTTATCAAATGAATATCTGGGGTGATTAAAATAAGTGATTTCAATAAATGTAAAATGTTATATGATGGATGCTAACTTTATAATACTGGTTCGACAGTGCATAAGACATCCCCATTCCTATATTGTCATCGTATGGCCTACTCATCTCCCTTTCCAGCTCCCCCTTTGGGGGAGAACACATCTCTCAGGGCTTCCCATATATAATGCATTGTAGACTCTGTCTACTAGCTTCCCAATCTCCAAAGTCAATCAACATAGCAACAAGCTTTTATTAAGCACCTACTATTTTTTGCCAACTATAATGGAGCAAAGCTGGGGATACGCAGATTAAAAAAATAAAAGTCTCAGCCCTCAATGAATTCTATCAAGGTAAACACTACATATACACACAAGGAAATATAAAACATATGCAAAAGAAAACAGCAATAATATTGGAGGGGGACCTTGTAGATAGGAGTGGGCGGGGTGGGGGGGGGAGGAGAAAGGAAAAGCCTCATGTAGGAAATGACTTGAACTGTGCTTTGAAGGAAACTAGGGATTCTAAGAGGCAGATGGGAAGAGGGAGTGCAGGCCAGGCATGGGGAAGAGCCTGTACAAAGGTTATAGATTCAACAGTTAGAGTGTCTTCCATGAGGAAGAAATAAGCCATTTCTGGTGGAACACAGAGGTGCTAAGGAAATTGTTCAAGGAGTCTGAACCGTCCGAGAGAAGAATTTGCATTTTATCCCAGAGCTGATAGGGAGCCACTACAGACTTTTGGGCAGAAGAGTGACATGGTCAGACCTGTGCTTTAGGAAGATCACTTTGACCACTGCGTGGAGGATAAATTGAAGGGAGGAGAGACTTTAGGTAGGGCTGCCCACAACCATCTAGGGAAGAAGTGATTAGAGGGCCAGAAAAGGACTTTCTTAGAACAGAATGGGATAATAACCACCCCCCCCCACCTTTATAGAGGGTTTAAAGTTTGCAGAGCATTTTCCTCACAACAGCTCTGTGAAGTAGTGAAATGATCATTCCTATTTTACAGAAGAGAGATCTGCATCTTTGAAGGGCATCTACATTTTGTGTTCCTGTGATTGGTCAAAGACTTCCCTAGCTACAAAGAGAGATCCTCCGCTTTACTGGCCGTTGGTCTAGCTCAGACTCTCATCCAGTCCTGAATAGGAGAAAAAGACCAGAGCCAAAAAAGAGGTACTGCAAAGGTGGGGGGCAAACTGAAGTACCTAGACTAAAAATGGGGACAGAAGCAGAGCAGGGAAATGGATAGGTGCAGGACAGGGACAGGAATGAGGACCTACAGAGCTGAAAAAGCTGCTCAGTAGGAGATGCCAAAGTTAGAATGCTATACCAGGTATTAGGGATATGAGGATCATCTGAAAGGGACCTTAGAGCCCATCAAGTCTGCCCCCAAAGAGGGAGAAGTCTTTCATTTTGGTTCATGGTAGTAAAGATTATGTCTCCACAGAACCAGAACAACCAGTTGACCAGTGGAGGTATTTCACCAACTAGTTATCATCTCACAACAAATGATTGGAGCCTTTGATTCTAAATGGATGTGAATATGGAGGCCCTGGGGCTAAGAAAGTAAAGCCAAGCTGGAGGAGTCAGCATATAATTAGGAACCAGAATCTTGCACATAGTAGGTGTAAACTGAATTATTTAAATACTTTCTGGCTTGAATTGAACTGACCAAAAATGTGGAAAAAATACTTTGGAGGAGTGAATGATTTAATACACTGGATAATAGCTCTCGACTCACTTTGCTCGCTTAGACTCGTCTTAGTTTGCCTATTTGAGGGGACAGGGGAGGGGGCAAGAAATGCTAGCACTGGGTCACTCCATCATAACTTCACAATGGGGGATGGTGCCTAAGAAGAAGAAAAGGAAACCCCTGCTCTGTCCCAAAAGAAGGGGATAAGGGCAAGTTTGATGTTGGAGCAAGGTTGTGACGAACGATTACAGGCAATGACTTGGTCTCCTATGACTAGAGTTCTTTTGTTGAGAGTGGGAGAGGCAAGTGAGCCGAGGCTGGTACGACGACCCCCTTTCCGAAGGGCAAGCCTGTCAATGAAGAACCTCGTAAAGGAGGTTATTTAAAAGGCAGCATGGAGCTTATTGCCTGGCACCTGGTCCACTGTTCCATATGCATTACAATAAAACTGCAGGCTGTTTGCTTAAGCCAGATTTGGGGTGTGGAGTGTTTATTTAGCTAGTGTGTGTGGCCTCAGTTGGGCCTGGTGGGTTTTACTCCACTCTAAACCACAGCTTTTCACCCAAGGTAAATGGTCTCTTCTTTATCTGCACAATAATCCTCTCCTCAAATATAAAATGGAATATCTACATTTCTAATCCTGCCCAGAGATAGAGTCAACCCCATTCCTTACATCGCTTTACTGTAAAGATGGAGTGCTAAGACAGGATCCATGATAAATCACATGTGCATCTCTGTCAGAGGAGAAAGGTTTATCTCCTCCTTTACAAGATGCATCTGTATTCAAGAACACACCACCTAGGGGAAATGGTACAATCTTTTAAAAGTTTAGTAATAAAGACCTCAAGGGCTACAGAGAGAAGAGGCTTGGGGGTCAAACAGGTTCCCCGATAAAAAGCACTTAAGGAGAAATTCTGTTAAACTCTGTAAACTTTCACCCACACATCAAATTTCTGAATATAATGTGAGATTATATAATTGCAGCTAGAAATACCTCTGTAATAAATTGTCCAATAATATCACAATAGGGTTTCAAATCCAGCCTTTCATTAAATCTATCCGGTGAGGGGTGAAAGAGGGGGCACGGAGGTAGTGAATGGAGAGGTACTCGGCTAACTTTGCGCTGGGTTTGAAAGTGCTAGGGACTTTAAAAATAATGTTCTTCTGGTCCTTTTACTGTAAGAAGACCTTGAAAGACAAGCCAATCATTGCAGGGAGCTAAGCTAGGTATTCTTCACCTAGCCAGAATTCTTCTGATTTGGTTGAACTGGGGCAGCCGATCCTTTCAAACAGCTGGCCACTTATGTTTTCTCCTCTCTTTTCCCCTCCCCCAGCCAGACACCAGCTGCAAACTTTTAATCCTGGGACTCATCTAGGGAAACCCACTCCAAGTGCAAATATCAGCTTTAGGTCACCCCCAAGGAAAGGCCCCAAGACTCCGCTTCTTTCCTTCCCCACAGAGTGGCAAAGGGATACCCTCCCCAGGTCTCATTTCTGTGTGTAGCCCTGTTGTAGGCCATACTGTCTTGCCTGCTTCTTCTCCACCATGCTCTGTCCCCAAGAATGCTCTCCGGACAGGCAGAGGAATTAGCTGTAACATGATGTCTCGACAGAAGCTAGCCCTGTTGGACATAACCTATGATTTCCCTAGGGAAATAGCCAGGGGCAGAGAGCATGCTTCCAAGGCCAGCAAGACTAGGAAAGTGGTTAAAAGCAGCAGCTCCCAAAGCAGGGAAATATAATCTGAGTAAGTGCATTAACACTGGACACAAAGCCCCAGGCTCATGCACAAAGGTCCCTGACAGATACCTCTTCACTGTCTATGAGAGAACTGAAGAGAGATATGAACTACTGACTTCCCAGCTTCCTCCCCGCTCCTCACCCAGAGGGATTCACACTGACCTGCCTCCCCAAGAAGAGAAGCCTGAGTAAATCAGTATAGGGAATAGGAATGGAAAAGGCTATGTCTACATAGCCAAAGAGGAGGGATGCTACTGCATAGGACCACAAAACATTACAAAAGGCCCAACCCCTGCCTTCAAGTAGTAGGAAATGCAAACCTTCCTGGAACTCCCACCTTGCTTTGCTCCTTCCCCACCCTTAGAGATCTCTGGGCCTTGCTCCCTCCCTTGTCTTTCTTGCCCTCCCCACTGACCAATCAAGGAGAATTTTCTAAAATCCAGTTCAAATCATGACTATGTTCATTCAAGCTATTTCAATTCAACAAGCATTTCCCAAACCAGGATTGGAGAAGCCTCCCCTAAAAGAGTCAATGGTAGCCTGGTTTCTCAGGTCTATATACTAGAAAAGTATGAGTTCTGGATATTTGAGCCTGTGGAAGAAAAAAAAATGAAGAGTTTTGTAGGAAAGGGTGTATAAAGTTGGAAAAGAAAAAAAAGTACTGATTTTTTTCTTTTTTTAGTTTCCTGTAAGGCAGTGCATGGAGTATAAGCCCGGGAATCAGAAAGATAGAAAATTTTGTCTTTGAAACATCCTGGCTACAAGACCTGAAGCAATTCACCAAATACCTCAATGCTCTAGGCAATTGTCTAAGGCTATGAGGTATAAAGTGTCAACCTTATTTGGTAGAGGGAATATCTTCATCCAGGAGTTCCCTATAACAAAGTCACAGATACAGTCTTTATCCATTGTTAGTTTAGGGATATAAAAATATTATGTATGATTTGATTGCACGTTTTGTTTATTTAGACATGTGAAGACCCCACCTCTCTCATACCTCCTCTAGCCCCCCCCAATGGAAAATGTGAAGGAAAACTTTTTTTTTCCAATTGTTCAGAGGATTGGGGGCAAATGTATCAGCCAAAAAGAAAAGTCCTTGAAGTAAAACAAAAAAAAAATTTCTTAACATTTTCCTTATTTTATTCCAGGGATTTACATCTCTAATTATTCTGGTCTTCCCAACTGGGGACAACAGCTATGACTTGTAACTCTTAGCATCCTCCACAATGCCTAGCACAGATCAGCACAGTAGGTGCTCCATAAATACTGAATGATGGATGGATTTTTGGGGAGGAGAAGAAATTCAGCTGGAACTATGAAGAATTAAATCTTTTGGTCAAAAGCTGAAGGCTTGGGTCCCATATTGCTGCTACCTGCTAGAATAGTAGAGAGTTAGGGACAGTCTGTGCCATAAAAGTTAGTCTTTAACAAAGAAGCCCTCTTTTTTGAGAAGTCACTAGATTATTAAATTATTATTTACAGTCATTATTTTTCATTGTTTGACTTCATGGGTCCCCAAATGCCAAAGAAATATAACAAATAGCAGTCATCAATTATTTCATTTATTCATTCATTCAATAAATGTTGACCTACTACATGCAAGGTTCTGGGCTTGTCAGGGTATTACAATTTTCTCAAGAGAAAAAAAAATTAAAATCACAACTCATTTTTGTCTTCCTTGCAGAGTGCTAAAATGTGTAGAAAACATTCTCAGCCTACAACTCAAATTATCATTCTTTCCTTTGTACAAAATGAATTGACCCAGAAAACTAAAAGGGTAAGAGCCCAAATTTGCTGGGCTTATTCTGCAGCCAAAAGTTCATGAAAAACACTGTTGTGTCTCACATAGCAACCACTTGAAACTCATTGTTGAAATACAGTAGTTATTGGGGAGGGGTAGATGAAATCTTATATTTTTAAATATAAAGGGAAAACTATAATGTTGTTTTCTTGGTATGGATTCAAGACTCACCATTGCCTATAGTTTCCCATCCCTCCCATATCTGGTTGGCTGGGTGATTTCAATTATCCACACAAATGTGAAAAGAAAGCCAAGACTTTGTTCTCCACTCGCTTTTGAAGGCAGTACTAAGCTCTGACTAGAGTTTGTCCTCTGTATTAAGAAATATTAGGAAATTCTTAATACCAAGTCAACCTATCAGTTAAATGACATGGCAGACAGAAGGAATAGGGGAGATAAGGTGAGACAAGCAGAAAGGTTAATGGGTCTATTTTCCATTGGCCATGGACTTTTGAAATGCAACTAGAAGTCTGAAGGGAAACAAGAGATATCTCAAACTCAACATGTTCAAAACTGCACTCAATATCTTGCCTCCCAAACCCTACCATCTTTCCAACTTCCCTATTTCTATAGACTACTTCATCACCCATCCTGTCTCCCAGGTTCATATTCTTGGCATTACCCTCATCCCCTCACTCTTCCTTATCTTATATAGCTGATCACCTGCAAATATTTCCATTTCTACCTTATCTCTTGAATATGACACCTTCTCATAAAGCTACCCCTTCAGTCTAGGACCTTATCACCTCCCACCAAGATTACAGCAACAATCTCCTAATTGCCCCCCCATCTTTCCCCACTCCAGTCTACCAAAATTGTTTTCCTTTAGTGCAGATCTGACCATGCAACTTCCCTTACTCAGTCAACTACAGTGACTTGCCTACAGGATCGGCTTTTAAAGCTCTACACAACCTGGCCCCATCCTGTCTTTATAGCCTCTCTGGAGATTATTCTCCATCTCGCAATCTGTGATCTCTCCTTTCTGCATGTGTGACATACATGTCCCCTCTCCCTTCCTTTCCACTGTCCCCCTTCTATGCCTAGAATGCAATCTACCCTCACTTCTGTCTGCTAGAATCCCCTTCTTCCTCCAAGATTTAGCTCATCTCACCTCATATATGAAGACTTTCCTGGTCCCCCCTCCCACTTATGTTCTCTCCCCCCAAACTAGTTTATATTTAACTATTTTGTACTTATTTATATCTATACTTAGATATGTAGTTGCTGTCTTTGCTATTTGAATGTAAGCGCCATATAAGTGATCATCATCAGATTTTCATCCTCAGCACAATGCCTGGATCACAGTAGGTGCTTAATAAAGGCTTGTTGATTGATTGACTGATTGATATGGAGCATACTCAGGTTTGGGATTATAGAACTCAGCACCAAACCTAAGAAATGGGGCTAAGCTTTGTGGGGATGGTGGTAACATCAAGTGATACGAGATCCAAAACTCATTCTTAACCCACAGTGTGAATACGAGGATGAAGGGGAGAGAATCAATCCTGTGCGCCCCTGATTTTCATTCCTTTGGGTTATGGAAATAATTCAATTTTTTAATGCAAGAAGAAATTATCGATTGGCTTAGATTCTCTTTCTAATCCTGAGGAAATGTTGTGCATGTAGACATGCTAGCTTTCTGAAATTATCTTCTTATCCAAGAAGTTGCCTGTTCTACCTGACCAGAGAAAATAAGCAGGTAAATATCCTGCTTTAAGAATTAAATCAGAGGCTTAAGTAAGAGGCACGTTTACCTGACATTACTGCCTCCTTTTTTTCACTAGGTTCCCCATCTTCCCTTTCCAAAATACAAAAACTGAAGTAAAATAAATAGCTATCAAAAGAAACACAAACCATTAGAAACTCATTTCACCTGCAACTTCACCTGGGGCCTAGGTATGTGGCATATTTCAGGGCACGTATGAATACCTAGTGCTTTGTGAAGGGGGCAATGTTCCCCAAAACGACCATGGGAAGTTGGCAGAAAGAGGGAAAAAAAGAGGATCTGAGTTCAAACCAAGGAACTTCTGTGACTCATTTATTCATTCATTCAATAAATTTTTCCTGACCACCTACTGTGTGCCCATTTGTGTAGGCTATGTATGTGGACGATACAAGGAATACATCTCATCAATAAGGAAAGTCATGCTTTCTCCCTTGCTGCAGATCCCACCCTGTCTTCCTTCCATGATTCTCTTTCAACCCAATTCCAGAGACTACAGATTAGTTCATAGTTGACACATTTGTCTGGAGGAAGTCATTCTACATAGGCATATATTGGATACACAGCCTGTGGGTGTGTACTCAGAGACCATTGTATATTTAATATATGCAACCATATAGCTTTCTTTGGAATGGTCAATGATCTTGTCATGAAAGGAAGAGTTCAATGACTACAAGGGTGAGTTTAATTATATGTTGTTATTGAATAGCAGTGGTTACTAGAGCACAATTACACATGTAATTTATCAGCAAGATACTTGCATACATAATAAACTGAGAGCAAAACATTAAATTTCAGTGGATGCTAAAAATACAGAACTGGGCCACTACAGAAGACAAATTCTTGGTGGGGGGGAGATCTTTTTCTTCCCTTTCAAGGATTGCCCATTCACATTGACCATAACCATGGGGCATCCATCACAGGGCATATCTTCCTGAAACATCAAATAAATCCCAAATTCTCAGTCACGTGTCCACAATATTCTTTTACAAATATAGAGAAACTGTAGAAAGATCACCAGCCTTCCTGTAGCCCACCTACAATGCTCCCCAAAACATTTCAAATCCTGTAGGATTCAAAAATGTCTTCACATGTATTAGTTTCTTTGTTGCTTCTATATTGTACTTATAAAAGACTGGAGAGGCTAATTGTCTGGATTTCTCGCCCCCAAAATACTCTTAGCCCTTCTCCCAAAAATGGGAGAAGAAAAAGATCAGACTTTCAAACTCACAAGATTGTCAGACCTTCTAGAATTTGAGTGACCTGAGAACCACTGTGCCCATGTCCCTTGAAGTAAGCAAATCAAACTACTGCATAATGAGGGATCATCCTTCACAACCCTCAATATGCAGACCCCCAGCCCAGATCCCAGTTCTGCCAACATGAGCATATGCTGAATGAAGGAAATAACTAGCATCTCCACAAAATTGCAGAGATGTCAAAAATACTTACGAGTGGCCAGCAATGTGACAAAATGTCACAAGACTGAAGGAGAATAAAAAGATGGAATTAGAAATGTGTATGTACATATATGTGTAGGCGTGTGTGTGTATGTATACATGTATTCTAAGGAGAGGAAAGCATCAATATGGCATGGTGGGTAACTAGCTAGACTCAGAGCCAAGAAGATCTTACAGTTATTAAGTTAGAGAGAGCCTGGAACGCTTTAGTGAGCCTTAGAGAGCTGCCTAGACAACTGAAAAATTAAGTGACTTTCCCAAGAATACATGCAGACCGTGGGCAAGTCATTTAATCTCTGGGAGCTCAAAGTAGTTTATAAGACTATAAGTTGCAGAGAAGGTGCTAACCTGCATTGGTGGAAGGAATTTCCTCATTCTGAAGTTCCCCATGTCAACGAAATCACAGATCCACCCCATATCCTCTAATGAGAGAAAGCATGGTGTATTATTTGTCTTGGAGTCAGGAAATCTGGGTTCAAACCCTCATCGCTTATTTACTATATAACTCTCAGTTTCCTCATCTGCAAAATGGGGATAACAACACTTATGCCATCACAACCTCATTGTAAGGAAAATACTAAACCCTAAAGACCCTAAAGCACTGTACAGATGTGAGCTGTTGTCATGCCTAGTCTTGGGTGCTAGTATTCTGACTGAAAGCCAAGGATTCTGGCCTCAGCAAAGTTTTCACCCGTGTGTCTAACTTTGAGGCAAATAGACTCTTAGCTTAGAAAAAACCGATTGCAGGAGGTTGCTAGTTTTCTAAACTGGCTTGCAGATCCCTAAAGGTGCAGCCAGAACTGCCAGCAGGGTGTCTGTAGGGATTGACCACTTTCAGTTCATCGTGATCTAGCACAGTCTTAGGTACATAATAATAACTAAAATAACAAAATAATAATAATATAACATTTATATAAACTTACTTTATTCTAGGCATTGTGCTAACTGCTTTACAATTATTATCTCACTTGATCTTTACAACAACCCTACAAGATAGATGCTATTATTATCCCTATTTTACAGATGAGGAAACTGAGGCAAACAGAGGTGAAGTGACTTGCCTAGGGTGACACAACTGGCAAGTATCTGAAGCTAGATTTTAATTCAGGTCTTCCTGATTCCAGGCCTGGTGCTCTATCCACTGTCAACCCCCAGCTGCTCCCAATGCAGCATTCAACCTGATGGATAAAATCACAGGAAAGCCTTGTGGATACAGACATGCTAGGGAAAAACCATCCCAAGTACTAAGGAGGATGAGGAAATAAGGCAAAAAGAAATGAAATAGACAAGAATAAAGAATTCCTTCAGCATTTTATTGTTGTGGCACTTTATGCTTCTGCAAGGCATTTGGGCTTTTTCATTGCTGGGGAGGGAAAGGGCACCACCAGTGGCAACTCATGCGTAATTATGTCAGACTAAGGTAAGTAATGATTACTTCCATGGATCTTCACAATGCATTTATTACCTCCATTGCTACAGATTGCACCCCATTATGCCACTGAATCTTGCAGACCTCTTATTCAATGTCAATGTCTCATGAAATTTTGTGCCTCGTTTAAGATCTTCCAAGTACAAAAGGTAAACTGAGGCGGCATTTCTCATTTGTCATCATCAAGGATCAGTTATGAAAACAAATGAGAATTGTTCATATTTAAATGTTAATGGTACGAGAATGTATTCTGGTGCGGCAGAGCATAATCGGATGGCAAATACTGCAGGCAATATTTTTATGACAAAGTCTTTATTTCTGCTTTTCCTCTACCCCTGATTTAAATATATACATGTATGTGTGTATGCATGTATCAAGATTCAAGTATTTCAATATAAATTCTGTATTCAAAATACTTTTCCTGATTTCAAGCTGATTGCATATTTCAAGCCAATGTTGCAGCAGTGATTTCTGTTCTGAATCAAAAACAAGGATCACTCAGCCCAGCTCCCTCTATCTCTTTTTCTCTCTTTCCAAATCTCCGTCCCCATTTCCTAAAAGCCAAAAGAAGCCTATTGCTCCGGCTGCCTTTGGGTGCCCAGTGGCAAAAAGCTGATAGGGAACCCCTATTCGGAAGGTATTTGTACCCCCCAAGGTTTCAGGAGGAGTTAACACAAATCACGAAGCATGGGGAATCAGAGGACACACCATTCCATTTAGATTTAAGTGTGTAATTGTTTGAGTACATCTCACCCTCGATACAATAATGTCCTCCTTGGCTGACAGAGATTTAAGGCCCTATGAAAAGGTGGAATGTTATCAATCACATGGATGATTATGATGGGGTTTAAGTGGATGAAACCAAGAAACAGATCCTCTCTCAGGCCAGACACTACAACAGAGCCTTATAATAGCAGAAAGGAGGAAGGCAATTCTATTTCAGTCAGGACAAGGCTTCAGAGTGACAGTCATTCCTAAGTCAGTCTCTCTCTCTCTCTCTGTCTCTCTCTCTCTCTCTCTCTGTCTGTCTGTCTGTCTCTCTTTCTCTCTCTCTCTCTCTCTCTCACACACACACACACACACACACACACATTTGCACAAACTCGAATGCACACACTAACACAGAGAGGTCAGAGAGCAAGGGTGACCATTTTGATGTAGAGGACTTGCCTCAGGAGGATCAGGAAGGGAAAGCAATAAGGAATATCTGATCTCAAACCTATCCTTAAACAACAGTGAGTGAAAAGAAAGAAACTCAAACCCTTGCAACCTCTACAGGCTACCATCCCCACCACTCCAATGCCATCTCCTTATCTATGGAACCTACTCTGCTCCAATGTCCTGAAGAAGAATAACTCTAGAAAGTCCTCTTTTCTGTCTGTCATGGGGAAGACCCAGAGGCTCACCCTAAAGTAGGAGGAGGATAGGCTGGTCAGAACTCATTTATTATTATACTGATAGATGTCCCTGGGTACAGATGTTGGAAGCCAGATGTTCCCCACCCCTAGTATTAGCTGCTTCAACTCTAGACAGTGGCAGGTGGCAGAAGACATAAGAAACCGAGGACAATAATAGAAATATATATGTATATGTGTGTATGTACATAAACACACATACATACATATGCACATATATGATTTCAGCACGGTAGCTTGCTCCTCCTTTGCCTTTTGATCTAAAATATGCCTTCCCTATTATAAACCCGAAGAGACTCTGAAAAATAAGCCAGCTTCAAAAAATAAAAACAAAAAGAAACTTCACCCCCCTCCCCAACAGCACAGCCGTAACAAAACAAAAACAAAATAATCTCTCTATTCGATCTCTTTGCATGTCAGACCTTTTGCCTAACAAATCACAATAAGGCAGAACGATATAAAATTCACCCATCAAGCCCAAACACATGCCTGTGATGACTATGGCAAGGGATTGTGAATTTCATTAAATATGTTAAAGGGGAAAAAAATCAGCTTTGAAAAATAGTAATCCTGTCTTTCAACAAAAATATTATAGGAAGCTATGAATTTGGTAGATCTGAATAGGATGTTGGTACATGTTTTACTAAGGTAATATAATGGCACACTATTATTAGATCACATTAATCATTACTGTGCCAAAGGCACTGACAGCCCCACTGAAAAGGATTGAAAGGGTTGGTAATGGATATAAATTACCCATTGTGTGATAAAAGGATTTTTACTAAGAAGGTAAGAATAAAACAGCAAATTTCTAATATAACTGTTGTGTAAAACCCAAAATAAAAGTAATCCACGGTCAGTAATAGCCACAAAATCAGAAAGTAAGCACTTCTGAAACAAGATAAAGTTACAATAAAAAAACTGTATACATGGCAATATAAAATTAATTTCTTCGTGCATAATTCTGCTATCAATTTAAATGGTTTATGTGATGACCTCTAAGGAATATGGTCAGGGGAAGGTAGATTTAGCTAATTAGAATGGAATATGAGCTTATGGGGATGTCACAGATAGGCCTCAATAGAGACCACAAAAAAAAAACCCATACACACATACAAAAAAACATCAAATCTATGAATTGTGCTTCAGTAATTATTTTAAGTTTCTATCTGCCTAAATTCTAAAAACAACCATCAATTACAAAATCCCCTTCTAGGGTCTTATTGGTGCACCACGTGCTGAGTCCTTCTGAAAATGATTTTCTCTAAACCTAGACTGTAGCTGAACCCTGGGATCAGTGAGTGAGATCAAATTGGTCTCTGGAAATGGGTGTGTCCTCGCATGGGGGCACCTGCCTTCCCTGGGCACATGCCTTGGTTTTAGGGCAAACCCACCCTTGGTGGGCTGGCTGCTGGCAGCATCAGGTCAAAGTTCCATGCTGTGCATATGGACGAGAGAATGATTGCAGGCATGTCAACCAAGATAGAAGTCAAAAACTCCTTGATAAGTGCCCCAATCTATTAATAGCTTCAAATACTCAGGAGCCTGATAATAAAATCACTGAGAGCAGTTTGCTCTAAGTACAATTACTATATCCCTCTACCGCTTGATCGTTCAACCTCCTCAGCTGCCCCCCACCAAGATCCCATGACTCACAATTTAATACAGTGACCTCTGAATAAAAAAGTCCCCTAAAAATATCTTCCCACCCTCTACTCCCACTGCCCACCAGCACCACTCCAGGACACTCAGTGGTCATAAACTTAGCCTGAAAGAGACAGAGTCTAAGTCCAAGCAGTGATGAAGGGGTTCTTATCCAAGCAAAGGATCCCAATCTCTCTGTCTCTTCCCAGAGGTGGTAGTTTGGTTTACCCACACAGACCCATAAACAAATAGCATTTTAATATATCATGAATTAGATATTTCTTACCAGGTTATGCTCAAAGCAACGGACCTCACTCTTGATTGAGGGAATTTCTTAAAGATGTGGGGTAGAGACTGATGGTCAGGAACTGTAAAAATAAGACCTGTGAGAAATTTAAAATGTCAAACAGATGTGCTTCAACAAGACGTGTAAGCTAAGATTAATTCAGGCTAAGTCTGATTTTGTGATGGGCAGGCTTTAAAATAGACAATTCTAGGAATACTAAAATCCTGTGTTCTCACACACACACATATAGATCGCACAGCACACACACACACACACACACACACACACACACACACACACCACTGAAGAAAAGAATATACATAGTTCTTACTTTACATAAGTGGACCATTCTGTGGACCTCTATGTAAAACGATTTTTACACAATGCAAATTTGCCCCTATTGACCCACTTCAATTAGCTTATATAACAAAGGCAGACACAAAATAATAGCCTTACATATCACAAAATGTACTAAAATGCAGACACATTAAATACTGTACCATGATAATAAACAGAATCATGAAATGAAAAGTTAATGATAAAATGCCCTCAGTGCTGTACAGTAAGGTTAACATGATTGTGCAGTGTGCAGCTCCTTCCCCACCCACTGTACCAGTTTTCATCACTGGTGGCTGGTTGGACAACATTTTTTATGAAGCCATCGAGAGATGTTTGGACAATGGTTCTTGTTTCCTTGTATATATGATAGTAGCAAGCAATATTATCCCCAAATAGTCTTTCAGAATTCTTTATGTTAAGCTGAATTTGTATAATGTGAACTTACTTAAAGTAAGAACTGTTTGTAATCTATTTGAGAAAAAAACAAGATGAGTGTCTTCTCACCCTTTCCTCTCAATGGGGCAGGAAGGGAACAAACAGAGGGATTCCCACCCGCCCCTCACCATGATTCCCTCATGTACAAAACTTGCTTAAAATGGAGGTTAGGAATTTAGGGAGCCTAGTAGTTTTTATTCAAGGATACTCCAAAGTCCTCGGTAGCCCCACAATCACCTTAGCTACCAGCCCCTGCCTTCAGAGTTGGTGATACCCAAGCAAAATGAACCAAAGAAAATTCTCTCTAAAGATAGTGATACCAACATAGGTTGGTGTTTATTGGGGTTCTTGGAGGTCATAAGCCAGGAATGGGTAAATGCCCATATAACCAGGCTAGTATCTCACATATCAAAATCTTCCCTCCCAAACTGAGGGCAAGAGAGTATCAACCAATTCCATTTTTTAATTTTTTTATTCCATTTTATAACTGAAATAAGTCCCGCGTAGATGATCTCATCTAATAAGCACACTTAGATGAGATAAGGGCCTGAAGCAAAAGCTGAGATACTTGTCTGTGGTGATTTCAGAGCCATTTACTTTAGTAAGCAAGAGGAAAAAGAAAAAAACCCACGACCCTAGATCAAGTCAGTTAACTCCAACACAGTCTCCTGTCCAGAGCAGCTGAGAATCTCATTTGTTCTGCATTATTACAGAAGGGGTTTTTATAAAGTTCTTTCTTGCTAGATTATATTTCACTGAATTTGAAGTTGTAAATTCTGGTGGCAGTATCAGGGTTCAGGTGGGGCTACAAGAATAGGCATCTGACACACAAAGGTGCGTTCAGAGGTATGGAACATTTTATCAGCACCCTCCTAAGAAGTTTCTACATCAGGTTACTGTTGGCAACATTCTGTCCAACTCCAAGTTTTATCTCTGGCAAGCAAAAGGTGTTTGCCGATTATGTACCCAAGTGTTTCCTCAAAGTGTAACATGGATGTTGGCTATTTGTAAACAAATTTCTGGGCTCTTATCCGAAGATAGAACAAAAAAATTCATAATTTAGCAATTTAGCATTTCAGTAATCCCGCAATATGGAATGAAATGATGGATCTTTGTATGGTTTGTTCCTCTCCTCTCTCTCTCTCTCTCTCTCTCTCTCTCTCTCTCTCTCTCTCTCTCTCTCTCTTTCTCTCTCTCTCTCTCCAGTTAAAAATTAGATTTTTACCTCATTCAAAATCAAGATATAAAGAACTAAAATTTTTATGGCATCATGATATGACATTTGCCAAACCAAGAGGCTAGTGTTTAACCAAACAGGGCTGGAATACCAGACAGACTTGGAAATTATTTTCTCACTTTGCTCTTACAAGACTATTGGTATGGGGGTGGGGGGAGGGAGAGAGGGATTCAGATTTTTACATACACGCTCATGACTTGCAAAATTCTAGGAATATTCTCCAGGGGCTTTTCACTGCAACGCTTTATAAATTCTGATGACAGAGAGAACACAGTGAGACTTCATCTCTTAAAGTCCTGCACTGATTTGTTTGGGTCTCCAGTCATTGATCAGAATGTCAATGTCTCTCATACTCTACTTTCTAGGTCTCGACAGTCCCTGAGTCCCTCCAGTTTTATACCTTACATGATTTAAGGCCCCTGGCACATGACCTTGAAAATAAATCGGAGGAATCAGGAGCTACGCCCCTTTAAGTGTTCCCCAGTTGATTTAGGGGTATTATTAAAAGATATCTGACCTACCTGGGCTAATATTATTTCAAGGCCCGTGATGGGAGAACAGCAGTGAAACAGACATTTTGAGGTATAAGCTAGAACCTACAGGGCAGCAAATTCATTTAGTTCCATCAGCGCCTTCTGGAACTAGTCTAAATAGGACCAGGCTAGTGATGTCTAATGTTGTTACAGTCACCACAGATCTAGGAAAGGTGACTTGATCAAACAACTGAACTGATGCTCCCTGGTGCTTTTTTTTTTAAACACCCATCAGTACAGTAATTCTGTCTTCTTCAATGAAAGAAACAGCTCTTTTGGTGCAAGTATGTAACTCCTAGTTAAAGAGAACAGGCCCAGAAAAGCAGGCCTAAAATAGCTCTCTGATAGAAGAGCTCAGAGAATATGAACAAGACACATGACAGGCTCCATTCTCTCCGCAGTGTCCTCAGCCCTGGAGCACCCAGCTGAAGATAGCCGTGTCTTCTCCCCAGGACAATTCTGGAAACCTGAGGAAGGGTTGCTACATAGAATCATAGATTTAAAGCTAGAAGGCTTTTTGTGATCATGTGGTCCAACCACCTCATTTGGCAGATGAGGAAGCTGAGGCCCAAAGAGAGTAAGTCCCTTGCCTCGGGTTGTAGATTCCAACCCGGTATACCTAAATGCAGAAGCTATACCCTTTTCGTTACATTACACTGACTCTCCCTCAGTCCAGGACACTAAGATCTATCCTACCCAGAGAGGGCTGTGTGTGTGTGTCTGAGTGTGCATAATGTTCCACACATGTTCCACATATGTAAATCACACAATAATTCACAAAACGCAGAATCAGAATCATAGAATGTTAGTTCTGAAAAAATTTAGGAACTATTTAATCCAAAAACAGAAACCCCGAGAGGTGCCAAAGTTATATCTCTAGTACGTGACATTCTCCATCCTGGATCACTGCCTGTCCATGGCCAAGGGTCTTGTATAGTCCAGTGAAACTATGAGCTATGTCGTGCAGGATTACCCAAGATGGACAGGTCATAGTGGAAGGTTCTGACAAAAGGTGACCAAAGGAAATGGCAAAACATTCCAGTATCTTTGCAAAGAAAATCTCATGGACAGTAATGCCTGGTGTGATATGGTCCACTGGATCACAAAGAGTCTGACTCAACTGAGCAACAAGAAAGCAACAAAGGCAGAAATTGAACCCAAAACTATCTAGCTAGGCCTATGTTCAAACAGAGTGAATATGTTCCTCCATCGTGGGACCCCCTTCATAGGGGGACTTAGTGGGTACCAATGAAGTCATCCTCCCTAAAAAAACTCTCCCCTACTAACCTGCTATAATGTACCCCAAACTGCATGAGTATTAGGTTCATTCTTTTGAGCTAATCTACCCTGTTAAAATGCAAATTATCCTAGGAAGGGCCACAGGAGGAATAAATGTTAGTCATTAAAACATTAGTACGAATGAGGTTATCAGATCAATTTGCTGTGTGAAAATGGGTTAGGAACTGGCTTTTAGTGGAGGGGGAGGAAAGGATTGGTGATTTTGAACCAAAGAGCACTGGCAAAGGAGGACAAGTATGGATGGGTAACACTGAACAGCCAGTGGGTACGATGATGGGACTGAGGCCTCTCAAGTGAGGCAGAAGAGTTTAATGCAGGTGAAGAATGTCACAGAGGCCAGGGATACAGAAGGATTGATAACAGAACAGAATCCAGAAGCCCAAGAGAAAGGGCATTTTAAGCAATAATCTGTCCAGAGAGTAGGGAGAAAAGGATCATTGGATCACAGGTTTACATCTAGAAGGAACTTTGGAGATCATCCAATTCGATTCCCTCATTTTACAGAGGATGAAACTGGGGATCAAAGAATAATAGGTAAATGGCTCCAGAGCTGATGCATCAATGCTGATAACAAATCCAGAGGAGTAAAGAAGAAAACATGGCCTAAGTTCAGTAACAATGAGTCCAAAGCCAGGACACAGAAGGGAAAGTCAGGAAAAATGTGGGTGATTGAGGTAAGGGTATAAGGAGGTAAAATAGTGATTTGTTTCATGCAATGCTCACCTTCCCCTCAATGCGCTCCCACATGAGCGCGTCCATGCACACACACACACACACACACACAAACACAAACACACCTCTCTCTCTCTCTCTCTCTCTCTCTCTCTCTCTCTCTCTCTCTCTCTCTCTCTCTCTTTCCCCACTTCCTCCTGAAGGCATCTACATCTCTAGGCTTGAACACACAGCAGAGGAAGAAAACTTTACCAACTTCAACAATTTTTTGAGCCTTACCCTGCCCAAGATACAAGTCAGATGACCGCCAGGAATGGCAGGTATCTATGTGTGCAATTATAGATTTCATAGCTATAGAGAACACTAGCAGATATCAGAGGAAATTTTGCTGGTGAATTTATGCCCCAAAGTGAGACTACTCCCCTCCCACCTAAGACATTCCTCACAGGCAGGCCTTCATGGACATTTTTTAAAACAATGAGACTTTTATAGTAATTTTTTGACAATATCAGAATTAGGACCTTGGAACTGGAAGGAAGGGCTTTCGAGGTCAACCCTGTCGTTTTACAGATGAGGAAACTGTGACAGAAAGAAATGAAGTGACTTATCAAATCACAAAGATAGTGAGTTAGCAATGCCAGGATTTGAACACAGGTCCTCCGACTCCAGGCTCATCTCTTCTTCTCAGATCTGGAAGTCAGAAATCCTGACAGCCAGGGCTTGGGTTATTTTCACTACCCTACACTGGAAGCTCTGTTCATCCTGAGAGAAAGGGAGAGGTCCAAACCAGCAAGGAGAAAAGAAAATGAATCCACACCAAGGTGAGCCTGGGCTTAAGACACTGACATCTAAGTTGTCTAAAAGGGAATATCAACTTGGGAAATCCTTGAACAAGACAGATAAAACATGCCAATGGAATGAAGCTGGGATTTCTGCGCAGCTGAACCAAGGCAACAGAACACAGAACCCTCTGTACAGCCTCCAAATAAAAGGACTTTGGAATTGCTACGTGACTCCGGTAACACAGGGCCCCCTACTACAGAAGGACCATATCCCGCTCCCCTGACTACTGGGTCATTTGGTTTCTTAGGAGTTCCTTCTTGGGGGAATGTATCCAAAGCTATGTCAGGAATCCTGTACGACTTTTGGAAAGAAGGTGCCTGTGTTGTTTTGGGAGCTAGTCTTAAGAGAATGGCAATGGTCCATCACCCACTTGGTTCTTGCTTTTATAACCTTTTAGAAGACAGAAGAGAAGATACAGAAATTGTCTCTGACCTTCTAGAGGAGATTCTATGCACTTCAATTCAACAAACATTTACCAAGGGCCTGCTATGTATAAGGAAGTTACTATGCTAAGTGCCGGTGATTCAAAGACAAAAAAAAAAAAAAGAGAGAAACAACATCTATCCTCAAAGAGCTAGGGGAGGGGGCAGTGCAGAAGTATATAGATATG
>CM053625.1:103028467-103031779 GCA_028646595.1 Phalanger gymnotis
TTGAAGTTTACTGGCTTTTATCATTGCTTCCACATTGTCCCCCAGCCTGCAATTAATTCACAGTCAAAATAGCACCATGAAGGGGGAACTGGAGAAAAGGAAACTGAAGGGACAGTGGAGATATTCTTTCTACTAAAATGTTCCATATTGACAGCAAAGAAGGAGACGAGAGACAGGAGACTTCTACGGATTAAAAAAAAATACAGTCAATGAAACAATCAGACTGCAAACACACACACACACACACACACACACACACACACACACACACGCCTTCCAAAGCTACACATGTTGCCAAGCTATTCACACACTCATTGGAATCAAACGTGAGCGGAGATTATGGAATGACCCTACATCCAGCCCAGGTCCTCAGGAAAGCCCGTTTCGCGCGCTGACTCAATTCTGAATGATCAGCAGTCTTGCCCATTCCAATGACGCTTAAGACAAGTTTGACTCTTGGTTACGATTTGTTATATAACCGCGAACGTTCCAGCCTATAGCAAAGAGAAGGGCAGGAACTCATTAAGACTATTCTCCTGAGCGCAAAAACTATGTGCTAGAACTTCCGCATGCTGTGAAATGACCCAAAACTTGCAAATTATAATCTGAATTTATACTACAAAAAGCACAAATTAGGTAGGAATAATAACATTAAGAGGCAGCGCAGGATAACGGAGGGCAAGCTAACCCGAGTCAGGAAAAGCCAGGTTTAAGTCTTGCCTTTGACACACGCCGGCTGCGTGACTCTAGGAAAGTCATTTAACTTCTCTGTGCCCCCAGGCAATTTTCTAAGACTGGATTGTAGGAGAGGTGCTGGGCCATCTTAGTACAGGAAGTTTACAAGGATGGTTGATGATGATGATGATGATGATGATGATGACAACAGCTTTGCACAGGTGTGTAGGGATTTTGTTTTCAAGAGGCATTCAGTGCTTATGACTGCTTGCTGTAGAGACTCCTTTCCCAATGCGCCATTTCATCTTTTGATCACCAAAATTTCTTTGGGACATTTTCATTGAAACCGTTATGTTGCCTCGTGAACAGATCTGGGGAACATATTTCTGACTATAATTTTTCCTAGACTCAGGCTCACCCTCCCACTTATATAAAGATGAGGGAAATGAGGCTTGGGAAGGATTTATATACATGTCCAATAGATTTTTGGCCAGTTCAGTTTCCTTACCCAGCCCCAAGTATCACCCAAACACATGACTGTAGATCTTGTGCTGTTTTGCCATAGACATCAACACCATATTTTTCAAGGTTGGAAAATCTTGCAAAATATTCGACTCCAGAGCATATAGCCCGAGTGAACATGAGAAAAGGAAAGTGCAAAATTAAGAAAAAGTTTCTCCTCAGGAAACTTTAACAATCAAATCGATGGAAAGAATCGCTTTTTGCAAAGCAACACTTAACATGTCCCACAAACACTTGTAAGAACAAAGAAGCTATCAGGATGATCGTGAGGATGAAATGGACAAAGTATAAGAAATAATTTTTAAAAGTATAAAATGGGCCCTCATTACTTTCTACATTGCAGGTCAAACCTCACTGGAACAAACACTAAAGCAGGTTCTTTCATATAACACTATCAAATAATGTAATTTTTGTAATAAAGAGTGTTCAAAATAACAGAGGCAGCTGGGGATAGCTTAGTGGATAGAAAGCTAGGTTGGAGCGAGTAAGACCTGGGTTTGAATTTTGCCTCTGATACTTACCAATTCTGTGACCTCAGGGAAATCACTCAATCTTTATGTGCTTCTCTAGAATTTATCTACTAATTGGGCTGCTATCCACCTAGGTAGAGAGAGTTCCCTTTCTAGGAGCTCCCCAAAATGTGATGGGATCACAGTTACTTTGCATATTTTCATATTTCTTGAAATAAGTGGACCTTTATCTAGGACTAAGCAATCTTTTACTTGTGTGAAGATTTGCATTGGAACATCATTTTCGGTAGTGGGTTGGATCTATGACTGGGAAGTCAGGGCATAGAAGAAATTCACTTTCATCAAGATCATGGGAGACATTGCTACTGTTCCTCCTTTATCAGATGGAAAATAGATTCTATTTAAATGAATCCTGAACTATCTCAGTGCCATCTTCCCGCTGACTCTTTCGCTCCCCCACTTCAAAGCTCCAGATCTCAAATCCGCACAGTTACTACAGCAATGTGGTTGTTACAGGAGCGAGGCTGTTGGCCTTGTTGGTAAAGGTCTCACTTTTTTCCTTAATGGAGTGATCTGAGTTGAGGGACATAATTTTCCTAGCTACAGAGTTTCCACTTGAACAAGATAGGAGATTTCTTGGGGGGCTCCCACCCATCCCTTTGCAGGCCCTGAAAGCCAACAGCCAAAGGATGTGGAGCATGGATCCTGGGTAGCCAGGGTTGCCCCAAGAGTGAACATCCAAAGAAACCCAGGGGGAATTAAGGCAACTTTAAAGAGCTGAGATATATAGATAGATATAGATATACACATATATACATATGCACATATACATACACACACATATATCAGGTGTTATAAAAATAGAGAACTAGCTGAGTCAAATAGACAACTTTCTTAAAACTATATCTCTCTAGACAACTCCAGTTTAATCAGTCTCAGCTATCATTCAACATTCAATCAACAAATAACTGTTGACAAATTAGTGTTGCCTGGACGACTGTTCTCTTGGTCTCAAGTCTCTCTCTTCTCCAATTCATCCTCTACCTAATTACCAAAGTGATTTTTCTAAAAAGCATAAGTCACCTCCCTCTTCGCTGCCACCCCCTCTCCAAGGCACTCCAGTGGCTCCCTATTACCTCTAAGATAAAACATAATATAAATTCCTCTGCTTGGCATTCATAAGAAGTTATGCACAGCCAGGCCTCTTCCTATCTTTCCAGCCTCCTTACTCCTTACGCCCTGCTTTGTATTCTATAGCCCTGCTACACCAGCCTACTTGTAACTCCTCAGATATAATATTCCATCTCCTATCTTCTTGCCCTTACTCTGGTTATTGACTGCACCTGGAATTCTCTACCTCCTCATTATTGCCTCAGTTTCCCTCCTTTTCTTTGAGAGTTCAAATCCTTTTATTGACCTGAGGCCTTTCCTCCCCCGTTCCTTAGCTACTAATGACATACCTGTCAGATTACCTTTATAAACTCTATAGGTATCTTGTATGGACCTACATATTCATGTCTTATCTCTCCTCGAATGTATGGTTCTGGAGATCTGGAACTGTTTTCCCCCTTTCTTTGTATCCCCAAAGTTTAGTGCAATTCTTGGCAGACAATAAGTACTTAATAAGTGTTTGCTGACTGACTGA
>CM053625.1:103032279-103067504 GCA_028646595.1 Phalanger gymnotis
AAAAAAGTGAACTCTATGTG
The DNA here is from genome assembly GCA_028646595.1 of Phalanger gymnotis. NCBI lineage: Eukaryota > Metazoa > Chordata > Mammalia > Diprotodontia > Phalangeridae > Phalanger > Phalanger gymnotis. The sequence continues at coordinate 103,032,300 of CM053625.1, forward strand.
AATGAGTTTTTAATTTGAATGGATCACAGGAGTTTAGAGTCATTGGATAATGACAGAGGATGACACAGGAAATATCTAGTAATTGGTCGAGGAAGATCAAATCATACCTCTTAGTCCATATATCAAAACCCCAAGCTAGTTCAGGATTAATCAAGTGGGAGAAAATTCCTAACTGGGGAGCTGAGGATTCCAGTCCCCTGAGAAGGACCCATTGAGGGGAGGAGAAAGTGCCTCCCTTCTCCCCAATGACCACGTTAAAATGGACTAATACGGAGTTATTAACCTGGGATACATGAACTTACATTTTTTGCATTTTGACAACTGTTACTCATTGGTTTCCTTTATGATCCTATGTATTTTATTTTAGTTTTTTTTTTTAAAAACACCATTCTTCTTGTGAAGGCCAAACTTCTTCACCAGACTTCTGAAGGGGTTCATGACACAGAAAAGGTTAAGAACTTCTTGGCCAATAGGAGGCATTGCATCCAGATGGTAGTGCAAAGCAAACAGTTGGCCAATAAAAGACAAAAACTGATCAGGGTAACAACTTTGTGAACTTCGAGAGTTCCCATCAGCATCTGTAGCACCGTCCTCTGGAGCCAGAGTAGCAATGGCTGACAACAGAATCTATGTTAGGAACTGAGAGAAACATTGAGGACAAATTAGACACATTGAGGAAAACTAGCTTCCGGATTGTACAAAGGCACCAACTGTCAAACTTCAACAAGTAACTCCACCTAAGAAGAACTTCATGAGGGGATCATGAAAGGAAAAAAGGATTTCTAGCAACCAAAAGCTGTGAGTTACTCCTTTGCCATCTGATTTCCCTCTATATGTCTTTTGCTACCGTTTTTTACCATAAATTTGAGCCTAACATGGAAATACAATTTACATGACTTCATCTATATAACCAGTATTACACTGCTTGCCTTCTCAGTGGGTAGGGGAGAGGCAGAAGGGAGGGAGAGACTTTGGAACTCAAAATTGTTTTTTAAAATGAATGTTAAAAATGTCCACGTAATTGGGAAATATTTAATAAAAAAATAAAAATATATTTCAAAAAAAGTTTGAACTTTCTCTCCCTAGGGACCTTGTGTGTGCAATGAGATGATTCTGGGGCGGCTAGGTAGCACAGTGAATAGAGCACAGGCCCTGGAGTCTGGAGGACTCAAGTTTGAATCTGGCCTCAGAGGCATGACACTTACTAGCTGTATGACCTTGGGCAAGTCACTTAACCCCAATTGCCTCACCTCTCCCCTTAAAAAAAAAAAGGAGAGATTTCTCCTGATTTGGGAAGATTATTTCTATGATTGTCTTTGTTGTATTATTGTTTGGCTGAGAATCAATGAGAAGCACGCTGTGGATGTTCATACTTGAAAGTACTAGAATCCCTAGCCCCTCAGGATTACCCCTAATGCCTTGAAGGGAGAAAGTAGTATTTACCCCTCTTTGGACTCAACTTGACCTTGTTGGTGTGAGTTAGGGAAGCATCTCCAGAGAGGGCACTAAGAATGCAATAGCCAACCAATCACAGCTCTCAAAGACTAATAATAAATCACACTTCCATCTCTTGGCAGAGAAATGACGGACTGTATGGGCAAAAGGAGTCTTACATGTTCAGACGAGGCCAATGTATGGACCTACTTTGCTTAATTTTGTTTGTTACAAGGAAGGGCTTATTTTTGAGTAGGAGGGGAGTGTATGGAAGTATGAAGGGTAATAACAGTAATATTTTTAAAAAGGACAGAAATAAAGAAATGTATTTTAAGGAATTTTTTTTTCAAAAATACACAGAAGAGAGCGAAAGGATGTTCAGAAGGAAATAGACAAGCAAAACGACACTAAAACTACCATGTAAAATTTGAAATATACCTAAAAAATAAGCCATCCATAGTGGAGATTTGGAGTTTCCTATGCAACCCTTTTTTTCTTGTTCTTCTTTGTATAGAGAAATGTCCATGTTTGGTGACATTTGGCAAGGTCATAAGTATAAAAAAGAAGTGAAAAAGGAAAAGATATATATGACCCACCTTATACTGGAAGAGGGGGATGAGACATGAATATGAATAACTATGAAAAGATACAGAATGTAAAAAGTGCAAAGGAGAAGTCCAGACAGATGGCTAGGAGAAATTTGAGGAGATATAGATAATTTTCATGGTTGAGGAAGGGAAGAGGTTATGGAACTCTCTAAAGAGAAGGTAAGATTAGAATTGAGCCTTAAAGAAAAGAAGAGTGGGGAGCATTTTAATAGTTTGGAATAAGGAGAAATCTATGCCACAGAGCTGTCTAGTTTAGCTGGAACATGGAGTATGTAAAGCAAACATGACATGATGAGGTAGAAAAGATAGGTTGGAGTCACAGTATGGAAGGCCTCGAATGCCAGAATTAGAAGTTTATATTTTATTCAGCAAGAACTAAGGAGACCTTGAAGGTTCACTTCAATTCAATAAAGTTCCTACCATGTTCCAAGCACTATTCTAAGTACTAGGAATAGAAAGACAAAAATCAAATAGTTCCTGCCTTCAAAGAGCTTGCATTCCATTAGGGGTAACAAAGTGTACATAGGTAAACAAATAAGAATACATACAGAGTAATTCCTAAGAGTAGGACATGGATCTGACATAAAGGGCATTTTGTTACTAATAGAATAAGGGTTCCAGTGGACACAATGTAAAAAAAATGGGATGGGGATACCAGAAGTATGGTTTTGACAAGAATGGATAAAGTTTGAGAAAAGAGGATTGATGTAGTCATAGCATGATGTATAAGGAAGATGACTTATGCAACCACATGAAGAATAGATGAGAAGGACTGGTAGACTTTACGAAGGGAGAGCAGTTAAAAAATCATTACAATAGTCTAGGTAAGAGGAAATAAGGGAATGCACAAGAGCCATGGTGGTTCTGAGAGTGGAGAAGAGAGACAGAAGGCAAAGGTTTTGGAAGAAGAATTTGGGAACGATTGGCTGTAGATACTCCATTAGCCAAAGAAGACCAAGCCTTCCCTACTCGGTGGCAAAAACATAAGGGTGGGATTGGGGATGTGAGTGAAAGACCACAAAAACCCTCTTGACCACATTTCTATTGTTACCTTTGTCTCTATATTCCTTTATTCTACGATTGCTGGAATGTTTCCTCTCTCCTTTTTTTTTTATGAAACATTCCTAATGTAGTGATAAAATGAGGAGGAATGAAAGATTATTATAAAACAGGACTTTTATGGCTGGAGTCTTTGGAACATTCACACTGTTACATATATTTTCTCTAAGTAATCAGGAATGTATTGGTATTTTGAAATTATGTATCTCTAATAACACAAAAGTACTTAAGAACAGAAATAGACAGTAATGGAAAATGCAGTCAACTGTTGACAACATATAGAATTTCAGAAAATAATTTACAGAGAACAGCACAGCAGATGAGTCAAAATTTTCACAAAAATATTTCTTGCTTCCGATAGTCCAATGTAATTCATTTTCTATCTCTGTTCATTAATCATTGTTAAAATTAGTGATCCATTTCTTCCACTCTGCCATCTGCACTCAGCTTCGTAACAAACATGACACCTTCCTGCATAATAAAACCTGACAACTACTAGGATGCATTTCCAAATAGCTTTCTGCATATTTGCACCTCTATAACTGATTCCGTTGTCAGACAAAAGTGGATTATTTAACCAGAGTTCTTTCTTTATCAATTCTGAACACAGATGTGTGCATGTGCGTGTGTGTGTATGTGTGTGTTAAATATGATCTAGTAAAATCGGTTAATTTTAATGAAAGCGAATTTCTCCTATCTTAAATGGGAGATATTTTCAAGGTAGGCTATACTGGCCAGTGACACTGATCAGAGATGTGGATGGTAGTTTTACTCGTGATATATGAAGTTTACGTAAATAATTCTTGGCTTCATCTTGTAAAATTTTCTAATAAAAACGATCCTGACACTCCAACCTCCTAAAAAAATTTCATTTTAATATCCTGCTCTGTTTTGTTTTTCAGTCTTTGATCACTGACAATTTCAAATAAATATTTTTTTAAGGAGAGACAAAGCAATCAAGCAGCCGGCAGGAAGATATAAATGAGGACACCAATGGATAATTAAATCCACGCCTACCATCCCACCAGTACACAGGGCCAACCCCCAGAGCCAGTGCCTTGGTAAGCTGTCTGTCATTGGAACTGGAGCCCCTGAAGAGAATGCTTAGACTTTATGACACTTAGTGTCAACCTGTGTGACCCTGAGGACATAGCTCAAAGGTCTATGACCCCCAGCATAAGAAACTCAACTCTAGGGAGTACCCAGTCCTTCACCCCCAGGCAACCATGCCATCATCTGTGGGCCCTAGTCCCAAGGAAAGCTTTTTAGCTAGAGAAAGATAAGGAGCACCAAGTCCTCTAGGCAGAGAGCACATCACAATGAAGGTAGGAAGAGAGAGCCCGTGCAGGGTTGGTCACAAAGGGCATATCGAAAATGACTATAATTTTCCAACCATTCACTCTTTCTATCTGCCTGTTTGTTTCCTTCCGGGAGTATAGTAGGCATTTTGTCAGTCTTATAGCTTGTACTCAATAAATATTTGTTAATGAATTGATTTGGTCTAAGGGACCAGGAATTCTTAATGCCCTCATCACCTAAGGGAATGATGTTCCTGGATGCAGACTTCCTTATCCCTGGGCAAGGTAGGGACATTAACTGCTATAAGAAGGGTGTGTGTGTGTGTGTGCGTGTGCGTGTGCGTATGTGTGTGTGTGCACGCACACGCGTGTGTGTGTCCCTGCCTCTATGTTTGTCTACATGTAGAACCCCTTCTTGCACTATGCCAACAAAATTAAATGCGAAGTCATATACCCACCAACTTAAAACAATAAAGTACAAGACTTTCTCAGAGTTTAAATCAGCCTCCTCTTCAGTGACTGGAGGCCAGTGAGCCTTCCCTTTCTTGTCACTCCAACTCCAACCCTCCCCCCCACCAAAAAAAACCATTAAAACCTATTGATAGAACAAATCTCACAAGTTTGTCTCCCTGTGTCCTAGCCTGCCTGGTGTGGGGGCTTGGAGCTGATCTGCAGACTGTATGCCTGATTAGAATGAGAACAGTTAAAAGCCAAACTTTGCAAAAAATCACGGTTTAAAATAGAAATAGCAACTGACCCTCAGCTGTACTGCTGCTAGCTGGGACTGTGACAATGGCAAGTCTTTTGTTAAACTTTCCTGTGAGAAATGCTCACCAGATTGGAATCTCTCTATATATAAAGGAGGGAGAAGGAGAGAGGGTGTTTTAAAATAGTGACTTAAAAAAAATTAATCACAAATTTCCATTCACCACATGGCAGCTGAAAATGTCGGACTATTTATTCATTTAACATATATTAACTTCAAAGGCTTCCTATAAATATTTTAGAACTTGAAGCCTTCCTTTTTATCCCTTGCCCTGCTCCAAAATAATAATAATAATAATAATGCAACTAAAAAAATAGGAGGATTGGAAAAAAAAAACAACTCAACAGGCATTGTCTCTCTGGCTGGTCCTTTTGCCTTCTAGTTTCCTTTTCTCTTCATGTGTCTGCATACTGACACATTCAATTTCAGGTTATCAGCACATCTGAATTACAGAATACTGATGGGGATAGAGGGCAGGCCTCTCTGGGCTGATTAGCATCATTTAAGAAAGCATTCACTTGCCTGCTTCATTGGCTGCTGGGATACCATGGTGGGTGGCCTTTTAGCATTAAAAGTCAATATGGAGCAATCTCATTTGAATTAAATATGGACAAAAGAAAAGATTTGATTATGGTTATTCATAGCTAACCTTTTAAGTTCACCAAGCTGCAAAACTTAGGATCTGAAAACCTGAAGTCACAAACATCTGGAAGTTCATTATATATTTTTGATTATGGTGGGGTTTTCTCCCCTCTCTCTCTTTCTCAAGGTTTTCTATGTAGCTTTTTTTCCTTTAATTTCAGTCAAGCTTGGCCTGGGTGCTCCTTTCTGAAGAGATGCCTGGGTGAAGATTCAGGGAAAAAGCTTTTAACCTAGTTAGAGATAGACAACAATGGGAACATAGGGTCTGATTCTAATCCATAAACATATGAAAATCCACACTGGGAAAAAAAATCTTTCTGACCAGAGGAGACTTGTGCTTGCAATAGAATGAGTGGCTGAAAATTTGATTAGCACAAATAAATTTTTGACGTGAATTTGAGTGGTGCACTGGTTCAGAAATGCCTAAATCTAGGGGACATTGTAGTCACTGAAATGAGAATAATGCACTCATTTCATGCTCATATTTTTCTATCTCTCTTCTGTAACACACACACACACACACACACACACATAAACACAAATGCACACAAACACACACCATTATTTTTAATTGTATCTTTCTTTTATTTCCTCAGCCTGCGAAATTCCTCTATTAGCTGAGTTATGAGTTAGTAAGGGGCACAGGAAAATGCCAAAAAGTTGTCAAGGAATCTGGTTTTAAGCTGGTCCTGTATTTCTTTTGAACCCAAAGATTTTAGGGTAAAGGGAAGAACTGAATTCAAATTCCTGTTCTGCTCTTTCCTAACCATATGTCCTTGGGTAAATCATGTGAATTCTCTGGGACTCAGTTTCTTCATCTATTAAAAAGGAATAGTAATATTTATGTTATCTAGCTCACAGGGTATATGGAGAAGGAGCTTTATAATCATTAAAGAGCTATATAAACACAAGGTATTATTAATATAGTAATAGGCAAAATAGAAAGTGCTGGATTTTGGAGTTGGAGAATATCAGGTTAGAATTCCATCTCTGCTACTTCGTCTCTCTTCCACTTTGGGCAAGTCACTTAACCCCTCTGGGACTCAGTTTTCCAACTGTAAAATGAGAGGGTTGACCTGCACGACCTCTAAGGACCCTTTCATGTCTAAATAAGGCACAGGAAGAAAAGCTAGAACCTAGATGCCAAAGCCAAGGGCTTCCTTCCATTTTCATGAAGGACTCCAAATGACCCAAAGAAACTAGCCAGCACAGATGGTGAGTAAGTAACAGTTTGCAGGCTTGATTCCCTGAGGAATGCTTGTTTTGCAGACAGAAAACCATCCCTTGGCAGCAGAGGGCCACCCTAACCCTATCCTACTTTTATAAAAAATTTCATCTGCTCTTCCCTAAACAAATCTTTCCTGCCAGCCAGCTACATGCTTACTCTCTCCCACCCCATCATGTGGCATGTATATCCCCACACCTGCACCTTCATTTGTGCCCTTCTACTCAGAATGCTCCCATTATCTTCTCAAGCAACCCACCCTTCAAACCTAACCTCCTGCCTCTTTTTAAAACTACATTAAGGCTTTGGGGAAAAACTATATAGATTGTTATATCTATCATCTGTCTATCTACATGTATCTCGATGTCATGGTCCTCTTCAAGAACAGAGGACAAACAACAACAATCTACACATACACGTATATACGTGTGCATGTGCATATATATTATCATGTATAAACATACATGTATCTATACATACATATAATTTACATTGTGTATCATGCATATGTACACACATTATATGTGTATACATGCATTTATACATACATACATACACATTAGCTGCTCTTTACGTATGTGTATGGGGCAACTGGGTGGCATAGTGGAGAAAGCACCAGGCTTGGAGTCAGGAAGACCTGAGTTCAAATCTAGCTTCAGATACTTAACCCTTTTGCCTCAGTTTTGTCATCTGTAAAATGAGCTAGAGAAGGAAATGGCGAACCACTCCAGTATCTTTGCCAAGAAAACCCCAAATGGACTCACAAAGAGTTGGACATAACTGAAACAACTGAACAACAACAAAAATGTATGTGTATATATACACATACAGGGTTCCCCAAAAGTCTTAGTTCAATTTTAAGCTTTAATGATAGACAAACAGACAAATTGAAGATAATAGTAAATAAGTAGATAACAGAAGATAGATAGTAGGTGGATGATAGATGATGTAGATAAATAGAGAGAAGATAGATGATAATAGATGGAGGAGAGTCAGAAAGAGAGAAAAAGAGAGGGAGGGAGAGAAAAGGAGAGAAGGAAAGAGAGAGAAAGAGGGAAGGAGGCAAAGAAGATAGAAAGAAAGAAGGGAGAAGAGAAAGGGAGAGAAGAAGAAGAAGAAGAAGAAGAAGAAGAAGAAGAAGAAGAAGAAGAAGAAGAAGAAGAGAGATACACAGCCATCCCAATGTCACCTTTGGAATGTTTTCTACACTTGTATGAGAGGATTGCTTAGAAATGACAATGTTAATATATGCTGGAATTGTTTTTTACTACATACACTGAGGTCTGCTGCAAAAATGGCCCATAGCTCATCTGTATATCTGGACTATCATTCATTCATTTAACTTTTTTTTTGCAACAAGTATTTAAGGATTTAATAGTTGCAAGGCAAAATTCAAGTCTCCAAGATGTGAGTGACGCATGACCTTAGGGGTCCTCAATCTGGCCCCTGGTAAGACATTCTGGAGCAACTGCTCAGTTTAACAGAGGAACAAGTACAGGCCCTGGAATCTGGAGACTTGTGTTCCAGTACTGGTTTCAATACTTAGTAAATATGGTCAAGGACAGGCAGCGTTATGCTGCAGAATGAACGCTAGATTTACAGTCAGAGGACCCAGGTTCTAGTTCTAGCTGTGATACTTACTGCCTGTGTGACATTGGCTGAGTTGGATACTCTCTCCGAGCCACATTTTCCTCATCTGCAAAATAAGAACTTCTGAGGAATTTTCCTCTCTGACCTCAGTTTCCTTATCTATAAAATGAACCTTTTTTGTGTGACAGACCCCTTAAGCAGTCTGGTGAAGTCTGTGGACCCTTTTTCAAAATAATGTTAAATATATAAATTAAATACATAAGATTACAAAAGAAACCAATTACATAGTAATTATGTTATCAAAATATATTTTTAAACCAACCAATTCATGGACTTCAGGCTAGGAATCCCTGGATTAGATTATCATAAAGAGTGCTTCCATCTTAATATTCAAAACTCTATATGCTTCTCTGAATCTCAGTTTCTTCATCAGAGCAATGGGGTAATAATATTTATACTTCTCACAGGGTTGCTGTAAAATTCATATGATATATATACACATATGTATATAAACTTTGCTAACTTTAACATGCTGGGTTATTATTATTATGCTTATTATTGTTATTGAGAAAGCCACTCACCTTCCTCCCCGTACTCCCAGAAGCAAAAAGGCAGTGGGCAGCCCAAGCAATAAGCACCAAGTACCCTTACCCAAAAGCTCCCTCCTAAATGCTTATGTGGCACTCCCCTACCATCCTACCCAAGGAAGAAATCGGGAAATGTTGAGGGCAATTGAACACCATGTTTTCACAGTGCACCAGCACAAAGTTCTTGAGCACAGATGTTTCTGTGATTGTGATATGTTGGGGAAACTCCAACTGCTCAATGGTCCTCACGCTTCCACCTGTGTAATGCGAGGTGCCGAGCTCTAGAGTACCACGTTCTAACAGAGAACAAGGCAGGACACTATTGAGACCAGGCTTGCTGAGGAATCCTCTCTGAGCCGTTGTCTTTGAAAGAATACCCTTGGATTCTACTTTTCTTCTTCTTTAAAAAAAACAAAACGACAACAAAAAAAGCAAAGTCACGTTTTTTAAAAAGAAATAGAATAGATCTCACATAGCTAGCTTTGAACCTGTGGATCTCCCACCGTGCCACTAATTGCTTTGCCAACAAGACACAGAAGTACACCCACAAGCAGCATAAAATGCAATGGTTTGGGGTATGATGATGGGTTTGCATCAATAATACATCTTTCCCAAGATGCACCAGTGCATCTGCTCTAAATGTGGGTACTTGGAACTAACAGGCTGCTGAGATGTCTCAGGGAAGGAACCCCTTCCTTCGATCTACCATTAAGATACAGAAAAAAAGAGAGAAAAAGACAGGCCAAGAAGAGAAGTTGCAAAAAAAACAGCTGAGTTTATAAGAGTCTTATCTGCCCTCTCCTAGTCCTAGGCACAAGACTGGTCTGCAAGCGGTATAGCTTTCCTCTCTGCAGAAAACACTTGTAGGCATCTTGAAATCTCTTGGTAGTATCTCCATCCAGGAGCCTGGCTGATGCCTTAGTCAAAATTTCTCTACAAGAAACAGAGGTTGTGCCGTGTTGTTTCCCAAGCTAGAAAATGGTGTTCGTGTCTCTGAGGACATGGCAACAAGCCAGATTCTGATCCCCTCCTACAGCTTATCTGCAGAATGGGAAGAACATTAGGGATGGAAAGGGCCTTAAAAGAGCATTTATTCCAATCCTGAGTCCAAAGACCTAGAGCATCCATTTTATAAAGAAGACATGGCTATCTGCTCTCATTCCTCTCTTTCTTCTTCTTAGCTTTCTGCATTTCAAAGTCATGCCTCCACTTCTCTCTCATCCTAGTACTTCCCTCGGCAGCTGGGGTATCCTTGCCCTGAAACATTTTACTACCCCGTGGCCTGCTGCCCTGGAATATCCCTCCATGAGTCATGGCCTCCTTTTCCCACTGCTGAGCTCCAACTAGCCCCCACTTCGACGAAGAAACCTTCATTCTTTTCATGACTATGCTTCCAAGTCTCTAGACTAAGCCACCTCACCCTTCCACTGCTCTTGTCTCCCTCTCTCCTTGTTCTGGATTTTCATCTCTCTTTCATGCACTGTCTTCCCCTGTTACTGGAACAAGTTCCTTTGAGGTTTGGACTGCCCTTCTTTTGGCTAGAATTTGTATCACTTGCCTTTAGCACAGTGCCTGGCACCCAGGAAATGCTTAATAAATGTTTATTTCCTTAATAAATGCTTGAGTTCCAGATACAATGCTCCCCTAGCTGGGACCTGAGTCAACTCACTTGATCTCTATAACCTTGAGATGTCTCCTCTGTAAAGTGGGAACAATAAAATCAGAGGCAATGTAAATGACAAGAACCACCACAGAAACAATGAAAAGGGAACTTTCTAGAATTACAAAGAACAAGCATGGCCTCAAAGAAAGGAAATGAGAAGACGCCTTCCACACCTCTCCAGAGGTATGTATAGAATATTGGATGTATTTTCAGATTTTTTTGATGTAGTAATTAGTTTTGCTGGGTTTTTTTCTCTTTTTCTTTCTTTTTTTTATCTTTAGTAACATTCTTTGTTATATGAGAGGGGGTGGATGAAGGATCTTGGGAGACATTTAGGTGATGTAAGACAAAAGTAGCAATAAAAAGTTATTTTAAAAACTAAAGATCATAGAATTATAAATTCATAGCTGAAAACACACTGATAAGTCACTGTTCCACCTATTCACTTTTTAGATGAGGAAATGGAAGCTTAGAGTGAGGAAGTGGCTTGCCCAAAGTCACACAGGGAAAGTTGAATGCCAGAAGCAGAATCCAGTGCCTACCTTACTCAGATGCTATGATAAAAGCCCTTAGTAAAACCCTAAAGCCCTCTACAAGGTGTCATCATCAGCATCATCATTACTTTTATTATTATTAGAAAGTTCTATTAGAGAAAAGACTTACAAAGAGAATGGAGATGTGGTCAAATGGTTCCACCAGGAAGCCTTCTGGCCTGGAAGATTTTAATGAGGTTGATAACAGCACCCTTTTATCTCTAAGGTCCTAGTTTTCATTTTTGTCTTTGAATCTTCTCCACCCCTACCCCATCCCCCACCTTCGCCCTGCCCCCAGCACCTAACACAGTGCCTTACAAATATAGCAGGTCTTAATAAATGTTTGTTAAATTTATCTAGTTGAAAGGCTAATGCAGACAGTCTCTGAAACTGTCAGTTGGTCAGCATGTGTTTTTTAACATTAACCCAACAGCTCATAGAGGCCAGTTGTGGCTACATCTACAGGGAATAAAATGCCAATCCAATAGATTGCGGAGTAGCAACTAAAGAAAACAGGAAAAGTTTACGACACACCAGTGTCTGTCTGGGTTGCATCAAGGTATACCTGATTTTGTGAAACAAGTCCAGTCATAAAATCATAGCATCTCAGTTGAAAGGGGCCTCATAGGACCAGACATGATGGCATGTACTTGTAAGCCCAGATACCCAGGGGGTTCAGGAATTCTGAACTGCAGTAGACTAACCCAATCAGGTATCCTCACTAAGTTCAGCATGGGTATAGTAAGCCCCCTGGGAAGAGGGGGCTAGAGGAGGCATGAATGGCCAGGTTGGAAACGGAACAGGTAAAGCTCCTGTGCCAACCGGCAGATGGGCTGGATCTGTGAACAGCCACTGCACGTATAATTTGAGTACAATGGAGAGACTCGGTCTTTAAAAAAACAGAGTGGAGAGAGAAGTTGTCGCATAACTCATCCAGTCTAACCTGTACCTTGCCACAAATCCCTTCTTTATCATCTCTGATTCCTGGAAAACAATATAAATCTATTTTTTTAAAAAAAAATTGAGTTCCATTTTAAATGCAATGGAAGACATCAGAATCGTTGATTCTGAGGTAGAAGCGACCTCAGAAATCATTTAGTCCAATCTTCTCATTTTACAGGTGAAGAAAATCAGGCCAACAGAGGTTAAGTGATATGTCTAGGTAGTGAGCATCAGAGGCAGAATCTAAACCTAAATCCTTTGTCTCCAGAGACAATATTCTTTTCACTATACCTTTGGGCCCCCTCAGACAATCCCTTCATGGAGCGAAGAATTCTTAAATAAGATAATTATGTACCCTGTAGTTTAAAAGCTTCACAACTGTTGATTTTTGAAGACAGAATTTTTAAAAATTATATATATATATATCACACCCATCTATATATATTGTCACATCCACGAATTAGAAAGAACTAGGTATTAAAAAGAAAGTATTAATCCTTTCCTTAGCTTCCCAACAAAATCAAACTCCCCAGGTCCTGTTTTTGATTGTAAATTTCACATAAGAACTCATGACAGAATTGGTCATTGTTTCCAAAGAGCATCATATGGGATAAAAGCACTGGATTGGAAATGAAGAGATCTGAGTTCTAGCTCCAGTCCTCGAGAAACTCTTTTGCCCTCTCTGAGCCTGTTTTTCTGCCTATAAAATAATGGCATTGAATTAAATGATCTCTAAGGTATCTTCTAGTTCTGGAATTCCATGGGCCACAATCATTCTTTTAAAATGAACCCCAATCTATTCTTTGCTGGGTCACAAACTCCACACCATCCATAGATCCAAAAAGTAATTTCTTCCTCGCTCCCCTAATGTTAGTGATGTGACCTTTTATATCTAAGTCATGTTTTCATTTGGGGCTTACCTTTGGTATGTGGTGTGAAGTGCTGACCTAACACCAGTTTCTGCCAGAAAGTTTTCCAGTTTTCCTAGTAGTTTCTGTCAAATAGAGAGTCCTTACCCCAGTAGCTAGGATCTTTGGGTGTGTCCAAGAACCACTAGGCTATTAGGCTTGCTTCTGTATGTGGTATATCTAATATGTTCCACTGATAGACCTCTCTCTTTTTTAACTAATACCAAGTAGTTTGATGATTACTGCTATGTAGTATGGGACAGAAAACAATGCCTGGTAATTTTTTTTAAAAGGTTAATTTTAAAAAATAAATAAAATTAACCCCAAGGTTAATTGGGGGTTAACTGGCATTTGGGTATTGTCTGGGTTCTTCAAATATGATTTTGTGACTTCACAAAAAGGTCCCTGAGTGAAGCGTTCTCCTTCTTCCTGTTGTTTTATCTCATTTCTTTTCTCTCTTTAACTAGCATCTTTTGAAGTTACCAGAGGTATTTCTTTCAGGATACACAGCTTTGACCATATTTGACAGTAATTTTGAACTGGTATTCCTGGTCTGCATCAAACCCAGCTACAAAAGCACCTACATTTTATGCTTAGATATAATCTTTCTGTTCGGCTCAATTAAAAAAAATATTTATTAAGTGCTTGCCCCCAGGCAAAAAGCCTGGCATAATGGCTAGAGTGCTAGCCTTGAAGTCAGGAAGAGGTGAGTTCAAGTTCTCCATCTGATGTTTATCAGCTATATGACCCTTTTCAAGTCACTTAAAATTCCATTGTCTTCCTCCCTGCCTCCCACTCCCCCCATCAAATTCATTTAGAAATAGAGCCATTAAACTGTTCCTAAGAATCACTGCTGGCCACATATTAACTTAGAAAACCACATATTCACATAATCTATGCTTTATCATATTTTTTCTTATTTTGTCAAATATTTCCCAATTACATCTTACTCTAGTTTGGCCTCACTCAGGAGTGTTGCAAGCTGGAATGTGTTTAATACCTCTGCCCCAGATGACTCTCTGAGACTATAGGCAACAGACAAGTTACCTCTCTAAGTGAGTACACAAACCTAAAATTTCCTGTGCAAATTAAATCACAGACTTGCCCCCTCCCCCCCCAAAAATACTTTGGGATACAACTATGTTGTACACTAGGGACACAATCTGTACACAAGATACTGTACACTAGCGATACTACCGCAAAATGAGAAATAATCCTTACCCTCAAGGTGTTTATATTCTCCTGGAAGAGCCTACGTACTTTAGTTATTTGTGGCAAAAGATGGTATTGACCTAAAGAGAAAATTACCTTGCTTAATCTCCATGCAGCACATCTAGAAAATGGCATGCCATTCTATTCTAAATGGGGAGAGACAAATGAATCCAGCTTCAAACTGGGGGCAGGGGACGCTTTCATTCATCACATTGTGCCCAAAACTTAGAGTTCTTCTAAAGATCTCCCACCAGGTGCTGGAGCAGCTGCCATAACTAAGTCAGGTCACTTCCGCTGGATGTCTGAGTTTGCCTGGGTTCACCACTGGAATTGGACCTGCTGAATCAACCTTCAGAAAAGCTGCTAAAACTCGCTCCTTTGGCCTCTGGCATTCCTACAATTCTGGTGCCTTTATCTGGGAAGAGGAGACACATCTCCCAGTCTGGGAACAGGAGACACATCTTCCATTGGACGAACCAGGCACATGATTATGGACACCCAAACTTAGCTGAGGTGCCCACCTGCTAAAGGGCCTGTTAATTTCACAGGAAGAATGCTGAATTTTCTAGTACAATGCTATTTAGTTCTGCAGCGTAAATAGAAACAGCTTCAAGTTGGTCAGCTGTTAGCCACATGGTGGTAATAAGTACAAGAGACTGAAGTTCACAATTATTTCAGATTTACTCTCTTCCTGATCTTTCATTTTATCAGCAAAACATCCTCTTGGCGATGGGTAGTTAAGCTTAGACTTCAATAAAAAGAAATAGAAAAAAGAAAAGGGAAAAGGCACGATTTTATGAAAGGAAAATAGTCAGACCTCAGCCTTGACCTTGACCTTTTACTGTCTTTTAACATTACACATTTGCCCCACCTTGGAAAAGATAAATGTGGCTTTTGATGACAGTCAATGTTATCTGAGGATTAAAATAGCCCTCTTGCAGTGCTCAACATTAAAGTCTTCCGCATTTGCAAAATTGCAAACAGATGCAACTCAAGTACCTGCAAATAATCTGCCAAGACCAATTTCAAAAGGGAGATTTCAAAATATGTGGAAGTCATTAGGACATGTATTATTTTTGCAATGAATAGGCACCAGGAGTGTCTCAAGAAGCAGATGGGTGCTACTTTGTTTATAAAAGATCAACAGAATATTTGCCTGTAAATGAAGACATATAAGCTATATGAAACAATTATGTTAAAATGGGGAATGTTTCAAAGCTAATTGTAATGGTCTTTTAAGATCTGAATTCCTCATTTCTTACTGCATGCTAAAATATCATTTTAGTTTTGGGTCTTGATTGATATAATTACCAAAATGACAGAAAATTAAAGTAAATGCTGTCAGTTTTACTGTTGGAAACGTTGTCACTTTATCACTTGTTTACAGTTGCGCCAATACTGATAAGTGAATATTTTTCAACATGTATAAAAAATGTGACCTCAGTCTCCCAGGAAATTTCCCAAGGGCTAACCCCAAATGTTAAGAGCCCAGGCTAAAACATGAACTTCCCGACTTCAATCTAACAGCGTCACAAATAATGCTTCTTTTCTCTAGATCCGACTCGGGAAATATCTGGTTACTAATGAAATTCTCAATGTACCTTAGAGGAAAAAGTAGAGACAGCATCTCTTTAGATTCACCAGTGAAGCTCAGGATCCTTCTGTATAGTAATATGCCCTAGCCAAAGCAAGGCTGGTTTAGACTCCAACATTCTATTTTCCTATTTTATATTAGCAATAATATGAATTAGATAACTATTCATGGAAAATGTGATTAAGTATATGTTGCTATTGCCAATACCAAATCATGAAGAAAGGGCATTACTGTGAATTGGTTTTAGCATGAATAGCAAACGACTGGTCTCATTTAAAAAAAAAATCTTTAATTATGCCAATATTTTCATGATAGATGTGCTGATACTATGACCCACCAATAATCAAATTGGCTGTGGTAAAAAATGAGGGAGTCATGAAAGATATTACAGAGTCTAACTTCTCTACAAATCACTTTATAGGCAAATGGAAATCCCAAGACAGCCAGTTACATGCAAGTTAGAGAGCAAAAATGCTTCCCATAGCCCTATAATTTTACTGAAAAACTTCAGCCTCCTCTAACTTTTTTTCTTGATCTGGTATTGGACTGTAAGCTCTTTGAAGGCAGAAGCTATGTGGCTTTCCAGTCTTTTTTATCTGTGGCATGCAACATGGTACATTTTGGCTGCTAATAAATAATTGTTGAATTGAAATGATTGATGAAGTTTCCGTGGAGGCTTAAATCCTGAGCACTTCAGGGAAAACAATGAAAGAAACAGAGAACAACAAAAAAAGTGAGGACAAGACAAGAGGGAGAGAGACCATGAAAGGAAAGCCATACAAAATACGGAGCAAAAGGAAAAGGACAAAAGGGGGGGTGGGGGTGGGAAAGCCTAAAGAAAAGGTTAAATATGGTGAAGTAACATATAGATATCTGGGCTATGGGGTTTATAAAGCCTAAACCTCCCCTAGTCCCCTTCCTACTCAATCCCTCCAGAGTTTCATCCTCCTGATGTTAATCAGCCAAGAACAAAATATCAGAGGAGATTGTTTGTTGCTGCATATTTCTTCCATGCTTGTCCTAACTCACCAACAATTCCCTTCTGTAAATCTTTAACCCAAATGTACACACGGTCTTGAGTCTCTGTGTCTCTGCAGACAGAGAGCTAGCTGCACCCTACAATCCCTGATGAAATTTGTATTGACTCCAAAATCAAAAGTAATGAGAAGAAAATTGGTTCCCGGCCTGACCCGACAGTTGCAGACTGCCCTCCTGAAGTTGCAGGGTGAAAAAAAATAAAAACAACTATTTTTAAATTGTCTCCAGATTTCAATTAATGACATATAGACTAAGCCCCATTCTCCCATGATCAGTCTGATCAGAGGATAAAATTATAGGAGTTATACTAAATTTGTTATTGTAATAACATCAAGCATTTATGCAGCCCCTTCCATACTGGAGGACACCAATAAGGTAATAAGATAGTGAAGGTCCCCAAGAAGACTAGCTCCCTCTTGCCATGGATTCCGTGTATGTTTCAATGTGTGACTACGCACACATGTGAAATTGTGAGACATGAATTCAATGATGGAGCCCTGATTCTTCTGGGGTAGAATGACATTTTGGTAAATGGCTCCATTTTCTGAATAGTTTTCAGTCCGGGGAGTGCCAAAGCCCTAATGCCTTTTTTTCTCCCATCAAGCTTTTCACACCATAAGCTCACAACATGCTAATAATAGTCATAAGACTATTAATATTTTTAAAGCAACATAGAGGAACCGTCTCCTTTTGAATGAAAGATGATATATCCCCATCTTCTATCACTGCCCCTATCTTGAGCAAAAATGCAAATTATGCCACTCGGTGCTAAATTATGCTAGATATTTCATAATGTGAATTAATACCCACTGGAGACTAGGCTGAGATCATCAAACTCATTTCACATAAGACAACGAATTTAACCACCCATGACTCAATGAGCAAGAAGTTAACATGGTATCAAGCAACACCAATCACTCCAAGGTAGATTGTTTTTAAGAAAAATACCCAATTTAAGGACATGTCATTCCTATTGCTTATATGTATGTGCCCTTGTTTAAAAAAAAAAAACTTCCCCTGATTTCACCAGATGGCAGAATATATAATATTCAGGCTTTCAGTTCAGATGATGAGAGAAATCATTTGTATGGAAGATCCTGTTACATTTATTTACCATCATCTCGAAAGCCCAACATGTTCTATTTAAAAAGTAAAAAACCTTCTTTTTGCACTGATGTGCTAACAAAAATGACGGTGTTTAGCTGCTTGGGAAAATCGGCACATTTGGGAAACTGACCCTCTGCCAGCTGAAACAAAGGTCTCCTTTTAAATCTGCATGGGATGATCCACACACCCCCCCACCCCCAGAGAAGGTTTGGCTGATTCGCTTGTGCAAACCCAGAATGATCAAATATGAAGACGAGTCGGTGAAAATCAAAGGGACTCAACAGCGCAATACCAAGTGTACCCTTAATACATTTGAACAATAACGCATGCTGTGTTCCTACTCTGGAATAACATCATCCATATGAATCCTAGGAATGTACTATATCTGACAGTTTCTCTCACCCACCCATAACATTCTTTCCTGTCTCATTGTAGCTGGCAAAAAAGAATTCTGTAATTGAGTGGTACAGAACATGTGCCCTCCCTACTAGAAGATGACAGATGGATTATAAAAACTTCAAAGCAGAGCATTTGGAGCACCAGGGGAGAGATAGTGGGTATTTGAACTCTCAGTCTTTACCCAGGAGACAATGGCCCGCTGACATGGTGCATATATCAAGGAATGGTGTAACTAGATAGACATAATCTTTCTTTTCTCTAAGTATTTAACATTCTGTTAGGAACAAGTTTCAGCCAAGCTAAAGTGCACCTCATCTTAATACTAATCATCAGAGCCTGATGGCTACATGCCCCCTTTTTCAATTTTGGTTGTCGGCCCTTTGCAAACTGATTTTTTTTAAGTGACAAGGATAGCCTCTGCATTTAAAAAAATTAGAAGGGGGGGTGGCAGGGGCAGGGGAGAAGTTTAAATGAAATGACAGTTTGAACTTAGCACCTTTGGGGATTCACTAATCTGATGAGGTCTTGAACACAGATGACTGGCTGCTTCCCTGGCCTGTGACTAAGTGAGGCTTCACACACAGAGCCTGCAGTCCACATGTCTCTGTCATACTCTCTCATTCTCTCTCTCTCTTTCTCTCTCTCTCTTTCTCTCACTGGCCAGCACTTCAGCCCAGCCCCACTACTATGACTCACCTGAGCCACGCTGTAGCTGCCACAGTGAGCCCATGAAGAGAGGGTACTGTTTGTCATCTCTGCCTGAATTCTAGTAGCCACTCTCCCTCCCCTTCACAAAAGCAGGATTTGGGGAAATACCCACAGCTGTGGAATAAAGGCCTCTACCCCCGCCAAACTTCCGGCTTAGTTTTCTAGCTGCAAAGTACAATGAAAACAAAGGAGTGAGTTAAGCAATTTTTAAGTCATTTTTCTTTAGCCCAGCTCAAATTGCGCTGGTCAGTGGGGTGGGGAGGAAGTTGGAATATCAGAACAGAGCTCACTAGTGAGCACACAGCCTTAAATATGTTTAATATATCTGGAGTACCTGGCAAAAGTCACCCCAACTCTCAGGAATATCACTCGGTGCTAATGTTCAAAGACTAAAATTACTTGAGTTGATGTGATGAATTATAATCCCCCAAAATCCTTAAATTTTCTATGTCTCTTAAAATTTTGATAGAGACATAAAATGGCTTATAGAATTCTAATTATAGCAACAGACTTCAAAAATGTCTCAATGTCAGAGATTAGTGAATCAAAGGCACATTCTAAAAATCAATTCCTCCTTCTGAATATTAACCATATTTATCACTCACCCCACCCCCAACACCGGCTACCATTCTTGTGCCACATCTCCATGGACTACGAAGAGTTTTTCCCTAGCATTAATTTACTGATAGCAAGGAGACTCATCTTTTACAAGGGTTGTGTTTACAGCGAGTAACAGAGTGACATGGACAGGATGGGACACTGAGGCTGGTAATGACCAGTATTAAAATGAATAATAATACTCATTTTAAAAAATTCTCCTCATTATTAGTACTATTCTTATTTTGTTCTCATTTTTATGGAGGTCAGATATTATTATTACGCTAGTTAACATTATTACTAATTAGTACTCCTATTTTAGGAGTCATTTTCTCCTTTCTTACAAGTATTAAATGGTATACTTTTTAAATAGAGTGAATTAAAAATAAATTGTTTTGAGAATTTATTCAAAATCCCAAGTCATCTAGGATGAATGGAGAATCAGTTCTGAGAAGTTAGAAACCAAGACTGAAGATCACTGTCTGCATTTAAACTATTTCTATACTGGTCAGTAAAATGCATTTGTTGAAAAAACACTTTGGAGAATACAGTGTTTTTTATAATGGTTAACATTTATGTAGCATTTGAAGGCTTACAAACCCTGCACATATTATTTCATTTGACCTGGCCTTCTTGCCAAATAACTGGGGGGGGGGGAGAGGGAACAAGCCTGTGTTTTGGCAATTTGTGTCCTATAACTATTTAGATGCTGTAAAAATTTTAGCCACTGACTAGCTGATACCTTCAGGTAATTCATTTAAATTCTCTGAGCCTCAGTTTCCTCATTTGTTAAAAGAGGACAATGATATTTGCACTAGCTTCCTCACTGAGAGGAAATCATGAATGAAGTGGAAGCATAAAAGTAAAGAGCTGTGGAACCTGAAGGCACCATCAGAATGTAAGCTATGATGGCAATGTTTGGATCGATGCATTAAGAAGATTACTATGGCTGCACTTGTATAGGATGGATTAGAGAGGAGAGAGAGAGATTCCAGGCAAGGAGATCAGTTGGAGGTTGCTGCAATCATCCACTGGTGAGGAGGGCCCCAGTTAGGAGGAGCTGCTGGGGGAATGTGAAGGGAGCATAGATGGGAGACATACCAGAATTGAAGGCAATAAGAAACAGCAGTTTTTTTTAATTTTTCTTATTTTTTGGAAATAGCAAATTCAATTAATAATCATTTACTAAGCAGCTACCTACGAGGTACAAGGCACTTGTGGTAGGTCAGGAAATACAAAGACAAAGATGAAAAACAGTACCTGCCCTCAAGTAGCTTAGGATTGATTAGGATTGTACAGCACAAAAGCGAGGAGTCAAAGAAAACTTTTTCCGGGAGTGGTAAGGAGGCAGAAGAGGGCTTTAAAAATGTAATCGTTGATTCATTTATAGTTACAAACAATCAAAGCTTTCATGGTTTTGGATGTGACTGTATCTACACAGTTCAAAGAAGAGTGGATCCAGGACGCTTATGGAGGGTCTCTGACAGTAAGCCAATGCCAAGAGAATCCTCAAAACACAAGTTGGGACCTAAATCTCTGGATTAGCTATTGGCTAGGTATACAAAACAATTAGTCCCCACTACTCTGGGGTGTGTAGATCCTATCTTTATCACCCTAGGAGTCTTTTCACAGGCTCTCTTGAGGAGAGGTTCAGATTAAGGTTATTGAAGGGTCAATGGCCAGGATCCCCAGCAGAAGTCTTGAGAAAAACTTCCCAAACATCCCTAGAGATGTCTACTCCAATCATTAATACTAGTTCATCAATTTAATGAACATTTGTTAGTTTTGCAATAGAGCGTAATTTTTAGTAATTTGACTTTGAAACAAAACTATAAACATCACAGAACTGTAAGGCATTAAGTAGGATATTGTTTAGATAGAACAGGCACTGTTGACAATAATTCTCATAACTTGTTCTCTAAATATTTTTTACAAATTTAATTGGTTTGCTATATTTGAAATTTTTCTCTTAACCTAAAAAAAATAAGACCCATAGACTGATATTTTTACCCAAGAAAATGAGGAACCTAATAGGTTTTACTGTATAAACTGCATAAAAGTATAATGCTCCTTGTCTGGTCTAACAGCAGCAGATATTTTCATTATACCCTCTCCAATCCAACCCAGCAAGCATTTGTTAAGTGCTGATTATAGGCTAACATTAAGGTAGGCTCTGAAAAGACAAAGATGAAATAAAAACATTCCCTGTCCTCAAAAAGCTTTCATTCTATTCTGGGAATGCAATATGTCAGTCATTAAAAATGGACAGAATACTTTGAGGAGAGATTATGTTATCCATGTTAATGAATAGTAGCAAATCAATGGATTATCTAAAGCCACATGTAATACAAACTCATCTTTATTTACCTTCAGATTGCAGACACCCAATTAGCACTCTTGTCAATACTCACCTTCCTTACTTTCAGTCTCCCAAGCGGTCCCAAAGTTGTATTCTATTCTAAATGGCCCACTCTTAAGAACCAGAAATAGAAACAGGCAGCACCAGCTTGCTGAAAGATAACCAATTCTTCCCATTGCCTGTGATTGAATATTCAGCTGAAATATATGGGATCCATCACCTAGATCTTGATTCAGTGTGGGATAGTGGAAAGAATGCTGGAGATGGACTTAACAGACCTGGGTTCCAATTCCAGGTGGGCCATTTACTGCTGAGACTCTGACTCCTGCTTTCTGGATTGGTGACTGCTTCTCTCAGACCATTATTTTAGGAAAGTCCCAGTCATCTTTTACTTCACTCCTTCCTCTCTGGCTACAGCCTCTCCAGCATCCTTGCCAACTGCCTTGCTTGCTCTTTCCTCTCTCCTCTCCAGTCCTAAACCATGAACTCTGATGGAATCAAGTCTGCCATTGTCCCTGGATAGACTGTGTCAATCTGCTCCACTCATCACTCCTGTAACTTTCCAGACCAAAGTGTCCCTCCTTGACCACCACTCTCCTAAGCATGCTGTCTCCTCCATTAGAATGTAAGATCCTCAGGGTAAGTATTGTCTTTGCTTTTGTAATTGCATTGGCCAGTGCTTTGCAGATGACAAGTGCTTAAGAAATTCTTTTTTTTATCATCATTTTTGCCTAAGACTCAGTTTCCTCACCTACAAAATGATGACATTAGACTAGATGACCTCCACTTCTAGATAGGATGCAAGATTCTATGATTCTGGGTCAAGAGAACAATGTTCCAAGAGTCCTTAGAGCTGACACCCAAACACATGCCTAAATAACTGACTGAGACCAAAGCTCAGCAGTTTCTTTTGTGTCAACAGTCCTGTCCTTAACACCTACTGAGAGCAGACCCTTAAAAAGCCCCTTCATCTGTGATTAAAGGGCAAGGATCCTGACAGCACCATCACCAGGCCAAACCAACCATGAAGCTTCACCAGGATTCCTTTCAGAACATTCCACCGTAGAACTGAAAGATCCATATAATGAATCCTAAGTCAGGAACTTTGCAATGACCCTAAAGGCAAACAGCCCCGCTGCAAGCATGCTGAAGGTGTATTTGCTTTGTCACACACCACCATTCTGTCCAAGAGCTCTGCTGGAATGGGCCGCAACCATGTGGATAAACCTTTGTATCGCCCATTAGCATATACATTTTTTCCTCCATAAAACACGGACTTTTGTGCCAATGAGAAGGGAAAAGGGGAGAAGGACCAGGATCTTTGAAGGAGGCCTGTTGCTAGAAACCCTTTTTAAAGTGCATTTTCATCTTTTCTTTTTACAGTGATCTTCTGCCATGGTGGAATGTAAACACGGCAGGAATAGACAGAATCGCGAATTAAGGATTTGGATGTCTTCCTTTAGAAGTAATCTTCAAAGAATGTGCATCCCAAACATCAGAGTGACTCGACAAGAGCTGGAGCTGCTAGCAGGCTGCATGTAAGACCGTACGGGTCACACCTATTATTACCAGTTGGGTCCTGAATTGCTTTTCAAAATCAATAGAAAACATGTTCTTGTCTCGTCTATTTGGCAAGACAGCGGGCTTGGGAAGAGCTATCTTCAGTGGAAGGAGAAAGAAGCAGTGTAAAGGATGCCCCTAAGAATACTGCCACATTTAGCATCTACTTAAGCCAGTATGCCAGAAGTGAGAGCCACCAAAGCCATGAAATGACTCCAAACCTGTGGATGTTGTCTTGGGACTGAATCCTTGGAGGGCTGGCAAATGGAGGGAGAGCAATAGTTTCTGAGTTGTATCTATCCCTATCCTGAGTTGGGCCAGAATCTCCCAAGGAGATATAAAGATATAAAGCATACTCCCCAAATTTACTATTCCTCTGCTGTGACCAAATGTAACCAGACCATTGTCCTTGGAAATCAGTGTCTTATTTCAACTTAACAGTAATACTCATGTATTTGGGAAAGGAGGTATAGATTTGGGGGTTTTTGTTTGGTTCTTTTTTTTAGCCTTATAGATTTAGAGTAAGTAGGAGAGAATTTAGAGGATATTTAGTCCCCTTTACAGCTTTTAAAGCCCTTCACTTGATCCCAGCCTATCTTTCCAGTCCAATTGGAACTTACTCCTTCCATACTCTGGGATCCAGCCACGTTGGCTTCTCTCTGTTCCTTACACATCACACTCTACCTCCTGACTCTGTGACTTTAAAATGGTATCCTCCAAGCCTGGAATGCACTTCCTCTTCACTTTCATTTGACAAAATCCTTTCCTTCCTTCAAGATGTACCACTTTCTCTGAAACCTGAAACCACCCACCAAATTACCATTACTGTCCTTTCCAAACTACTTTGTCTTCAACTATTTTGCGTTTGCTTGTATCTATTCTCATTATTCTGTACATATACTTATGGAGGTACTTCTTGTCTTCCTCATTCACACATAAGATCCTTACAGTTATACATCGTGTCATGGATCGCATTTGTATCCCCAGTGTATCCCTTGGTATACAGTAGGTGCTTAATAAATGCTTATTGATTGATTGATAGGTGAAGCAAAAGAAAACTGGAAACATTAAGTGATTTGTTCAAGGTTGTATAGGTAGGAGAAAGGCAGAATAACAATTTGAAGCCAGGTTTTCTAATCCCAAATTCAGGGTTCTTTTCGCTGTACAAATTTAAGTGAATAAGCATTTATTAAGTTCTTACTATGGGCTAGGCACTGTGATAAGGTCTGGGGATACAAAGAAAGGCAAAAACAAAAAACAAAATAGTCCCTGGTCTCTAAGATCCCACAGTCTAATGAGGAAGACAACATGTAAACAATAAGATATACCACCAAAAGGATCCGTAGCTATAAGAAAATGTTAATCGAGGTTATAGATCCCTAAATCTCAAAACAAAAATCATAGAATCAGCTGCATCCAATTCTACAAATTCTAAGCAACAGGTAAAATTTCAGAATTAAATCTGTACAAAGAATTGAAAAGACAAACATAAAATGATAGTGAAGATTTATCAATTATGTACAACAAACAATCTAGAAGTTAAAACCCTGATACGGTATCAAATTGAGGACTTTTATTAGATACGAACTTAGTACTTAGCGATAACCTGTCCTGCCAGCTAAATTTCACCAACTTTCAGAAGGAAAATAAAACTGAGGAACAAAAGGATGGATGATCCATTCATGGAAAAGTCCTCCTTGTCAGAAAATGAAATCTAATAGGCATTGGAGGAAAACAGCCTCTCATAACTAATGCTAGCAAAGGTCAAAAGTCAAACATACCTGAGGCAGCTTTAATAACACCTTGTCCTGCTTGTCCATTGGGAGATTATGAAGAGATCGTCTGACTTCTATGGAATGTGAAGTTCCTATGATTAAAGTTAAGGAGATCTTTCCCTCTCTATCACATATGTTGACTGATTGCCTCAGGAACAGCTATATCTTTCAAGAATATCTACCTTCTGAAGATATATTAGCCTGCCCTGCCCTACTCTGCCTCGTTTATTGGCTTTTCTTGAAAATGTTACAGATTCTTAAAAATCACTTGCAAGCTTTTCTATAAATTACAGTCATTCTACTTTCATCTTCTATTTATTTCCTATTTGGTTTAAATTTCAGACACAAAGATTAGGTAACAGAGCCACATGTTGCTTTCGTTTAAAAGGAGCCTGGTCAACCCTGCCCGACTTTCAAACCTGGCCTGCCAGAAACAATTGTCTGAGAGAAACAAAGTGGGGGGGAGGTTCAAAAGAAGGAATTAAAGAACTTCACTCCCTCAAAGAAGGGTTCCTGACTTTGCTTTCTACCAGGCAAGCAGAGAAATGGGCTCTACATCTTTATGAGAAAGGGATGCTGGGGGCGGGGGGTGGGGGGAGGTGTGGAGAAAGGGAGGAGGAAGGATGATCAAACAGATTCCAGGGAAGATCTGGCTTGCACGAAAATTGGCTAAAAGTGGCTAAAGGATTGCCATCAAGAGATTTCAGCTAAAGCTAGAAGTAAGTAATGAGATTGTCAGTCCATCAAGGTCACAGGTCTAGGAACTGGTAAGGTCATCAGTCCCAATGCCCTCATTCTACAGATAAAGGCACAGGGGGATTAAAGGACCTTCCACCCATAGTAAGCAGCAGAGTTAGGATTTGAAGCCAGGTCCTCTGACCCCAGAGCCAGGATTATTTCCACAAGGACACTTCAATAATTTTCTCTTTTCTTTGTCTCCCACCCTGCCGAATTAAAGTTGTACTCGTCCCCATCCCCTTCTCCACCTCCACACTCTATAACTGTGGTACAGATGTCCTACAGGAGGTCATGTTAGTAAGACAATCTGGAGAAATGACCTTGCAGAAGACAGGTTATGGCCTCAGGTAACATTCTATGCAGGCAGCACAATTCAACAAATCCATCAGGCATTTATTGGTAATAGCTGGCATTTATATGGGTATCTAAGTGGCTCAGTGGATAGAGTGCTGGGCTCAGAAAGGGGAAGACTCATCTTCATGAGACTGAATCTGGCCTCAGACACTTACTAGCTGTGTGACCCTGGGCAAGTCACCCCACCCTGTTTGCCTCATTTTCCTCATCTATAAAATGAGCTGGTGAAGGAAATGGCAAACCACTACACTATCTTTGCCCAGAAAATCCCAAGCGGGGTCACAAAGAGTCAGACTCAACTGAAACAACTCAATAACAAAAAGCAAAGTGCTTCCCATATTTACTCATTTCATTCTCACAACAACCCTGGGAAGTAGGTGCTATTATTATCCCCATTGTACAGATGAGAAAACTAAGACAGGTGGAAATTAAATGACTTGCCCAAAGTCACACAAATGGTAAGTGTCTGAAATTTGAATTCATGTCTTCCTGACTTCCAAATCCTGCATTCTTTTCATTGGGCCACCTTGAACAAGCTAGGTGCTGGGTATCCAAAGATTATTTTTAAGGGCACGATCCCTGCTCTTAAGAGGCTTACTTTAATTTTAGAGAATCAGTTGTAACTTGTTCTAAGTTTAAAAAATCTTTTCTGGTCAAGAAACCCATTCTTAGTGAGTTCGGCACTACCCAAAAGTATCGGCTTTCAAGCCTGTCAATTTGGAGTTATCCATGAGTACGGTCTTAATTTAATTTTTCTTTAATTAGATTGATGTTTTTTCTCACTGTTTGCAAAAACTTGTCCTCTTGAGTCAAAAATGCCGCTGTCTAGTCAGTTTCCAAGGATAACATTTCACAAGAGCCTCAGTAACCAAATGGGAAATGATATTTGGCCTCATTTACTGAGTCCATTCTCCCGTTTCATTCATTCATTCAAGTAATGATTGAGCACCCACTGTGGGC
Source organism: Phalanger gymnotis (assembly GCA_028646595.1). Classification (NCBI taxonomy): domain Eukaryota; kingdom Metazoa; phylum Chordata; class Mammalia; order Diprotodontia; family Phalangeridae; genus Phalanger; species Phalanger gymnotis. The sequence continues at coordinate 103,059,956 of CM053625.1, forward strand.
GCTCATATTATTATTACCCTGTGCTAGGCCCTGTGGGGGTTCTGAAAAGAAACAAGATGTGATCCCTCCCCTTAAAGGACTTATTTTCTAGCAAATACTCTGAACATCTTGCCGGATGGATGCTGTGTAAAACTATTCACTTATTTTTGGAGCCAGAGGGCCTGGATTCCAATCCAGGCTCTGCTTCTAAATCACTGTGTGACCTGGCAAAGTCCTTTCAGCTTCTCTGTAAAATGAACCTGTTGGACTTCAGCCCTTCCCTTCTCTGGACCTCCATCTCCTGATCTGAAAAAATGAAAGCATTGGGTTAGGTTCTCTCTCCACTCCCTTCCAGTACTAAATCCCATGATCCTAGAGGATGGAAACATAAAAATGAAAGATTATGAGTATAGATATTGCATTATCTTATGTTTCTGTAGGACTTACTGGCTGTGGGGTTTCCTTAAGGGCAGGGGGTGGAAAAGGAGAATTTCAAATACTTTTAGTAAATAGGTCCTTCAAGTTGTATAAGTATCATCAAACATCACAAGCTATGAGCAACTTGTGAAATAGGATGTCACATAGGATGCTATAACACTATAAAGTCCCTTCCTCCCCACCCCCCTTCCTGTAATTATTTTCTGTGATTTGAGTATCTCATTGAAGACAGTGGGGTTACTCCACCTCACTCATCAGTCAAATGAGTGGCAACCAATCAGTGCACCAAGATTGCAATATTCTCTGGGACTCCAGGACTACTCCTCTGCCCAGGATTCTCCCATCGAGTACTTCCAAAGATGAAAACTTAGCGCAAGCAACAACTTTTATCCATGTTAATCAAGGCCCCACACAGCTGGCACTCAGCGGTGACAAGGAACCTAACATGAGCACTCCGTGCAGAAAGTACTGATGGGTGAGAGGCCTGGGGATGCCATGTGGCCAGTCCCAGAAAGGAGAAAATAGGCAAGAAAATAAATTTGGCAGTTACTGAAGACTGGCTGATATGAAACCTAATGGAACAAGCAAAAGTTAACCAAGACCACATGAAGAAGAAGAAGAAGAAGAAGAAGAAGAAGAAGAAGAAGAAGAAGAAGAAGAAGAAGAAGAAGAAGAAGAAGAAAATACTTTATTAGATGGTCATTTCCCCACAAGGGAAGAGGCCTTCTCAGACACCAGGGCTACAGTATTTAATAAACACTGAGGAATTGTCTTCTGAGCTTCCATCGCAATCAGTCAGCTATGTTATTGCTAGCCATGATGGGGAAAACCGTCAAAATGGTAGTTCAGATTGGACCAGTCCAGTGAACCCAGTGTTCTGCATGTAACACAAACCAAAGGATATTTCATAAGAAATCCTCTAAAAGATAGGCTCCAGATGTACTCCAGAATTCTACCACCCCCAATCTTGGGCAAGTCACTTTACCACCAAGGACCCGTTTCCTCATCTATAAAAATAAAGGAGCTGAACTAGATTGCCCTCTGAGATCCCTCCCTAAATGTAAATCCAAATGATCCTAAGATTCTTCTTTTTGTTACTCATAATAACTCACAAAAATGTATCCAACCCCCTCTTGAACTAAGTTACTTTTTCAACTGGCCTAGCAACTCCAATGTATTCTAAATCGCTTTAACATTCCCCTTCAGTAGTTGCCAAGAGAAAAGAAAAATAAGAATCTAAAATAAAAGGAGAATTAGGGAGAGGGAGGGAGGGAAAGAGAAAAGGAGAGAGAGAGAGAGAGAGAGAGAGAGAGAGAGAGAGAGAGAGAGAGAGACCAAGGATGGACCTGTCCTTGGAGGGAACATTCTACCTTGTTGGGTCTTCAAACAGTTCTTATTTCTCCCTTCTTTTCTGAAAGGACCACTGAGCCAAAGGGTTCATTAGCCAAATGATTCCAGAGGGGTTGCTACTCAAAGGATTCAGAGGGCTTCAAGGAAGAGAGAGCTAACTAAGAAAGAAAGGTTGAGGTCTCCCAAGATGCCACAGACCTTTTGCCCAAATGTAGAGAAGGTGAAGATTTTGAGGGCAGACATTTGAATTCTGAAATCTTCCTGTAATTATAGCTTTAGTCATGAAAATGCATACAAGTTCACAGGGTGATTAATATGAGCACGTTTCTCCAAGTGCAAGTGAGTTGTCAATAAGACAATTAAGCTCTGTCAATAATATGCACTGTATGTTATTATCTGCTATTCTAAATCTCAGGCTATTGTGATCTCTGAAAAACAAAAGAGAACAGCCAGCAGTGAAATAAATACTTTTTGCACTAGTGAGATATGTAATTCTCCAATAATTTGATGGCACAGTACCTGTAAAGAAAAAAATGGATTGCTCTTAAATATCACATAAATAACTCATGGAAATGAAGAATGAGATTCTTTGGAAGAGACTGTTACAATAGAAAATTAGCAATTCTGTGCATAAAGCAAATCAATTACTTATATCACATGACCCAAGTCAATAGAGGGACTTGATAGGTGCTACCATTGACTTTAATCAACCAACAATCGGTGTTCAGGAATCAAATTCTTTTTTAAAAAAGAGAGAGAGAAAAGAAAGAAAAATAAAGGAAAGCCTGAGAATGAGGAGAGACCTGCCATTTAGAAGAATAAAACATTCCAGTAAAATTGATGAAAAAATTCCTAAAGATAATATATTTTGTGAAACTGTACATTGCCTTCAGCTGCAAAGAACATCCCCTAAATACAAGTAGCAAAGCTAAATTCTTCCAATGTTTCTGAGACAAAATCTCACACAAATCCAATCTCTACATATTCATGGAAGGAAGCATCATTCTGCTCCCTTAAAACAACTGGTAAAGTGTTTTGTACAAAAAAATAAAAGCCTACATTCAAACCACTACTTGTTGACATTATAGAACTTGAATAGGAGTTAGGAATAAAGAGAAAGTTGTCTCCAAATTAATGAGCCAGATATAATAGTTCCGTGTCAAAATATTGATTTGATTCTATTCTGTCTATTGTTAGCAATCTGCATTTAGCTGAAGAAAATATAATTTTTTCATTATACCTAGCATTGGTAATTATTACATTATTTTCTGTTTATTATGGGTAAGGGAGCTGATCTGTCACTTTGGGGATTAATATAGAACAAGTGCATACTAATTTGTGACAGAGACAAACACAAAAATCTGACGGGACCCACAAACAATTTTGGTAGCTGAAATATTTCTTGGAGGGAAAAAAGAGAACTTACAAAGGGAACTTACCATACATAGCTTATATAAATTCATGTAAAATTATTTAAATAGCTAAGCCAAAACATCCAACTAACATTGCAAATGGACTTTATGAAATCCATGCTAAGACGGACTCCATGATAACTGATATCTGCATGATAAGCAAACAAGAATCCAGATACAGCAGAGAGAGAGAGAAAGCCTGACAGGGGAAATCAACAAGAGGGGATTTGTTTACCTGTATCAATTTCTATTACTTTTCTGAAAAATTTCTTAAGAGCAGTCATAAACACTTTTTTCCTCCTTACTTTCAATTTCTCATAAATTTTGACTAAGGGCAAATATTTGAGCAAATTTTCTTAAACTGCAATAAAAGTCACATATTTCCTACCACAATTTTTCTGTTTAGTCATTTACATTTTAATATTTTACATCTAAGTTATGATTATATGACATATGATATATGTATACATAGGACCATTCAGAAGGTTTACTGTTATTTAATGAAATGTACTTAACCATTTTGAAACCAAATGACGACTAGGTGGAAGTTTGGATTCCAAATTGTCAAGAAATGCTTCAATTCCCAGACCAAAAAAAGTTATCACTAGAAATAACTTAACCATGGACTATAAATGCACAGCACATGATATATAGCTCTTAATTTTTATAATGCTGGGTGCTGTTTGTAGCTGTGAGACTGAAAATCTACAGGTTTTCTTTGTAAGTATGCACTTCCCTTATCTATTGACTTTTCTAGTAAAGGCACCTTTTTCCCCTTGAAAAATTATCATATATACCCTCAAGATGCACAGCTATTCTCAGAAAGTAAGTACAAGGCCAGGAAAAATCACACCTACCAGTAGGAGAGTGATTGAAGCACTGTGGCAAGGAGCATGGAAAATGTTCAATTCACCCTCCTGATTTAACTAAAGATATGGAGTTAGGAAAAATTACCAGATCATCCTGGGTCATAGCAGCCCTTGAAGATCTCAGCAGAGAGTCTGGAAAATAAAGGAGCCTTAAAGGTCAGCTACAATATGCACTTCTCAGGAAGATCTTGGCCCTGGATAGATGAGAAATCAAGGCATTTGATGGCAACGATAAGGAATATCAATCCCCAGGCTGAGTTGTCCATAAAGGGTCCATTGGAAACTGTCCAATAGGAAAGATATGCATTCCATAGAGAAGACCCCTTCTAGGGCAAGGGTAACTGCACTTACCAGAAATCACTGTCTAATCCCACAGAAAAAGAGATCGTGCAAGGATTTGTCTTTCTAGGAACTCTCTAGACCAAAAAATTATCACTACACTCAACTTCCTCTGCCACCAACGAATCCACCAACATAAATTGCACCATGCCCTAGATATACGTTTATGTCTGTGCTCCTTTCTAGTCCAGTAACTCATCTTCAATCATGGAAGCTTAGAGGACAAGTGGTCGAATAGGGATTGTCTGTGAAAAGGAGGTGGGGTGAACCAAGCGATCTAGGCACTAACTTTCTTTGACTCTTCAACTGTATCTAGTTGTTGGATCATAGAATTCAGAGATAGAAGGCTCTCTGGGATTCTTAGGGTCCAAATCCCTCATTTTCACAGATGAAGAAGGTGAAACCGAGAGATATAAAGAGACTTGTCCAAGATCACAGTTTTCTGTCTGTTTTCTGTCTGTTAATTTATTCAGTCATTTATTTGTAGACCAAACAAATATTTATTTGTCATTTATGAAATTCAAGGTACTAATTATCCTTCAGTATCCAGTTGCTCATGAAACCTCCTGTGACCACTCAGATCACAGTGATTTCTCCCTTCTCTAAGCCCCACTAGCGTTTACTGTCTGTATCATTGGGCTCTTATTAAAAGCTGTTTGACATCTCTTATAATGTTGTTGTCTCTCTTTTGTTTTTTTATTTAATTTTTCATAGATATATGTACATTTTGTGGTTGTTCAGTTGCTTTAACCATATCTGACTCTTAGTGACTCCATTTGGGTTGTTCTTGGCAAAGACATTGGAGTAGTTTGCCATTCCTTTCTCCAGATTATTTTACAGATGAGGAAACTGAGGTAAACAGGGTTAAGTGACTTGCCCAGGGTCACACAGCTAGGCGGTGTCTGAAGTCAGATTGGAACTCAGAAAAATGAGTCTTCCTGACTTCAGGCATTCTATCCACTGTGCCACCTCAGCTGCCCCAAATATGTATATGTATGTTTGTATGTATGTGTGTATGGGCATAAATGTGTGTTCATGCATATGTGTGTATACATATGTGTTTGTGTATGTGCATATACACGTACAGACGTATGTGTATGTATGTGTGTATATATGTTGGTTTGCATGTGTTTATGTATGTGTGTGTATATATATATAATATATATAATTCTCTCTTACCTAACTGGATTGTAAGGAACTATGACTTATGCTTCTGTACTTCCCAAAGCCCCCAGTGCCTAGCTCATGATAGCCATCAATAAACATTAGTTAAATGAATTTATTATTGAATGAATAATCTCTGGGGAAGGTAAAAAAAAGATACTCATGCTGATTAGATGGTTGCATTTGGCAAAAGTAATTTGCATTCAGCTTTTTATCTTTGTGATACATAGACTATATATGTATATGTCTACATATATACACACATTATCTATATCTACATGTTGATATGTAAATATCTATATCTATATCTACATATAGATAGATCTGTATATAACTATACACAGAGAGATATCTATATATATAGAGATATATATAGATATAGATATCTATATAGAGAGATATAGATACATAGCTATAGATACGTGTGTGATAGACTTAGAGGGAGGAAATAAGTTCAAATCTTACCTCTGGCACTTAATCAACTATGTGTCCCTGGGCAAGTCACTTAACTCTGCCTCAGAGTACTCCTTTTTTAAATGGCAATAATAATACCTAAAATGATAACTCCCAGGGTTTTTTGTGAGGCTCACATGAGATAATGTATGCCTAGTATTTCATAAAATTAAAAACTATACAAATATCAGCTATTATTGTTATTGTTATGAACTGGGAGTCATCAAGGCTTAGGCAATGGCCTCACAAGGTCATTGGTTGTTTCCCAAAATGCGCAGGGCACCAGCTCTATAGCAGCAGCTCATGGGTAGAGAGTGGGGGTTAGTGAAGGAAGGATGTATTAAAAGGTACACTGAAAAGAGCACTGGCCATTCTCCAATAGCTTAGTGGTCAAAGAATATGAATAAGCAGTTTTCAAAAAAACCCCAAAAAATGAAATGTAAGCAATCAACAACCATATGAAAGAATGTGCCAAGTCACTGATAAGAAAAATGAAAAAAAGAAAGAAAAAGAAAATGCCACTTAAAACAACTCCGAGATTTTTACCTCAGACCCATCATATCAGCAAAAAAAAAAATTAATGAAAATGATAAGTGTTACAGGGTCTGTGGAAGGATAAGTACAATGTTGGTGGAGCTATGAGATGGTCAAATTATATGGCAATTAATTTGGAATAAAACTTCAAAAGTTATGAAGCTACCTATCTTTTGACCCAGCAATAGCACTATTGGGCATATGCACCCCGAAAAGGTTAAAAAGAGAGAAGGACTCAATTGTACAAAAATACTAACAAAGAAGATGGATATCTAATTAAGGAATGCCTGAACAAATGTTGGTATATTAATACAATATAATATTATTTCACTGTAAGAAAGTATAAATATGAAGAATTCATATTAACTTGGGAAAATCTATATGGACTAAAGCTAAGTGAGAGAAACAGAAAGAGGAAAAGTTTACAAATGATCACCATTATGTAAAGGAAAAAAATTGTTGAGAGATTTCAGATCTTTGTTCAATGTAGTGACTAATTATCAATTTCGATGACTTATGAAGAAGGACGCCTCCTACCTCTCAGTAAGAAGTAGACTGGGAGTATATATAGAACCATACATTTTCAGACATGGCCAATAAGTTGGTTTGTTTTGCTTACCTCTATACGGTGAAGGATAGGGTAATCAGTGAGGAGGAAATGAGTATGATCAAAACTTTATTTTAAAAGAAAGAGATGTTAAGACATTTTCCTCCTTCTTTCTTGCTCTAAAAATTGTAATGAGATCAAACTCACTATTGCATATGAAAAAGCCATGTCCACTCACCAACCAAGACCAAAGTACCCTTCCCTGGCCACCACAACCTGAGGGCAAGGATTTTCTCATTTTTGTATTTTTATCTCTAATACTTGTACTTGGCATGAAATAAGTATTTGATAAATGCTTGATTCATTCACTCAAAGAAAGAAAAGAGAGATGAGGAGGGGAGGAAGGAAGGAAGGAAGGAAGGAAGGAAGGAAGGAAGGAAGGAAGGAAGGAAGGAAGGAAGGAA
>CM053625.1:103068004-103080236 GCA_028646595.1 Phalanger gymnotis
GAGAGAGAGAGAGAGAGAGAGAGAGAGAGAGAGACAGAGACAGAGACAGAGACAGAGACAGAGAGACAGAGAGAGACAAAGAGAGAAAGAGAGAGAGAAAGAGAGGTTGGAGGAGGGAGAGAGGGGGAGAGGGAGAGAGTGAGGGAGGGAAAGAGAGAGTGACTTGATTTGCAGTCACTAGACCTTGGTTTGAATCCTGGCTCTTCTACCTATTACCTATAAAACTTTCAGCAAGGCACACCTCCCCACTCCAGATCTCAGTTTCCTCATCTATAAAATTAGGGGGTTGGATTAGAATGATCTCTAAAGTCCCTTCTGGCCCTAACTATATTATCTTATTAAGTGACCTAAAGTGACTCTTCTTTTCCCGTTGCAAAGAGATGTTTAATGCAGAGAAGACCACTTTGGGAAACCCTGAGATGTAAATTCTGCCCTGAAATGGTTAAGTTCTATTAACACTTATTGTTCTACTCTATGAAACCAAAGTGTGAGGGGGAAAGAAAAGAAAATGGGAACTTTTGAATTCCTGCTTTGTCCTACCAAGAAAGAGAGGAAGAGAATTTCAAGAACACCCATCCAGAGGGATAAAAAGGAGCTACGAGCCATGGATCATAGACTTTTAAGCTAGAGGAAACCTTAGTGATCATCATAGTCCAGCACCACAAGCTTAGCAGTAGAAGGAACCTTAAAATTCATCTTACCCAGCCATTTCATTTTACAGAAAAGGAAACTGAGGCATGGATTAGCAGAAGTGACTTGGCCAAGGTCACATAGGCAGTTAGAAGCAAAGCTGGATTAGAAGCCAGGTCCTTTGACTCCCAATTAATCTCCAATTTATATATAAGAGCAGAAATAATTGTTAGATTAAGACAACCTTGTCATTCTTCCTAGGAGAAATCACCAAGGAAATGCATGCCCAGAAATGGAGATGGGTATATCACAAAGCATTTGTATCACACTTCACAGTTTGCCAAATGCTTTACAAATATTATTTCATTTAATCTTCACAACAACCCTGCGAGGTAGGTGCTATTTTTATTTTTCCCATTTTACAGAGGAGAAAACTAAGGCAAGCAGAGATTAAGTGACTTGCCCAGGGTCATACGGCTAATAGGCATGTGAGGCTAGCCTCAGTCTTCCTGACTCCAGGTCCTGTGCTCTATAGACTTCACTAACTGACTATTACCCATAAAATATCAAAAGACAATATTCAGTGAGCACCTGCCTACTATGTGCAAAACACTTGAGAGGCCTCCAGAACATTGGATAGATCCCCAAAGAGAATTTGTGCAAAGACATACACGAGACTGGCACAGGATGAAAAAGTATGGCTGGGCGGAAGGAATGTCCGCTGGATAACTCGGGAATACAATAGAATCAAAGGTAATTGCATTCCTCTCTGTCGCACAATGGTAAGTTTGTAAATCCGAAGCTTAAGATGGGTCTCCGGTTCTTTCTCAGGAAATAGGATGAGGACAGAAGTCCTCCCTGCCCTTCCTCGTGGAGAGCTGGGAACAAGGACCCCGAGAAACCAAGAGGAGGGAAAGGTCGATTTAAACCTGCAAATTGTCTATGATTGAGCCAAGATGGAGGATCCCTGGGGCAGGAAAAAAAAAAGAATGAGGCCTGGAAAACTATTCATACTTTCTATTTGAGAAACACAAAATCAGATATATCTGAGATATTCCCTTATACACATTAAACTGGTAAATATAGTTCAAAATTATTAAAAATTCAATGTTAGCAGGTTGTTGGAAGCTAACCACACTACTCTGTCACCCTGCTGGTGGAACTACGGATTAAGGCAAACTTTTGTGGACAGCAGTACGGCAATATGCAATAAAAACAACTTATTTTTACTTTTTAACCCAGTGATGCTGCCACTAAGATTTTAATTCTAAGGATGTTATTGAAAGAGAGCGGGGGTGAGGGGGCACAGAAATGCTTACCTCTACAAAAATATTCTAGCATATTATATTGGTAAGAGGGAGAAAAAAATAGGAAATAATATAGGTGGTGAATAATGGAAGAAATTGAGATGTATAAATGAGATGGAATATTATTGCATCATATGAAATGGTTACTATAAAGAATACTGTAAGACTCATGTGAAGTGATGCCTGCAGAAGAAAGCAGAGCCAGGACAGCAACATACCTAATATAGCCATGTGAGAATACAGTATAGGGACAGAACCTACCTGTGATTTCATTGCTACAGGGAATTCCCAGATGAAGAAACTTCCTCTGCTAATGCAGTTCAGCACTTCTCAGTCTTAGAGAGTTGCCTAGAGCACTCAGAAGTTCAATGAATTACTCAGGGTAAGACAGCCAGTATGTGTCAGAGACCGGCTTAAACCCAGGTCATCCTAGTTGAGAGGCCAACTCTACGTCCATTACGCCACATGTCTAGGTAAACAAAAGTGCTCTGTTTCCTTCTATGTTCTCCTCTAACATGTCTTTCTTCCATTTATTTTTTACCAGATTTTGTTGCTATTATTATTAATAATTATAAGACAGACACAAAAACAGATCAGAAGGGGAAAAAGCACTTGTCATTTTGTTTAAAATTTATATTTTTTAAATATATATTTAAATGCAAATTTTAAATTGCTCGGTTTAAAATTATTTAATTATTTTAAATTTTTTAATTATTTGGTTTGGACTCTAAGTACTGAGCTTACAACGAGGGGGGTAGTGACTTGCCCAACACCACACAGCCAATATGTTTCAAAGGCCTGATTTAAGTCTCTCTGACTCCAGGCCTGGCTCTCTGTCTTCCATGGCATGCTGCTTCTACCTAATGTAAGAATTTTCAAGATTGAACAAAAAAAATTCAGGGTGAAGCAGAAAAGAAATTGGGGTTATACTCCAGAGCACCCCGTGATGTCTATTTCTAAGTCTCTATCCTACTGGAACAGAGAGAGCACAAAATGTCTTCAAGATTCCTGAATTCGTTTCTAAAAAGACCCAGCACATTGAAAGCTTGGCCTAGCAGTAGCTACGCTTTAGTGTTTAGAATACAATAAATGTCTAGGCTTTTATTGCAAGTGTGACTTAGTAACTTAGCTATGATATTTAATAAGAAAAACAGTTATCACCTCCTTAGTGTCTTATCAAGTGTAACATTTTTCTTCCCATTAAATCTAAGGAGGTCTTTCTCTTTACTCAGTGGTGAGTGGGAGCAAATAGGACTAGGTGGTCCATGAGATCTGTGCCCCACAAAAGTGGGTTGAGGTCCAGAAATGTTTGGAGAGTCACTACAATTGGGGACCATGCTGGATTGGCAATGCCTAGACACAGTCAGAAAGGGGAATGAGTCTTTGGAAGACAACACAGCATAATTCAGTGGAAAGAACACCAGACTCAGAGGCTTCATGACCTGGGTACTAGCCTGGTAATCAGCTGCGCAACATTGGGCAAGTCATATCCCCCCTTGGGATTTAGTTTCCCCACCTATAAAATTGAGGACATTAGATCAATCACCGTTAGAGTCCCATCCAACTCTAAATACTCTGATTCCAAGTTGCCAAGTCTTCTGGAATTTTTTTCTTGGACATTCACTAGAGATACATGAAAGCTTTGTGTGATATTTGTTTGTTTTCAATAAGCAGTGGAAACCTCCCATGCACAACACAATTCATGTGACCCATCTCAAATCAATTTTTCAGAAAGAAATATTAAAAAGTCAGTGCTTTATTGAATTGAATTTCATCAGAAGTTACCAAGTAAGATGTTCCCTTAGATCCTTCTCAAGAAGAGCAAGAGGAGAATGAGAATGTGTCCCCAATAGCATTTTTATTGTCAATGGGACTTGTATGTTTCTAAAACATTTTCCCTTATTTGTAGAAAGCCAAAAATTCAAGTTCTTCTCACTTGGAAATGACTCTGCCTCTCACTCTGACTTCAGTTAATATCTTGTTAGTTTCTCTAGTACCCTTATCATAATTAATTTTGTATGGTAAACTGTTGGACTTGGAGCCATGAAGGTGCGAGTTCAAATGCCACTTTAGATACTTGTTAGTTGTGTGACCTTGGGCAAGTCACTGAACTTATCTGTGCCTCACTTTCTTCCTCTGTAAAATAGAAGAGTACCTACCTCATAGGGTTGCTGTGAGGATCAAATAAGTTAACATATGCAAAATGCTTTGCAAATCTTCAAGTGCTATGTAAATTCTAGCTATTGTTATTATAATTAATTATCATTTCAGGATGTACCATACTCCTGACAGTCCTGTAAATTCTTGGAGGGTGGGGACTACTGGGTCTTCATTTTCTTTGTATCTCCCCTAATTCCTAGCACAGAGGGAAAGGCATACCTATAATAATGCAAACTGGAATCCATCCATGCCTGCTCATCCCATAGAGCTCCTGGCCATGGCCTCCCATACAGAGCTAGACACATAATAAATGTTTGTTGAATTGAACTAAATTCCTTAATTTTTAAATGTTTATTTCCAACCAAGCAAAACAAACTTCCCAGTCAATGGCGGGTGGAGGGAACATGGCTCAGGGAAGTGACCCTGAAATAAAATCATTTAAATGTTCAGGACACATCACATATCACTCATCAACGCTTGCAAACATCAGCAAATTTCACTCTGGCCTCTCACTTCTGCAAGGACAACACGTTGTCTTTGGAAACTTATAAAATCAGAAAGCATTAATCAAAGGGTTAAGTGTTGACCACATTGTCAAAAAGAAGACTTAAGAAGCTCCTTCACTCACAAGCCTAGCAATGATGAGGTTAACGAAGGATGGGAGATTGCTTAGCATACGTATGTTCACATTTAAACCCAAATGATCATATTAGGATTTGGCCTTAGATGCCATTGAGAGAACCTCTACTTTCTGGAGAAACAAATTCTTTCAAGACCATGCTCAATATCAGCCTGACCACTATCTAATAAACTCCACAGGAGGCCACTCCTAACCAGAAGTCAGTGAAAGGAAAAGAGTTGCACCTTCTGAATTTTGTCTCCAGAACCCACATAAATGGAATGTCCTCATCAACCATATCATGGAGCAATTTTTTTTTTGAGAGTGGAATTTGGATCTCATGCAGAAATTTCCTGATTTTTATCTGCACAATAATATCACAAGGACAGAAAAAGAGAGAGAGAGACAGGAAGAAAGGACCTGATTGTTCTTTAAAAGTTTTCCTAACAGAGACACCTGAGGACTCTGTCAACTAAATAACAGCCTGGCATTTTTCAATTAAACACAGACAGTCCCCCTGACCAAATGGAGCAAACACTTATTGAAGAACATCACACGAGGACGTATCTACGATCCAAATTTGGGGCTGCCATAAAAAGTCCAGGATCAAGGTTGTCGGTATCAGGATGATAAAGGGTTGGAAGGCCAAAATACAGCCCATTTCCCAATCCGGAGCCTTGAATACATCAGGCAGCCAGGTATTGTGAATATAGCACTTGACCTTATCAGACAACTATCCCTAAAGAATATAGGGTGCCAACAAAAATGCTGTGACCATCCCTGCCAAAAGACTGAGCGTGTCATCTTAAGTCATGTCACAGATGGATTTTCATGAGGACTGCTGTCCAGAAGAACACGGTCAAAATGAGCACATTATATATCATTTGCTTAGAAGCTGACTAATCTACCTTGGTTAGAAGTGAGAACTGTTGCTATTGCAAAACAATGCTCTCTCGGAGCCTTAATAGGCAATTTGCTTTTTTAAAAGATACAATTCCATTTGTGAGTCTGGCCTTTCCTTCCAGCTTCCTTAGCAACAGCCTGGACAGGAATTTAAAAGGTAAACATGATTCTAGCCCACTCTCAATCCCCCTCCAAAAAAGAAAACTTTAATGGAAGCTTTTTTTCTTAAATCTATGGGATGTTTAAATGAGTTTGTAATTATAATGGCATCCAATGGGTAGAAGGAGTTTGGAAAGGAAAGACATTAGCTAAAAACAGAAGAGCAAAGGGCAGTGGCCAAGTCAACAAAATGAGGAAAGAATTGAGGATGGGTTTCTGCTTGGTTTTTTGCTTCTGAAATGATCTAGTGTAAGTCTCTCAAAGCGCCAAACCGTGCTGGCTCTTCAAACCACTCAGAAATGGCAAGGAGCTTATGCAGTGGGACCCGCGCGGATGCAGCTCTCAGAGATCAGAGGAGGTTTTCCCTCTTCAGACACAATCCTTTCATGTCAATACACGGCCCCCTTCCTGGTGTAGCTTCCCACCCCACCCCATCTCCCACCTTTTGAACTTTCCTCCTGCTACTGGAGAGAGACCACCACTGACAAGACCTGACCCTGCTTTTTTCAGGGGAAACATTTATGGGGGAAAAAAGTTTCTCAGACATTTAAGAAATCCCTGAGCTGGGTTTAATTAACAGATCCAGCCATGTTTCTTTAGTGAACATAAGTATTTTCTAGTTGTAGACTTACACAGACTAAAATAGCCACTTAGCATCAAACATATCACAAAGAAAAAAAATAGGAGTCCTGGGGCGGAGGAGACAACATAATTAAACAGCTTGAAGTGCATTTTCAATAAGATTTTTCCCCAAGTATTCAGTAGACTTCATGGGAATGATAGCCTTTCATAATTTGGTAAGGTCTGCATCATTTCACTTCAAAAAGGTATTATTTAGAAGTTCAAAATCATGTTTGTGCTCCTTTTTTCTTTTGGCAGTAAAGAACAAACATATTACCAGGTTTTTGAAAGATGAAATTAAATGCTGAAATATTTAAATAAATTAAATTTAGAGATAATTATATGCATACACATATGCATATAGTCAGACAATTGGTCAAATAGAGTTTAGTAGGCACCTGTTATGTGCCGGGCTCTGTCCTAAGTGATAGGAATGCAAAGAAAGGCAAAAGGCAATTCCTGTACTTAGATTATAGATATGTTTGTGTGTGTGTATAAAATCATCTCCACATCTCAGTTTGCTATCTCTATAGTAACTCACTGCCTTTTTTGAGTATTCGCCCCTAAATATTGTGTCTCCTTGTAATCCAAATTAACAGTAATGTTTATGTTAGCCAAATAACATATTTTGATTTACATTTTTAAAGATATTTTAACAATCAAGGTAATATCATTAAGAAAGGGAGGGGGAAGAGTTTCTTGTATATATGATTTTTATCTATTAAGACCTAAATAGATAAAGACATAAATGCCAAAATTCCAGGGACTTTTCTTCTCTGGGCACCTGAGGAATATATATAGGTAAGCTCTACTATTATTAATGGAAATTATAGACATAAATGTCCCTTGAATTAATGCAAGAACAAGCCCCTTAGGGCCCTATCCTACAGCCCTTCCATGAACCTAAATCCCATCAGAATCAATGGGAATTACATGCAAGTGAGAGCTGCAGGCTTGGAATAATGGTAACATCACTATAATTAAGGCTGAATAGGCATTTCGGTGATTAACCTTGATTTTAGGGAATCTATATTTTGGCCTTTACAATCTGAATAGAGCTATTTTATCTTTCCTTTTCATGTACTTTTGTAATGAAGGAACCAAAAAAAAATCAGAGAAAGCTAGGGATTTGGGATGGCAGCATGATGGTCACGAATAGACAGAAGAAAGGCTAAATTTCTGAATATAAGCAAAGAGCAGCAGACTTGACCTGACAAACAAAACCTTTGGGGAAAATGAGATCCAGACAAGGGAAGAGGACCACTCTAAATAAGGAGCACACCTTCTCCCAGGATACTAGCCCCCACCCTGGTTAATCAAAAAAGACCCAGCTATATAGAACATGGGTAATCAGAGTTGTGCTGTAGTGATACAGAACTTTCAGGATAATGTCAATGAAAGCCTACGGTGATCATTTTTCCTATGTCAAAATGGCACCTAATTTTCTCATTGTAAAGCCACCAATGAAGAATAGGAAAAAGGCAGGGGAAGTGGGGGTGGGGGAATGCCCATAAACTGAACCTTTTGCCATTTACCTTAACTAACATCCTTTCTAAATGGGCATGCTTCCTGCTTGCCATCACACACGGCAGCTCAAAGCTAACGTCATCCTTTCGGCTTTCCCACAGACTTCCCATGTAAATTCTATAAAAGCCCCTTTAGCTAGAAGAAGCAAGGCAAGAAAACAGATTTGGGAATCAGAAGACCCAGGTTCTAACTGTGGCTCTTCTGCTTCCCAACTTGGTGACCTTGGACAAGTCACTCAACTGTTGTTCATTTGTAAAATGAGGCTATTGGACTATAGAATTCTGGGGTGTCAGATGTAGTCCACAGGCCCAACCAAGATCAGACTGAGCCAGATTAAAATGGAATTGGGATATATTTTTAAAAATAAATAAAAATATAATAAATCACAGATAGTATTACATTTTAAAGCTAAGTCAACATGAGGCCCACAGGGATCCTTATGTATGGTTTAGTGACCCCTACTTCTATCTGAGTTTGGAACCACTGGACTAGCTATACCCTAAGGATCCTTCTAGCTCTAAATCTAGATTCCTACTTTGCTTGGAGGTCACCCTATACTTTTTTTGGTTAGATTAATTGACAGAGCACTATATGCATTGCTTTCACTTGTGCTAAAGATGAGCCTAATAAAGTCAACAGCAAGCCAATCTGAGGGGCACTATCTTATGGGCAAAGTTCATGCTTAAAAATAAACAGGGAAAGTCTATACCCAGGTCAGATGGTGGAATATGAGGAGTAGTCCAAGTAAAAATACATACTGGTGTGCCCAACTTGCTCTTCATCTTGAACAAATAATAATAATAATAAATTTTTTTGAATGCTGGATACTATGTCTGTGACAGTTTGAAAGCTATGCAGGTGGACTAAGAGTAGAGAGACCATCCCTACACCAGAGAGAAAACAGAATCTTCTTTTAGTTCAGTAAAACTCTGGAAGGGTAACCTTATAATACCCCAATTTAAGTCTTGGTGTCCTAGGTGATGATGTTTTCATCTAGACATTTCCTGTCTTTTTGAAATGAAAACCAGAGTTGATAACTACTTTAAAAAAATTATCTCCATCCACTTCAGAGGCTTTGACCAGCTTAGAAGGACCTGGCTCGTGCTTAGCATTGATCAAATTCCCAGAGTAAGGGTCTGAGATTTTCTTTTTGTTCTTTTATTTTTGGAGGGGGGAAGGCAGGGCAATTGGGGTTAAGTGACTTGCCCAAGGTCACACAGCTAGTGAGTGTGTCAACTACCTGAGACTGGATTTGAACGCAGGTCCTCCTGACTCCAGGGCTGAGGGCTCTCTCTACTCACTGCTCCACCTAGCTACTCCCTAAAGACTGAGATTTTCAAAAATCAAGGTTGGGACATGAACACAGACAGATTAAATCCACTGGGTCCAGTCTTATAAAGGACTAACGCCTACCCTGGCTGCTCTGTGCTAAAGGGTAAGTTTGATTCAATTCATGGCACCAAAGGCAAAGATTGGCCCATAGGCCTGGATGAGGGGAAAATAAGGAGTTTGGCCTCGGGGAACTGCTTGAATTCTAAGTTGGTCAGATTTCTGCTAGACCTTGCAGGAGGCAACTGGATTTAGAATGCTAGGCCTGAAGTCAGGAATACTCATCTTCCTGAATTTAAATCTGGCTTCAGACACTTGCTAGCTGTGCGACCCTGGGTAAGTCATTTAACCTTGTTTGCCTCAGTTTCCTCATCTGTAAAATGAGCTGGAGAAGGAAATGGCAAACCACTCCAGTGTCCTTGACGAGAAAACCCCAAATGAGGTCACAAAGAGTTGGACATAACTCAACAACAGCAGACCATTCATTGAGTCACCAATTCTGCATTTTGGAAAGGACCTATGTCCTCAGACAGGTGTGCAGATCCCAAGGTGGTCCCTTTGATTTTTACTGACACCTTATCCCAGGAAAAAGACTTTGTCACCCAACTCTACCATTTATTTCTTTCAGGGCAAGAAGCTGCCTCTCAGTTCCCCCTCTCTAGGGGACAGAAAGGATAGACTTTTTCTGGAACAAGTAAAGCCATTCATGGAATGAGTATAGCCGGGCAGTGTAAAGTCATCCACCAGGGCTCCCTAGTGTTTCATTTCCTGTTCTATCCTGGCCCAGTTAACCTTTAAGTCAATTCCTGAAGTCACCAGTAGGAGAGCCAGAATGGATGGGGAACACGAGCCTTAAGTTGAAAGTGATTGCTCCCTGCTCCTCAGAATCCTAAAACTGTGCATCTATCATGTTACTCTCATCCTTTAATTTTTTGTTGTTGTTTTAGCTATCTAGGTATATATCTTTTCCCTCTTTTGAGACTTTAAGATCTATGAAGAGAAAGGCTGTGCCTTATACATCTTTCCATCTCTCCACTATGCCTAGTCTGGTGCCTAGTACATAGCAGGTACTGCATAGATGTGTGTCAGATGAATGAATGAATGGTGGATGAGATGAGTCACCGGTAGGCCATGCTATCTACTGAGGATCCCTCGACAAGTCATCCAAATGGAAATCATTTTCTTGTCGTAACTATTGTTGATGCTTCTTATCTTTTCAAACTTTCTAACCTATATACACGGACAGAAAAGGTTAAGATTCAATTCTATTTCCCTCTCCCCCTATCTTTCTACACTTCTACAGAGGTAATCTGTCTTGAACCAGACATGAATTTCATGAACTTCTAAACTATCCACATCTTTTAGCCACCTTTATAAAACAGGCATCTCATTCCTGCTTGCCTCCACCCACCCAAACACACCATTTCAGGCCTAAAGCCAAAGATGATTCTTTCTAAGTGAAAACTTGGGCCTAACATTTCTGTCTTTCCAAAATCTAGCGTCGATAGCAGAGCACATGAGAACAGAAATTAGGGAACCTATTCTTTCTTCTCTCACCAATCCAAAGTCCTAAGAAAGGGAGTGCCAAGGCATGCAAGAACACAAAAATCTTCCTGGCCTTGAGGGTGGGATGGGGAGAGTAGTAATGAAGTTGAAAGTGAAGATGAGTCGCTCCTAAGACTTCTTTTCTGATCAAGCACAACAAATCAACCTCCAGATAGCAGATTTCCATGTTTTCACTTTTGGGAAGTCTCCCTTTAAATAATGTTGAGAACTCAACACAAGCAGATATTTCAGCTTACTTACAGCCTTATTAAAAACACTAAATCCAAAGATGTTAAAAGGCTATAATTGTCCTCATTCAAACTGGGAAAATAAATCTATTTGCTTTTTTTTTCTTTTATGACACTCTTTAAAAAAATAAGTTCATCTATATTCTCAGGAACGGCTTTTTCTTTTTCTTTCTCCATTCAAGACACCTGTGCAATTCAAAACCAACTTTTGAGCAGAAGACAAGAAGGGGAAAACACACACACACACACACACACACACACACACACACACACCCCTCTTAAACTCTGATTTCCTGACACTAGAGATGAGCTTGTGCTCTTGTGCCTATTCGGACTGTAAGTGGAAGACTATTTTAATGGGCTAGTGGATTTTATAGGTCTGTTCTAATGTAAATTTCCTTGGTCACCTAAGGCTGGCTAGACAACTTAATGTGTCAGCTTTCTGTAGTGCAGATCACAGTTTCTCATCTCAGTACTGCCTTCAGTGCTGGAAGCTAAATTGTGGTACCAAAGGCTGCAACTTCTAGTCTCCTCTCCACCGTCTTGGAAGATCAAGGGGCTATTGGCCTCTAGCATGAACACCATTGTGACCGTCATCCTCTTCATTCTTCAATCCCTCCCAGAAGACAGCTACAACCAGCACAGTTAACTTGCTGAGTACTGAAGACCTAGAGCTCCGTTCACAAGTTAAGCACCCCAAGGCACAAACAATACCTTTGGCGGTGCAGTGGTCCAAGTGAATGCAAATTTATTGAAAGCATTTTCTAAAGGTTTTCCATAATTACCATTTATGTCTTCAGGAATTGTTTCACTAAGCCTAGTTTAGGGTGAAAACATTTTAGAGACTATCTCTGCCGATGAAATACGAGGTACTAACCTTTTTTCACATGCCCAGATGTTAAGTTCATTTTCATCACATTTATGCAAATTTCATTTGAACAGTAAATCAAAAGAAAGCTTAAATCATTGTACACTATTAAAAAATCAACACTAAATCCGGTTTACTCCCGGTGATATTAACATAAAGTCACACTTAAGAGAATGAGGAAAAAGAACAGATGTCATTTTAAGTTCTCCAACCTAAGGATCAACTAAACAGAGAGAGGGAGAGAAAAATTTCTGGACATCATAAAAGATGAATTTATGTAACTGGCTATTAACTGATCATGACTTTATCAAATTAA
>CM053625.1:103080336-103115169 GCA_028646595.1 Phalanger gymnotis
CAATCAGAAAGAGATAATTTGGGGGGGGGGGGAGGGGGAAGCGTGTTAAGTGATAAGCTCTTTCTGTTTTGTTTTTGTATTTCAAAAGCGCAGACGGACACCCACTCCCTAAGGCGCACACAACCTTAGGGTCCTCGGCACGGTGATGAGCTGAAAGATGAAGAGACGAATAACATCTTCACAGTAGCTACAGCCACACACCACCGAGCCGGAGACATCAACGCTACATATTTGCAAAAATAATCCTTTTCAAAGTCTGCTTACAGGTACATGCATCATACAAGGAAAGAAAAACGAACGCACACTCACGCATACACAACAACAACAACAACACCTCACCTTGCCTAAGAAGTCGGAGGGAAAAGTTAGGAAAGAAGACAGAAAACCTAAAGTCCCCGAGGCTACAGAAAAATCCCGCTCTTGAGAAGCCGCCCCAGAGACCAGCCAGGGAATGTACGGCTTTCACAAACACTTCCCATCTTATTTGCACTTAACCTATTGATGTACTTATGCAGGTCACTTACTTTGGAATATGTTTGAACCGTTTTAAATCATGCAGATCGCCGCGATTTTCACTTAGGTTTGCAAACAAGTTTCATGGAGGAAGGAGGAGGAAGAAAAAAAAAGATCCAATTATGCAAATCTGCTCCGGGATAGGTGGTGAATATTCAGTATGACGAGGCTACTGTAATAGTTCAATGCAACACACTGTACTGGACAGATTTATGGGGGCGCGTCACCACTACGCCAGGTCCTGCTCGCCAGATCATCTTGAAGTTAATTAAAGCCGTAATGTCCACTTTCCCAGCGACCCTCCTTACTTGGGTTTACTATTTCAACACCAAAGCTGGGGGGGGGGGGGGGGGGAGAAAGAGAGAGAGAGAGATCTTGCTCGCTCGCCTTTCTTTTTATCTCCTTTCCCCCTCCCCTTTTCTTACTCTCCTCTTCCTCTTTTTTACTCTCCCTCTTTTTTTTTTCTCTCCTCCCTTTCCTCCTAGAAGTTGCCTTACACTTTAGGAACAAAGATTTGAGCTATAGGAAAACAGATTTTTAAAAATAATCCAGAGGATTAAGTAAATCTGGCCTCAAGTAATAATATAGTTGCTCTCCTGAACCTAGAAAAGAAAGCGCTCTGACCCTGGTGAATCTCTCCCTTTCTCCCTGCCCGCCCGCTCCTCACCCCCCCCATCCCCTCCCCAAGTTTGTCAAACCCCTTTGTAGTTTGCCTCAAAGCAACCAGTCCTCTTCTTTTTGGGCAAGGTTCTAAACTTAATTATGACACTTAAAAATAATCATTCGTACATCGCCTCCCCCCCCCCCACCTTTTGCCTCCTCCCTCCCCCCAACACAAACCCAAACACTCTCCCTTCCTGCCCGAGTCTCTCCCCTCCTCTCCCCTCCCCTCCCCTGGCGTCCACTCCACCCCTGGAAGCTGGACTACCGCTATCTCTATCAACGGGTCAAATCAGCTCAGCAAACACGGCCCCTGTTGGATTTATTTTAAACTGCACAGCCCTGCGAGAAGCACTCACTACATGCTGAAGCACAGACAGACAGTAGTAACACACACACACACATACACACGCACGCACACACGCGCGCGCGAGCGCGCGCACATGCACATACACACAGACACACATTCGCTCACATACATTCTCCTTTGGATGGGGGGTAGGGGTGGGGGTTGGTTATAGAGACTAGCTTCTCTACAACTGCCTGGTATCGGCAACGTGTTATTCTCATTGTCTGTCCGTGCTTTCTGCATAACAAACAGAGCCGGTAGGCTCTGCTCGCTGGGTCTGGCTCGCTGGGACTCCTTTAAGCCAACTCATTTTCTGCTGAAGAGCAATGAGAAATCACGTCTTCTCCTAGACACTATTATAGACATAACAATATCCTCCCAACAAAACCCCTTCTGCAATAACACCCGGGCACACAAATAGGCTGTTTACTGTTACTCCCCATGCCTACTCTTTCTCGGAGACCCTCCCCCTCCATTTTAAAGCAAAGCCCCCAATCCCTCTTCCCCTGCTAGCCCTATCCCTTATCTTCTTCCCCCCAGTCCAATAATCCCCCCCCCACACACACACACACTCACATAAAACGCAAACATTTACCAAACCCACGGGGTCCTCTAACTATTTCGCCAAAAGACAGATTGCAGACACCGACTCACGGATGCAGAAGTCAAAAAAACTTAACTTTCCACCTGTCCCCAAAGAAATCTCTTCTGTAGTTTCCCTAGAAGACTCTGAGACCAAAAAAAAAAAAAATCTCCATCCCCCGCCACACCTCCCACCACCTTCTCTCCCTTTTTTTTAAAGTTCGCTGGCGTATGCGTTTCAACCTTCCCTCACATTATATACATCTATCTATATACATAGAGTCTATATTTTAAATTATTTGCAAAACTGCAACAGATGGGCGCATTGAGATCTGGATTCTTTCCTACTCGTCATCAAAGAAAAGCTCTCTCTTTTTCTCTCCCTATTTTTTTTTTTTTTGCCTAAAATATACCCCGGGTCCCGCCTACGACTGTTTTCCTTAATTCTTCATCTTTGCAAAATAATTCGCAAAGCAGAAGCATTATCAGGCAAAGATCTTTACTGCCCAGTGTTGCATCCGAGGTGGGGGGGGGCAGAGGTGAGGGGCCGGGGGAGAAGCATTCCAGTCTGTCTCCATCGCCACTTTTCCAATACCTTCTCCCTTCTCCCCATCCCCAGCACCCACATTCCTACCCCGCGCCCGCCTCCCACCCCTAATTATCTTCTCCCTCCCGCTCCCCCCCATAGGTCCCCACCCCAAACCCTAGCTTTTCTCCTCATTCCTGCCTTCTATCTCTTTCTCTCTCAGAGTCTGGACATCTAAGTTTCCTCTAGAACCTGTTACTTTTTTTTTTTAATCTATGGTGCTTGGATATTAAAAAAAAAAAAACCGGCCCGGATTTGAGGCTGACAGGTGCTCCCTGGCTCCCGGGCAGTATTTGCAGGCAAGCTCTCCTTTACCTGAGCTCCAAAGGTTTAAACCCAGAGCTGACATTTAGTGCATACTTGAATGTCACAACGTTCGCTCAAAGCATTACGCACGGCTCCCTATGCATAAGAGGTCGATTAGAGCACAAAATGGCAGGTCTCCCCGGCACTTGAATCTCACAAGTTTGACACATGGTATGCATCAGCTAACTTTGATTAAAAAAAATGGTTACAAATTACACTCCGGCTGAGCCGGAATCCTGCAAGGGAGAGGCAGAGAAGGGAGGAGAGACAGAGATAGAAGAAAGAAGGGAGGGAAAAAAATGTTTAAAAGTCACTTCTTCAAAAGTTTACTAGGGTTACAGCCTTTTCTCTCTCACCCCCCTCTCACTCCTCCACTGCCCCCTCCAAAAGTTTCTCTGGGAACTTAAGGACACACTCGCTCAGATTGGGGTGGGGGGAGAAAACAGAAGGGGGGACGAAAAGTGGGAGGGGGCAGGGAAAGAGGATAGCGCCTGGATCCCCTCTCGCAGCTGCCTCCTGAAAATCCGGGGCAACTCTTCTGCAAAGTAACGGTTTAGGGGCTTGGGCGGGGGCTGGGGCTGGAGTGGGGGTGGGGTGGGGGGAGAGAAGGAGGCGAGACAGACGGGGCTCTTTCTCTCCAGCCTAAGTTCTATAGCGCCATTCAATGGCTCCTCGCCTCCTTTCATTATTTTCTCCTTCTCCCCTGACAGCCCTTCTTGCAAACGTCACAGCTATGGATATTTAATTATACTGTATTTTTTTAATCACGCTGGAAAAAAAAAAAAACGGCAGGCCTCATTGCGATGGGGGGGTGGGGTGGGCGGAGAGGGGGGAGGGAGAAATGCAAAGAGTCCAAACTCACTTTGCCACCTCTCGGACACTGGGTCCGGAGCCCCCCGCCCCCCCCCTTCGCCCCCACCCCCGGCACCTCCGCGAGCCCCCTCCACCTTTGTCTTCCTTACCTTAAACACTTAAAGAAACGAGTAGGGAGCAAACTCCGGCACGTAAACGAAGCGTTGTAAAAGATTGTGTTCAATGAATAATGAGGCATGTCCACATGATTGACTTGATCATTTTCTAGGGCTGAGGGGGGACAGGCGCTGCTCCGAAGTGCCACAGTCGCCCACTCCCGAAAGCCCTTCTAACTGTTTCCAACACAT
The DNA here is from genome assembly GCA_028646595.1 of Phalanger gymnotis. NCBI lineage: Eukaryota > Metazoa > Chordata > Mammalia > Diprotodontia > Phalangeridae > Phalanger > Phalanger gymnotis. Next base: position 103,084,493 of record CM053625.1, read on the forward strand.
CCCGAGGAAAGAGTGCTTTATTTTAATCTGTCTCTTTTCAGAATAACCCTGTTCATTGATACTAATCATCCAACATCAGAAGACATTCCCATCTTTCAGCTCGGACTCCCCCTATCTGGTAGGTGGAATGCATTGTACCATTAAAAAACCTCTCCATTGTCGTCTTGGCATAATTCACAGCAACTAGATAGGTCTTGCGGCATTTAGCTTTGATGAGCCAAAAGCTGAACCCTTGATATAATAATCTACAAAGAATGGTGTGTGATCGTCCATTTTTTCTCTCTGTCTAGCAACTAAGAAACCATTTAACACAGCGCAGCTTGGTTCTGACCTTGAGCTCATGTAAACACACTTATTAAAATCTATCTATTCTCTAAGAGCTACATTCTGATTGTCAGACTCGTTACTCAGACATATATCAGCCCCTTCGCCTGTCATTACTTTGCATCCCTGCCTTTGACTAAAGAATTTTTTATCCAGAGAGAGAGAGAGAGAGAGAGAGAGAGAGAGAGAGAGAGAGAGAGAGAGAGAGGAAAAAGCGTAATTCTTACCTGCTCTTGAAACTATTTAAAGTCTGTCTCTTTTAAAAAAAAAAAAAAAACTCCCCGGTGAATCTTGGTGGACAGCGGGACGTGCAGCATCAGTCAGAGCTCCGGCGTTTAAGAGAAGTAATCAGCGATAAAGTGACGTTGATCCGCGCTCTAACCTTGTGGCGTATTTAATGTAAATAAGCCAGTTATGTTACCAATCGCATAGATACAAACACATAAAGGTCTTCAGCATCGCCTTCCCATTCTCTTTCCATGAGAGCCGACTTTATTTACAGACACTATTTAGGGGATCATGATAATTCTAAAACAATACTAGTGCCAAATGATTATGAAAATATGATTTTAATTAATCACGTAGTAGGCAAGGAAATTAGCATACGGTAATTAAACTTAGGGAAAAAACGTCATGGACGTTCTCTGCCTTATGGGTCCAGAATAATCATTAAACGATGGGTTTCAGGACTTAATTATCAAGCAAATAACTTTTTTTAAGCAACTTTCCAAGGTTTATCCTGAGGGCAAACGCTTTTAGTAAATAATATACAACCAGCAAAAACCAAGGTGCCAATGTGCAATAGGTTATGTTTCTACAAAGCAGGGAAGAGAGAGGGAAGGAGGAAAAGGGCTGAATAATGCAAGTATGGATTCTATGTCCTGTAGTTGACAAAAGCCTTGGTACCTCAATAGACTCTTTGTTATGGGATTATATAATGATTGTGGGGGTAATTATGGGAAAAAAAGATTTAGTAATAATAAAAAAGTATCAAAATACGCCAATGAGCAGCTTGTTTTAAAAGAAAAGACTCACTTGTGACATTAAGGGCATGTTAATAACAGAAAGGCAGGATCCGAAAGAGTTGGCAAATAAAAAAGGAGAGAGAGAGAAAGCCTGTGATGCGCATGGTTAAGAAGCGATGGAGACAGATTGATTATTCCAAATGCCGAGCCACAGGGACACTTAAAACATTGATTCAGGTAAGACTAGTTTCATCTTGACTGAAATGAGTTCCCCGAAGATGACTGGCATACATTTTAAATCAGTTTACTACAACAATACATTATTTAAAAAAAAAAAAAAAGCACAACATCTCAGGCAGAAAGCTTCCAGTTTAAAAGAAGTGTCCAGGAAGGGGGCTGGGGGGTAGGTTGGAAAACTTTGTGCTTCTCTCTTGTTTCCCAGTGAGATAGTGGTCTTGCAATAAATGAAGGAGCAAAAAAGGGGAGGGGAAGGGAAGGAAAGGGAAGGAAAGGAAAGGCAAGAGAAGGAAAAAGAAGGGAAGGAAAAAAAGGGAAGGGAAGGGAAGGGAAGGGAAGGGAAGGGAAGGGAAGGGAAGGGAAGGGAAGGGAAGGGAAGGGAAGGGAAGGAAGAAGAGAAAGGGAAAGATAGAAGAGAAGAAAAAAGGAAGTGAAGAGAATAGAGAAAAGAAGAACAGAAGGAAAGACAAGGGAAGAGAAAAGAAGACAGGAAAGGGAGGGGAAGGCAAGGAAAGACAAGAGAAGAAAGGGAAAGGAAAGGAGAAGAGGAAGGCCAGGTTCTCTCACCTTATGCTCCATAGGACTCTTCTCACCCACCCTGAGGGCCTAGGGTGAGTCCAGCACCCGAGCCAGTCTCAGGTGCTTATATGGGTAAAGGGTATTATTGCTCATACCCTATCACAGAAGAAAGTGTCTTTCACAAGATACTCTTTCACATGAATCTAAAATTCATTCCCCCCCCCAAAAAAAAAGTGACTGGGGAAAATTAAGGTTTCCCCAACACAAAAAATAAAATGAGATTTGTGAACAAAGCTTGATCTGAGTTAGCCAGTGGTGTTACCCAAATAAATAAATAAATACATAAATAAATAAATAAATAAAAGATTCCCATGCCTATACTAAAAAGTTTAAGCATTCACTCTGCATTTTCCAATTTGATGTGTCTGAAATTCTCTTTGAACAAATTCCAAAATACAAGTTTTTTTTTCTATAGAAATTTGCATAGCAATCACATCCATAATATCACTATCTCTATGGGGATGATAACTGGAGCAGTGGGGTGTTCTTTATTTCAATTCTTCGTGGATCAACTGATTATATTCTGTCTTCTTTTGAACTTGTTATTGTAAGTCAAGTGATCTTTTATAAGTGACAGCCTGACAAAGAGACGAGGATGGGAAAGCAGGTCGAAAGGAAGTAGCCATATGGACTTTTTAAAAGGCACTTTTTACACCAGATAATAGGGAAATGGATGTTGCTTTTTAACCCTTGAGAAGCTGAACACTTCTGGAGCCCTCAGAAAGAGGCTGGGAGCTGGTGGGCACTAGGATAGGGCATCTGCCCTCCAGGTAGAGCTCCCCCTCCCCACAGGCAAATCTAATACCAGCTTCCATCCTCACTTCCACGTGGCTGAGTGATCTCGGCAATTGATGCTGACCTGCTAAGGCACCTGGAGTAGGGTGTGGGGAACTTGGGGAACTTAGAGAACTGGAGGCTCTGGTGCCTCGTTAGTCATTAGCATACATTAGGTAGGGAAAATCCGTGTTTCTAAGACCAAGGCACTGTGTCTGTGTGTGAGGATCACTCGGCCAACTGTCTGTCATACCTGTGTGGGATGGCAATGAAGGAGAACTTTCAGGCCCTGGTCCATGTCCTGGCCATCTCCGATCTGCCTTTTTGAGTTGTGGTTTTCTTCTCTCCTTTCCTTTTCTCCTTCCCTCCCCCTACCACTAGAAAGGTTAATTAAGGATTGACAAAGGAGATGCAGGAGTTTTCAGGCACAAAAGTGCACATTGAATGGTGCTGAAAAAAGAATTTAGGGACCAGGGTCTTGAGGAGAGACTATTTGCCCTTCCAGAGAGGTCCCTGGGGCTCTCCCAACTCCAGGGAAAAGAGGACTGGAATGAAAGGAGAACGGAGAAGAACCTGGAAAGGTTAAAGAGAGGGAGGGAGGAAGGGCAGAAGGGTAAAGGAGACAGAAGGACAGAGACCTGGACAGAGGCAGAAAGGGACAGCAGCTGGAGCAGAGGGAAGATTGAATGGGAAGGGGGGAAATAAAAGAGGAAACGAAGGAGTAGAAGGATGGAGATAACAGCAAGAGAGGCGAGGAAAGGAGGAGAGGAGGAGAGGAGGATGGGCCTCGGAGGTCTCCCTAAAAAAGGAATAGGGCAGAGGACCAGGGAAGCTAGGGATCCAGGGGAGGAGGCAGGCAGGCTGGAAGCACTTCAATAAGATAGGGAAGATGCTTTAGCGAGGAAGGGGCGTTAGGACTCCTGGCGCCCCCTGCTGGCATTTGAGAACTCTTCCAAATTTAGGAAACCTACATGACCACTGCACAGTGAGGGTCAGGGCAACTTTGAGTGTGGGGCGGGTCTCCATTAGAGGTGTTTGACAGTTAAGAACAGAAGAATGTCTTCCTCCAGAAGCTAGAATTGAGCATGTAGGGACAAAGCATCCCCTCCAGTCCTCTTCTCACATCAGTCCTCTTTATTTCTGCATTTTTCTACTTTGAGTCAGAATCCCCTCTAGAAATCTGCCCCCTCCACACAGATGCTCCTCCAAACCAAATATTCTCATCATCATCTTATTACTATTATATTCTAGTATCTATTCTAAGCCTCCCCACCCCAGGTAGGCCATTCACAGAACCCTGAGATCTCCATCCCTTCCTTTGTGGCACAACTGCCCTATCCAGAGTTCTTCCTTCTTTACCCTTCATCATCTTCAAGCTTCTCCAGCACCTGCCCCCAGAATTCACTCACTCTTCTCTCTTCCATATGTCAAAGCCTCCTGGCTTATATCTTCCTTTACTCCTCCAGAAAAGTTTCTATTCCTCCCTTTTTTCTTTTCCTATATTTCCTCTTCTTCCACTCTCTTTTCCCTCTCTTCTTTCCCCTTTATTCATTATACAGGAGGTGGCTTGGTGCAAGAGAAAGAATTCTGGGTTTGGAGTGAGAAGATCTCAGCCTCAGTTTCTTCCTGTATAAAATAAGAGGGCTGAACTAGATAGCCTCTAAGGTCCCTTCCAGCTCTAAAATGTACGGTTCTATTCTCGTTATTTGTGAACCTTATTTTGTCCTTTCTGCCTCTTTTGTGATTATCAGCATCTACTCTATATAATCAAAAATATCCTCTTCCCTGCCTCCTTCCTTTTCCATAAGTGCAAGCCTATCTGTATAAAAGGTAGAACTAGGAAGCCATTTGACTGATTTCTCAGCAAATGGATCAAAATTTACACACTCGAGTGAGTACCATTTTCTTTAAAGCGGTTCCCCTGGGGTTGGGGAAGGTGGTGGTAAGCTACATCTATAATCATTGATCAGAACCTTTTGGGGATCTGCCTTTTGGAAGTTGCCTTCAAAGCCTTACTCAAATTCTATTAAATATCTTGGATGATGGGAAATCTTCCTCCTCTGGGGATTTTTTTAAACAGTCAAAAATAATTAGGGGTGAAATAGGGAGAAAACAGTAAGCTATCAAGCTAGGTAATACAGTTTTGGGTATGACTATAAAATAATGAAACTGATATACTTATTTAGCTCAGAAATGGACTCCGGAGGACTCTCCCCAAGAAGTAGTTCCAAAACTGAATTAAAAAGTGGAAACATCATCAGGGACTACTTTGAAAGACCACTTTTAATTGTATATGTAAATTCTGGAGAGAACACTAAATTTTGACTCAAAGGACACGGGTTCAAATTCCAACTCTGCTAACTTACAACCTTTATGATTTTGAGTGCATTACTTCATGTCTCTGCAATCTGGTTTCTCATCTGCAAAGTGAAGGGGTTTATCTCGACAGCTTCTATGGTGCCTTTTGGTTCTAATTCCTTTGATCCTGCTTATGTTAGACAGTCAGTCTCAATACTTTGTATTCAATCATACCTCCAATATCACGTTACTTATTTCCATCGGGTTTCCTTTTCTTAACCTCCCTTCTATTTCTTTGCTTCTCTCAACTCTTCTTTTTCTCCTTCTCACCTGTTTCAACACAAAAAAGACAGATATTAGGTCACTCAAAGAATAAGTTTGATGGGGGAGGTAGGGGAGAAGAGACTAGGACAGAAAGCCTTTCAAGAAGGGAGAGCCTCTTTTTACCCTAGGAATGGATGAATCAAGTGCTGCTGACATACAGTAACTTTAGGGATAGCGACACTGAAAATAATCTACTCCTCTATAGGTTGCTTTTTGGTTTCTAAGATTATAGAATTAAAAACTCCTTCTTTCAGCTTAAGGTCTCTCACCACCTTAGATAGTAAAAAATACCCTTCCTTCCCACACACAGTCCATCTTATCAGTTATATACACCTCCATGTGACTGAATTTGTCTTTCCTGCTAACAGGCCTGGTTGGAGATGTGGGAAGGGAAAGAACATGAACAAACAAGGAGATGAGGGAGAAACTTGAAAGCAGAAAGAATTATGGGAAGGGGTTGGAGAGGTTTGCACTAAACTTGACCTACTTCACAATTTTGCCTAGGGTTGTCCCCACTCCCTCCCAAGGATTTAAATCAGATTCAATTTCTTTTCTCCTCTATCACCTATTCAATATACTATGACATATGTTTAAGTGACTATTGGGTATAAAGTGCTATGGCCAGACATGGGTTGAAATACAAAATTTACATAATACCTGGACCCTGTCCACATAGGCCTTAGAGTCTCCCCATTATGTGGAAAGACACCAACATGAAGACATAATACGCAGTATCATAAGATGCATACATTACAGAAGTGAAAAACAAAAATGGAAAGTTGAAGTCCTAAGGGAGGAAGACACTAATTACGGGGAGGAGTAGAGAAAACTTTCTGGTAGCAGCAGCATTTCCATCAGACTCTAAATAATGGGCAGGAATTCAAAATTTGAAGAAAATGAAGGAGGTAAGTGGGCAAGAGATCCGAGGGTAGTAGCTAGTGAAACATTAAAATGGTCATTCACAGGCCCAAGGCTGTGTATGGAGACAAGTGAAACCAGAGAAGAGAGACAATGAGATAAGTCAAGAGACAGTGGGGATAATACAGAGCAAGGAGGCACCTTAGTGTGTGTAAGAGAATAAGATAAATGGGAAGATATGTGATTCTAGTTAGAAAATAGAATGTTAGGATTCAAGAATCTGGAGGGGGTAAAATTATGAGTCATGATCAGTTCAAAGCAAGACCATCATAGTGTGCGGCTACAATGTGATGGAAAAAAGGAGTCATTGAAGACGTTAAGGAATTAAGAGGTTGCTAGAGGGATTAGGAACATAAATACTGACAAGACTAAAGATGATGATAAGTGACTGAATGGAGAAGATGACTATGAACCAGGTGCTGATAGGAATTAAGAAGAAGGCTGATAGCAGTACCCCATCTAATAGCAGAGATGCTCAAGAAAGTCCCGTGCCTCACCTATAGCCCAGAGGCCCATCCATATCTGGGAGTGCCCTTTTCCCCCTAAGCAGAGCTCCGTGGGATTCATTTTGCTCATTTTCTGCCAAAATTTGGATATTGGACCAACAGTATCTGGCCATCTCTATGAGGAAACAAGCCAGGAGAAATGCTTCTGCCATCTTGTGTTAATACCTAGCAACATACAAAATCAAAGTCCATGGCAAATTAAGAGGACGGTGATTCTTCTGGTACTTTTTTCATTCTCTTTCATGCTCATTGTCCAACCCTAGGGCATTTCTTGTGCAGCATCACCAGCTCATTTTTGGCAAGCATGAAGATAATGGAAGAGGAGAAACAAAGGATACCTTCATGGCACTCATGGGTCAACTGTACTTTCTCTTTAGGTCTACTGCTGTTGCAATAGCAGAAGCAGGACCAGAGACCAGGATGGTTGAGAGACAGGAAAATAAGGGAATACCTAGCTTGAAATGCCATGAAATAGGATGGTGAGAGTGCTGAAATTTTCCTGAAAGGTTGGGACTAAAAATCTCAAAAGCAGCTCCAGATTGAATAGGATGACCCCATCGGTGGGATATAAAACTCTGTCTCTAAAGTCATACATTTCATTTAAAGCTCTATTCATAATCCCTGTGCTTGGTGGAGGGAAGGGATCACAGGATAAAGAAGTAGAAAAGACATCTGAGGTCATCTAATCTGACCCCTCCATTCTACAGATAAGAAAACTGAAACTCAGAAAGGAAAAGGCCCATAAGTAGTAATTGGCACTCAGGATTTGAACCTAAGTCTGATGATTTTAAATCCAGTGCCCTTTCCACTATCCCACGCTACCTCAAGGGAGGCCTAAGTTGGATCTTTGTCAGTCAAATTCAATTTTAAATGCAATAAAGGAAATGGCTATTAAAGGGAACCCAGAAGAAGATCACTTAATAAAGCAAATAACTGTTACAATAGTCAGTCCTTAATTTACCTGTTTTGGAAGTCCCCATTTTCCAATGTGAAAATTGTTTAAAGCAAGAAAAGTCAAAAAGATGGAGAATGTCTATTTTCCAGAGGATGACATGAAATTGGATGGGCAGTCCATTGAGTAAACCCACCTCAATTTCAAGGCTAATCAAAGACCACTGAAACACTATTATACATAAGTACAACAATTCTATTTTCATCATTCATTCATCCATTCAATAAGGATTTATTAAGTGCTTACTGTATGTGGATGGCATTATGCTAGGCAGTGGAGAAACAAGAACAAGAACAAAGCAGTCTCTGCCCTCAAGGAGCTTATTTTGATGGGGTGGGGGCAGAGGGGAAGGCATCAAAAATTAAATGCAAAATATATGCAAAGTAATTTCCATGAGAATGTTGAAAGCAAGGGAATATCAGGCTCTCATTCTCATCACACACCTGTCCGGTGAACCATGAATCTCAAGATAGATTGTGATGGTCCGTTTTGAAGTGATGTCAGTGAAAAACAGACATGGACTTAGACTGCCTTTACCGAGCTCGGGAAGACACATGGAAAAGGAGTAAAATTAAATAGCCTCTAATATGTTTTAAACTTTGGGAACTTTTGAGAATACAAATTGAAACAATTAAGATATTCAGTCGTGAAAAGCAGCTCCTGTGCATGTTCAGTAGCTCATTTTCTTAAAGACTTTTATAGCTTTAATACTCATACCACGTGTTATAAATATGTCTAAATCGAGCCGCTCAGCCCTGACCTGACCCTTTCAGTCGCGACAGTTTTGCCTCAGGGATATGACCTGGGAAAAGGGGAGAATGGAGCTCCCCAAGCCCTGGGGGACGTTAGAAAGAGACCGAATTTCTGGTAAATATTATTTTCCAAAACAAAATGCTATCCATCTGTTTTTGGCTTATAGATAGGGATTGGTCCAAAGGTCTCAGGCAATGAATGTGTCAGGTGATAAATGCCCATTTAAGCAACAAGGAACACATGCTCACCTGAGAGCCTGGCAGTAGCCCCTCCAGAGACTTTAAGTCACTTGGGTAAATAATGAGCTCTATAACCTTTCAGGCAATTTTTTTTCTTTCCAAATGCAAAGCTACTGTGATTAATTAACATGAAAGTTATAGCACAAACCATCAGTAGCCTGACTCTGGCCACTTACCGAGACTTCTATCTAGGGTGATATCTCCCTGGGGTCTTTTACAAGCCCCCAGATTCTCCCCTTGCTCTTCTGTTTGTTCAAGATACTGGAGAGCAAGAACTGTCACATTGCAGGAAAGCAGGTGGCCAGGCAAATGGCTCAATCTCAAGACATGGAATCATAGACTAGCAGAGTTTGAAGGTCACCTGGCCCAATGCTCACTTGAATGGGAATCCTGTCTCTCAAATCTACCCACCAAGTGCTCATCCAGCCTCTCCTTGAGGACTCCCAGTGAGGAAAACCCCACTCTCTCCTAAGGCTGTCTATTCTATTATTTTTTTTTGTTCAGCTCTAATTGTTAGGAAGATTTTCCTTTGATTGAACTTAAATCTCCCTCTGTGTTGTCTTCCATCCATTTCTTCTACTTCTACCCTTTGAAACAAAGCTTCAGAAATCTAATACCTTTTCCAAATGATCCCCTTTTAAGTACCTGGGGAACTATTATGTCACCCTCTTCCCCAGTCTTCTCTTCAGTCTAAACGTTGTCAGGTCCTTCAACTGCTTCTTGGTAAAGTTTACACATCATAGACCACAAATACAACCAAGCTATTAGGTGGAATGACACAAAAAAGAAGTGTGCAAAACAGCATTACAGATAGTAGACCAGCAAAATAATACATTGGGTCCATGTGGATACAGCATAATCTTCGATTAGAAAAGCTCACATGGAATCTAGAGCTCAAAAGGACTTCAGGAACACCTTGTCCAACCCACTCATTTTAGAGAAGAAATTGTCACTCCTATGGTTCTCTTACTTTACCCTATAGGCAATGTAAGAACACTGACTTTTTTTGAGCACAGGCATGATATGAATATAAGATCACATATTTAGAGTTGGAAGAGATCTTGGATATGATCCAGGCAAACTCCCTCACATTTTACGTATAAGGAAACGGGAGACTTAGAAAAAAATAACTTGTCCAAGGTGTCACAAGGAAGAAACAGGTAGCAGGAATAAATAAATGCTCGTTGACTGACTGGGATTCGAACTCTCTCCCTTTAACTCCAAATCCAGCACTGTTTCCACTGGCTACTTTAATGTAGGTCAGCAAACATTTACTAAACAATAATTATATGGGCAGTCAGGTGGTACAGTGGATAGAGTGCTCTTCCTGAGTTCAAATCCTACCTCAGACACTTCCTGGCTATGTGATCCTGGGCAAGTCACTTAACCCCGTTGGCCTCAGTTTCCTCATCTATAAAATGAGCTGGAGAAGGAAGTGGCAAACCACTCCCAATATTTTTGCCAAGAAAACCCCAAAGGTGTCATGAAGAGTTGGATACAACTGAAAAATGACTGAATAGCAACAATTATATGCGAGGCACAGTGATGGGAAATGAGGCTACAAAGACAAAACTAAGAAACAGTACATGACCTTAAGAGACCAATAGCCTAGAGAAAGACAGAGAAGGAAAAAGCAAAGATTCCAAATGTTTAAGCCCAGGTGACTAAGACAATGACAGTACCATTGACTCTGATTGGGAAGCCAGGTAAAGAATGTTCTTGGGACCTTAGGAGTTTTGAGGGGGACGGTTGAATTCATTTGATTGATTTGTAGTGATTTTGGCTCATTTCAACAAGTATTTATTGAGATCCGTGACCACTCAAGAGATAGAGGCCTAACAACCCATAGAAGAAATACCAAATGGGTAAAGAATGTCTGTTATCCAGATTTATGATAGGGAGTTGTATGGACAGTCTTTTGAGTAAGTTCATCAGTACATGTTGATGCGTGCCATACCTGGTCCCAGAATTCAGTAAAAAGAAAGAAGTAGGGGCAGGTAGGTGTCGCAGTGAGTGGAGCACTGGCCCTGGAGTCAGGAGGACCTGAGTTCAAATCTGATCTCAGACATTTGACACACTTACTAGCTGTGTGACCTTGGTCAAGTCACTTAACCTCAATTGCCCTGTCTATCCCCCTCCAAAAAAAAGAAAGAAAGAAAGAAGTGGGCTTGATTGTACTTGGGAAAATATGTAATATTTTTGATGCAGTAGAAAGAATGCTGTATCCGGAGGCTGAAGATAGAATCTCATCTCTGCCACTTATTAATGTTATTTCTTAGCCCAACCCTCAGAGTCATTGTTTTTGGGTGTTTACTACACGGCATGACAGAGAATCCCAAATTTCCTTCGAAATTCAGCTCAGGCACAACCTTCCTCATGAAACCTTTCCCCTACCTGCTTGTGACTCCTACCCTCAGAGTTGTCTTGGATCCCTTTGTACATGTTTTGCACAAAGTCATGTGTATTTGCTGTTTCCACCAATAGAATGTAAGTGTATTCAGGTCAGGAAGGGCTTCATTTTTGTCTTTGTATGCCCAGTGCCCAACACAGAGTCAGGTATGTAGCAATGGCTTATTAAATGCTTGCTGATTGACTGATTATGGGATGATGCTACGTAATAACATTACGATGAGGCTAACAAAATCATAGACAAGAGACTATCACAGAATGCCAGAGAGAAACAGGGCCTTGGAAGACATTTGGTCTAATCCCTCATTTTACGGGTGAAAGAATTAAAGCGTGAGGAATTTGCCCAGTTTCATAGCTACCTAATGGCAAACCTAGGATGAGAATCTGGTCTTCTGATTGCTAGCCCAGTGCTCTTCCTACTCTACCTAGGCTGACTACCTCACCCTTGCCCTAGGGCGAAAGACAAAATCCTTGCCTCCGTTCTTTCATTCATTTTTTCCCCATTCATTCAGCAAACACGTGTACCTTTTAAGCACAAGGCACTGTGGGGAATTTTCTATACTTTTTGCAATTCACACACTCCCTGTGAATGATTCTCTTTCACTCTTGTATCTCCTCAAATTTGACATAAATATAGAAAACCATACACAGATTTCAATGCATTTCATGTTGGTTAAATGTTTAGAATATGAGATGTGAGTTTGTGGGCCCGAAATGGCTACACTCCAAACTCAAAATCAGAATGCATTCACTACCTCTTCCAGATACTCAAAATAGTCTTTGTCCCAAATGGCTTTCCCATTCATGCTGAACTGAGAACTTATTAAAATCCAAGGATGGTATTTTTTTTTATCTTTTGGTTTATTCACAGTGTGCATTTGTAGCTCACACATTTAGCATTTCAAACTTTATTTTGTTGCAACATTTTAATCTGGAATCACATTTGCCCTTTGTATCTGTTCTAAAGTCTCTGTGGAATGTTTGATTGGGTGGGAGGGTTCCTTTTATGAATTACTCGCTCATCATTGCACAAATGCACAGGAAAAACCAAGTTGGCACCTCATCGGGATTGGTGGAAACACTGTTGCTAATTCAAGGAAAGACTAATTTCCCGGCCTTCCTAATCAGCTGCCCCACATTGGAGAGCAGTTTTTTTTAAAGCCATGCTATTGTTATGCTCTGCTGAATGCAGTTTGACTAACAAAACTGCCTTAAGAGCAGCTGCCAGGGCACCGGGTAGGTGCTGTGGCCTGCAAAGATCACTTGATACGACATTCACATAAAACTTTCTTTTAAGTCTAGTGCATCTTTGTGTGTTGCATTGTGTTGTTTTGGCATATCAGACTCTAAGTCCCCACAGACCTGTCTTTCAAACTGGCTTGTTTTTAGCGGCAGATATGAAGAAAGCCAAGTCTTTCATAGAATAGAAGGTGTGTCTGCCATCCTACGGTATCAGGCCCAGAGTCAAATAAAAGAGAACATGATGGCTTTGAAGGCTGGGACCTCTGACAAAGTTAAAACCTATTCATGGCTAGAGAGCTAGTATGAAACGCAAAATAAACCCATTGTTGGATTCAGTGTTTAGTCAGGGACTTCCATCTTTCTCCTTCTCTACCATTTTCCATAAAAGTCCTATTTCAGAGTCACCATGCTACAGGGGAAGGAGCTCTGACTCTTGGTTCAAATCTTTCCTCTGCTGCTTAGTGCTTGTTAGATCTTGAAACCTTTTCCCCTCTCTAGGCCTCAGTTTCTTCATCTGTTAAATGAGCTGACTAGATGGCCTTTGAGGTTCCTTCCTGCTCAAGATCTAGGATCTCATGATTATCAAATGTGAAATTTACGAGTCGACTCTGGAACGAAAGTCTCCGGGTAAAATATGTTTTTGATCAGATCTATGATTTCATCCACATAGGGAGGTTCTGTTGTGGACCTTTCTCTAGAGGAAGGGAGGGGAATAAGCATTTATACAGCACCGACTAGATGCCAGGCACTGTGTTAAGTGTTTTACAAATATATCATTCGATCCTCACAATAATCCTGTGAGGTAGATGCCATTATTATAATCTCATTTTCCAGTTGAGGAAACTGAGGCAAACAGAGGTTAGGTGACTTGATCAAAGACCCTTAAGACAGTGAAGAAGACAGGGAGCAGTCAGAAGATGCTGCTTCAGTGGTTCTATGTTGTTGGGTATATTTTTATATCTAAGTCACTGTTGACAATACACTGCAGTTTGCCACCAGTCTTCCTGTCATCTTTGGAGTCGCTTGTAATTTTGATTCTTCTGAAACTGTGAAGTTCCTTGATTCCCAAGGAGAACGATGGTATCAAAAAGATAGGGCCCTTTAGGCAGAGAGAAACTTGAGAGTCACTGAAAGGTCTATGCAACTCCACTCTCTAGCCTACCAGGTTTTCTTTTTCACAAGAGAGGCAGTATGAGACAATAGAAAGAGTGTTGGATTTGGAGTTCAAATCCTGGCTCTATCACTGTTTTTGTTGACTTCGGACACAATTACTTCACTTCTCCTGGCCTCAGTTTCCTTTTCTGTGAAAATAGATTTTTCTAGGTGACCACTAAGGTCCCCTCCAGTTCTAAATCTATATCCCTATTTAACCCTGATTGCCCGTCTGCCTCTCTCTGCCATAGTGCCCATCCAATATACACTATATACATTAGTGGACTAACTTCATGGGCTCCCTGCCAAAATGGATGCCATAATTGGGATACATGGTGTCGGACACACTCAGTTCCATATTATCCATGCATAGAAGCACCTGGAAAATCTTCCTAGCAACAGGGAGTTCCTCTCCCATATATTTAGACCATGCTCAAGACGCTGGTTAATACCTTTGATGACCATGCCCTGATTTATGCCTCACTCGATGTTGATCCTCAGCAGATCTTGGGGAAATGTCAAGTTATAGTTATAGACGGACAAACTATACCAAAGATCTAGTGATTAATCAGCCAGTCAAGCAATAAATACATATTCATTAGGTGTTTGTTATGTACTAGGCACTGATATAAAGAATGGCAAAAACAATAGTCCTTCCCCTCAAGGAAGAGAAGAAAGAGGAGGAAGAGAAGGAGGAGAAGGAAAAAGAGGAGGAAGAGAGGTTAGAAGAGGAGGAAGAGAAGGAGGAAGATGAGGAGGAGAAGGAGGAAGAGAAAGAGGAAGATGAGGAGGAGGAAGAGCAGGAGGAGGAGGAAGAGGATGAGGAAAAGGAGGAAGAGGAAAAATATAGTTAGATATAAGATACATATAGAGTATGTGGACGGTAATCTCTCCAGCATTAGTAACTAGGGGTAGTGGGACTGGAAAAGGACTGGAAAAGGTGGGATTTGTATTTTCAGCATTTAACACTGTGCCTGGCACATAGTAGGTATTTATTAAATGTTTATTGATTAACTGTCTGGATGACTGAAAGAATTCATGGAAACTAAATGATAGAGAAGAGAAAGCATTCCAAGAATGAGGGTCAACCAGTGGAAAGACCCGAAGAAAGGAGATGGAATATTATATTAAGAAGAACAGCAAGTCCATAGCGTAGCTAAATCATAGAGTGAGTGGAGTGGGAGTAAAGTAAGTAAGATGCCTGGAAAAGTAGGAAAGAGCCAGATTGCAAAGAGCTTTAAATACCAGAGGATCTTATATGTGATCCTAGAGATAATAGGGAGCCATTGGAGTTTATTGAGTAGAGAGGGTTACACGGGCAGACCTACACTTTGGGAAAATAACTTTCGTAGTTAAGTGATGAATTAAAATGGGGAGAAATTTGAGAAAGAGAGAAGGTTATTGCAGTTGTTTAGGAAAGAGGAGATAAAGATCTGAACTTGGAGAGCTGTTGTGTATATGGAGAGAAAGGGACATACATGAGAAATTTTGTGAAGGTAGAAATGATAGGATTCAGCAATAGCTTGCATATATGGAGTGAGTAAGAATGAGTAATAGAGGATGACAACAGTTTTGAGTCTGGAAGAGTGACGATGGCCTCACCTGTAATTCAGAAGATAGAAAGGCGTTAGGAGAAAAGTAACAAGTTCTGTTGTGGACATGCTGAGTTTGAAATACCTACAAGAAATCCCATACATCCCCTCACTCAACAAATATTCATATGAATGCTCACTGTGGGCCTAGGCCTGTGCTAGGCTTTGTTGCATATTAAATGCAAGACTTGATCTTTGCCTACAGGAGTTGATAGAGTAATTGGAGAAAGATTATATCTATATCTGTACCTGTATCTATATCTATCCCTTTCTGTCTCTGTCTCTCTCTCTTTATATTTATGTATATGAAAAGTCAAATAATATGATACAACAGGAGAGGATATGATAAGTTCCCTTTGTCAGGTGTCCTAAATAGTATTTATCACATTCTGCCTCGGGTTATAGTTATCTATATGTATGCCTTCTCTCCTCTACTAGGCTAAAAGTTCTGTGGAGGCAAAAACCACCTTAATTCCCCCATAATGCCTAGCAAATGGCTAGGAATGGTATGAACTCAGTCTATTTATTGAACAAATGAATGAAAAATATGGCCAAAGCTCTAGAAGCTCTGATTTTATGGCATAACTCATTGCCCACTGTGCTCCTGAAGCAATGGGAAGGGGAAGGCAATGTAGAAGGGAAGCTAAAGCCACTCAACTATTTTTCCTAATCCATTTCCTCTGGTAATAAAAATTCTAGTTAGAAATGTTTTGTAGATGGAGGAGTAGGTAGCCCTGAAAAAAGAGAGGAAATTCAGGGTCTGATCAATATAATATTTTCATCAGATAGTGAAATAAGCAAAGCTTGGCCCTGGCACCCTCACAGTAGCCTTCCCTGCCCAGTGGTGACTCCTTCCTTCTCTCCCATACCCAAGTGCTTATTTATCCTGTGCACTATTACTTTTATTTTTTTCTTTTTATTATTATGAACTTGACAAATATGAGTACTACTTCATACAAAGAACAGAAAAAGAAGATTGCATATTAAACTGTAAATCCCCACCACATATAGCTTGCATGTAGGTATGGGTTTTTTTGTAATTCAAATTCAACATGGCAATTCCAACACTGCCTTGCTTCTCCATACCCTTTCTGAATGTGCTCTTTCTCTCTCTCCCTCTCTCTCTCTCTCTCTCTCATTAATTATTGATTGATTTTCTTCTCTCTATGCTCCATTCATATGGGTTTTATTCTCAATTGGCTGTCACCTAATCACTACCACCATCACCACCAAATGCCCCACCTCCACTCTAACATGTGCCAGGGCTGTTTTCAACTGGAAAACCTTCAGAAGCCAAAGAAATTAAATTATAATGGTGAAGAGACAGGCAAAGGGATGATAATTTGGTGAGAGCCCCACCCTCAGATCAGACCACTGGACAGCAGCAAATTCTGCATACTCCTCAGATTGAATGTACACAAAAGTATAGGCAGTATTAGAACATGCAGGGAGTTCATGGCTTCACACAATTTACAGGGAAGAAATCAAGGAATAAAGGTCTCTGAGACACCTGGAGCCAAAGAGGCAATAGAATGTGGAGGAAAGAATAATGGCCATAGGACCATATGGCCTTATTTCTAGTCCTGTCTCTACCCCAAGACCTAGGAGAAATCAGATAATTCCCTCTAGCTCTAGTTTCCTCACATGTAAATAAGAGTTGATCTCTAAGTTTCCTCTAAGCTCTGATAGTCTATGATTTGTGGAAGAAAATGACCAACTCGTTTATCTTGTGCCTATTAACTGTAAGATCCCAAACCTGGAGATGCTATCTGTTGTCCTACCTCTGGAAGGAATTTGCCTTGGACATCCCTCAATGCAGCTGGCCAGTGTGGCCATGCTAGGGAAAAGTGGAACTTTTCAGTTAAAAAAATTGTCTGCAGAGTACTTTACATATATGATCTCATTTGAGCTTTACAACAGTCCCATGAAGTAGGTACTATAGGCATTGAAATCCCCACTTTACAGATGAGAAAATGGAGGCTCAGGAAAATGACAAGGCATTTATTCTATGATCACAGAGGGGGCAGAACGGGAATTCAAGTCTTCCTAACTCCAAATCCAGCATGCTATTCACTATACTAAGCAAAGAACACTGGATGGGCGATCAGGAGATCTGGGTTCTGCTTCTAGTTCCACTGCTAACTTCCTTTGTGACGTTGAACAAATCACATCTTTCTGAGCCTCAGTTTCCCCATATGTAAAATGAATAAGGTGAACTATATGATTTCTAAAGTCCATCCCAGCTCTGACATTCTGTTCATGGCAGCCATGATCCCTGCCTTCCAGGAGAGCGATCTCAGGCATGATCATGGAGATGGTAAGAATAGCTCATAGGTTCTGGGACTGGAAGTGCCTTCCACCCTCATACAACTGATACTTTGATGTTGCCTATGAGAAAACTGAAGGCCACAGAAAGAAAGTGACTCAACCAAGGTCTTGTAGGACCTGGATATGGATAAACTCAGGTCCTCTGATGCTCAATCCACTACACCCCAGGACAGGAGGATGTTAGGGCAGGGCAGAATAGAAAATGGCTGCCTCCTCCTTCCAGAGATAGTACCATTGCACCTGCCTTCTTATATGGAGTCCCATCTGTAGCTTTAAAGCAAGCTATTGCCTGGCTTGGGACTTCTTACCCAGGGTTCTCAGTTTCTGTGACTTGGCAATTGGGCCCCATCACCCTGCAGCATCATGCTGGCATGTGTGTGCATGTGTGTATGTGTGTTTTTATTATAAATATTACGTTGTTTAAGGGTTTTGGTCTTAGCTGATATTCATTATCTGGCTGGATTCCTTGCTAGCATTTGGTAATAATTCCATACCAAATGCTGGAGAGGAAACTTCCCAAATTTCATAGCTTTGGGCCAAAACTCTTCAAAAAATTGGAGAAGGAAGGAGCCAACACATATGTGCCATCCCTATGGATTCCCTAGGCCCAGGGAGGTGAAAGGGACCTCAAATTTGGGCTATGCTTCAAAGTTCCATGAGCAAATAAAGGAGATCCTGGTTATAAATCAGGCTTCCTCCTTTCTCTTGCCCTAATTCTTTTACAGGCAGAAACGGGCACAGAATAGTTATCTAAATAATCCAACTGACATGAAATAAAGGAGTGCTAGATTAGACTTCCAAAAGAATATCTATTAACATGCAATTATTGAGTACTTACTATATGCTAGCATTGTGTTAGGCACTGAGATAAAAAGACAAAAATGAAATAGCCATTGTCCTCAAGAAACTAACATTCTATAAGAGGATAACATGTACATGAGAAATAACTTATGTAAATATTCCAAAAATACAGGGTAATTTCCGGGGGGGGGCAGTAAGTGGCACTAACATGAGGTGGGCTATCAGGAAAGGTTTCATACAGAAAAAGATTGGACATGTTTTTTATTGTTCCTTTCTTTCACTCTTTAAAAAAAGTTTTGTCTTTTATAGATATCTATGTAACTTGTTTCCCTAGGTTTGCCTATAGAGATCACATATACTGCTACTGTATCTTTAAGAGGTAAATGCAATGTTGTAAAAATGGACATTTTAACTGATAGTTTGGAAAGACTGTTAAGAGCAATGGTTTGAGAGAAGCTAAAGATAATGTTTTCCCATCATGAGTAGAGAGAAACTGAAGATAGAGAGGAAGAGGATAGAGAGATTTTTTTTTCTTAATGGGACTATTTTAACCTTTCTTTCACAAAAAAAAAAATCTTACAAAGGGATTTTGTTATCCTAAAGGAACTAAATCGTGTAGGATTGTGTTCTCAGAAGTAAAATGATGTCAATTGCTATTATAGTGAGAACTGGAGATGACTGTAGTTGTGATTATTTTCACAGCTAAAATATTGCAAATAATTACTTGTGTCTTTGTTTTATTATTGATTCATTGTTAATAAATTGCATATTCTGTAACTTCAATATTCAATTCTAGAATATTAAGGTATTTACTATATATAGAGAGATATGGTTAACTACTTTTGGAAAGAAAGTTTCTCTAGTATATTAAATACAAAATATTTGATAAACTGGTGGAGACCTTAGGCTTAGGTGACTAATTAAGAGATAAGTCAGAATTTTAGTAATTAGTGAGAGAATTTATGGTTATACTCTTGGATTCTCTTAGAGCCTTAGATAATATTAAAAATGGGAATAAGTCAAATAGTAGGCTAAGTAAGTGAGTATGATTGACCCATACCCTCTAAACTTGCTATATTTATGTACATATCTGTTAGCTCTCCTGATAGATGGTAAGTTCCCTGAGGGCAGGTATTCTTTCACTTTTATCTTTCTAACCTCTGGTGCCTAGAGCAATGGGAAAGAAAACTAGGCATTCCAAGAGGCAGATGTGAGGACATAATGCATTCCAGATGGGGGGGGGTGGATGACTGTGGAAAGGCATAGAGATAGGATATGGGTCGTGCATGAGGGGAAAGCAAGAAGGTCAGTTTGACTGGACTGCAAAGTGGGGAAATGAGTGTAGAAAGGTTGGAGTGAATTTGTGAAAGTTTTTATATGCCAAGGAGAGAAGTTTTTATTTGATCCCAAGGGAACCATTGGAGTTTATTGAACACGGGAGTAATATGTTCAGACCTGCATTTTAGGAAAATCATTTTGGCAATTGCGTGGAGGATGGACAGAAAAGAAGAGAGATTTGAAGTAAGGAAATCATTTAAGAGAAAGTTATTGTAATAATCTAGTCTAGAAGTAATGAAGGCCTGATCTAGAGTAGTAGTTGTATGAGTGGAGAGAAGGGGAAGAGGGGACAGCATTTATCACATCACTCCTTTTCTCAAAAATCTTTAAAAGCTCCCAATAGCCCATAGAAAAAAAAGACCAAACTTCTCTCCTTGGCATTCAAGGAGCTCTGTGATCTGATTCTAACCTATATTTCCAGCCCTGTCTCCTACCATTGCCCTACTTAAGCCTTCCCACATAGTCTGACTGGCTTCTTCACTATTGTCCCAAAACATCTTCACTTTCCCATCTTTCCCTGACACCTCTTAGAGTATCCAAAATTACCCTTTTAGAGGTTCAGATTAAGTTCCACATTCTCTGTGAAACTTTCCTAGCTGCCTCATCCTACAATATCCACCACTGATTTTGGAAGAGGGTTTGGTGGAAGGATAGGTAGGATCTCATGGATTAAAATTCTACAGAGAAAGTCAATGCCCGGGAAGGTTAGGAAACCTTTAAGAATAAAATTCTGAAGCCACAAAGAGAAACAGTTCGAATATGCAAGAAAATAAAGGAATTGTCTAAAGAGATTGATATAGATGCAGGGGGAATTCATCAACCAACTTACATTTTAAGCAAGGATAGGGTATTAGGGAATGAATACAAAAGAGTAGCATGGTCCTATAAGAATCATACCCAAAGTGTTAAAGCTCAGAATGAATTGAGGACAGTGAAAGTTAAGTACAACAAAAAGGATCTTTTTTTCTTCTTTTAGCTCTGTGTGGGGAAAAGGAAGGATCAAAGAAGGAATAAGGCTTCTGATCTGAGTGGATGGGATGATGAGAACTAAGGATGGAGAGAAAGCACAACTGCTCAATTCTTACTTTGTTTCTGTTTTCTCTGCTAAACAGAATTATTTGGGGATAGGAAAGTACAAAACAAATGTGGTCAAATGGGAAGTTCCCACTGCAAGAGAAATCAGGAGATAGTAAATAAATACCAGGTTGCTCTTGAAATATCCAAATCACATGGTCCAGATGCAAAATATCCTTGTGTACTGAAAGAATTGGTGAGTATGATTGTGGAGCTACTATCATTGATCTTAGGAAGGTCTTGGGGGAAAGGTTGTTGGTTAGTTGTTTAAGCCATGACTGACTCTTCGTGACCCTATTTGGGATTTTCTTGGCAAAAATACTGGAGTGATTTGCCATTTTCTTCTCCTGCTCATTTTACAGATAGGAACTGAGGCAAACAGAACTAAGTGAGTGTCTGAGGCTGAATTTGAACATGGATCTTCCTGACTCCAGACTGAATGCTCTATCCACTGTGCCAACTAACTGCCCTGGGGAAAAGAAGAGTGCTCAAATATAGACAGTAATAGAACATGGGGAGTTCATGGTTTCACCTGCTGTACAAAAAAGATATTAAAGTGTCAAGGTCCTTGAGATACTGGCTTTCCAATAAAAAGGGAACAGAATGGAATCTACAGCAAGTAGAATTTGATTCCTGGTAAAATCCTAGAAATATTGTTTTAAAAATAAGTTTAATTGTTGTCTTCTGCTTTTTACTTCATCATAGTTAACTCCAGCATCTCTCTCTCCCTCCCAGAGAGTCATCCAATATGATAAATAGTATTTTTTTAAAGAAGAAAAAGGTCAGCATGATTGATACATCAAAAAAGTCCAAAAATATTTGCAAATGTTTAACATCTGTGGCTCTCCCACCTCCATGAAAGGGTGAGTTGGGGGCATGCTTTCATAGCTGTTCATTCAAATCCTGCTTGATCTTCATACATTCATTTTTTATTATGTGTGTGTGTTCTTTCCATTTACATTGTCATAGCTATTGTGTATACAGTTGTCTTTTCTCTATTTACTCTGCATCAGTTCATATAAGTCTTTCCATGCTTCTCTGTTTTTATCACATAAATCATTTCTTACAATACAGTAATATTCCATTACATGCATAAACCATAATTTGCTTAGCCATTTCCCAATCAATTAGCATCTACTTTGTTTCCAATTCTTTGCTATCACAAAAAGTCCGTCTACAAATATTTTAGAATATATGGGGACTTTCTTCTTATCAATGGCTCCCTTGGGGTATAGCCCAGTGATGGAGTTCTGGTTCTAAAATTATGGACATTTTAGTTACTTTGCATAATTTCAAATTGCTTCCCAAAATGGTTGGACTATATCACAACTTCATCAACAATGTATTAGTGTACCTATCATTCTATGACCCTTGCTGCATTGACTACAGTCATTTTTTTTTTTTTTTGGTTTTTGGCCAATTTTCAGGGCGTGAGGTAAAACTTCAGCATTGTTTCTATTCGCATTTCTCTTATTATTGGTGAGTTGGATCATTCTTTCATGTGCGGGAATAATTTGCAAATCTTTTGAGAACTATTTGTTTATAGTCTTTGGCCACTTATCTCTTGGGCAATGGTTATTAGAAACATTTACATATAAATGTATCTATGTATGCATGTATACTAAACACTTATCCAAGAAATTTGATACAAAGATTTTATTTTTTCTCATTCAACTACTTCCCTTCTTTTCCTGGGTGCATTGATGTTATCTGTTCAGAAGCTTTTCAGTTTCATGTAATCAAAGTTACCTATTTTATCTTTTATAATTACATCTATCTCTTGTTTGGTTAAGAAAACATCTCTTACCTAGAGCTGCAAAACGTCTTCAATATCAAGGTTGCACATCCACTTATAATGTATTGTGGAATATAGTGTAAAGTCTAAGTCTAATTTCTGCTGATTGCTTTCCAGTTTTCCCAGAAGTTTTTGTTTTGTTTTGTTATTTTTCTTTTTTATCAAATGAGATGATTTTTTCCCTAGGTAATTTGTGTTTTCCACTTTATCAAACACTGGGTCATTGAGTTTCATTGTTTCTGGTTCTCCATTGTCTAGCCTATTCCATTGATCTATCTCTCTATTTTTTAAACTAATAACAAATAGTTTTGATGATTGCTGCTTTACAATATACTTTGAGGTCTAGAAGTGCTATTCTCCCTTCATCCCTGTTTCTCATCATCATTTCCCCTTATATTCTGTATGTTTTGTTTTTCTAATGAATTTATTATTATTTTATCAAACTCTCTAAAGTATCCCCTTGGTATTTGATTGGTATCACAATAAAAATGTAAATTAACTTTAGTGGTGTTGTAATTTTTATTATATTGGCTTGGCCTAGCCATGAACAGTAAATATTTCTCCAGTTATTTTAGTTCTCTATTTTTTTAAGGAGCACTTTGTAATTGAATGTATACAGGTCTTTTGTGTGTTTTGGTAGATTATTCTCCAGATATTTATGCATTTTGTAAATTCTTTGGAATGGGATTTCGCTTATTTTTGCTTCTTAGGTTTGGTCATTATTATATAGAAGCAATGTTGATTTTTGAGAGTTTATTTTCTAGCCTACAACTTTGCTCAAGCTATTGTTTCAATTAGAATATTTGCTGATTCCCTAATATTTTCCAAACATGCCATCATATCATCAGCAAATAGGGATAGCTTTAACTCCTCTTTACCTATCTTTATATCATTCGTTTCTTTCTCTTGTTCTATTGCTTTTGCTAGCATTTTCAAAATCATATAAAATAACAGTGGGAAAAGAGGGCATCCTTGCTTCACTATCACATATTTGTTGAAAAAATTCTAGTGTATCCCCATTGCATATGATACATGCTTTTGGTCTTAGATAGATGCTTTTTATGATATTCAACAAGGTCCCTCTGGGACTATATAGGATTTTAGGGGAAAAAAGAACATTGCACTTTTTCAGAGGTTTTTTTCTGCATCTCTTGAGATGATCATGTGGTTTTAGATGTTTGGTTTTTAATATGATTAATCAAGTTCATTGTTTTCCTAATGTTGAACCATCCTTGTATCCCTGTTATAAATTCCACTTGGTCATAATGAATGATTTCTTGGTTAAATTGCTGTAGTCTGACAGTGTTTGTTTAAAACTTTTGAGTCAATATTAAATGATGTTGGCTTTTTATCTTCCTTCTGTATTTTGTTCTTTACCAGGTTTAGGTATCAAGATATATTATTAAAAGGATAGTTAGCGTACATCCAGAAAAGGAAGTGAAGGTCACAAAGCATGACTTCATCAAGAACATGCAGTGGAAGACTCAATGTATTTCCCTTTTTGATGAGGTCCCTAAACTGGTAGATCAAGGGAATGCTGTAGATAGGGCTTGACTAGATTTTAGCAAAGCTTTTGACAATCCATTGCGCTATGTTTTATGGAAAAGTGATAAATATGGGCAATATGATAAATGATTACTTGGAGGTTGGATCTGCTTGCAAGGATGGATCCAAAAGACAGCCATTGACATCATGATTTGAAGTTAAACTGGAAAACCTCCAGTGGAAAAACAACTAATCAATGCTTGGTTCCATATCGTTTAATCTGTTTTCAATAACTTGGACAGAGTTGTGGATAGCATACTTATTAAAGTTGCAAATGACACAAAACTGGGAGGGATAAGTAATAATGTTTAACAGAGTTAGTGCAAAAAAAAATACTGACAAGTTGCAACATAGGTCAAATCAAATAAGATGATTTTTTTCTCCCTCAATAGTATTTTTTTTATTACATGTAAAGAGAGTTTTCAAGATTCCTTTTTATAAGATTTTGAGTTTCAAATTTTTCTCCCTCCTCTCTGCCCTCTCCAAGGCAGCAAGCAATACGACATAGGTTGTACATGTACAATCACACAACATAGTCATGTTGTGAAAGAAGAATCAGAATAAGAGGGAAAAAAACAAAAAACAACAAAAAAGTGAAAATAGTATGCTTTGATCTGCATTTAGATTCTATTGTTCTTTCTCTGGATGTGGATAGCATTTTCCATCGTGAGTCTTTTGGAACTGTCTTAGATCATTGTATTGCTAAGAAGAGCTAAGTTTATCTTAGTTGATCATTGCACAATATTGCTGTTACTATGTACAGTATTCTCCTGGTTCTGCTCACTTCACTCAGCATCAGTTCATGTAAGTTTTCCAGGTTTTTCAAAACTCTGCCTGATCATTATTTCTTATGGCACAATAGTATTCCATTACATTCATATACCTCAACGTATTCAGCCATTCCCCAAATGATAGGCATCCCTTTAATTTCCGGTTCTTTGCCACCACAAAAAGAGCTGCTATAAATATTTTTTTGCATGTGGATCCTTTTTTATGATATCTTTGGAATAAAGACCTAGTAGTGATATTGCTGGACCAAAGGGTATGCATGGTTTGCTTGCCCTTTGGGCATCGTTCCAAATTGCTCTCCAGAATGGTTGGATCAGTTCACAACTCTACCAACAATGCATTAATGTTCTAATTTTCCCACATCTTCTCCAATATTTATCATTTTCCTCTTCTGTCATATCAGCCAATCTTATAGGTATGAGGTGGTACCTCAGAGTTGTTTTGGTTTGCATTTCTCTAATCAATAGTGATTTAGAGAATTTTTTCATATGACTACAGATAGCTTTAATTTCTTCATCTGAAAACTGCTTGTTCATATCCTTTGATCATTTATTAATTGGGGAAAGATTTGTATTCTTATAAATTTGACTCAGTTCTTTATATATTTGAGAAATGAGGCCTTTATCAGAAATACTGGCTGTAAAAAATGTTTCCCAGCTTTCTGCTTTACTTCTAACCTTGGTTGCATTGGTTTTGTTTGCACAAAACCTTTTTAATTTAATGTAATCAAGATTATCCATTTTGCATTTCATAATGTTCTCTATCTCTTGTTTGGTCATAAATTCTTCCCTTCTCCATAGATCTGATAGGTAAACTATTCCTTGTTCTTCTAGGAATTCCTAATTCTTCTAATGTTTAAATTATGTACCTATTTTGACTGTATCTTGAAATGTTGGTCTATGCCAAGTTTCTGCTATACTACTTCCCAGTTTTTCCAGCAGTTTTTGTCAAATAATGAGTTCTTATCCCAGAAGCTGGGGTCTTTGGGTTTATCAAACAGTAAATTACCATAGTCATTTACCGCTGTGTCTTGTGTACCTTACCTATTCCACTCATCCACCACTAATTTCTTAGCTAGTACAAAATAGTTTTGATGATTGCTACTTTATAATATAGTTTTAGATCTGTTATAGCTAGGCCACCATACTTTGCATTTGTTTTCATTAATTCCTTTGATATTCTTGACCTTTTGTTCTTCCAGGTGGATTTTATTTTTTTCTAGCTCTATAAAATAATTTTTGGTAGTTTAATTGGTATGACACTAAATAAGTAAATTGATTTAGGTAGAATTGTCATTTTATTTTGTATATATGTGTGTATATATACATATAAATCCACAAACAATTGATATTTTTCCAATTTGTTTAAATCTGAAATTATTTGTATGAAATATTTTGTAATTGTATTCCTGGGTTTGTCTTGGCAGGTAGACTACCAAGTAGCTTATATTGTCTACAATTATTTTAAATGGAATTTCCCTTTCTGTCTCTTACTGCTGGACTTTGTTGGTAATATATAGAAATGCTGATGATTTGTATGGGTTTATTTTATATCCTGCAACTTTGCTAAAGTTGTTTATTATTTCAAGTAGTTTTTTAGTTGATTCTCTAGGATTCTCTAAGTATACCATCATATCATCTATGAAGAATGATAGTTTTATTTCCTCATTGCCTATTCTAATTCCTTCAATTTCTTTTTCTTCTCTTATTGCTAAAGCTAGCATTTCTAGTACAATATTGAATAATAGTGGTGATAATGGGCATCCTTGTTTCACCCCTGATCTTATTGGCAAAGCTTCTACTTTGTCCCCATTACATATAATGCTTGCTGATGGTTTTAGATAGATACTACTTATCATTTTAAGGAAAACTCCGTGAGATGAAATTTAATAGAAATAAATGTAAAGTTTTAGATCTGGGTTTAAAAAAATTAACTTCACAAGAACAAGATGGCGAAAGCAGCAATTCATCTAAATAAGATCAGAGCAGGGAGAGGAAGAAGGTTAGTAGACTATAAGCTCAAAATGAATTAATGGTATGATGCAGTTGCCAAGAAAGCTAATTCAATCTTAGGCTGCATTGAGAGGGCTTTGACTTTCAGAAATAAAGAGGTGATACTCTGACCCACCTGGTCAGACCATATATTGCATATTACATTCAGTTCTAGGTACAAAATTATGAGAATAACATTAGTAAGCTGAAAGGCCTCCAGTGCTGTGTAGCCAGGCTGGTCAAGGACCTCAAGTCCATGGCATATGAGAACTGGTCACAGAAATGGATATTAAACTTGAGGAAGAGAACATTTATCAGGAACATGATAACAGTCACCAAGTACTTGAAAGACTGTCTGTCACCTTGAAAAAGGATCTGATTTATGATGCTTGGTTCCAGAAAGCAGAATTTGTTTCAATGGACAAAAGTTGTAAAGCAATGATTATAGACAGATGTATAGGGAAAACTTCCTAATGGTTAAGAACTATTCCAAAATAGAGTGGGCTGTCTTGGAAGGTAGTGAGGTCTCCCTCACTAGAGAGAGGCCCTGCAGCAAAAGCCAACAGACCATTTATCAATTACATTTAGAGGAAACTTCTGGTCGTGGTTCTGACTCTAAAATTCCATGATTCTTGAAACTCCTCCAGACTTCACCAGCACTGAGTATGCGGTAGTATTATTAGATGCCTCCTACCTGGTGTGAGCCTTATCTTACTCATATTTTTTTGTCTTTCAGTGAACAGCACAGAAATGTGTGCATGGGAAACATTCGAGGAGGACAGGTCTTTGAGAAGATTTTGCTGTATTTCTAAGTCAGTGAGTGGAGCATCATAGATCTGTAACTGGAAGTACTGTGGCTGCCACATTGTCTAAATCTCCCTCCCACTTTCCAAAAAAGTAAACTGAGACCCAGAATGGTTAATGATTTGTCTGATGTTACCCATACATTAAATATCAGAAGCAGGATTGGAATCCAAGTCCTCTGAGCTTTTATTTTTCTACTACACTGCAGCACCACCTTAACTAACAATATTTTTGTGTCCTTACCTAAGATAGAAAAGAAAATCTGTGAAGATAGTGTCACTTTCAGCGAATAATCTCCTTGAACACATATGAATAATCAGAATCCCCATCACAAGTGAGCTCTGCAGTCTCATTCTCCTGTGTTTTATCCTTGTTGGGCACTTCAAAGAATATGTGGGAAACTAACCATCCTCCTTAATATCAACATCCCCAAATAGCAGAATGTCCTTTAATAGACTATTAGATATCTGTCATTCATCGATTGGTCTAAACCTTAAAAAAATTCTTTCTCCAAAATGTCTACGAGCCATTTTCTGGGAAATTTTCTGAGTAATGGATCTCATTGACTGTAGATAATGATGACAAGCCTAAGGTAAAACAGGGGCAATATACTACCTTCTACATGCCTGGACTAAGTCCCTATGCCTGAAGTTACCACCCCAATTTCCTCATTTCTATAACTAAGGGAATAGATAATTTAACTTATTTCTCCTTCCCATCAGGCACCAGGCTAAATTATGCCACTTTCTTGTTTCACCTATAGCTGGTGACAAGGAATTCTCCATAGACATTGGGAATCCGACTTAAGTCTACCTCGTTGAGAGACACAGAGGAAATCCAAGAAAGTTGATACTACCCAGCCATCCCTACCCAGTCAAAATTCAAAGTTGTACCTACCACTAGGATGAGCTGATTGGAGACAGGCCTTCTCAACCTTTAACAAAGATTCCAATGGGAGCACAGAATTTCAGGAGAGCTGCTGTGAAAGACATCTGTTATACTTTTTCTGGCTGTTTCTGGTGTTAGAGAGGGCAGTAAATCATGCCTTGAACAGAGGAGCTGAAAGCCCAAACTCTTCACCTTGACTGTCTCTAAAACAGGGGCTCTTTAGGTGGCAACTTCAGAGCTCTAAAAGAAAAAAAAAAGTCCCAGTTTCTCCCAAAGGGATGTTCTTCATCCCAGCTACTAGTCGTGCACATTCTAGCATTTGAAAAATGTGAATTTGGAGGCAAGTTAGTGAGTTTAAGTTACTGCTGACACTTGATTGGAATAACTGTTACGTAAAAGCCAACATAGATGGATCGCCTGTAGGGAGTTGTCTGCCTGCAAGAGTTTTTACACACATCTTTCAGCTAAATCAAAGATCCAAATGCTAAATCTAACACTCAGGGACATCAAGTGGATTTGTGACACTCCCTGGAGGACTCAGTGTCCATAAACCAATGAATGAATTACACTGATCCTGATATGTAGTTTCTCATCTGTGACTGATACAATATTGATAATATTCTTTATTTCAGTTAACTGTTTCAAGGCATTGCTTACAAGAAGAAACAACGGCCTTGGACTATGTCTGCAACATGCTGAGATAAATGGTCATTTGGGGGGGCGGAATATAAGACTCACACATTATTTTGGTATTATGTACATCAAAAAGGAAAAAGGGGAACCGTAACCCCATTTCTAACTTGGAAATGGCTATGTTGGAATGTGTAGATATGGCCATAGGCTAAATATGTTTGGGGGAGCAGCAAGATGGCACAGTGGATAGAGCACTGAGCTTGGAATCAGGAGGACCTGGATTCAAACCCAATCCCAGACACTTACTAGCCGTGTGACCCTGGACAAGTCACTTAACCCTGTTGGCGTTGGTTTCCTCACCTGTGAAATGAGCTGGAGAAGGAAATGGCAAAGCACTCCAGTATCTTTGCCAACAAAACCCCAAACATGGTCACAAAGGATGTGATTGAACAACGATAACAACAACAAATTGTTGCAATATTCTTTGATCTGAATCTGTAACCCAGTACATCCCCATCAGGAACTCATCTTTGCATCCATTGAAGCCAGTTATTGCCTCTCCCATGCACTCATCATATTCTGCCTTATAGTATAGTTATATGTGTACAATTCGTGATGCAATCAGCATAATATTACCTACAAAGAGGAGCATATAGAAAAGTCACCATCTATAAGGCATCTATGCTCCTTACTACCAAGGGTCCCTGGGAAAGTACATTTCATGTCTCTGGATCTTATTTCCTCATCTATAAAATTAGGATTTTGTACAAGATAATCTCTAATGTCCCTTCCAGCTTCAATTTTCAAAACCTATGATGTCAAGTTTAGCTATGACTCCTTCTGGAGAGGACTTTAGTAAGGGTACCTAATTTAAACTTTACTATGTCATCCTTTCCATTCCCTGATTCACTCATCAGTTAAGGATCTAAAATATCACAGCATTATAGAATTTCAGGGGACCTCAGAAGCTTTTACAGCATCCCTTTCCCTACTTTTTACATAGCAGTTTTTAAAAATTTTTTCAATGTACTTCTTGTATATTGTTGTGTATTGTGCTTATATGTTTATGGGTTACACCCCTGCTCCAGTAGACTGGAATCTCAGTGAAGTCAAGGACTACATTTAGTCTCAACTTTGTAACTCTCTTAGCACCCAAAACAGTTCTCTGTACATAGTAGATGTTTAATAAATAAAGAAGGGAGGGAGGGAAGGAGGGAGGAAGGAAGGAAGGAAGAAAGGAAGGAAGGAAGGAAGGAAGGAAGGAAGGAAGGAAGGAAGGAAGGAAAGAAAGAAAGAAAGAAAGAAAGAAAGAAAGAAAGAAAGAAAGAAAGAAAGAAAGAAAGAAAGAAAGAAAGAAAGAAAGGAAGGAAGGAAGGAAGGAAGGAAGGAAGGAAGGAAGGAAGGAAGGAAGGAAGGAAGGAAGGAAG
>CM053625.1:103115669-103138467 GCA_028646595.1 Phalanger gymnotis
AGGGAGGGAGGGAGAGATTTTGGGGTGCTCTGGTAAGGCTAATTCATTAAAATAATGCATGGGTTAGGGGAACAAAAGTCGATATCATAGCTAGTAGACAGTTACAGTTTAATATCCCAAAGATGGGATATTTTTTAGAAACGGCTGAAGGTCGTTGCCAATTCTTCCTCTACCCCTCTCTCTTCCCTCCCCAACACCTTTTCCCCTACCCCACCCTCCATCTCGGGCTCTGATTTTTATAAAGCAAATCCCATTGGATCCAACCAAGGGAAAATCCCATTTAAAATCTCCAGATTCCTATTTTTCAGTCAATATAGGAATATGAGTTTGAGCCAGAGGACCATTTGGAAATAAGATGGCAGGCTCTAGCAGCTCTAAAGAAAGGCTGGCTCACTTCAGGTCTCTGGAAAAACATTATTCAAGTTAGGACATTTTACAACTGACTTTAGAGTCACTCCCAGGCTTTCTAAGAAAGAAAAGAAAAAGACAGAGGTATATTTGAAAAGTGAGTGGATCAAGATTCTATGAGCTACCAGTATGAGGCTACCTAAGGGTATCAAGCTTAAAAAGCACATAATCAATACAAAGTCATTAAAAATCAATCCCATAGCAATGTATGAACTGGTCTGCATGCCCTCAGTCACTGCTTGCAGGCACTAATGTTCTAATAATTTCCCATTGATATGCATAGCATATGCCAATTTAAATTTATTGGAGCACTTCAAATTTTTAAGTGCTTGAATTTGGAAAAGACAGGCTTTATGGGGCCAGCACAGTGTAGAATGATCAGAAATGTTAAGGATGCTCTACACTTTTCTGCCATTCAAAAAAGGTTAAAGGGCTGGGTTTGTGAAGTTTGAAATGATTTAAACTCACTGAATCACTTGAAATTGTTGGAGATGTTTGAATTTTGGAATTTTCAGTCAAGCAGGCCAATCCCATTCCAGGGGGCCTAATCTGGCCTCCAAGCTCCAATAAAGCAGTCATTAGCATTCAAAGGAATGCCACCCTGGCACCAAACGGAGAATAGCCCCACAGATAATTTTAAATGAATACGTTGCTGTACATTTTATATGTTTGTTAATTTGCAAGCAACTTGGACTATGGGCATGCACAATATACAATGATTTCAAATACTTAGCAAAACCCATGTTCTTGAAAGAGCTCCAGTCTCTCAAATTAAAACTCACTTAAAAATTTGAAGTGATTTTAATTGGTCTTCTCTCCAGGCTGGGAAATCTTATTTCACTTTTTTAAATTAATTTTTTGTTTTACCCTGCTTGTAAAAGACGCATATGTAAAGTTACTGCAATCAACACTATGATTTTAGGAATCAAATCTTAGCCTCGTACAGTAAACACTAATAAATTTGCAGAATTTCAAACTGCTGTGGCAGACAGGTGATCATTGTGTAGTGCCTTCTCATTACTCTAATGTTGCAGCTTCCAATCCACTTTTCATAATACTAAGTACCAGGAGTATTAAAAACAAAATTATAAGTGAAAAAAGAAAGTTCTTTCAACAGTCAATTCCCCCCCCTTCCCATCATTGCAAGGCAGAGAAAAGGATTGGTGGGAGAAGAGGATAAACCATTCTGCATCCCACTAACAGGTCGAGGGCAGTACTCTGCATGGTATCCCAAGGCTTAACATTTTCTATAATAATTCCCTTTGTATATTTTACTCTGGCTAGCTGTTAATATTTAATCACGGCAACTATTCTTTGCCTTTACACATCTTGCATCAGTGCTGGAGTCCAGATTTTCTAATCCTGTACTTAAAATATATGTTCATTGTAAAATAGATTAACATTTCATAACTTTAAATCACAAGTTTAAAATGCTCCCATTTTACGAGAGTGATCAAAAATGAAACACGCGTGAAATGCAAATGTATAAATCTAAATTCAGAGATTTATAGGATACAGATCACTTTATCAATTAGGCAGATTTCCCTTTGCTTTCAGTGCCTGGCCTTCTCCTTTCTCTACTCTTCCTCTAAAGTCTTGGTGGTTTCTATGAAGGTCCTGGCTTCCCCATTTGGATCACTGAGCCATAATAACCTTCTGGCCTGAGTAGTGGAGACAGATCTCTCTGTCCCTTCCTTGTCATACTTGGAGGATGGCACCAGGGAACCCAGACAGGCTGTGGCTGCCTTCATGAGCAGAACTACATAGCATGGGCAGAAATGAAAGATCTCTTGGGATGAGTCAGCTACATTCATCTGCCACCATCCATCCCTTCTGCCCACCACAAATTGGTCCTTAGTCATTTAGACTCCACCCATCTTCTCACATCTCAGTCAAACCTTGATGAGGAAGGATGCTAGAGAAAAAAACTTTTATCCAGTGAGACACTTTTATCAAGAAAATTCCACAAGAAATTGGTTGTTACCTGCAGATAACAACTGGTTTGTTAGCTAATGATGGAAGGCAAAGCCAAGGCTAGTTACTGCTCCAGCTGTCCAGTCATTAACTGCAGTAAAGACTGATTTCGAGGACGTTATTGCCGTTATAAAATATCCTCAAAAGATTATAACAGCAATAGTGTACGGGAAAAAAAAAAGTATTAGTGGCTATAGTGTGACTGAATGGCTGCATTTGAAAAATTGGCCGTTCCCTGGCGGTTCATAACCGATTTTCCACCAGTCAAAAGCAAGTTGTGCTCTGTTAGGTTTATTGTACAAGGCAATAAAAATATTGGCCAGGTTAAATTGTCAGCGTGTTATGACATTAACCATTCTTTTACTGTGTTTAATTTAAGTGTTACGATGATTCATTATAGGAAAGAAAAGTGTCCTGTGCAAAAGAATTAGCACCTGAGACTCCAAAATTTAATGTATGTTTTCCCACCTCCCTCCAAAATGAAATTTAATTTTTATTTGTTTCAATTTTCATCTGATGGATTTTGGGAGGAAAGGCTATCTAAGCCACGACCAAATATATGTATATTTTAAAAATCGCCACGGAATTCTCCCGGATGGAGTTGTGAAAAAGCGGCTTCCCAGCATGTGCGCTGAGCCTAGCAGGAAATACTCCTACGGCCATATTTCTAGTCCAACCAAAACCTTTGTTCCTTGGCCATGGAGGCTGAAATGCTAAGTCATTCTTCCTTCTACAGAGGTCCAAAGGCCTTTGTACATTTATGGATCCAAGTAGCTTTCCGAGTAGACAGTGGTTCTCTGGGAGGAGAGATACTTTCCCTAGCTTTGGCTGATGATGAGAGCAGGGTAAAAAGCTTTATTGGACTTAGCAACAGAAGAAGGCTCACAGATCACCTCATTCAGTTCCCTCATTTTGTAAGTGAGGAAGTATAGGCCCACATTCTCCCATGGTCACACAAGTGCCAAACCAGCAGAGCCAGGATTTCATCCTCATATCCTCTGATAAATCCATTGTCTCACCTAATACCATTCTGCATTCACTCTGGTCACTTAGTGAAGGCAACATGGAAGAGTGGATAGAAGGCTATCCACTATTGGAATCAGAACACCTGTATTCAAGTCTTCCTCTGATAGATACTGGTTGTGTGACTTGACAAGTCACCTAACTTCTCAATATTCTAGCCAATTCATCAAGACCGTAAATTACAGAGGAAGTGCCCATCTGCATAGGGACATTCTCTCAACTGGGAGTTCCCTATAGCGATGAAATCAGAGGACTAGTCCCTATCATTACCCCCATCTGGGTCTTTTATGATAACCTATAGAGCCAACCTCACAAGTAGACTTAAAAGTTATCACACTGAAAGATGCTCCCATGACTTCTGGTGCCAAGATGGTGGAGTAAGAAAGGAACCCTCTGAAGCCTTCCCAAATTCTCCTCCAAACAACTAGAAAACTTCCTCGGCACTGATCTCTGTGCAGGGAAGCAACCTACCAGCCTGTCAAGAAAGGTCTGTCTCACTGGAGATGGAGGAGAAGGAGGTCCAAGAGCTGCAGCAGCCGCCAGTCTCATAGCAAGGCTCCGAGCCTAGGACAATCCACCAGCAAGGCTGCACCCTCCTCCAAGCCACCAGACCCTTGGCAAGTAAGCAATCTGTGCCACTTCAGTGATCTCACCCAAAATTTTGCACAAACAAAACCGATGCAACAAAATTATAAGGAAAGCAAAAAACTGGGGGAGGGGTGGGAATTTACAAGTATCTCTGATAAAGGCCTATTTCTCAAATATATAGAGAACTGAGTCAAATTTATAAAAATATAAGTCATTCCCCAATTGAGAAATGATCAAAGGATATGAACAGGCAGTTTTCAGACAAATAAATCAAAACTATCTATGGTCACACAACAAAAAAGGAAAATGTTGGACGTTGGAGGGGATGAGGGAAAACTGGAACACTAATGCAATATTGGTGGAGTTGTGAACTGATCCAATCATTCTAGAGAGCAATTTGGAACTATGTCCAAAGGGCTATAAAACTGCATATCAATACCACTGTTAAGTCTGTATCTCTAAGACATCCTAAAAAAGGGGAAAGGACCTATTTGTACAAAAATATTTGGTGGCTAAGAATTGTAAATCAACATTTTTGTACATATGGGCCCCTTTCCCATTTGTGTGATCTCTTTGGGATACAGCCCTAGAAGTGTTAATGCTGGGTCAAAGGGTATGCACATTTTTATAGCACTTTGGGCATAGTTCCAAAGTGCTCTCCAGAATGGCTAGATCAGTTCACAACTCCACCAGCAATGTAACAGTGTTCCAGTTTTCCCATGTCATCTCCAGCATTTATCATTTTTCTGTTTTGTCATTTTAGCCAATCTGACAAGGAGAAATGTGGTATCTAAGAGTTGTTTTGATTTGCATTTCTCTAATCAATAGTGATTTAGAGCATTTTTTTCATATGCCTATAGATATCTTTAATTTCTCCCTCTGAAAACTGCCTGTTCATACCCTTTAACCATTTCTCAATTGGGAAATGACTTGTATTCCTATAAATTTGTCTCAGTTCCCTGTATATTTTAGAGATGAAGCCTTTATCAGAGATACTGGTTGTAAAGATTTTCTCCCAATTTTCTGCTTCCCTCCTAATCTTTGTTGCATTGGTTTTGTTTATACAAAACCTTTTCAATTTAACATAATCAAAATTACCCATTTTGCATTTTGTAATGCTCTCTGTCTCTTGTCATGTCATAAATTCTTTCCTTTCCCATAAATCTGATAGGTATACTAAAAGATGCCCATCAATGCAAGCTGCGGTATATGATTGTAATGAAATATTATTGTGCTGTAAGAAATGACAAGCAGGATGATTTCAGAAAAACCTGGAAAGACTTACATGAACTGATACATAGTGAAGTGAACAGAACCAGGAGAACATTGTACACAACAACAGCAATATTATTTAATGAAGAATTGAGAATTACTTAGCTTTTCTCAGCAATACAATGATCCAAGACAATCCCAATTGACTAATGATGAAGCATACTATCTGCCTCCAGAGAAAGAACTGATATTGATTGAATACGGACTGAAGCTTTCCATTTTTTTACTTTCTTTCTCTCATTTTTTTCTTTTATTTGAGTTTTCTTGTACAAATGACTAATATGAAATGTTTCACATGATTGCACATGTATAACCTATGTCTGATTGCTTACCATTTCAGGGAGGGGGACAGCAAGGTGTAAAGGAGGGATAGAATTTGGAACTCAAAACTGTAAAACTGTGTTTTAAAATTGGGGAAAAAATAGAATTTTATACTATATACTCAGTGCCGATTGAGTGAGAAAAAAATTTTGTCCACGATGAATGAAAAAAGAATACTGATTAAAAAAAAAAGATGCTCCCATCCGAGTAAGCCTTCCTTAAGAGGCTACCCCCAAGATCATGAACAGTCAGTCTGGGTCCACACACCCATGGAATCATAGAGTTTCAGAGTCAGAAGGGACCTAAGCAGCCAGCTAGGCCAACCCATACCCAAAAGGAATCCCCACAATAATACCTCCAACCAGCGGTCATCTAGCCTCTGCATGAAGATGTCCAGTGAGGTACCAGAGCCTATTGCTAAGGCAGCCCATTCCACTAATGGAGAGCTCTAATTGTTATGGAGTTTTTCTTCGTATTGAGCCTAAATTGTCTTCTTTGAAGCTTCCATATGTACAAGCTTGACTGGATTCAGTAAGTCAGTGTTTTAAAATTAAGCACAGAGAGCTATGTAATGACAAATAATCTGTCCGAATGAATATTTCCCTTTAAAGTATATAACAACAATGACATTTGAATAGCATTTTAAGATTTGTAAAGTGTTTTACCTAGACTTAGACTCTACTTCCTCCCAGTTCTTCCTAAACTCCATCTATTTCAGTCCTTCCCTTCCATCATGGTCCAATTCAAGAACCACTTCCTTCATTCACGAAGGAAGGGCCTTGTCTGCCCAGTCCCTCAGAAGAAAATGCGCTTTCCTGAAATAGCAAGGCACCCTGAGAGAGAGACAGGAGGCAGTGTGTACCAATCAAGTCAAATGACCACCACCAGCACCACCTTCACCACGATCTCCCCTTATACTCTGCTGCAAACAGCCCAGGACCCTGAACTTGAAAGCCTTGGGAAGAGCATTGCTTCAAGCCCAGCATCCGCAGCCATAGTTCTGGGAAGCAACCCCTATGAAGATGTAGCCTGGCAACTACTCTTACAGAGATTATAGCTGTAGCTACTGAAGACCAAGAGGGAAAACTCTGTCACTAAGTCCTTGGCACTGTCAAAGGTGTCTCAATATCAGAAACTGATATGACTTTATCAATGAAAATGCCAGTAAAGAAAAGACAAGACCACCTGCGTTGCCGCTGCATCGTAAGGACCTTAGAACTTTTCCATCTGACTTGTAATATTTCATGTATGTTTCTCTCTCTCTCTCTCTCTCTCTCTCTCTCTCTCTCTCTCTCTCTCTCTCCCTCTCTCTCTCTCTTCTCTCTTTCTCTCTCTCTCTCTCTCTCTCTCTCTCTGTCTCTGTCTCTGTCTCTCTCTCTCTCTCTGTGTGTGTGTGTGTGTGTGTGTGTATGTGTCTTTCTCCCCTCCCCCTCCAGTAAAGTTATTTGTATACTGCTCCTATCCCTACAAGAAATGATGAAGGTGCTCAAGAACAGGACCTGGTAGCTAGATGTGGGGTAGATAGAGGGGGTAGATTTCAAATCTATTCTCAGATACTTACTAGTTGTGTGACCCTGGGCAAGTCACTTCACTTCTGCTTGCCTCAGTTTCCCCAACTGTAAAATAGGAATAATAATAGCATCTACTGTTGTGAAGAACATATGAGATCATATTTGCAAAGTGCTTGGTGCCTAGTAGGTACTTAATAAATGCTTCTTTCCTTCCTAGTTCAGCTGTATCTTTGTACTTCTAGCACTTAACATAGGACCTTGAACACAGTAGGTAGATAATAAATGCTTGTTGAATGAACGAATGAACATGTAGCCCACCAGCCAAAAATGAACCACCTGACCCCAGAATATGGCTTGGCTGAGATTTTTAGTTAAAATTTCTTTGCCTAATTAGCTAGCAAAGCACATACTACAATAAGCTCCAAATGGATAAGTGATCCAAATAAGAAAGGGCATATCATAAAAATAATTAGAGGAAAATGGCAGGAGGTACCTTTCACAGCTATTGGGGATGGAGGTGGGGGAGGGAGATTTATAACCAGACAAGGGATAGAAGAAATTACAAAAGACATAATAGGCAATGTTGATTAAATAAAATTTAAAAGCTTTTGCCAAATAAAAATGATGTAGTTAGATGAGGAAGAGAAGCTAAGAAATGGGAGAAAAGTATTTCCATCAAGCATCTGTGATAAAAGTCTGACATCTCCTGGATTCACCCACTCTGTCAGGTGAGTTTTCTTTTTATCTTGCCCAAAACCAAGCCCCCAAAACACTTTGCAGTCATATACACACTTCAATCTGCCCCCCTTTCAGTTCTGTTTTATGTGTTGTCTTTCTCCCTTGTAAGCTTCTTTAGGGCAGAGACTGTCTGGTTTGCATATATTTGTATCCCCAAGGCTTAACACAGTGCCTGGCACATGATAAGTGCTTTATAAGTATTTTATTTATCAGTAGAACTGACACAAATTCATAACTTCTAGAGCCAGTCTCCAACAGATGAGAGGTCAGAGTGTATAATCTGTTTCCAATACTTAGCATAGTGCCCAGTATATAGTAGGCACTTAATATACGTTGGCTGATTGATTCAATAGAAGAAATGTAAGTTATCAATAACGGTTTGGGAAAATACTTCAAATCACTAATAATGAAAGAAAAGAAAATGAAAACAAATATAAAGTATCACCTGATACCCATCAAGTTGACAAAGGTGATAAAAGTGAGATATAATCAATAGCAGAGGGGCTATGAATAAGCAGACATACTATTATACCATTGATAGAACTGTGGATTAATCAATTTGGAATTTTGGAAAAAAAAGTTTTAATAAACTGTTCGTATGATGTGATGTGATCCCAATACTGTGCATAGGCTCCAAGGAGTTCAGTGTACCAAAATATTAATAGCAGTATTTTTTTGTATTAGCAAAAACAACTGGAAATGAAGTGGGTGCCATCATTGCCATCACAGACAAGTTGTGATCTATGGTTTTAATGGAACACTTACTCCATAAGGAATGATAAATATGAGGAATTCAGAGAAGCATGGGAATGCATATGAACAATTGAGGGCAAAGAAAATGGGGACAGAAGAATGATCTACAAAATGACTATGATAATATAGAAGAAGACAAAAGAATGCCAGTCATGGGATTATAGATTTCAAGGTGCGAGGGACATTCTAGACCATGTAGTCTAACCTATTCATTTTGCGTGTCAAATGTCTGGTTTACTCCCCCAACTTGAACTCATACTCACAGGCAGAGTCCCCAGAGGGCAGTTGCTGCCTCAGGTTCTAGGGGTAACTGTTTTGGTCTGCACTCCTAACACTACCACCAGCGAGTTTCGCACTAACAATACGCCAATAGATTCATTTGACTCTTAGCAAAGGTGCTTATTCAGATGGCAGAGTAAGGACAGTAGTTACAAAACATTCCTTCCACAAACTCGGAGTGTCATTGCTGTTCAATCATTTCAGTTGTGTCTGACTTTTGGTGATCCCATTTGGGGTTTTCTTGGCAAAGATACTGAAGGGATTTGTCATTTCCTTCTTCCACTCAATTAACAGATGAAGAAACCAAGACAAACAGGGTTTAATGACTTGCCCATGTCACAGAACTGGGAGTACTTGTCCACAAATACACATGGCTTCCACTGGGAGAGTGTGCTCAACCTTAGACAATGATAGTCATGAGGAACGTTCATAAGGTACACGTATAGAAAAGGCAACTCACAACTCCTGGTACTGTAGATCTCGCAAGTCCTTTCTCTCTTCACAGGGTCTTTGTCCATTTCCCTGTAGATGCGGCAACTCTGCTAAGTGGTTTGTTCAACTAGATTTTCAGGGTCTCCTCTGTATTCTGACTCTCTTCTCTGCTGCCAGGGGTCATGCTCTTTGAAACAACATCCTCCCTCGGTTTACTCTCTTTCTGTTTCTGTGTCTGCCTAGAGTGTATACCTCTCGGCTCCCTGCAGAATGCATTGTCTGCTACTATTCCACTGGCTCCCCTTCAAAGGTATATTGTGTGGAGGAAGAGGAGAAAGAGATTCCTTTCTCCCCCATTGCAGAGGTCTTTCCACAAACAGATCCTGGCTTGTGATCTCTCATACTCTCAGACTCCTGAAATTCACCTAAGTTTTAGCTACTTAAAAAGCTTAAGACTGTGGCTATTTTGTTTGCTTAGTCAATCTTGTAATTCCTTTCTTGATTCAGCAAGGTTCCTATATCTTATAAAGGGATCTCAGGGTGTTATACCTTGTAAACACATTAAAACCTCATCACCTATGACCACTTCAATGAGCTGGGGAATGTGGAATCACCTTCCCCCTCCCTTAAAATACTGTTTAGAAAAGTCAGGTCTAGAGACATTCTTAGCAACTTGAATAAGTAAGCCACACAGGTAAAAAGGAGCAGGAGCAGGATGTGATCCCAAGGTCAGACTCCAAAGCCAGTCTTCTCTCTATTGTACCAATAATGATCAATATTGATTTGAGATGACAAATGGTGGAACACATCAGAAAGGTCATAGAATTATAGTTTTAGAGCTGAAAGGGGCCTTAGAGGTCATCTAGTCCTCATTCCATAATTGAGAAAACTGAGTTCTACAAAGGTTAGGTGACTTGGCCAAGGTCACAGAAATAGCAAGTGGAAGAGCCTAGATTCAAAGCCAGGATATCTGACCCTAAATCCAGTACCATGCTGTTTTTCTGGTCAACAGAAGATATATAATGCAATATACTCCATCAGTGAGTTTCTGTAGTATTTTGTTTAGCTCTTTTTCTGTTAAATGGAAGGATGCTTTGGGGTCAGATGATTTTGGGAAAGTGAATGTCATGTAAAAAAATTCATTAATATGACATTTAAAAATAATTAGCTAACACCCATGCAAGAGTTGGCCAGGAGATTTAACCGTCACCAAGTATGTAATGCTGTCAGGCAGACTCTATTTATAATTTCAATTGAAGCTGTAGGTAACTATATAATTCAATTCATGGGGCTCCCACATATAAGGATTTCTGATAATGTGGCTCCATGTTGAAAAAATGGGAATGACCCAGGAATGTAGTATCATAGCCCCAGAGTTGGAAGGGACCTCAGATGCCTTTTAGTCTAATTTCTCTGTTTTACAGATGAAGAAACTAAAGCTCAAGGAAATTGTGACTTATATAAATTCAGATAGCAAGTATCAAACTTATACCCAATCCCTGGATAAGTCTATCTAGGGTCTACATGCACAGTCAGTTTTTGTCACAATCTAGTTGGAAAGACAGCTTGATTTAATGGAAAGAGCACTGGTATGAGAGTTAAAAGACTGCTCTTTTCCTTCGGAGTGTTAACCTGGGGAAATATCACAATCCATTAAGTGTAAGATGCCCATGGATGAATTATTCCATACCTAGTTGTGGTTTTGAAATCTGCCTCTGGTACTTACTAGCTGTGTGACCTTCTGCAAAGTCACTAAACCTTTCAATACCTTAGTTTCTCCATTTGCAAAATGAGGATTATGCTTTTCCTGCTTACTATAATTTGAAGGGTTGTTGAGCAGAAAGTACTTTATAAACCTTAGGCACTATAGGATCTTCAATTCCAATGCCACATCACCACCAGACCAATGGACATTTTGAACTAGATGTCTTATAAGTATCTAAAATTCAACCTATCCAAGAGAGGACTCATTATTTGTTCCCCATACCCATCAGTCTTTTGAATTCTCTGTTTCAGTTAAGGAAATCATTATCCTTTTAGTCAGCTAGGTTCATAGCCTAAGTATCAACCTTGACTCTACACTGATGCATATATCCAAATATTTACCAAATCTTGTAGCTTCTACTTCTATAACAATTCTCACATCTGTTTTCTTACCTCTATTCACACAGCCTCTACCTAAGTGAAGCTGTCAATACCGCTCCCCTGGATTATGGTAATACCCTTCTAATTGGTCTACCTACTTCAGGTCTCACCCCACTCAGGCAACAAACCTTTTTTAAAGCACCAACTATGTGATAGGCACCATGTTAAGTGCTGGGGATACAAAAAAGGCAAAAGACAGTCCCTACCCTCAAGGAGTTTACAATCTAATTCCAAACCATTCTCCACATAACTGCCAAAATAATTTTCCTAAAGCACAGGCACAGCCATGTCAGTCACCTCCTCAACAAACTCTAGTGGTTCCCTTTTGCCTCCAGGATCAAATAAACTTGGCATGACATTTTACAGTCCTTCAAAACTTGGCCCCCAACCTAGCCTTGCTGCATATTACTCACCTTGATGCATTCTATGGTCCAGTCAAACTGGCCTTCTCGCTCTTCCATATACAAGATACTCCATCTCCTGTCTCTGTGATTTTGCATGGGCTGTCCCCTGTGCCTGGAATTAACTCCCTCTTCACCTCTTCCTCTTAGAATCCATAGTTTTCTCCAGGATTCATCTCAAGAGCCACCTGCTACGTGAAAGTCTTCCCTGATTCCCTCAATAACCACTCAGACACTGGTAGCTTCCCACCTCCACCCAAAAAATCACCTCAGATTTATTTTGAATATATCTATATATGTACAAGTATATATATTATATATATACACATATGTATATATACATATATATCACTTATATACAATTATATCTATACATTTATAAGCACACATATATGCATATATAGAAATATATGTACACAAAGAACTTACAAGAATGTAAGTTCCTTGAGGGCAAGAACTTACAAGAATGTAAGTTCCTTGAGGGCAAGAACTATTTCATTTTTGTCTTGTTACCCCCAGTGCCTAGCTCAGTGGCTGTCAGACACATAGTAGGTGTTTAATAAAATGCTTGTTGATCTTATTGGTTGATTGGTTGCTTAGATCAATAGAAATATGAGTTGCTACTACTTTAATACTTTAAAAATTTATAATTTCATCACCAATATAGACTGTAAGTCAAGTCCACACATATTTATTAAGTGCCTACTCTGTTCTAGGAAATGTTCTGAGTGCTAAGAATACAAAGAACCTTCCCACAAGGAACTGATATCCTAATGGGGGAGACAACCAACAAGCAACTATATATAAAAAAGCTATAAACAGGACAAATTGGAGATAATCAAGAAAAGGAAGGAACTAACATTAAAGGGGAGGGGCATATGAGTTGAAGAGGACTAGGTCAGAAAGATAGGCGTGGGCTAGGTTGTGAAGGACTTTAAATGTCAAACAGGACTTTATATTGGATCCTAGAGGTAACGGGGAACCATTGGAATGTATTGAGGAGGGTGATGTGGCCAGACCTGCATTTTAAGAAAATCACTGGTAGCCTGTGTAGAGATTTGAGGCATGAAGGCCAATATAAGCAGATTGTACTGACAGTAACAGTATAATAGCCTGTTGTTTTGTACCCATAATTATCAGTATCTGTGGGTATCAATAATTCATCCATGGGCACTCGAAAATACTGACCCCAGATTAATTCCCCGAAAGAGCAAAGCCTTCCCCAAGCAACAGAAATTGCATGTGCTTCCTGCTGAGAAAATTTCCCCTCAACAGCCAAAGCTGTTGAAGTCCTAAGCTAGAATATCTGATTCAGCTATGTCATTGGGCCAATGTAGTCACAGAAGGAGCCATGTAAGGGAATAAGGGAATAATGATATTGCCATGTAATGACAATAAGACCTGGGTGCTGGCGCCCTCTGGGACTTGAAGCACCATCTTGCTGATGATGAGGCATGGGCTGAGAAGCAGCTGGTCAGCCCTGGGGACACAGTGGACCTCTCAGATGGAATCCTGAGACAGATAACAAGAGTCTTCCAGGTCGGAAGTTTGGGGCAGGGAAGAATAGGGCAGTAGAAATAGAACCCTCCTCCTGTTTTAGGCCCCTTGACATCTTCTAAGTCAATGTGTCATACCCACACACCCTATAGAATTCTACAAGGGCTTCCAGTCTCTGCTCTTCTGGCAACAATGGAGTGACTGCTGGACTGACCAGCAGCTGTACAACCATTCTGGGCCAACTGTTGCTGCCAGGGGATAGTCAGCTGATCTGCAGAACTGGAAGCGAGATGGCCTTGTTTGATGTTGGAGGCTCTTGGTGCATATGTGAGCTCTTCTCAGAGGGCTCATTTGTCAGCCATCTCTGGTTGCTCTTTTTCCTTCAAGTCTGTCCTTTATCTTATCTTCTCCTATGCCTTTTCACCCATTTTCTCCTTTTCCCACATCTATTTTTCCATACCCTTTTTCTTATCCTTCTCTTCTTCTTTCTCCTTTTTTTCTCCTCCTATTTCTCCTTCTCCTTATCATCTTCCTTTTTTCCTCATCTTTCTCTTCTTCCTACTCCTTCTTATCCTTCCCCTTATTCCTCCTTTCTCATCCTGCTCGTCCTTTTCCTGCCCTTCTTTTTCCTTTTCTCCTCCTCCTCCTCCTCCTCCTCCTCCTCCTCCTCCTCCTCCTCCTCCTCCTCCTCCTCCTCCTCCTCCTCCTCCTCCTCCTCCTCCTCCTCCTCCTCCTTCTTCTTCTTCTTCTTCTTCTTCTTCTTCTTCTTCTTCTTCTTCTTCTTCTTCTTCTTCTTCTTCTTCTTCTTCTTCTGTTGCTGCTGCTGCCGCCATTCCCTCTTTTCCTTTTTCCTCCCCTTTTTTCTCATCTCTTTCCTCTCCTTTTGCTCCTTCTGTTCTCCTTTTTATTTCCTCTCCTCTTCTCCCTTCGCTCCCCCTCCCAGGTGAGTCC
Source organism: Phalanger gymnotis (assembly GCA_028646595.1). Lineage (NCBI taxonomy): Eukaryota > Metazoa > Chordata > Mammalia > Diprotodontia > Phalangeridae > Phalanger > Phalanger gymnotis. The sequence continues at coordinate 103,129,963 of CM053625.1, forward strand.
ACGGCCCTTCTGGGTTGCATCAATGCTAAGTAAACTCATGTCTAGCTTTTGGCTTTGACTAAATTCAATTTCATCTTCTCAGGCAGAGATAGTGACCTACAGGATGACCTAGTACAGGTAGGAGGTCTGGGCTTTATAGAAAGGGTACTCTTATCAGCACAGAGAAGTCCCATTTCTTCCTATACACACACACACACACACACACACACACACACCCCAACTAAACTCATTACCTCATACGTATGCCCAGTGCAATTCCTGGTAGAAGTCAATTTCTCTCCACCTTCTCATTTAGGCTTCCTCTCTGCCCCACCCAGCCTCTAATGCTCCTTTGTTCCCAAATCCAGCACTTCTCCCTTCACTGGCTTCATTTCTTCCAAGACTGCTCCAAAATGTGAGGTAAGCTAGTTTTTAGGAAGAATCTCAATTTCTAAAGGCTTCTGGGTAGGGTCCATTGTGCATGCCTTTCACATATTTACACATACATGTACATACATACACAACCACACAGAAAGAGATTAGGAGGCACCAGAGTAGATAGAACATTTGTTTTGGAGCCTTTGTTCCTGGAGATGCCAGGGGTAGTGGAAACCTTTGGTATCCTTGGCGGGGGATTTGTTTGTCCAGCAGGATTGGGTGAGTAGTTTGGAGCAAGCCCTCATCTCCATTCTGGGTCTGTTGTGTAATAGGCACTAACCCAGTGCCCACACCAGTAATCCTCTGAACCTCAGATGGAACTATAGTGAGGAAGGAAAGAAGTACATTTTGTTAGTTCAATTTATCCTATTCCCAAACAAAATAAGCATGCATGACAGCTAGGCCACTAGGGATATGGCATGAGGGCCACCAGGCAATCACTGTCCCACAATCCTTCAACATACATCCAAAATATCTCCCCTATTGGCCTGTTACAGTATCTAGATCTTCACTATTAGGAATTCACTGCTTTAGGCCTTGAAGGCTTTTCCTGTTTCTAAGACAACTCTATTAAATGAGAAGAGAAGTGGTAAAATAGAAAGAGTATTGAATCTGGAATCAGGAGAGTACCTGGGCTTGAATCCTTCCTAGCTCTAGCACTCACCAGTAGTATGACCCTAGGACAGGTGAGTCACTTACTCTAGCTGAGCCTCAGCTCTTTCATTTGTATAGTGGAGATAATGACACCCATGGTACTCACCTCACAGGGTTGTTGTATCAGAAATGCTATGCAAATGTCAGCTATTATTAAATGTAAATACACCTGGGAGGAATAATTCATTTATTTACCCAACAAGTCCCTCTCCCTCCAATATCCGTGATGGGTAAAGCCCTCTCTTGTTCATACTAAGCAGGAAACGAAAAAACGTAAAGCACTGACCCCTTGCCCTCATGGAGCTCACAATCGAATAATTTCTTAAACTTACTGTCTATACCTCAAGGAAAAATTAGTGGACAGCCACATAAAAGCAAGACTCTTCAAGAATAACGCATATAACTGGACGATAGGAATAGGGAGGAGCACTGAGGAGCAGAAAGGCATCAGACACTGGTTTCATGTTATTCCCAATTTTGCTCTTCATATGGCTCACTCTCTCCCCTTCTTCCCGTTCCCTCTCAGAACACACAGAACCAAGGTGCATTAAAAGAGAAGAAAATTTGTTCAGTTTTATGCCAAGTATGCCTGTTGTCACAGAGATGAGGCTATTCTTCAGGCCCCCCTAATTTTTAAGTTCTTGTTTCCTGACCAATATCCAGTCTCCCCACCAAAATCACTAGAGTTCCATAGCTGTGAGGCCAATGTCTTGTCATGCTAACAGGATGGTCAAAGCATTGACTACTTGATGCCAAAGCTATAAGTCCTCAATCAAGTCTATATCCTTTGCCTTACCCTCCACCCCTTCTCCTCTTCCCTTCCCCTCCTCCTCCTCTCTGCTCCTCTTCTAATCGAGAGAGCACTTGAAAGTGATGAAGAAAAAGAAGAGAAAGAGAAGAAAGAGAGAGGATACAGGAAGAGTGAGCAGGGAAGATGGAGGAAGGAGATGGGGAAGATAGGGAGAAGAGAAAAAAAGAAGGGGAGGAGAGAAGGAATGAGAATATAACAATTGGAAAAAAGTGCAGAAAAGGGAGGAGACTGAGAAAGGGAAGAAACAGAAGAGAAGGGGAGAAGAGAGGGGAGGAGAGAAGGAATAAAGCAGTAAAATGTGGAAAGATAAGGAGGAGGGAGAAGATGGGACCTCTCATCTGCCCTACATGATTTACATCTTACATCGCACAGAGCTAGGCACATAATAGGTATTTAACAAATGTCTGTAGATTGACAACAGGCTGTGCTTGTACCAGTCTGACTTGGATTCCAACGTCCCTAGAGGGCAGGTACCAGGTTTTCCCAAAAGACTCTTCAGAGCGGCCTGGTCAGAGACAGACTGGCAAGGGTTTCTAAGGGAACCAGTGACTGTGGCTGCCCCCCACCTCAGGTGGGTGGTAACTTGTCTGAGCTGCCTCTCTTGCCGCATTTCCCTCAGACCCAGAGAGCAACTCCAGGCAGGCGGGAAGCCGAGGACCTTTTTCCTTGGCAAGCTGGAGCAAACCTGTTCACCAGAGTCCAACTGCCCGCCTAACAGCTTGCGGCGGCTCCAACAGGACCTTGTTCACAAGCCTGGGATGTGTGACATGCCGATTCTCCAACGGAATGGTGTGGCAGGGAGCCGTGGTCCAAAGATGGCGGGGGAGCATAGCTTTTGCCAGTCTCCTTTGAACTGAGCTCAATCCTGATTCAGGTGCTCAAGATGGCAGAGAGAGAGAGCACAACTTCCCTCCGCCCCCAGCAAAGGCTGCAGGTCCCCTGCTCACTCTGCTACCTCACCCCAAGGGAGGGGGAGCTACCTTCCAGACATGACTAAGACCTAACCTTTTGCTTAAAAAGTGCCCTGATGGGCTCAGAAGCCTTCTTGTGAATCTTTACAGCCTGGTATTTTAATATCCTTACATACATCATTCTGTATCATGGATTAATTTCATCATTGTATTTTCTAAAACTATATTGTAACACGTTGTATTATATCTTTATGCATTTTGCAAGTGTAATACAAAAATGAATGAAATGATATATAATTCTTATTTATTTTTATTACTAGCCAATGTAATGCTGTACTTGAAAAAGCACAGCCTCAGACAAGTCAATATAATGTATTTCAGCACAGCGGTTTAGCACCATTTGCTTTAAGAATATGTCACCCACAAACATAACTATTTTTTCTGCTAGGGGAAAAAGGTGAGGGTTAGAGCTGAGATCTTAAATTAAAACCCATCCAATTTCAGATTTAACAAAGGGCTGTTCTCCCCCCTTTCCCCCAGATCTTTGGATGACAGCGATCTCCAAGAAAGCACTCTTGGCTTTCATCACCCAGCCTCCCTTTCAGTTAGCTCCCAAAGCCTGTCTTCGACTAATTCTGTGCTCCCATAATTGCTAAATCAAAAAAATTTATTATCCCTGAAACTTTAAATGGGAAGGAAATAAGGGGAGATGGTTGGCACTGAACCTTACTAATGATAAAATTCAACCATGGTCATCTACTTCCTAAGCTATCATCATGGACCACCAGAAAACGAAATGGATGGGGAGAGATGTGGAGAGTCTGAAATAGTCCCATCCCCCTCCAGCTCCCCACCTCCCCCCCACCTTTCATTTGGCAAAATAGCCTCTAATGCATGGCTTCCTGCTGAGAAAGAGAAAAGGCAGATAGATCCTTTTCTGTTACCTGTTGTATTACCTCGGATTCCTTAGATTTTACCAGAAATTAATTTAGATGAATTCTTTCTTCTCTCATTAGATGCCCTTTGTCATGCTCTAGAATTTTTGTTTGTTTTTAAAATTTAAATAAATGGGAGAAAGATAGAAAGAAAAAGAAAAGAAGGAGGAGGGAACAGAGATGCAAGGAGAATAGAGGGGGGAGGAAGAGATCAATTAAACAATTTTTCTGTCAAAAATCAGATATGCACATATTTTAGTTTGGAGAACATATGCTGCTCTTGATGTGAATCCAAAAATGAGCCACTGCATTGAGCAGAATAAAGCCAGCACTGTAATTATTAGCAGAGATACTCACGAGGGCCATTTCCTGTAGAAAATACCACTTTTATTTTCTTTCCTGCATCCTAATAGCATTCCTATTGCAAAGAAAGTAGAGGACTAGGCCAGATTTGCAATCTGCATTTAAGGAATGCTCAATGCAAGACAGGGGAATTTGAAGGTACTAAGGATTGCCACCACGACCTGGGTGGTAGTGAGAAGACAGGGCCCTTTACAGGGTTCATATACTGCCAGGTCTAGGCCTCTGTCCCTGTATCTCAGAATGGAACAGAATTTGTGGCTTCCCGCCTGACAGATAGAATGAGGTGGCCCATTGGTGAACTCATTTATTTTCTCAAAACCAAGCCATCACTTTTGACACAGACTGTGTCTTCTTAGGCCCCAGTACAGATATCATGGCATCACTTATCGTTGCTAGCCCCAGTGTGAAAAGAGGGCCAATCCAGGCCAGTGGTGTCAAATTCAAAAAAGAACCTGCAGGCAGCATAGTGTCTTAGAAAAGCACAAATTAACATTATCTATGTGATAGACTACTAAAAAGCAGAGACATCATCTTCTAACAAAGGTCACGTCCTTTTCCTCTTTCCTCCCTGATTGCTCACACCCACCGTTGTCATTCCTGTACCTCCCGTAGCCCCAGCCCACTCCACCCTACTCTTCCACTGTTACCCATAGAATCCCCCTTTTGATTGCTGACTATTTTCCCTTCGTATTAGAACTGTGCCCTTCTCTGAGGTTATATTTACATATTATAGTGTCGTCTTAGAGGGCCAGAATGAGCATGCAAGAAATAACCTCCCCATCCCATGTCCAGAATGCCCCATGATGAAACCTCTAATGTGAAACCTCCTGTTTCCTATCCAGAAACCCATGAAGGTAAAACAAGTCAAGACAAGAAGGGCAATCTGGGAATAAGAGGTGAGTAACATTAAAGTATAAGTGGCAAAATATAGCTTATACATACTTGTATAATTTAATTTATTGGCAGGATGAGAATAAGAGGGAAGGAAGCAGACGTTTATTAAATGTCTACCTCACAATGGGCACTATGCTAAGAGCTTTACAAATATCATGTCATTTGGTCCTCATGAGAACCCTTTGAAGGAGGTGCTTTTATAATCCCCATTTTACAGCTGAGGAAACAGAGATTAAATGTCTTTCCCAAGGTCATACAGCTAGTGTTTGAGGTCATATTTGAACTCGGGCCTTCCAGAGCCCAAGCCTAGAGCTCTATCCAATGTGCCACCTAGCCGCCCCACTTACTAGTTTGCGGTAAATTAAGTAAGGAAATGGGGCCCCATTGGCTGTTCCCTGAACTCTTGCACACTTCAGGACAGAAGGATGCGTGTCACAGAGAGCATCTTGAAGCCGTGATAGCCAAAGCTAATAAAAAGCAGGGGCGGGGGGAGCGCTGATATCACTCTCATTTCTTAAACAGCTTTGGCCTGTGTAATTGACAATATCAGCAAGTTAATTACAAATCTGTTAGTGATGATGATAAGGAAGCTGGAGCATTTTCAACTCAGATTGACACTGTTCAAAAAGAGGCATAACCGATGTTTGTTCAATACCACTAAAAGATGTCATGGGCTCTGTGAGAGAACATGGGAAATCTGGGCCAGACTTTAAGTCAAGTCCTGGGGAAAACATGTTCCAGACTGTTGCAGATGTTCCAGACTGTTGCAGATGTTGCAAGCTGCTACAGATGTTCCAGGCTCCTAAAGATGTTCTTTGGGTCCTGTTGTATTTCTCTTGAAAATGGAAGGAATTTAACTGGTACTGTGTCTGAGATTTTTTTCTCTCTTAGGTTTTTTTCTCCTTGTTTTAAAAAGATTCATTATGCTTTTCTATGTATGTTTAAGGGGAAGCTTGATGCTTGGGTGATGTGTATAGCTGGAAGTTCAAAAGAAGCTAGTTGTAATTGCAAAATTGGTGTGTGTGGGGGGTGGTAAATTTGTAATACGAAAAAAATCATCAAATTGTTTATAGCTGCTAAAAGAGTGACCCTTCTCAAAGTTGCATATACTTTAAGGAGGTCAAGGACAGAAAGAAATGTCCTATATATACTGAACTATTCCTAGCAACATTTTTTAAAATAATAATTTTTTTTTAAAAAATTGGAAATCAAATGGATTATCAATTGGGAAATGGCTGAATAACATGTCGAATATTAATATTATTGGACATGTTTACATCATAAAAAATGGCAAAAATAAGGAATTCAGGGAGACATGGGAAGACATGTTGTGGAGTAAAGGAAAAAAAACACCTGAAAGAATAATATAACTACAATAATGTAAGTAAGCCAAGGTAACTGCAATTAGGGGCAGATAGGTGGTACAATGAATAGAGCTCAGCACTTGATTTCACATCCAACCTCAGACACTTATAGCCATGTGATGCTGAGTAAGTCACTTAATCTCTATCTGCCTCAGTTTGCTCATTTGTAAATGGAGGTAACCATAATAGCAACTACCTTCCAGGATTATCATGAGGATAAAATGAGATACTCTTTCTAAAGTGCTTTGCAAACTTTAAAGTTCTATACAAATGCTAGCTATTATTGCTGCTGTAATAAACTATCTTGGTCCTGGAGAAGAGAGAATGAAACAAATCTTCCTCCTCTCAGCAGAGAGCTGATGGACTAAGGATGTGAAGTGACACCATATATGCATTTCCAGATTCATTGTTTGTCAGCTTAGGTTAAACTTTTTTCTGTGCTATTATGGATAGTTCAATTGTCAGTAGGGTGGAGAGTTAAGGAAAAAGACTATGATGCAAAAACAAATGGCAACAATAAGCCTTCCCCTGAAAGAGGGGAAATTTGGTAGGAATGCTTCTGTGCTCCCTTTGGGAAACTGAGTGGCTGTCTGAAGATGGAGCTCTAAGAAAATTGTATGGTTTTGGTGGTTCTTTTTTTAAAATTTTCTCTTCAAAATACTTGGTTATTAGAGGAAAAGATAGCATCACAGACTGTTAGAATTGGAGAGCCCCTAAGACACCATCTAGTAAATCCTTTTTGGAGACAGCACAACTAATGCCTGGAGAGGGGAAGGGGACTTACCAAACTCAACCCAGTTCTCTTTCTACTCCACGATGTTCGAGTGTTTTGTTGATGTTAAAGTGAATCATAGATTTTCACTAAGAGGTTGGACATCACTCCCTTTGCCTCTCCCTCCCCACTATAAAATCTTCCCTTTGGAAGGTTTTTTCTTTATCCCCAGAAATAAAATCATTTATAAAAATATGGAATTTCTTCCATTTTTAAGTCATAATTATCGTCATCTACTTTTGACTCTTTCCAAAGGAAATGTGCATTTGCTGTGGAGTGAGATCTGCTATTTCCCAAATCTAATTAACCCCTTCATGATCTCCAGAAGTCATTGCAATCCAGCTGTCCCTGGCCTGAGTGGGAAGTGGCCCAAATGGAATGATCGAAAGAATGTTTTGGAAATCAGATTTTTCTCTTTTACCCTAAAGTTGTGTAAGGAGACTAGAGCCCAGGCTTGGGAAAGTGCCCATCTGAAAAAGGCTTCCATGCATAGGCAATGCACTGCCCTGAAGCTATGCTGAGTTTTCAGTTCCTCTGTCCCTGGTTCAGGATTCCTGCTGTATTCATCAGTGACCTGGCAAGGGGCACCTTGGGTTATCCTTGGACTTCCACCGTGCATCATAGGATCAGTTCCTGAGGAAGGAAAAAGAACATTCTAGAATATTACCCAGGAAGTTTCAAGGAAAAAAAACCAACTTGTTTCCTTCTCAACAATTTAATGTGCTTTGAAGATGGCTAGGTTAGGAAACATATCAAAATGTTCCATGTTCTGGAATATTTCTTTTATTTTTTTCCCTATAGAGCTTCAAAGTTAATAAGAATCAGTGTGATATGTTAGAAAGAACATTGGACATGGAGTCAAGATACAGAGTTGGAGTCCCAGCTCTGCTACTCATTGCCCATGTGATATTAGACAAGCCACTTAACCTCTATGATCTTTAGTTTTCACATCTATGAAATGTGAATAATAGCAGTACTTACACTCCTCATCTTCCTTGATTGTTGTGAAAGAGATATCACATAGCCAGACCCAATGGCACATGCCAATAATCCAAAATTAATGGGGAAGCTGTGGCTGGCAGATCTCTCGAGCTTGGGAGTCATGAACTGTAGTGGGCTATGATGATGTGGCCCCTGCACTATGTGTGGCATTAATACGGCTGGCTTCTTGAGGGGTGAACCTGCCCAGGTCAGACACAGGGTAGGTTAAAGCTTCCATGATGATGAGTAGTGGGATCAGGCCTGGGAGTAGCCCTTGCATTTTCAACCTGGACAAAGTGAGGAAAAGGAAGGGAAGGGAAGGGAAGGGAAGGGAAGGGAAGGGAAGGGAAGGGAAGGGAAGGGAAGGGAAGGGAAGGGAAGGGAAGGGAAGGGAAGGGAAGGG
>CM053625.1:103138567-103143567 GCA_028646595.1 Phalanger gymnotis
TAGGGAGAGAAATGTCCAGGTTTTAAGCATATTTTGCACATGATGAGTGCTTAATAAAATGTTTATTAAATTAAATTGAAGTTGAGCCCCAAAGTCATCTTCTGGCAATCTAGGGCCTTCTCTCTCTTGACGTATGACAATTTAATTCCCTTAGAAAATGGTATACGGCCTAGATAATTAAATTCTAATCTGCATTTTATAGACAACAGGGTTGAATCTCAAAGAAGGGAGAAGCAATGTGGGCCTGGGTAGTCAGGGAAGGCTTCCTGGAGGATGTTGGGATTTGCATTGGGGTCTTGAAGGGTGAGTAAGACTTGCATAGAAGGAGAGGAGGAAGAAGGTATGAGTGAAGATACAGAGGAAGAAATGAATACAGCACATACTTGTGGGGGTGGGGCAAGTAAGCACAAGATTATAAATTTAGAGTTGGGGAGAGTCTTATAAATCATCTTGTTCTCTTCTTTTGTAGACAAGAAACCTGGGTCCAAAAAAAGGGAAGTGGCTTGCTTGAGGTCACGCAGGTGGCCATGCCAGAAGGTGAACTCACATTCAGTGCTTTTTTCACTGAGGGCAGTAAGGAGACTTTTCCAATTGGATTAGAAGGTTCATGTTGGAAAATTAATTAGTGAATCAATATTCATTCATTAGATAGGGTTGGACAGGCAGGATGAATGTTTATATTATTGAATATTTTGAATATTAGATTGAGGGGTTTAGATTTGTTTTAAAAGGCAATGGTAGGTCACTATAGGTTCTAGAGTAGGGGAATGACATTCTGCAAATGGTTTCAAGATTTGCTTATAGTTCTGGTAGAATCTGAAAGAAGGGAAGAGAATAAATTTTTATATAGTACCTACCACATGCCAAGCACTTTACAAATCTTATCTCATTTGATCCTCACAAGAACCCTATGAAGCAGGTGCTGTCATTATTCTCATTTTACAGTTGAAGAAACTGAGGCAGACAGAGGTTGAATGACTTGCCTGGGGTCACAAAGCTAGTTAGTGTCTTGAATTCCAGTCTTCCTGATTTCAGACCCAGCAGTCTAGCCACTGTGCCACCTAGCTGCCTCAGCTAGTTGCAAGAAAGGAAGGGGTGTGCCTTCCCCCCTCCCTTGTCTCTTCTATCACCAATCCACCCTCACTTCTCCCAGTGAAATAGAGAAACCTCCATTCTTTCCCTTCCCTCCATAAAGATTTTCAGCTCTGCCCCATGGGTACCATACTGAACCCAACAGGCACATTAGGTCAGCCTTAGACAGAGCAGGATGGTCTGAGGAGTTGCTAAGCAGAGGGTGAGTTGTATATCTTCCCAGAAAGACAAAAAGAGCTCATTTCATCTAATTGCTCATGGAGAATTATGCATATTTGTAAACCGTGAACACAGGGAAAAAATGAGTGGTGCTGGGGAGAGGGGAGAAAGTGAGTATCAGGGAGAATGAGAAAGAGAATCAGGGTGATTTGGATAGGTTCTGTCCCCATCTGCCACCACCCACTCTGCACAACTACCTGAAGTAGTAATAACAGGAACGGATTGCCCACACTTGTGTAATACTTAGAATTTCCTCCAAGATCAGTGATCTAATGAATGTGGTTTTTCAGAGGTACCATATTTCCCCATGTATAAGATGCACCTTAATTTTGGGGCCTGAAATTTGAAAAAAAAATACATTACATAAAGTTATTGAACTCAAGTTTTATTCATCTGCTCATAGCTTTCAGGCATCTTTTGGGCAAGTCTGGTGCATGTACGCATACTTAGTCCATTCCGTTTCATGAACCTGAAGCATCAGTTGTATCCTTTGAAATCAGTAACTTTTTTCATCAGCAATTCTTCTTGCCTCATCCTGAACCATCTTTGTGGACACGGGAATTCCAATTGCCCTTTGCTCTTCAATCCATATCTTCAATTCCCTCTCTAAATCGGGCCATTTTGCTGACTTGGCTCTCATGGCCTTCTTCTGCCATGGAATTTTCAGTAGAGCTTCTTCTTCCCATAGCGAGTCTCGGATTGTTTTCTCAGTTGAAGGAGGACCAAACTTACATTCAGCAGCACCATTTCCCTTCACTTTTGCAAACTGGATCACTTTTAACTTGAATTCAGCACTGTACGAAAATCTTTTCTGAACCATTTTTGGGCAGAAGGTGCCAAAATGTAATCTAATATACCTTTAGCAAATGTGAAACAATGAGTTCAAAGGCAACAAGTGTGAAAAAGGGGGAAGTGCAAGTAAAAAAATCTACAACCACTGTATAAGACGCACCCAGTTTTTAGACCCCAAATTTTTCGGAAAAGGGTGCGTCTTATACATGGGAAAATGACAAAGACAAAAAAAAGTTCAACAAAACCAACTAATACGTCAACCAAGCTCAATATTATACTTAATGTTCGACAGCCATTGTCCCCACCTTAGCAAAGGAGGGACTGTGTCTCCATTATTTAGAGCCAAGCTTGGTCAGTATAATTTCACAGCACTGAGTTTTGATTTGTTGGTATGGTTCCATTTACTTTGTTGTAGTCATTGTATATGTTATTTTTGTGGTTCTTTCTTCACTGAGTAAGTGCCTGTGTCTACCCTATAATATGCTTCATCTAAATGAAATGGCAAAGTAGATTTAGAACCCAAGTCTCTGACCCTGTCTTAGGGCTTTTCTATTAGAACCAATAAGGAGAAAGATAGAAGAAATGGGGAAAAGAAAAATGATACATAAAGAAAAGAGCAGGAAGTACCATCTTGGGATGCTTTTGGCAGCTATAGACCTTCCAAAAATTACTTACCTCATCTCCATGCAACCCCACCTCAAGCCCTGATGGCTGGAATTATTCCATGTTGAAGAAGTAGAAGACCACCAGGGAAGCACCTGAAATTCTGTGGACAGCTTGTTTGGTAAGTGATGAGGGAGAAAACCCAACCCCCAAACTCCTAAGTGGGTACAGACTAAGGAGTGAAGACACAAAAAGAGAGAAGCAGACTCAGAGACAGGGAGAACAGGAGGAAGAAGTTTCTATTGGCAGCTGTGGAGAGAGGATTTTAGAGGTTCTACCCTTTCCAAACAGTGAAGCAATCAAAAAGCTTTCGTTAAATGCTTACTATGTTAATATGTTAAACTCACTGATGTTATTATGTTAAATGTTTCCACTCCTAACTACCCGGACTTCCTCTCCTCATCCTGCAGATGCCTTCCCTCTGAGGCCCTCTCTCCTGATTAATGAACCCCTAGCCTGGACCAACATTTCAGGAAGCACTCGGACAATGCTCACTTCACTCTCAATTCCATTTCTCATTCTCTAGACTTCTCTAGAGTAGCCTTTCTCTCTTGCGGGAACCCAGCCCCATCCTACCTTCCAGCATTCCTCTATGTGTTGTCTTTCTCCATTACAGTATAAGCTCCTTGAAGGCAGAGATTTTGCCTGTATTCATAGCCAAGAAAGAAAGGCCATAAATAGTAGCTACTCTTGAGGATTATGGTGCCTGGCACATAGTAAAGTGCTCAATAAATATACTGTCTATCCATCTGTATCTATCTATCTATCTATCTATCTATCTATCTATCTATCTATCTATCTATCTTTCCACCTATCTGTCTGTATTTCTATCTATCCACCTACCAGTTACCAGGCTAAACATTGGTGATTCAAAGAAAGGTAAAAGCAGGTCCTTCCTTCAACAGGTAAACACCTAGGAGAGACGACATGTAAATAACCAGGTACATAAAACATCTGTCTGGAGTAGGTAGGAGGTCACCCCAGAGGGGAAGACAGTAGCAGTTGCGGGAAAGGGAGTAGAAAGGGCCTCCTGCAGAAGGTGGACAAATGAATAACTGAGGAAATGGGGTGACCACATTGGTGAGAGGGATATTGCATCTGTGGAGAAAACTGATAGAACCATTTCAGCTGGCACAGCAGAAACCATTTGGGTAAAAATTAAAGACAATAAAAGGCAGTAATGTGATTCTTAACTGTTGCTATAGACCTTCAGGGCAGTTAGAGAAAGTAAATTAGGAAATGTTTTCAGAGATGAGCTGGTTTCCAAGCAGGGATTGGGAGGGTTGCATTAGAAAAACTGGAGGTGGGGGCAGGGAGCAGAGAGAGGAGGATACTAGGGAAGAGAATAGACTAAGTATAAGTTTGGATTCGTTCCCCTTACCGTCGGACCCCATATAGTACCCCATTTTGGGAAGAACCTATTGCTCTGTGATCCACAAGGAGATTCAACATTCAACACAAGGAGATTCATTCATTCAACAAAATTTTTTGGGAGCTTCTTCTATGCAGGGCACCATGGAGAAATACAAAAAGTCCCTGGCTTCATGGAGATTACTATCTAGTAGAGAGATAAGACATGAATACAAAACACAAGATACGGGGTTACAAGGTAAGGATATTGGAGAGTTACAGAAATGTGCTTTGGGAGATCCCAGGCGGAATGGTCATTGCTAACAAGGGAGATCAGAGAAGATGAGCAGATGATGAACAGAAAAGGAAATGACATCTGAAAATACCAGGTGAGTAGCCAAACAACAGAGCTGGGTGCAAAGAAGAGACTTCTTCTAACACACACACACACACACACACACACACACACATACGCATGCACGCACAATGACACATGGTCATCTTCCTTCTATCCAAATCCCACTGGAGAGGAAGCATGAGACAGTGAAAAGAACCATCAGTCAGTCAATAAACATTTGTTATGCACCTACTATGTTCCAGGTACCATGCTAAGAGCTGAGCATACGAAGGCCAAAGACAGTTCCTATTCTCAAGGAGAACTCTGGCTGTAGATTCAGAGGACCTCAGAGAGAGTCTCAGTTCTACCATTTGGTATTTGTGTGTCTTTGGGCACTTGCCCTCTCTGGGTCAGTTTCTTCACCTATAAAACGAGAGGGTGGGGTAGATCACCTTTGAGGCCTCAGCTCTCAATACATTGTCCCATGTTCCATTGATCCTTTCTTCAAGGATCTTTCTCCTCATCTCCTCCAGGAAAGCTTCTCTGA
>CM053625.1:103148567-103183460 GCA_028646595.1 Phalanger gymnotis
GCCTAGGGATCAAGGAATCATAAGTCTTGAGTTACACGGGCCTGTAGAGATCATCTAATCCAACGCCACCCCCCTCACTTTATAGATGGGGAAAGTAAGGCCCATAAACAGAAATGTGCTGGGGCCAGCTTATTCCAGCTTGCAAGAGCTGATTGCTAAATTTTAAGTGTGAGCATTTCATACTTCTGAAATCAGCAAATGCTACAAATCAGGGCTTAGTTGATAATTTTGTTGATTTTTAGGCTTAAGAAAATTATAAAGAAAGTGTTACTAATGTAGATTAGATTTAAAAGTGTATTTCTTATAATCGTTTTTTTTCCTTAGAGAGCCGGTTGTTAAACATTTACCAGCATACCGCTGCCCATAGAGGTTAAGTAACTTTGCTAATGTCACATAGGTAATGAGTAGCAGAGCTAAGATTCAAATTTACAACCCTTGACTCCAAATTCTGCCCTCTTTCTATAGCACCATTTTGCTCGATAGCAATCTCTTGGTTTGGCCATTCTAGCGACCAGTAAGGAATCTTGGCTAACAAAGGGGTCCTCCATCACTTCTCCACACTTAGGGCACCAGCTGGCCTTATTATTGGGAATCAATTTTATCATCATCATCAAATACCTTTCATTAAGGACCTAATTGTACATGGTGTCTTACGACAAAAACAATACCTATCTGGTCTCCCCTTCTTGACACTTATAAGCTAAGACAAATCCACCAGACAGTAGGACAGACTATTATTCTCCACCTCGCTGACTGTTTATTTGTTGGGCTGTTAGGCAAAAGAATGGACTAGTAGCATTAAAACATTCATGAATGGTGCTTAAAGTTCTATTTCTCTTCCCCCAACGAAGTATCCAATCAATAAAACCTTTTTTTATTATTTTATTCATCCAACAAACATTTGCTAGATGCCTATGACATAAACAGGCTTCTTCCAGGTTCTGAAAGAGGTTCCTGTCTTCGAGGAGTTAAGAGCCCTACACCAACAACTACAATGCAAAAGTGGAGTCAGTGCCTAAGGAAGTTTATTTGAAATCCTTCAATGGTAAGGTTTTGTAGAAGTCCTATAAGAAGAGAAGGACAAAGAAGAATATTAGAAAAAATGAGATAGGAGGCTTTGTTGTTCTTGAATTGTCTTTCAGTCATGTCTGACTCTTCATGGCCCCATTTGGGGTTTTCTTGGCAAGGATACTGGAGTGGTTTGCCATTTCCTTCTCCAGCTCATTTTGCAGATGAGGAAACTGAAGCAAAGAGGACTAAGTGACTTGCCCAGGATTACACAGCTAGTAAGTGTCTGAAGCTGGATTTGAATTCAAAACCCAATAAATTCAAATTCAACAGATAATTATGAAGGTGCTTTCTCTGCACAGAGTACTGTGCTAGGTACTGGGGATGATGTAAAATGAACTCTACCTGAAAATATTAAAATGTCATTGTCCCTGATCTCATAAAGCTTCACAGGGAAAAAGACAAGGAAGAGAACAGAAAAAGAGGGGGAAAGAAAAAAAAGAGGAGATAAAGGAAGAGCCCCTTGTAGATGAAAGCTTTGACCGTTTTGTACCCAGTCTGGTATGATAGAGTCAGAACTGTACTGGAGCCAGCTCAAAACTGTTCAAGAAAGACAATTGTTAAATGTTCAGTGAAAGCAATTACATGTCTGACATTGGCAAAGTCTACAAACCAGGGCTTGATTTATTGTTTTGATGACTGTTTAAACTTAAGAAAATGATGTGGAAAATGTTAATAATGCAGATCAAATTCAAAAGTGTATTGTGGGTACACTTTTCCACCCTAGAGAGCCCATTGTTAAATATTTGCCAGCACAGAAAGTGAAACAAGGTTTCACGAACACATTTTCAGAACCAATGGCTTGTCTTAAACTGACAATCAGCTCTAGGAAGACATATATACTGAGGCAAGAATCATCACTGTTCACATATATGCACATATATGCACATGTGTGTACATATATGTGTATGTGCATGTATGTGCATATACACACATATATGTATGTATGTATGTATTTGGAATCCTTACAGTCCTAGAGCTGAAAGGGAAACTCAAGGGACTAAGTGGCTCAATCCCAGCCACCCCCTAATATACCCAACCTCCTCACCATACAAGGGAAACACAAAGTCACAGCAAGACTAGGGAGAGTTCTAGGTAATCCAGACAATCAACTCATAATTATTCATGAATAGATAGAAAGACAGATAGAGACAGATGAATAAACAAATAAATAACTAAATGAACAAACAAGATGAGAGAGGGAGGAAGAGAGAGAGGGAGGGAGGAAGAAAGGGAAGGAGGGAGGGAGGGAGGGGAGAGAGAGAGAGAGAGAGAGAGAGAGAGAGAGAGAGAGGGAGACAGAAAGGAGGGAGGGAGAGACAGAGAGGAGAGAGAGACAGAGACAACAGAGACAGAGACAAAGAGATAGAGAGACAGAGAGAGGGAGGGGGAGAGAGACAGAGAGAGAGAGAAACAGAGAGAGAGAGAGAGAGAGAGAGAGAGAGAGAGAGAAGGAGAGAGAAACAGAGACAGACAGACAGAGAGAGAGAGAATGTGTATGTATGTCAGAGTCCAAGGCTGTTCTGTGGATTACTGATGGTGCTCCAAAGTCCTCCTTGCCCACCAATCTTAAGGTTATAGACTTCAAAGCTGGGGCAAGATGGGATCAGCATTGGTCAGGGAGAGAAGTAAGGGCCTTAGTATTTGTGGATGCATATGTAGGTATGTGCATGTACTTCCAATGACATTTCAGCCTCTGCTCCCTATCACCTACCCTTGTTTTCCTCTACATTTAGGCAGCCAGGTGGCACAGTGGTTGGAATGCTGAACCTGGAGTCAGGAAGACCTGAGTTCGAATGGGGCCTCAGCCTCTTAGTAGTTGTGTGACGCTAAGCAAGTCATTTAGCCCCTGTTTGCCTCAGTTTCCCCAACCGTAAAATAGGGATAATAACGGTATTTACCTCCCAGAATTATTGTGATATTCGTTAACATGCTTAGCACAGTGCCTGGCATGCAGTAGGTGCTATTTAGACATTTATTCCTTTGCCTATTCAGTCCCCTCCCTACAGTAGCATAGATAATTGGGAGTTAATATTCCATTTTTTTACCAATTGAAAAACAACCAGGGCACTATTATGCTAGTTGTGTGAGGGTGGGGCAGGGATCTAGGGTTTCTGTAAAACAATCCCTGCCCTTGGGGAGTTTCCAGTCTCACCGACCCAGCCAGCAATAATACTTAATATCATATGCTAAGTGCTTTGTAGAGCTGCAGAACACAATGTTCAACTAAACTTTCCTCTTTAGGATTCTCCAACCTGAGAGAAAGACGAGAGAAAGAGAAAGAAGAATGGAAAAAAGAGAAGAGATTTCATAGTGCAGTGAAAAGAACACTGAACACAGAGTCACAAGACCAAAGTTCAAATCCCAGCTCAGTCACTTACTGGCTGTGTGACCCCAGGCAAGTCTATGAACCTCTCTGGGCCTGTGTTTCCTTATTTGTAACAGGAGAGGATTGGACTAGACAGAAGGCTTCTAAAATCTCTTCCAGGTCTAGAGCAATGAGGCTATGGGGGTAGAAAAAGGAGAAAAGGGAATCAGAAGTCGAAGATAAGAAGGGAAAAGGAGAAGGATCTTGTTCCCTGCTAGAATGGCACTCACACAGCAGGGTTGGAAGCCACAAGATTTTCCAGATAGTCCACAAGATATTTAATTATGCTAGTGGACCGGGCCTCTATACTCTCATGAAAGGGAACCCCCTCAGGACCTGGCCCCCTGTGGATGAGGCCAGATGGCTTGGAGAGGGCATCTCCCAGAGAGCTCAGAAGCATCAGAGATGCCGTCCCATGAATCGTGCCAGCACAGAGCCGCACGGTGACTCATTCCCAGGCACCTGGTGACTCAGAGTGTTTCAGGGCCCTGAACGTAGTGCTGCTAGCTTTCAGAAATCAAAAGATTTCTTCCTTTCATTTACTTCAGTTAGCACTTAAGTGTTTATGGGATCTTAGGCCTAGAGCCGGCACCTAACCCCCAACCCCTCCATCTTACAGAGGAGGTCAAATGACGTGCCAGAGGTGAGATTTGAACTCACAACTTTTGACTCTGGGACTACTGATCCTGGTACCAAATTGTAATGTTTGCCATCAATTCCCTGACCCAAATCCTAACATTTCCTAAAAGGAAGAGCTATAAGTTAGGGCAGATGGAATACAAAGTGGGATGGGATGGGTAGTTGTGATGCACCAGAATTTTCTCCCCTTAAAAAACTGTAGCACACTGGCACCCAGGTTCTGGGTTAGGAGCTGGAGGTACAAAGATTAGAATGAAACAATCCCCACCCACAAGAAGCCAACATTCCAGTGAGGGAAGACGACACATATGTAGATAAGTACAGAATAGAGAGAAGGCAAATACGAGGTAATACAGGAAGAGGAATCCAGCCCAGGTTCTGCCACCAATTTGCTGAACATCATCTCTAACCTCATCTGTAAAATAGAGGGGAATAATTCATGCCTTTCCTTTTTCACTATTATGCTCTTAGATCAAATGCAAGAAAATATATGTGAAATCAACTTGGAAAAACTAATGGCTTTGCACAAAAGTCGGGTCATTAAAAGCACCTAAAAAATGAAAGGCAGAAGCCCAAGGGATTGGGCATAGACAGCAGGGGAGAACAGAGTACTCCACCTGCTTGAGGGCTGTAGTAAATCTCTCCACAATAATCTCCAAACCACCCATTGAAAGCTAGGCTCAGCTCAAGCAAGAGGCTGCTGGAATAAAGTTTCCTATAGGACTTTAGGCAGGTACTTTAGGCGTACTTTAGGTCTCGGGTCAGGAAGATCTGAGTTCAAACCCAGCCGGCCCGCAGGCACTTAATAGCTGCATGACCCTGGGCAAGTCACTTAACCCTGTTCACCTCGGTTCCTCATCTGTAAAATGGGGGCATGCTGGAGAAGGAAATGGCAAACCACTGCAGTGTCTTTGGCAAGAAAACCCTATGGACAAGTCCGGGGGGCCACAAAGGGTTGGGTGCAGTTGAATAACGACAACATGTCACCTTAGCCAACCTTTTTCTGGGCTTCAGTTTCACCCTCTGTAAAATGAGAGGGTTTAAGGGCAGGTAGGTGGCATAGTGGATAGAGCACCAGCCCTGAAATCAGAAGGACCTGAGTTCAAATTCAGCCTCAGGCATTTATAAGTTGTGTGATCTGGACAAGTCATTTAACCCTGATTGCCTCCAAAAAAATGAAATTTTTTTTTTTAATGCAGGGTTTTGACTAGATGATCTTGAAGTCCTTTTCAGCTCTATAATGCGATGACTCTATGCAGTCTCGTTCCCAGGCATGGCTCTGCAACCTGAAAGAGGAGTGTGTGGGAAGAATAATTGAGAGAGGGGCAGGGGCTCCCCTTATCTTTAGTGTGTGGTGCCTAGATCATTACCTGGCAATGCCTTTTGATGGGCCCCTTCTGAAGCATGCCAGATTCCATCCAGCCCACGACTAGAAAACCCCTCCGCCAGTAGGCACCTCCTGCTCCCCCACACTGTGTTCTCCCTCTGCACCCGAGACGCTGAATGTGGGAGGAAGAATCCAGAAGGGAGCTCCTAATATTGGAACTTGAGAGAATATGGTAACCCAAACACTGGGGAGAGAAGGAAGCTTTGGCTGGGGTTGGGTTTTATCTTCAGGTTGGAAAAACGCTAATAATTTTTCCTCTCTCTCTTTCTCTCTTTTTTTAAGCATAAAAGGTAAAGAATATTACTATGATTCTCATCCTTCTTTTGACAGGTATATGATAATAGGATGGTTTTATGTCTACAAAGGTCAGGTATAAAAATTCACAACCCTCTCCACAAATATATGCAGCAGGAATATAAAGATCTAAGAAAAAAACAAATAAGGAATATTCTCTGGGTTTTCCAATTTACTGAGACCCTTTTTATGTTCTCTGTTAAGTCCTGCTCTAATTTATGCAGCAGGAGAGCAGGGATGACTCAAAACAAGGGGGATTTTATCTTTAAATGCTCCAAACCATAATGTATGCCACCCACTCCCCCACCCAAATCCCAACATTTCCTAAAATGAGGAGCTATAAATTAGGTCAGATGGGCTGCAAAATGGGATGAGAGGTTCTGATGCACCAAAATTTTCTCCCCTGGGAAGTATTGAGTCCTGAGCCCCCATTCCAGCAGTGGGGAGAGGGAACAAGCATTTATTAAGTACCTACTATGTGCCAGGCACTTGGCTAAGCACCTTATGAATACCTCATCTGATCTTCACAACAACCTTGTTAGGTAGGTGCTATTATTATCTTCATTTTACAGTTGAGGACACAGAGGCAAGCAGGCTTTAAGTGACTTGCCCAGCAGCACACAGCTAGCAAATATCTGAGGCTAGATTTGAATGCAGGCTCAGCTCTCTATCCTCTGTGCCACCTAATAGCAACAGAAGAGATTAGGAAATATTTTCTCCATCCCACAGGATCATATCTTCATGGACAGATCTTCCATCTTTCTGTCCATCAACTGCACTCCTCTGTACATGTGACCTAGACCAGACTCTTTCAAAGTTCACCAGGTATGCTGACTAGTTGGCTAGTATGAAGGAGGAGGCCATCCTTCACAAAATAGATACAAGGTAAACAAAGTAGTAATGGGAAGAGTAATCTAGCTGCCTGGCTTTCCCACAAAAAATTGGGATGTTGGGAGGAAAGAAGACTGAAAAAGTTAAAAGCACAATATAAGATCACAGATTTTGAACTGCAAGTGGTTTTCCAACCCACCATGCCTATTGCCCACATTTTACAGAGGAAGAAACTGAGACCCAAAGAGAAGACATGCCTGGCCTGAGATCACACAAGGAGTTCAGTAGAGTCAAGATCCCAGCTGAAATAGTGATTCTAAATCCGTTCTTCTGTCCCTTGCACCCCAGCTTGCCTCTTCGTATGAAATGAAGGGCTTATTATTTCAAGTACTTTAACATACATTACCCCACGTGCACTTTGCCCTCCCTTCCCTCTTCTTCCTCACCCTCACGAAACCACCAAAGCTAGTATAGCAGATATTATTAAACCCATCATCTTAAAGAGGAAACGGAAGCTCTCAAAGAGGTTAGATAACGTGCCTAGAGTCACACAGGAAGTTATGGGAGGACTCTAATCAAAATGTATTGGAGCCAGCTTAAATTAGCTCAAGAGAGTACATTGTTAAATTCTCAATACGAACATTTCATTACGAGCATCTACACCTTCAAAATAAACAAACCCTACAAATCAGGCCTTGGTTTATTGTTTTATTGGTTGTCTAGACTTCGGAAAGTGATGGAAAAGATGTTGGTACTGCCAATTAAACTTGAAAGTGTGTTATATGAGAATATCTATAGCAACTCTTTTGGAAATCGAAGGGATGCCAATCAACTGGGGAGTGGCTAAACAAACTACGCTATACGATTATGATGGAATATTGTCATGGAATATAAGAAATGGCAAGCAGGATGATTTCAGAAAAACTTGGAAAGACTTACGTGAACTGAGGCAAAATGAAGGGAGCAGAACCAAAAGAATGTTGTATATAGTAACAGCAATATTGTACAATGGAGAATTGTGAATGACTTAGCTATTCTCAGCAATATAATGATCCAAGAAAATCCCAAAGGACTAATGATGAAGCATACTATCTGCCTCCAGAGAAAGAACTGATATTGTCTGAATACAGACTGAAGCACACTATTTTTCACTTTCTTTCATTCTTTTTTTTAAATTTGAGTTTTCTTGTACAAGATGACTAATATGGAAATGTTTGATATGACTGCACATGTGTAACCTATATCTGATGGCTTACTGTCTTAGGGAGGGGGAGAGGAAGGAGCAAAGGAAGGAGGAATAGAATTTGGAACTCAAATTTTTTTTAAATGTGAAAAAAAGTTGTTTTAACATGTAATTGGGGATTGTTGTATTCCATTACAGTCATATACCACCATTTGTTTGGCCATTCCCTGATTGTAAGGCATCCTCTCGATTTGCAATTCTCAGCCACCACAGAAAGAGCTGCTATAAGTATTTTTGTACACATGGGTCCTTTTCCCTTTTTCTGATGTCTTTGGGACATAGACATAGCAGTGGTATTGCTGAGTCAGCAGTAAGCATTTATTAAGTGTATCAAGCATTGTGCTAAACACTGGGGATATAAATACAAGTAGAAAGGAAGGCATTCCCTGCCCTCAAGGACCTTACATTCTAACAGAGGGTAGATGATGCCTAAAAAGAAGCTGAAGAGGGGGAGAGGAAGAAGACATGGGGGTATCAGGCTCTGGGGCATGGTAGACAAAGTCCTGTGGAAAGCCAGGACTGCCCCCTGAGTAAGAAGGAAGACATGATAGGCCTGGCTGTTTTTCCTTAAAATGGAGATCCTAGGAGGAACCAACCAATCAGAGGGGAAGGAGAGTACTTCCGATGTGAATGATAGTTCAATGCGGATTGAGTTTCTAGGGTGAAAAAATTTCTGTGGCACGGTTAAAAAAAGGTCCAGAGAGTCAGGAATGCAACCTGGACTTTCTAATGTATAAGATCCAAAAGGGCAGGAACCAAGTGCTATTCATCATTGTATCTCTCATAGCACCACTCACAGGGCTTTTGCGTATGCTCACTAAATGTCAGACGAATGACTAAATGATTTGAAGTCCCACGCTGCACTGCTCATCTCCTATTGCTGGGCCCCCAACAGGTGGCTAATAAATGCTAATTTATTTGCATAGGTGCTCTTTCGCATATTCCAAACATCTTTCTTTTTTTAAAATAATAACATTCTATAGATGATCAACTCTGTGGTTCACTATGATAACTAGATCCTTTTCTGCCAGGATTTCGCATTGCTAACTATTCCTATCCTGAAGCTGTGTCCTTGGCTTTTCTACTGTAGTTCCAGTCTCAAGAAAAAAAATTTCGTTGTTATCACTGAGTCGTTTCAGTCACATCTGACTCTTTGTGACCCCGTTTGTGGTTTTCTTGGAGAAGATACTAGAGTGGCTTGTCATTTCTTTCTCCATCTTATTTTACAGATGAGGAAACTGAGGCAAATAGTCTGAGTGACTTGATCAGGGCCACACAGCTAGCAAATGTTTGAGGCTAGATTTGAATTCAGGAAGATGTCTTACTAACGCCCGGCCTCACATTCTATCCACTGCACCACCTGGCCGCCTCAAGGAAAAATAGCATATACTTAACGAGGTTTTCAGACTCTTAATAAGGCCATGGGCCTTAATTAGACCATGGGCCCTAGTTGGAATAGTTATTTCTCATCTCCTAATAAGGCTGCCCTCGTACCTGACAGAACCAGATCACTAAATGTGCCCCACAGTTCTCACAAAGCCTTAGGAGAGTGACTCATTTGCAGCCTTTTGATCAAGTCATGTAGAATGCAATGCAGATACCACAGCCCAAGATTATTATTTTTCCAGGGACAGTGAAGGAGTGACCACGGCAGGCCTTCAACAGGCCATATGGCTATGTAATTCCCCACCATTGTGTGCACTCAAGTGTACACACGGACTCCTGGGAGTGCAGCACCAAAGAGGCCGACACATCTATTTTGGTGTCTGAGTCATCCCTTGAAAAGGGATGTACAGCTGACGACGTGCCCCATCCAGCTATTAATATGAAAACTGTAGCTTGTGGTGCCAAAGGAAGAAAGGGGAAAAATGTGTCTGGGAAAAAGCAGCCTGATTCAGTAGAAAAAGACTGCACTAGGAGCCAGGAAGACTGGGTTCTTACCAAGGCTCTGCCACTAACTCTTTGCAAGACCTTGGGATAAGGCATTTTGCTTCCAAAGGTCGCAATTTTCTCCTTTTATAAAATAGGTACTATATATCTCCTCTTTTTGCCTCCTGAGGGTGTTATAAGGATTAGAGTCCTCTACTAATTATAAGATATGAGAGACAAATTATAGAGAAATAAGTAGATAATTGAGGCGAGCTTGGTGCTGTAGAAAACCACTGGATTTGGCATCAATTCTGTGTTCAAATCCTGTTTCTTCTGGTCGATATGGTGTTTAACTTGGAATCAGGAAGACATAGGTTCACATCCCACCTCTGACATCTATTAGTTGTGTGACCCTGGGGAAGACACTTAGCCTCTCCACGTCCCAGTTTCCTCATCTCTAAGACGAGGGATTTGGACTCAAAAACCTCTAAAAAACTTCATTAGATCTTACCAGCCTCTGGAGCTATCATCCTCTATCTTTCCTCTCTTTCTTAGCCAAACACCTAGAAAAAGCTGTCTACATTAGCAGTCTCCACTTCCCTCCCCAGTCCTCAACCCTTTGTAGTCTGGCTTCTGATCTCATCCCTCAACTGAAGCTGCTCTCTTCAAAGTTAACCATGGCCTTTTAATTGCCAGATCAGATGGTCTTTTCTTCTTCCTCATCCTTCTCAACCTCTCTGCTTCATTTGACACTATTGACCATCTTCTCTTCCTAGACATTCTCTCCCTTCTGGGTCTTTGTGACTTTGGTTTCTCCTAACCCATCTCCTGTTTGTCTTACCCCTCCTTCTCAGTCTTCTCTGCTGAATCATCATCCATAGCATGTCCCTTAACTTTGAACGTTCCCCAAGGTTCTGTCCTAGGCCCTTTTCTTCTACTATACTCTATATATTTACCTGTCTGTCTGTCTGTATATCCGCATATGTATTCAAATTCACACTATTCAAAGTTATAATTATGTAAAATACAGTAATTGGTTGTAGCCCAATCTAAATATACAATATGAATTCTAATAATGTAATCACTTTGTGGAATTCATTATTTGTACTAATTGGGACCTAATTGTACAAAGTAGTTAAATATGAGAGAGAGAAAAGTTGAAAGAGTGAGGTGGACCATCACTGACGTTACTTCATTCTCCCAACCTGGCCTAAAGACCACCATGCTTAAGGTTCTAATGACTTTCTGTTCAATTTTTCCCTTACTGCCCTATCTCCCCTCAAGGCTTCATGCTAGGTCTTATGTGGGAAAAAATTCACCATAATAGACCTGATGGACCTGGAGGTAGGGAGACCTATGTCAAAATCTTGCATCAGATTAGCTTGAGACTCTAAACAAATTACTTAACCTCTCTATGCCTTAATCTCCTAGTTATAAAATGACCCAGTGATGTCTATAGGCTCTTCCAAATTAAAACCTATGATCCCATTATCTTGTTGCTTCATACATTACTACCCTATCTCAGTCTTTGAGGAAGCCTTTTCGAAGTCCCCTACTAGGAGAGAGAGAGAGAGAGAGAGAGAGAGAGAGAGAGAGAGAGAGAGAGGGCGAGCCATGCAAAATGCATGTAGTATATCACTATTAACACAATTGCATTGCCAATTTCCTGAAATTAAAGTAGTAGCAGCAAATTCTGAGGTGAGGGTTTCAAATTTGTTTCTTCAAAGAGGGATCACTCCAACCTTTCCAATGTGTTTCTTGACCTTCACATCCATAAAATAGGGACACTGATCCTATCATCCGAAGGTGCTTTGGGATCCCCATGAGGATATAAATAACATACCGTCTAATGATAATGATTGCTGTCAATATTAGGTACAGTAACTGTACTTTACAACCTCTTTGCACAATTACTGCACAGTGACTACTGTGTCTACATACTGATGCCAACAACAGGGTGATGGAAATGACCATGACTCTCTACCAGATGCCTTTTATGGAAGCCAGTGCACCGGCAAATTTCACCCATATTAACTCTGCTGCTTTTATACACAGTGCTAATTAAAATCCCTCCCATAAAAGTTGTTATCTCCCAGATGCTGTGTAAACAGTAAATATGCTGAAGAAATCCCCCTATTACAACACAGGAGTGTGTCAGTTTGTTTATTGTGAGAAACACAGTGAAGAGGGTGTGTAGAGTGTGTGTGTGTGTGTGTCTGTGTCTGTGTCTGTGTTTTCTATCACTATAGCCCTGCCAGTCTCATAATGCTCTGTTAGGCAGTCTAGGCAGGGCCTGGCATGACTATATCCATGACAAGGATAATTCATAGATTTCATAAGATTTAGAGTCGTAAAGAATCTTAAAAGTTCTTAAGTTGAGAGCATTATTTTATATGTGGGGAAACAGGTCCAGAGGGGGCAATGATTTGATGAAAGACACAAAGGTAATAAGTAGGGAAGCTGGGATTTGAACCTAGTTTCTGTGACTCCAGTGTTCTTTCCCTCCCCCTCCTATGCTCAAATGGATGGAGCTGTCTTCCTTTTTTTCCTGTTGTTTCAGTGTCTCTCATACCATAAGCCATCAAGAGATGTTTCTTTCCTTCCAATGTAAAAGTCAACTCTGTAGAATTAGAAGCAACAGATAAGAGTTAAGGAGGATAGGGGGCACGAGGAGACGGCAGCTGTGTTTTTATCCATTAAGTGGAATAACCATTGGGCTAGGAGTTAGGGGACTGTGTTTGAGTCCTAGCTTTTCAACCAACTCGCAGCAAGGTCTTATGCAAGTCATTCCCCTTCTTTGTGCCTCAGTTTCCTGCCCTATAAAATGAGTTGGTTGGACTAGATGGTCTCTGAGGTCCTTTCCGGCTGTGACATTCTACGGCACCATGACCATACACTTGTCTCTGTTGTCACACTCCGGCTCCACTCTTCTCCAGAGTGCTACACTGGAATGCTTAGGAGGACAGGCTATTCCCAGCTGCTCCATGTAGATAAACTTAGACATTGTCTTGGGTGTACTTCTTTTTATAACCATACACAAGAAACGTAGGTGACTGCAACAACGTGCCATAGAACGACAGTAAGACGGGGGCCGAGTCCTTGTATCATAAGCCCAAATAAAATGGGTATAAGATCCAGTGGGTTATTATTTTTAATAAGACCAGAGCATGTTATTAAAGAAATCATTTATAAACATTTAGAAAGGGAAATGGTGATTACTAAAAATCAGCAGAGCTTCTTCAAGTATGGATCATGTTAAATGAGCCTCATTTCCATTTGTGACAGAATTAGCAGGCAGATAAAACGGCACTGCATAAACATTGCATACCTGGATTTTGGAAGTCATTTGACAAAGATAGCAAGATGTTAACCAGATCAAAGGCGATGATATACGTAAAGTACTTTGCGAACCTTCAAGTGCTATGTAAAGTTAGGTATTACTCTCATCATCATCATCATCATCATCGTCATCATCATCGTCATCATCATCATCATCCTCTCGGTTACCTTATTTTTCCTCATCTTTTTTGATAGGGTTCAAATAGAAACCATTTGATCGAAGTGGCAAAGTAGATAAAGTAAGGAAGACCTGAATTTGAATTCTGCCCCAGACTTCTAGTAGCTGTGTGACTCTGAGCAAGTCACTTAACTTCTCTCAGCCTCAGTTTCTTCAACTGTAAAATGGGAATTAAAAATAGCACCTTCTTTATAGGATTGTTGTAAAGCTCCAATGAGCCAATGTAGATAAAGCGCTTTTCAAACCTTAAAACGCTATAGAAATGGTAGCTGTCACTACTGTTATCGAGTCACTATTCTACCATTATTCTTTTATTTTTAATTTCTGTAGACATGTACAAGTAGTTAAAATAACTGATTTTCATAAATGAATAAGAGTATTAGGACTTGTTTGCTATAGACTCATTGAAAGCATCTGTTGGACAACTCCAGTAGCAGTGATGGGCCTTTTATTTCATTAATGTTATATGAGTTTTTATTTAGACACCCTCTAGATCCACTATTGTCCACATTATTTCCCAAAAGAACGTGTTACAATTGTTATTCTACAAATGTTAGTTAGACTAAATATTTGCTTCCTTTTAAGCTTTGACTTCAAGATGCCAATAAGTCTCCTAACAGAGGGGGGGGGAGAGAGAAAGACAGAGACAGAGACAGAGAGACAGAGACAGAGACAGGGAGGGAGGGAGGGAAGGAGAGAGAGAGAGAGAAAGAGAGAGAGAGAAAGAGAGAGAGAGAGAGAGAGAGAGAAAGGTTAAAGAGAACATTTATTAAGCACTTATTGGTTACTACATGCCAGCATTGTGCTAATCACTGGGGATACAAATAAAGGCACACAAAGCAGTCCCTGCCTCTAAGGAGCTTACATTCTAATGGAGGAAGAAAGCATAAAATGGTACTAGAAAGCAGAGAGAAGAGTACAGAGAGATGGAATATGAAGAGGGTATGTTGAAGAAACTGCAAAAAGTGGTAGTGGTATGTTTCCTGGCAAGATAAGGCAAAAGATTCACCTATGAGAGCAAGGGGAGCCAAGGGTGGAATCCAAAGTTGTAGCAAGGTGAAGCTGTTCAGAGAGTGGGGCCAAGGCAAGCAGGCTTCTGAGAGTGGCAGTGATATGGAGATCTGTCTCTCAACGAGAGAAGGGAAAAGGCTTCAAGCCTTCTCTTTGATGGCCTTATGCTTGATGCATCTCGCCTAGAGAAGACTAAGATATTTCTAAGTATCATTCATCGATTCAATTTGACATCCAGACTCAAGATCAAAGCCTTTAGTCTCTATTCTTCTTTGACTCATATTAAGCATTTTACACTTATCAAGTCCAAATAACATTTTGATGTGACTGATGCATTAGCTGTTTAATCTGCTTTTCAAATTCATAGTTTGATGTCATCCACGTACATCAAATGATTAATATAATGCTTTGGTGTGACTCCTTCTTTGACTTGAAAGTCATATTCATTTCTCTTTAGGAGTTATGATAATATATTTAGAGCTAGATAGAATCATAGCAGGCTTTAATGACCTCCTTGGGAGATGCCATGTTTTATATAAATTGTTTTTGACATTATTGTATTGGTGGAATGTTTGAAAATACTGTTCTACGTGGATATCAACCATTCTAGCATTCTTACTAAGTTTGGAATGATTTTACAAATTTTCAATACATTACTGAGCCATGAGTGCAGAACTAAATCAAAGGCTTTGTATTAATCAATAAAGTTGGCAGAAATGCTATCTTTCTTTTGAGTGGATTATTCAATCAATAAGGATATCCTTTTGACACCCTTGGGACTTTCTAACACATCTCTTTTGCTTGTCAGCCAACATATTCTCTATTATTAGTTTTGTTTCGTTTTGTTGGAATTTTTTTTGGAGCAATACCAACTATGACTACTTGTGTATTTGATAAGGTTATTTGATATTTGATAAGGTTACAGGTGTTCTCATCTGTTAATTATGCCTTCTATTAAGAAAGATGGAATGAGGAACACTATTGTGCTATAAGAAATAATGAGCACGATGCTTGCAGAAAAACTGCAAAGACTTACATGAACTGATGCAAAGTGAAATGAATAGAACCAGGAGAACTTTGTATATAGTTATGGCAATATTGTACAACAATCACCTGTGAATGATTCAGCTATTCTCAGCAATACAAAGATCCAAGATAAGTCTGAAGGACTTACAATGAAAAATGTTGTCCACCTCCAGAGAAAAACTGATGCAATCTGAAAGCAGATTGAAGCGCACTGTTATTTCTCTTTGTTATTTTTTGACTGTTTCTTTTGCAACATGACTAATATGGAAATATATTTTGCATGACTGTACATGTATAACTTTTATCAAACTGTTTGCCTTCTCAATGATTACTAAGGGGAAGGAGGGTGGGAGAGAATTTGGAACTTAAAATTGTGGGAAAAATGAAAGTTAAAATTATTTTCACATATAATTGTGAAAAAATAAAATATTTTTAAAATTACAAAAAAAGAAAAATGGAATCAGGCTTGCATTAGAGAGGTAAAGTGCTTTGCTAGCAATTTATATATCACTATCAGGCATTCAAACCAATAATAATGGATATCATTTATACCTGCTCCTTTCTAATTTTGCAGAGAAGCTAGAATTTTAGTTATTTTGATGTAATTGTTCTGACATTCATTATATCAATGGTATGCAAGCTTTCTAGTTTTTGTTTGATTCAACATGTACTTTCCTTGTATTGGACTTCTTTTGGACATGGAGACAACCAGAAATTCTCCACATCCTCTTTAATCAGAGGTTCACTCTCTCCTTCCACTAATGTCTTTGCTTCTCAAGTCTTTATATTACACCTTTGGATTGGTATTGAATTGTTTATATTTATCTTCGTGCTGCTTTGAGTTTTTGTATTTCTTTAACTTTTTGACTTTTATTTTCAATAGTCAGTTAAATGCATTAAAAAATTTTGGCATACTTTTGTTCTGGGTCCTGTTATGCATATTTTGATTTTTGTTGCTTTTCATAGTATAGCTGGTGTTCAAATTTTCTGCTGCACATGTTGTTAAGATATCCATGTGCTCTTTTAACATATTCTCATAATTCTTCAACTGTGAAAAACCAAAGCTGCTTCAGTCATTGATGTTTACCATTAGGAGTATTCCTAGATACTTCCCATTTTCCTCCTATGATCTTCTCTGTAACAACAACTGAAGCATATAATATTATGTACAGGTCTTCAAATGTTTTTTAGGCCATGTCAAGTATTAGGGAAGTGGGCTTCTTTAATGATGATTATAACAACTACCAGCTTTTAAAAATTACCCACCAGGTTTCTTAGTTGTATTTGTGCCATCAAACTCAAAAAAGGTTTCTTGAAATTCCATTTAAAGTATGCCCATCTCCTTTTCAAAATCATTCAAGATATTAACTTCATTTTTGTCATCCAAGAGTTTGTATTATGTAGATTTTCCTTACTTTCAAGTTCTTCAGCTTTTCCCTCTTTAGATTTAAATAATCCATCAATTTCTGCATATGGCTTATTTAATGTCTTCTTGGGAATTAAGTTATTTTTTGTGATTGCTCTGAACTGAACTGAAATGGATTATTGTATAACTTGGAATTGAGAATATCATTGGCAATTGCAATATATAGATCTTGCTCATATTTGGTAAAATCTTTCCAATTTTGTTATTATTTAATACTAGAGCATAATAAACATTCATATCTTCAGTCCTTTTCATGATTTTGTGATTTGCCCACTTCACTGGTCAGTGCCTTCTGTACTGAAATATTTCCAACAAGTAAAGTACTGGGATTTCTGATTTGTTTCCAATGTATCCTATACTAGAACAAAAAGGACAGACACTTGATCCATTGGTTTCCATGTCAAATTGGTTATCACAACAGTTCTAAGTAGAATCAGACCATAACTTATGCTGCCCAATCTATTTATTAATTTCATTGCACTGGCTGGGATGCTAACCCAATTAGAGTCCAATTGGTCAACTTCTCAACTTCTCTTTTAGTCCTCTCAAATACTAGGGTGGACTAAGAGGATACCGAGTAGTTTCTACTATAGATCACTTTTACTGGCATTTCTTTGCTTTGTCAGTCACTTCCTCCTCCCAGAATAGAAGATGGGTTGGACTTTGAAGTGGCTATTATTATTGTTACTAATTATACAATAGTACCATTGGAATTGGTTGAATTGCAGGCACCAACAGTTAGATGTTAATCGGTTGATATTGACTTGGAGAGAGTTGTCTAAGACAGGGCTTCTTAAATTTTGTCCACTCACAATCCATTGGCATTGTATGGCCTGAGAGCATGTGCGGTACAAAGTGTGTATGCTTTGTGTTCAGAACCAAGACTGCAGTGAAGTTGTGTCATGCAACGCAGATAAGCACTGCCAGAAATACCTCATATTCATTATGTGTTTGATTTTTAATTAATTTTTGATCACTGCACTTTTACTGTTGCCAAATTTTTCATGACTCCATATGGAGTCACCGCCCACAGTTTAAGAAGTGCTGGTGTAGGAGACTATCTCAGAGATCTTCCCTTGATCTTGTGCTATTCAGTATGTTTATCAAAGACTTGAATAACAACAGGATAGTATGATTATTACATTTGCAGAAGAAATAGTTGGGGGAATAGTTAATGTTTGAGTGACAGAGTTACAGTCCAACATATCACAAGAGGAAGAACAAAAAGCCAAATTTAGTAAGACAAAAATTTAATAGGAATAAATATGAAATCTCACACTTAGGTTCAAAGAACTAACCGCACAAGCACAGGATGAAGGAGATATGGATAGATAAGAGATCATGAAGAAAACATGCAGGGTTTTGGCAGACTGCAGTTAAATATGAGTCAACAGTATGACATGGCCAAAAAAAGCTGATCCAGCCTTTGGTTCCATGATTGATGATGATGGTGGTGGTGGTGGTGATGATGATGATAATGGTGATGGTGATGATGATGATGATGATGATAGCATTGTGTGATAATAAAGGGATGGATTTGGTGTCAGGAAATCCTGGGTTCAAGTCTCAGCTCTCACATACACTGGCTTTGTGACCCTGGGCATATCATTTAACTTCTCAGTACTCTCTGAGACTTTAAGTTGCAAAAAAGTTACTGATCAACATAGGAAGAAGGAGCTTCTTCATTGGAAATTCCTTATATCGGTAAAGTCATAGTTCTGGACCAAAGAAAACCCCTACAAAATAATTATAATGACAATTGATGGCAGTGGTGGTGGTGGTGGTGGTGATGATGATGATGGTGGTGGTGGTGGTGGTGATGGTGATGATGATGATGATGATGATAATGGTGGTGGTGGTGGTGGTGATGGTGGTGATGGTGATGATGATGATGATGGTGGTGGTTGTGATGGTGGTGGTGGTGGTGATGGTGGTGATGGTGATGATGATGATGGTGGTGGTGGTGATGATGATGATGATGGTGGTGGTTGTGATGGTGGTGGTGGTGATGATGATGATGATGATGGTGGTGGTGGTGGTGGTTGTGATGGTGGTGGTGATGATGGTGATGGTGGTGATGATGATGATGGTGGTGATGATGATGATGATGGTGGTGGTTGTGATGGTGGTG
Organism: Phalanger gymnotis; assembly: GCA_028646595.1. Lineage (NCBI taxonomy): Eukaryota > Metazoa > Chordata > Mammalia > Diprotodontia > Phalangeridae > Phalanger > Phalanger gymnotis. The sequence goes on from CM053625.1 coordinate 103,167,378, forward strand.
GTGGTGATGATGATGATGATGGTGGTGGTTGTGATGGTGGTGGTGGTGATGATGATGATGATGATGATGATGGTGATAGTGGTGATGGTGGTGGTGGTGGTGGCGGTGGTGGTGATGGTGGTGAAAGATTCAGATCAAGCAAGGGAGGAAATAGTTCCTGAACTAGTGGACGATATTTAGAGTATTACCCTCATTTCTGAGGATCTCTGGCATCCCTCCAGAGGAAGGTAACCACAGGAAGGTGAGAGACCGGATATGATAGTATATGAGAAACAATTTAAGGAATTGGGAATTTTGGGTCCAGGTAAGACCGAGGAAATGTCTTTAGACTTGTTCCCAGAAGATAGAACTAGGTGGAAACAATGGAGGAAGGGAGTTTCAGAGTGAGGTTTAGGCTTGATATAAAGAAACATTTCCTAACAAGACTGTCCAAATGTGGAGTGGGCTACTTCTGGAAATGATGGGTTCTCCTTCATTAAGATCTTGATAAACAAATCGATTGACAACTTTTTATGGATTTTGTAATGGGGATAGGAAACTTTTTTTTGGGTACATGCTGGATCCCTTAATTGCCTATCTAATGGTATTTTCTTAATCTTCGTCCTTCTGGATCACTCTAGAAATTTTAATATTATTGATCACCCTCTGCTCCTTGAAACTCTTCTCTCTAGGTTTCCATGACATTGGGTTTTTTTCCTGGTTCTCCTACCTATCTGATGGCTCCTTCTCAGTCTCTTTTGCAAGATCTTCATTCAGACTGTGCCTGATAATGGTCAGTTTTCCCCCCAGACTCTTTCCTGGGCTCTCTTTTCTTCTTCCTCTATACTATCTTGCTTGGTGATCTCTGCAGTTCCCTTATATTCAATTATCATCTACATCAGGGCTGTCCAATCTTAGTTTTTATTGAAACAGTAGACAATATGTTTTGATTTGCCATTTATTTAGAGCTCTGTGGTAGCTCAGCTTTGTTTACTAAAGCATCTATGTAAATTTTTATGCTTGTAGATGGGACACATAAATCACACTGTGGGCCGGCCGCATTTTGGACAGCCCTGCTCTACCTGAATATGGTTAGCACACCTATTTATCCAGCTCTAACTTCTCCCCTGACCTTCAGTCTCACATTTCTTTCTATTGGACGTATCAAACTAGATTTCTCATAGACATCTATGAGATAAATTCAACACGTCCGCAGTTGAACCCATCATCTTTTCCCCCCTCATCCAAACATCTCTATTACCATCAAGGGCACCACTGCCCTCTGGGGCACCCTCATTTTCACTCACACCCCCTCCCCATATCCAATCTGTTGCCAAGTCCTGGGACTTGCTAGTTTCTGAACATCTCATACACATTCCCTTCTCTCTCCTGACACAGCCATCTTCCTAGTGTAGTCTCTTATCACCTCATACCTATGCTATTGCAACAGTCTGGTGGTTGGTGTTCTTGCCTCATGTCTCTCTCCATTCCAGTCCATCTTCTGGTCAGCTATTCAATAAATCCCAGGAGCTCCCTATTCCTTCTAGGATTTAATATAAACCCTATTTAGCTTTTAAAAGGCTTTCACAAGCTGGCCCCTACCTTTCCAACCTTCTTATACTTTACTCTCCTTCACATACTCTGCAAGCTGAGACACTCGTCTTCTTTCTGTTCCTCATACATGACTCTCTGTCACCCAACTCTAAGCCTTCTCGTTGGCCGTCTCCCATGCCTGTGTGTCTCTCCTTCTTCATCTCCACCTCTTGGCTTCCCTGGCCCACTTTGAGTAATAACTCAAACTGTGCCTTTTATAAAAGGTCGCAGTGTCTTCTGTCAGAGATTATCTCCCATGTACCCTGTACATATCTTGGGCGTACATAGTTACTTGCATATTGTCTCCCTCATTAGATCGTGAGCTTCTTGAGAGTAGGGACCATGTTTAGCCTTTCTTTGTTTCTCCACTATCTAGTATAGTGTCTGGCTCATGGCAGATGCTTAATAAAATGCTTTTTCACTTGACTTGGACTAGATGACCCCGGGGGTCCCTTCCAATTCTGAGATTCTATGAATAATAACAGTTTATATAATGCTTTAAGAATACAGTAATAACTGGCCCTGTGAGATCTATAGCACAAGTATTATTATCCTCTATTTACAAATGAGGAAATTGAGGTTAAAGAGGTTAAATGACTTACCCACAGTCACGTAGCTAGAAAATGTTGGCATCGTGACTCAAACCCAGATCCTTTAATTCTGAGTGCCATCCTTTTCCCACCACACCATATGCCCAATTATCAATACAGTAAAAGCAGGAGCAGGCAATGGCTTTTAAATATGGTAGTTTCCTTATAGTGCAGTGAGCTTCTGGGACTTGTGAAAGTACCTTTTGCTATAGATTATGGTCATGCCCATTGGCACCTAGTTAAAAGGCATCTCCTGAATGGATCTCAGAGACTGAGTTTACCCCAAGATGAATCGACTAATTTTGAAATTAATTGGAACCACCGACATGATGGGTTTCAGTTTCCAAGATGATTTTGTTGGCTTGGATTCTGATCAGAGGGAGCCAATGGGCATTTTCATACTCTGTAAGGAAAGGCACATTCCAAATCCTCACCACCAGCTAAGTTAATCAGTTTGATTCAAGAATTCTCCTAATTGACTACCTTTACAATGGATTTAAAAGGAAACTTATCTGGGGGTAATGAATGAATGAAAAATCATTAACTGATTTCTATGTACCAGGTGGGCAGCTAGGTGACACAGTGAATAGAGCACTGGGCCTGGAGTCAGGAAGACCAGAGTTCAAATCTGCCTTAGACATTTAACTAGCCGGGTAACCCTGGGCAAATCACTTAACCCTGTTTGCCTCAGTTTCCTCATCTGTAAAATGAAGTGGAGGAGGAAATGGCAAAGCACTCCAGCATCTTTACTAAGAAAATCCCAAATGGTGTCATGAAGAGTCAGACATGCCTGAAATGACTGAATAACAAAATGTGGCAGCCACTGTACTAAGCACCAAGGCTTCAAATAAAGGCAAAACATGGTCCCTGCCATTAAGAGACTCACATTCTAATGGTAAAGAGAACACCTAAACATCTACATATATACAGGACAAATTAGAGATCATCTCAGAGGAAGGGCACTAAGATTAAGGAAGAGAGAGAAAAGCTTCTGGAAAAAGGTGGGAAGAAAATTAGCAAAGTCTTCTTGTAGAGGCATGATTTTAGCTGGGACTTTGAAAGAAGCCAGAGAAGCCAGGAGGCAGAGCTGAAGAGGGAGAGATATTCAGACATCAAGAATAGCCAGTGAGAAGGCCTGGAGTTGAGAGACAGCATGTCTTTGAGACACAAATCAAGGAGGCCTGTGTATCTGGGTTCTAGAGTATGGAAAGGGGACTAAAGTGTACAAAGACTGGGAATGTAAGAAGAGGTCAGGTTATGAAGGATTTAAAAAACCAAACAGATTTTTCATTTGATCCTGGAGGTCATAGGGAGCCATTGGAGCATACAGAGTAAGAGTGTCAGGACCTGCCCATTAGGAAGGTCAATTTGGCAACTAAGTGGAAGACAGAGTGGAGAGGGAAGAGGTGTGAAACTGACCAGGGGAGATCAGCCTGCAGGCTTTTGCAATAGTGAGGCAATGAGCGCCTACACGAGGGTGGTGGGGGTATCAGAGGAGAGAAGGGGACTTACATAAGAGGAAATGACAAGCCTTGACAACAGATTGGATGTGGTGGGGTAGAGCGAGTGAGTGAAACTGAGGCATCAAGGCTGACGCCAAGTTTTGGCAATTGGCAATTGAGATGGCAATGTGCTTGATGATAATATGGAAGGTCAGCAGAGGGGAGAGTTTGGACTACGGAAGTCCCAAGGATGGTGAGTAGAGTCCGTAGGGTCGTTGGCTGCTGCTTCCTTTCCACGAACAGCAGTGCTGATTTGTGGCCCGTTCCCAGAGCAATCGGTGGAAAGCAGGGAGAGAGGCATAGCCAGAGGGCATCGTGGTAGACCTGGGGCTTGGCTAAATGCGGTGAACACTCACCAATAAAGGATTTCAGTAGAGGGTGGAGAACAGCCAAATGATGACAAGAAGATGACTGTGCTCCCTAAACCCGTGGGAGTCAAAATGATACCAACATGATTGCATGACAGTGGCCACTTTTCAAATCTCTTTTCTCTCTGTGATCCATTTCCATCCTCAAAACTACCAACTCCCCTGTGGGGCAGGCAAGGTAGATATCATTATTGACTTTTGACAGATGCAGAAACCAAGATCCAGCAAGAGGATTTGCCCAGGGTAAGTAAGTTGGTTTCTTTTTTTTTTTTTTTTGAGGGAGGAAAGCGGGGCAATTGGGGTTGAGTGACTTGCCCAAGGTCACACAGCTAGTAACAACTATGTTGGTTTCAACAGAGCTGAGGCCAGAATCCAGTTCTCCTGGTTCCTAGCCCTGTGCTCCTTCCACTAGGCCACCCTCCCATCTTATTATTCCCTCTGTCTCACACCCCCACCTCCCAATGAGTCACCTCCATGGCTAACTGGCCAGAAGTGAATTGGTAGGAATATAGCTATGCCCCTGGAGGAGCAATTACCCAGAGAGGCAAGTGGTCTGGAAGGGGTTACAAAGGTCTCTGCCCTGCTCCCAGCAAAAAGGCCTCCTTTCTGTTCCTGAGCCACTTTCCAATTCCACTGGAGACTGGTAATCATTTAAAAATAGTAACTCCCATTTCTTTTCATCAACAACAATACAATTAATTTCTCTCAACAGAAATTGTTTTTGCAAAAGAGCAATAAGGTACCCCTGCAGGGGTCGTCGTTATCATTAAATAATCACACCCCAGGAGACAGACACTGCACCACCTTCCACGTCACTGTCTGAGTCCCATGAGGTCAGAGGGTCCTACTTGCCCCTGGGATCTGTTATGTTAGGAGACTGCAGCAAGTTTCTGGCTCCTAGGGGGGGAGGGAACCCCACTGGGGTCTCCAGCAGCTGAGCAGCTCAGCTCTGGGGACTGGAGAGACAGCATGTATTGGGGATGGATTGGAGAGGAGGGAGGGAGAGAACAGGAAGAACCATCACCACTGGTCCAGCTCCTGAACTGAAAGGAGCATGGGATGGTGTCACCATCACAAAGGCAATCATGCCAGTCTACTCCACCCCCCTCTAGTTATGCCTTTTGGATGCCTGCACTCTCCATAAAACGTTCAACAGGCCCAGCTGTCCTCTGCCAGTTCAGAGGATTCAGGCAGAGAAATCAATAAACAGCATTTGGGGCAGGGGAAGATGGGAGAGGAACTTAATGCCATTCCTGCTGCTTATCATTCTTCCGGGACTGAACAGGGCCTCGCTCTGTTCCTATCCTTTGACTCTTTGTACCTTGCACCCATTGCTACTACTTCAGCCCATCGGGACCAGATGGAATGAGACCAATTCCTCCTCTGTGTCATCACATGTATTTGAAAACAGCTACCAAGTCCATGTCCACAATGAGCCATCTCTTCCCCAGGCTGAATGGCCTCAGGCCCACCTCCGAGAGCTGGGAGAAGATAAAAACACGTGGTAGACAGAAAATAGAACTTGCAATGAGAGCAGATGAAAGCCCTTGTCTACAGATGCTAGAACTACAGACATAAATGGCTCCCTATTGCCAATTAAACAAAGTACATAGTCCTTACTCTGTCATTCAAGTCCCATAACAATATGGTCCCACACTACATTTCCAGTATGGTCTCTGGTTACTCTCTGCCATATACCTAATTGTTTAACTATGCTGTTCTGCTTATGATTTCCTGAATAAATTGAATGGGCTGCCTTAGTAAGTAGTAAATTCTTCCTAGCCAGAGGCCTTTAAATTAAATAAAGCTGAACTTCAAAGACAGTATAGAGAGAAGGAAGGAAGGGATGAAGGAAGGAGGAGAGGAAGGAAGGAAAGGAAGGAAGCAAGGAAGGAAGGAAAGAAGGAAGGAAGGAAGGAAGGAAGGAAAGGAGGAAGGAAGGGAGGAAGGAATGAAGGGAAGGAGGAAGGAAGGAAGGAAAGAAGGAAGAAGGGAAGGAAGGAACAGATGGAAGAAGAAAGGAATGGCAGGAGGGAGGAAGGGATGAAGAGAAGGAGGAAAGAAGGAAGAAAGGAAGGGAGGAAGGGAGGGAGGGAGGAAGGAAAGAAGAAAAGAAGGAAGGAGGGAAGGAAGGAAAGAGGAAAGGAAAGAGAGGAAAGAAGTATTTATTAAGCACCTACTATATACCAGGTACTTTGCTAAACACTTTACAAATATTATCTCATTTGAACCTTACAGCAACCCTGAGAAGCAGATGCTATTCTTATCTCCATTTTACAGCTGGGGAAACTGAGGCAGAAAGCAGCTAAGTAACTTGCCTGAACTGGTCTTCCTGCTCCAAGGCCCAGCATTCTATCCACTGCACTACCTCACTTCCTAGTAGGAAATTCCTGTTCAGGTACTGGGTAGATTTCATGACTTCTGAAGTCCAGTCCTTCTTAACTCTGAAATTCTAAAATTCTCTCCTTCTATGATGTTGTTCGGTTTCTTGTCTCTAAATGGTATTCACACAGAATAAATTGCCCGTGATAATAATAATCAGCCATTAACCAACAAACGGTTCTCAAGTACAAGTATGTAGGCACTATCAGGCATTGTGCTGGTTGCTAGGAATACAAAGACAAAAAAAAAAATCAAAAGACCCCTGCTCTCAAGGAGCTTGCGTTATTCTATTAAGTAGACTGTATATACATACATAAATACATAGATAATAAATATGTACAGTATAAATACAAAATGAACATAAAGTATTTAGTGAGGGATGCCATTAGCAGTTGGTGGGATGAGGAAAGACTCATAGTACTTAGGTTATGTCTTGAAGAAAATTTGAGGTTCTGTGCATCAGAGGTAAGGAGACAATGCATTCCAGGAATAGTGGGCTATCAGTGCAAAAGCATGGAGGTGGAAAATGGCATAGAGAATTCAGTCAGTCAGTCAACAAGCATTTATTAAGCATGTGCTATGTGCCAGGTACTATGCTAAGTGCTAGAAACACAAAGACAAAAATAGTCCCTGTTCTCAAGGTGTATACATTACAACAGGGAAGACAAAATGTAAATAACTAGGGATATATAAGATCTACACAATATTAGTGATGATAATCTGAAAAGAGAAAGAAATGAGCAGCTGGGAAGACCCAGAAAGGCCTTCTGCAGAAGACAAAATTTTAGCTGAATCTCGAAGGAACCCAGAGAAGCAGGTAGATGGTGTTTAAGAAAGCAAGCATTCTAGGTGTGGGGGACAGCCAGAGCAAAGACATAAAGATGAGAGACAGAATGTCAGGTTCAAAGAAATGGAAGAGGAAGGGGAAAAGGAAGAAGAATGGGATCAGGAGAAAGAGGAAGAAATGAGTGAATGACCAAGAATTTATTAAGCACTTATTATTTGCCAAACATTGTGCAAAGTGCTAGGGATATAAATACAAAAGAAAAACAGTCCCTATCCTCAGGAAGCTAATATTCAAGTGTGGGAGACAACCACATGTAGGGGAGGATGGCCAGGGAGGAGCATGTGGGTGCAGAAAGTCACAGGATCATGAGCGGAGGCTACAAGGGAAGAGATTGATATATCCCTTTCAGGAATAAGGTCCAAAATGATGCAATCTTGCATGGTTGATGGTCCAGGACTAAAGAGGACTCAGAACAGATGGAGGCATGAGAAAGTACATCAATGCGTAAGGGGGTGGAGAAGAGAAGGAGAAAGAAAAAGAAAGGGAAAGGGAAGGGAAGGAGAAGGAAGAAGATGAGTTAAGAGAAGGAGGAGGAGAAGAAAGAAGAAGAGAAAGAGAAAAAAGAGGGAGTAGAAGAGGAGGAGAAAGAAGAGGAAGGGAAGAAAAAGGAAGAGGAGAAAGAAGAGAAGGAGAAGGAGGAAGTACAAAAGGGAGGATGAGGAGAAGGAAGAGGAGAAGAGAAAGAGAAGGAAGAGGAAGAGATCAAAAGAAAGAGGAGAAGGAGAAGTAGAAGGAGGAGGAGAAGGAAGAGAAGAATACACTTCTCAATCTGTACCTTCTCTTTTCCCCAGACTAGGGATTCTAAACCTAGGAGTCATAAACTTGTCCTTTTAATATTTTGACAATTGTATTTCAATAAAACTGATTTCCTTTATAATCCTGTCCATTTCATTTTATGTATTTAAAATTTTTTTTCTGAGAAGGGGTCCATAGACTTCACCAGACTGCCAATGGGATCCATGACACAAAAGAAGGTTAAGAGGCCCTTCCCTAGAATATAAGCTCCATGAGGACTTCATAGCTGCCATTACCTACTACAGAATTGCGCATGCACTAGACACTCAATACATGTGTTTGAATTGGTGATTATTTGGTTTATGAACCTTCCTTAAAAATAATTCAAACCTCTCTAGGAACGCCCTGCTCTCACTTTCCTCTTATCTCAATGCAAGGTCTATCTCAAGTCCCACTGCCTTATGCCAGCCGACACTGATGTCTCTGCTCCCTCACTACCCATAGTACTGGTTTGGTTTCTGACCACATGGGGTCTAGCTTTTTATGAGCTTACATTTAGCCTTTCATTGTCTACACCCTTGGAATGGTCCCTGGAGCATTCATGTTTCTGAGTCTTGTGCCCCCGGGATGACGATGAGCTCCTTGGATATAGAAACTGTGTTTGAAATGTTTCTGGATCTGCCAGAGGGCCTGACACAGAGCTCAGAAAACACTGGGCTAAAGACTTATCATACTGAACTGAATCTTCCTTTATATTGTTTGGGGCTGAAGAAGTTAGGAAAGGTCAAAATTAAACCAACCCAACATTTGGAGATCAAGTTGCATTTTGCTAACAGGCAACGTGGGGGGCCCTAATCCAGCAGAGTTCTAGGTCCATAGTAGCTGAAGTCAGCATTAGGTGCATCGTGTCTAAGATAATCAGGCAGGAAGAAGATTGATATATGTATATAAAATAGATCCCTTTTTAAAATATAAGGATCTCATAAATTAAATGGCAGGGTGCCAAAAATAATCATGCCTTGCCCTCACGGATGTACTGCAATATTCTCTTGGCTAAATTTCTATAAATAAATAAATAAATGTGTGTGTGTGTGTGTGTGTGTGTGTGTGTGTGTGTGTGTGTGTGTCTAAAGCTTCCCAAACTAACTTTGGGAGACCACGAACTCTTCAGGCATTCCAGATGGAAGGTTAAACCAGAATACCTAGGAAAACAGTGGAATTTGGACAAAGCCAGAGCACATTCCTCACCAGCATGCTAACTATCTGAACCGCCCTTCTAAATTATGCTATGCTGTCTCAGACTAATCATTTAACTCTTCCAAAACTTGGTTTCCTCATCTGGAAAAGAAAAGGCAATATACGGGAAAACTACTCATTGAGTTTTAACGGGTTCAACAAATGCAAAGAGGTCTAGAAATGATCTTTAACAAGCCCTCTGCAATTGGCCTTTACCACAATTTCAAAAGGTTCGTTCCTTCACTTAATCCCTTCTGATCAGAATAAAGGTTATAAACAGTGATTTTCCACAAAAGCTAAGCTAAAGTCTGGAGGGAGAGAAATAAATCACAAATACAACTCTGTGTCTAAGAAGCACTATCCTGATTATTAACATGGATTATGGCATAATCAATGCTGGCGTTAACTTCACCTGTGACTATAGCTGGCACTGCTGACTGTGGTCATTAGCTTTACAAATAAAGAATTCAGTGGGCCCATACAGCAGCTGCACTATGCACATAGGACCAAAGCCTAGCTGGGGACAAAAAAGCAGGAGTCAGAAACAACCAGATATCTTCTTTTCCAAATCACATGAAACATGATTGCTTACCTCCAAGGATTGCTTCCATCTTCAGCTCCGCAAATGGCTTCCCAAGAGAAGGACAGAGAATTGGAGTTTCTAGTGGGAACCAATTTCTCAGCAGTGGAAATGGCCACTGACATTCTGACACGAGGAAAACCTTGATAACAAAATGAATCCGTGCAGACTCACAAGAAAAGATTTCATTTTGTGTGTAATTAATAATAACTTATTCCTTTTTTCTTCATTCCAGGAGAAAATAAGTTATTGATTTCCTCCACAAAGATAACTATTTGCATAACATTGCTGATTATGTGCTGTAACAGGTCCAGATGGAATTAATTTGCTCCAAAGATATTATTTAATATTCTTAAATAGGTAAAGATTTCATATACAGTAATATTTATAGTTGATTAGAAAATACCTGATCTCATCTACAAACAACTGATTGTTTTTTAAGAAAGACACTGAATTTTACATCCAGTATTATAGGAGAGAAAATCCCCATAACTTCTTTCCCAGCATAGTTCAGATACCAGCTCCTGCCTATAGCTTTTCCTGAAACCATTCTGTTGTGCTTGCCCCCATATCGATCAGCAATCATTAGCCCCCAGTGTCATTTAGCTTAGGGCAGTTAGATGGCTCAGTGGATAGAGTGCTAGGCCTAGAATCAGGAAGACTCATTCTCATGAGTTCAAATCTGACTTCAGACACTTACTAGCTGTGTGACCCTGGGCAAGTCACTTAACTCTGTCTGCCTCAGTTTCCTCATCTACCAAATGAGCTAGAGAAGGAAATGGCAAACTGCTCCAGTATCTTTGCCAAAAAAAAAAAAATGGGGTCATGAAGAGTCTGAATGACTGCAACAACCTAGCAACAACAAAAATCATCTAGCTAATTAGTATCAATAAGATTTTACAAAGGAATTTTTACTGAGAAGAAATAGCAAGAATACAAGTACAAGCATTGTCCTCCCCCTACAATTGGAGCCCTTAGACTACCTCAGACCCTGAGGAAAGTTGCTACAAACAAAGCAATCTCTACAAGGCATTCGCCACACCAAGTTTGCTTCTAAATGAAACTTAGCAAATATGGATGTATCCCTTGCTTTTGTAGGACCTGGCCCTTTAGGTGGAGAGTCAGTCCAGTACTGGGAGTCTCAGTAGTTCCTCAGGGCTGTGCTGGAAGACTGGAAGAAGCTCTGAGACCTCTGGCAGCTTGCTCTCCCAGCTTTTCAAAGCTCACAGAGTCTCAGTCAGGTCTAATACTCCTTCACCTAAGAGCCGGAAAGCTAGACTCTGAAGTAACAGCAGGGTCATGTCTATTCAAGGGCCCAGGGTATTGGCCTTGATGGGTGGATAAAGTTTCAAGGCCTCTCCCCTTTACTCGAGGCTTACAACCATCCTTGCGTCCTCACCAGAATACAACCTGGCAAAGGACAGCAACACCTCAGCCAGTTAGTGCCTTTTGAATGCATTTTCAATTCTGACTTAGCAACCAATAGGAAGGCAACTCCTTTTTTCACGTAGTAAAGAAATCAGAAGCAGTCAAAATACCTGAACTTGCCCTGAATCAGGAAGCAGGGCCCTTTTATTACACATCATCACATCTTTCCAGAGGCAGGCTCCCCAGTCTCTTCCGTGTGGCTGGGGAGCAGGCACAGAATGCTGTGTTTGCTCCGAGGACAGGGCTCTCATCGGCCAGGCCCTCGTTCTACAGAACTGTCACAGTCTTTACAGAATCACAGAGCCACCAGTTTTCAGAATTAGAAGGGACTTCAGAAGCCATTAATCCAAACCATACACACAAATAAGAGCACACTCAACAACACACCCAACAAAAAAACAACCAACCTCTGCCTAAAGGCCTCCACAGAGGAGGAGCTCACTACATCCCACAGCAGCCCATTCACTCCACTTGGAGATATTTTTAATTGTCAGAAATTTTTTCTGGAAATAAGCCAAAAGTTGCCTCTTTGCAAGCCCCGTCATTCATCACTGTCCTTTACGTATCTTCTCTTGACTTAGCAGTCATCTTTTCTGTCTCCTTGGAGCCATTCCCTCCTTCAGATTGAGAATGCCTTCATATTACGTCCTCCTTTTCCTTTGGGTCATATAGATATTCAATTTTTCCTCAGGTTCAATGAAATTCACCTAATTTCTTGTTTCCAGAAAAAAATCTCCTTGACGAGTCTGGCACCCTCCAATTCACCTCCACAATTTATTTCTTTTCTGCCCCTCCAAGTCCTTCCTATTTACCTCCTTCTGGTATATGGTCTTCTTTTCCAGAAACCAGCTTTTCTCAGATGCTCTCAGTTCTCGAGGCCAATAGGTTTTACCGCCTAGATTTTTGATTTTCAAATGGCACCACCCATTTCAAAATCAATCAAGAAAAGGTAGACCACAAGCAAATACTTGTTCAATTCCATACAAAATCCAATTCAGCTTGGGAACTTAACCTCCATGCATGCCTCACTCAACTGTTACAGGAACGCAGCAATTGTGTAAATAAATTACTCTTAGTTTAGCCAGATTTTTACATGCACTAGAAGAGCCATCTGTTGCAACGAACTAAGGGATCTTCTATTCCCATCTCACGATTTTTACAGAGAGAGAAACTGAGCCCCAGGGAGCAAAAAAAAAACTGGCCTCAGACCACCCAACTAGGAAATAGCAGAGCTTGTCTCCTCACTCCATCACCAGGTCTTTGAGAAAAATTCTTGTGAACCCTTTTGTAAAAGTCAAAAATCTTCTACCTACCTGGAAAACGTGTTTGTTTTCTAAGTTTTGGGGTTTTTTATATACTAACATTACTTAAAGGAGGATACACCTGCATCTGGTATAGGTAAACTATCCATTCTGCAACTGCAAAGGCCTACTGTTGCATAGTTGCTACTTCAAAAAATCCATAATTTCAGCCATGTGAGTATACCGTATACTCCATGTAGATCCCACCCCTTCCATGTCCTAGTAGAAGGCTTCATGGATGGCCGAGGTCAAGAAATTCATCATCCACTGGTCAACAAGTCTCTCAGAACTTAGCTACTACTGGCTCAGCAAAAACATGATCAGGTCAGGACTCAAAGCCTTTCATGGTAGCACTTTTCAGAGTTTAACTCACTTTACCTGCCTACCTCTGATGCCCCTGACAGTTGTGCAGCACCAGGCCAACCACCCCACTTCATGATCATCTCCAGGTCACGCCACGCTATACCGCTCCTCTCCCTGATGCTTTCCAACTCTAGCTCTGGAAACAGGAATCAAATCAATGCTACTTTCCTGAAAGGCTGTGTGGAGTGCTCCAGGAGGACCAGCCCTCTGATGTGAGGGCTTCCCGGGTCCTTTTCAGGGCTGTTCATCCCTCTTTTGTGTCCACCTTCACCAAACTCTTACCCATGGCTCCAAGAAGCTGTAGCATGCTCAGCAGCCACACCCTGGTAAAACCATCTGGGCAGATAGGATAAACCACTTTGAGGGTAACCAATAGGCCTCAAACCTGTTGGTGAGTTGGGGGGAAGGTGTCTGGCCCAAGCACGTGAAGTCTTGCCCCAGTGAAAAGAGTGGATGAGAACAATTTATTCCAACAGCCATGAAGGCAGCTGAAGCAGGAGCTGTGGAATGCTTAGAGTTTGGTCAGACATCAAAGATGCAAGCTCATCCATTGTCTCCCTTGGTCATTGCCACTCATCCTGACTTTTGTATTGCCACTGGACTTTGATGACTCTGGAAGAGGAAGGGAGGCTGACAACTTTGCACAGCTCTGCCTCACTTAAATCCAATTCATGCACAAGACATCCCCCCATGATGTCATTGGTCCTCTTTGAAATGAAGGACAAACAGCAAACCTTTCCTTCAAAGTATATGTTAATCATTTACCCTATGGCCCCTGGAGTAGAGGTCTGGCTGATTCCCAGACCACCTACAATGTTATGATATATATGGAAAACCCCAGAAATAGTTACCCAACATCTTTCACATGGATAGCTCCATCTTAAGTGATATGGGCATATGCCAGATCTCCATTAGACCCCAATCAACACTCCTGACTTCCCTGTCCAACATATTCTTCCTTAGTCATTACTTCTCTATATGTGCTGTCTTTCCCTGTCAGAATGTAAGTTTCTTGATGGTGGAGGCTGCCCTGCTTACTTGTATTTGTATCTTTTGGCCCTTCACACAGTGCCTGATACTTATTAAGCATTTAATAAATTCTATTTCATTCATTTCACATGTTCATAGCCTTTGAGAACTCATAGTCACCTCCACAATTCAATGAAACATTGAAGTAAGAGGAATAAGATTTTAGTAAAGGTACAGAATTCTTGTCTCCAACCCAGTTAGAAAAACAAGTAGGGAGATGGACCAAATTTTCACTTGGACTTTGGACTTTGGAACTCCAGAAGGGCTGTTTTTAATTATTCGAATTTCTAAGGATGTTTTAAATCATAACCCTGGAATGAGACCTGGAAACCTCATTGTCCACACTTGTGATCTCAGACCCTTTCTTCATTCCTGGGTCCTTATCTACACAATATAAGCGTGAAAGCCCTTCCATACAAGCCCTAAAGAAACAGCAGCAGCAGCGGCCATGAACAGAGGTAGCTATTCCAAGAAGCAGAAATGTTCTAGGAGATGCTCTTAATAGTAAACTAAGTCATTTCCAAAATTCACAAGACCTTCCACTAAGATGTTAAAAAGATGTACCACATTGGGAATATTTTTCAGGTTGTTTTTTTGGCTATCATATTTTCTGAGTAGCTTTAATTTCCTTGTCTACTATGAGCTAATATATGAAATTAAACCTTTGTACCATAAATGAGGCTCTGCTTTGTATATCTAATACCACTATAAGTATATATACATTATATATACAATATAGATGTGTATGTATCCACATATATCTTTTACAATCTTTTGGGTGGAGGGGGGAAAAAGAGCTTCAATAGAAAGAGAGATCATTTTATTTTTTTAAAAAAGTCATGAATGCGGCTGCATTCATTCAGCCTTAGAAATGTTTTGATGACTTTTCTGCGCTGCAATATATTTAGATGGCGAATATGTCATTAATATAAACAGCAGAAAGGAAACTATTAAATGAACACGATTTAAAACTGAGCAAACCTGAGTATTTGATTACAGTTTTTGTACATTCTATACACTTGAACAGGTAACATAGAACCAGTGTATTTGTGTTGATTTTTAATTTGTTAGCAGTATTACATTGAAAATGCTAAATTTTCAGGGGTTGGTATTTAGAAATTAGAAGTCTGATCCAACACGATTGTATTGAGTCTGATTTTTGCCAACCATATTCAGAATTTCCTGAGGAGTCTAGAACAAAACAGTAACTCAACTTAATGTCAGCATGGTATGAAAGGCAATCTTCTATTCCTCTCTCTCTGCTGTAATGTGATGCTGAATTTGTTGGATTTGAGTTGAATGTAAATACATATGGCGAATATTAGCAATGGGGAACCAGTCTAATTCTATATACGTTTTAATGGATGCATGTGGCTCTGGAAGGTTTTCAAAAAAAATGTCTCCAGTTCCTAAGGTCATGCATTAAACACAGTGTCATCTTTAATGGATGTGTTTATTTTTCTGTGATGAATGACTTGCCTATCATCTTCCCCCAAATAATGCATTAGATCCACCCCCATGAAAAGCCTGCTCCCCCATACCTGCTGAAATCAGGCCCCCATATACAGTAAGCACCATTAGGATGTGCCAGATTCTAGGACATTTCTGGAAGAGGCCAGCCCAGATTGGGATTACCATTCCAATCTTGTTATCAGCTAACAGGATTTGTGTACTGTAGCTCACACCCCAGCTTTGAAAAATGAGTGGAAGAGAAGATTGAAAGGGGGACTGGAATGGGGAGGGCAGGGAAGAAGGAGGGAAAGGATCAGAGAAATGTTCAACTGAGCCAGACACCCAGGCTACGCCTTCACCAGCCTTAGGCAAATGACTTACTGTAAGAGGAGGGTTTGAATGGCCAAATTAGAGCAACTCATTTTCATCCTAATCACAGCTGGTGGGATTCTGATATGCTGACACCCAGAATTATTGCTCTGTCATTAAAAAAAAGAATGAGTGGGAATGTGGTGATTTTTTTTTTTACTCCTTCAAAATATGAAATAGATAGAAAACTTGGTCCCATTGGGAAAGATGGGAACCTCCACAGGGCTGTGGGCCATTGATTTTCTCTGTCTCTCTCTCTGCCTCTCTGCCTCTCTGTCTCTGTCTGTCTCTGTTTCTGTCTCTGTCTCTCTGTCTCTGTCTCTGTCTCT
>CM053625.1:103183560-103221499 GCA_028646595.1 Phalanger gymnotis
CGTAAACTATTAGAGATCTATCTTGTCTGTTGCAAGGAGCCTCATTTTCATGTTAGAACAGATGGGGCAAAATTGTCATTAACAGAAACTGACAACTCTAAAACTGAAATATAGATTTAGAAAGAAACCTAATGAATTAAATCAATGTTATTGCCACGAAAGCCAAAGAAATTATTAGCGATTTGTAAAGTTACCCTGTATTTTAACCTCCGTATATTTTAGTCTGGGTCGTTTTAGCATTCACAATACTTTTTCGCTGTCATTGTTAATGTCTAACTATGTAATACACTCATCTTAATACATCATCCAGTCTTGATGCTCATGCTCTTAGGCTTGGGGTGGTTGAAACTCCTCTCTGTGGGTGCCTTACCAGTCTTAATCTCCAGCAGAAATGAACCCCAAGTGGTAACCCTGCTGTTTCTGATTTTTACTGAAATATATACATACATACATAAACAGATATATAAGGAGGCTGAGGGTTTCACTGGCCTAAATATAACACCAAAGCACTCTAGCTTTTGTCTGGCAACTATTCATAAAAAAGAAAGGAATTTGGGATAGATGGCATTGACTCCTCAGCCTATCTTTTATCTTTGAGTCAAATTCATTTGTAGCTAAACCAAAGAGGATCTTGGGAATGTGTTAGATTGTCTGAACTATAATTTAGATAGTTTCTCAAACAGAAGACTTTGCCCTCCTGTCCAGATGTAGGATTAAAAAAGGAAGGTCTAATCTTAACCTAGGAGCACCGTATCTGACTTTTGTTAGTTAGGTAAGGTGTCTAAGATTAAACAGTTGTTGACCCACTTTTATCAAGTAGAGGTTCTTGCCCCTATACTTTAGTAGACTAAAGCTGAGATGGGTCGGGCTACCCTAAAGAGATGATCCTCAAACAGGGGTCAGCAAACTACAGCCCAAGTACAGCAAACACAGGCCAAGTAATCCAGGAGAGCTGCAAATATTATTCAATCAATCAATCAATATTTATTAGACACTTACTATGTGCCAGGCACTCTGCTAAGCTCTAGGGATACAAAAAGAGGCAAAAGGCAGTCCCTGCCCTAATGGAGTTCACAGTCTAATGAGGGAGACAGTATGTAAACAAATGTAGACAAAGCAACCTACATACAGGATAAATAGGAAATAATTGACAGAGGAAAGGCACTAGAATTAAGAGGGGTTAGGGAAGGCTTCCTGTGGAAGGTGGGATTTTAGTTGGGACTTAAAGGAAGCCAGGGAGGTCAGTAGTCAGAGAAGGGAAGGCAGAGTATTCCAGGAATGAGATAAAGACCAGATCTCAGAGATGAAGTGTCTTGTTTGTGGAACCGTCAAGGAGGCCCGTGCTCCTGGACCAAAGAGTCCCGGTCAGTGAGTAAAGTATATGAAGACTGGAAAGGTAGGAGGGGGATAAGTTATGAAGGGCTTTGAATGCTAAACAAAGCATCTTGTATTTGATTCTGGAGACAACAGGGAGTTGCTTGAGGCTATGATGCCCAACAGAGACTATACACCCACATACCAAGAGAGCAACATGCTAGCTGAGACCATATAGCACTTACCCAGCAGTGGTACTACAACTGGAGAGGAGCAGGTCGAGTAAGACTGATGTCTCCAGAAGATGTCAGGGGCTTGGCAGCATCATCAGAGGTGTGAGTTGCTGTTCCAAATGTATCCTCCACATGTGGGCCCCCATATGTGATCTCTATGTATGCTCATTCTAGCACTGGTGCTGTATATATTTATGGAAGAGTAGCTTCTTGGTTCATGAGGGAACTGGTGAATCTTCTTACTATGCTATGTCATTAGATGCCTTTGCTTTGAAGTAATTCTGTCCTTTGGATGAGGAAAGAAAATGTGAACATATCAGAGATAGAGCTAGAGATTAGAGAAAGAGATAGAAATAGAGATGGAGACAAAATTAGAATTAGAGGTGGAGGAGGAGGAGGAAGGGGGGGGTAAGGAGGAAGAGAAAGAGAAGGAGGTGGAGCAGGCAGAGATTAGGAGTCAACTATGGACCTGTATATAGAGTTGGCCTAGGAGGTAAAAAGATCTAGGTTCAAAGCTTCCTTCTGACACACACTGGCTGTTTGACCATGGGCAGTTCACTTAATCTCTCAGTGGCAACACTCTAAAACTGAGTCGCATGTGATGTTGTATGTGTAGAGGATGTTTCCTCTGCAGGGTTTCCCTATAGCAATGAAATCGATATTTTCCCTCCTGCATCCTCCCCCAAAATATGAAATCAATTGAAGAAAACAGCCTTATAGAAAGAGATGTGAACTGCCATAGGGTAATACATACACATATATACATATGTACACATGGTATGTATACATACATACCATTTCCTCATCTGTAAAATGAGAAGAAGGAAATGGGAAATCATTCCAGTATCTTTGCCAAGAAAACCTCAAGTGGGGTCACAAAGAATCAGACACAACTGAAACAATTGAACAACAATATTTAAACACAAATATGTATTATGTATGTGCATATATATATACACATATAATTTGAAACCATGTTTTAAAAAATAATCTCTTTGATGTATTTGGAGTTAGTTTGAATGGCAAAGAAAAAAATTCCAGCTGTCCACTTTTTCAGATATTTTTCATGATCTCAAAGGCCAAAATAAAACAAGAAAGGGAATAATTCCTCCATGCTGTTGATGTCATCCTGAGGGAGAACAAGGAGAAGACCTAGTTGGGGTTCTGGGCTTTGCCCTTCAACACAGCTCATCAGGGCCATCTCATTTATTCCGCAGTATTGGATGATGCCATTTTTCAAAAGGAGGAGAGGAACTGAGCTATGGACTTCATTTGACAGACTTTTGCAGATGGTGAAGAAGCAGAGAAACTCTATCATGGAAACAAGGAGATCCTCCAAATGAAGGCAATCTCTCTGGGCCTTCACCTCCTCATCTGTAAAATGAAAGGGTTAGACCAGATGACCTCAGATGCCCTGGCCCTGGTGCTGACCTTCAGGTCTTCAGAATCATGCCTCTACCACTATCTCTTCCTAGAAATTCCCTAAAAACCTGAGGCTTCCTCATCAAGGGTCGTCCTATTACTCTTGTGACCTGCTCACTGTGCAATGTCCCTCCACAATCCCTGCCTATCTTTCTTTTCCCTCACATTTATATCCCCAATGCCTAGCCCAATGCCTGCTCCACATATTTCTGATATGTCCACATTTTAAGTAAGCACTTGATGAGAACTTATTTTCCTTCAATTTTTCCTTCTCTTCAAACTCTAAATCTACATTCTTATGAACACGTAATTTGATACTTCCATATGATGGTAGGTATCAGGTAGGATGGCAAAAAATGTTAGGAAATATGATTCAGAATGAAGAAACGAAAAGAGGAATAAAAAGGCTTGCCAATGATTCAAAAGACTATACCTGTATGCGATGACTACTTTTTTCAAGAAGAGAGTAGGAAGGTGCTAGAAATGGCAACTAACAAATACCACCACCACTACACGCGCACACACACACACACACACACACACACACACAATGAAATTGAATACAGAATAATAATAGATGACATTTATATCAGGCTTTCAAGACTGAAAAGTACTTTATCTCCTTTGATTCTGTAAAAACCCTATGAGGTAAGTACTCTGGGTATTATTAACCTAATTTTGTAGATGAGGAAAATGAAGTATTGAGAAGGTTAAGGATCACACAGCTAGTGAATGCTGGAGGTAGGATTTGAACGCAGATCTTCCTGACTCCAAGTCTAGCTCTCTTAAGAGACAAGATGGAACTAGTGACTAAGACGGGGCCCAGAGCTGAATCAGTCATCTCTGTAAAGACAGACCAGGAATTACTTGGAGTGAAGGTCAAAATCAAGACTGAACTAAGAGAAAGAGTAAAAGCAAATCAGTCAGTATGCCCCTCTTGTGCACCACTGCCATGTGGGCTGCAAGATGGGCCCAGATTTAAGTCAAAAAAAGAGAACGGGTTTCCACATGGGAAATACCACACAGGGTCAAGCCTCTCCATGCCACAGAATACTGCCTTTTCAATACCGAGATTCTTCTGCTGACACTATATTGCAGTGAGTCATGAAACGTGATAAGCTCTGAATCCATTCGTAGGTGATCCAAAGGGTAATGAAGAAATACATGGAGTACATGGATTAGTTGCAGAATGAAGTGTCCCAAAAGTCCCAGTGCCATTTTAAACTGTTAAGATTTAAAGCAGTCTATTACTACACCCCAAAGTATTAAAGCTCAACATGGCAGTTAAGACTTGTGGAATACCCCGTAAACAGGTTCTGATTAGTGCAAACATGGAATTCAGCAAAGGGGTCACTTGTATTCACATTCATACCTCTTGAAGTTATGGTTATGTAAAACATGGCAATTCATTCCAGTTCAGTGCAAATAGGTAGTGTGAATTTCTATGATTCATTATTTGCACTAATCGGGACCTGTCTACATAACCAACTATGACTCACTAAAAAGAAGTGACATGAAAGCTATCATTTAAAAAGGAGGTAGGCCATTAATTTAGGGAGAACAAAGGATGACAGATGGACAGCCTAAGTGCTGCCCTGGCACACAGAGAAGTTCAAAAGATCAGGAGAAGAGACCTGTAGGACATTAGAAGATGCTTTACGGAAGATTTAAAGGACTCTTTGGAAGGCAAAGCAACTAGGGGGTGCCATAGTGCGCAGAGAGCCAGGCTGAAGTCAGGAAGTCTCCTCTTCATATGTTCAAATACCATCTCAGATACTTGCTAGCTGTGTGACCCTGGACAAGTCACTTAACCTTATTTGCCTCAATTTCCTCATCTGTAAAATGAACTGGAGAAGGAAATGGCAAGCCACTCCAGTGTCTCTGCTAAGAAAATCCCAAATTGGGTCGTGAAGAGTCAGAGACAACTGAAAACAACTCAACTGAACTGAGACGGCAGGAATGGATTTTCTCTCACCAGTGGAGAAAATGTCTACAACACTAAAACACAGATCCATTAGAACCCTTTCTTAGTCCTTACCCTTTTTTGTTTTGGGGACTCCTTTGAAAGTCTGGAAAAGCCCATAGCCCTCTTCTTAGAATAATGTTTTTAAATGCATAAAATGCAAAGGATTATAAAGGAAATCAATTAAATTAAAATGCAGCTATCAAAATATTTTTAAAATAAGCTCATGGACCTCAGGTTAAGAAATCATGCACTGGAGTATTTTATAATAGTAATAATATTTATATAGTATTTATATGTATCAGGCACTACGCTAAGTACTTTACAATTACCACCTCATTTAATCCCCACAACAACCCTAGGAGGGAGGGGCTGTCGTTATCACCATTTTACAGATGACAAAATTGGGGCAAACGGGGGCTTAGTGGCTTGCTCAGGGTCACACAGCTATCATGTCCAGTGTACAAGATGGGATTTGAACTCAAGCGGCCCTAACGCCAAGCCCAGGGCTCTGTCCATGATACCACTAGTTGTTTTGTAGAGTTCTTTGAACTTTACAAAATATTTAATCGATAAATGTTTATTATGGACCTACTATGTGCCAGGTAATGTACTATGCTTTGGGAATACAGAGAGACAGAAACAGCTGCTACCTTCTATGGGTTTGCAATTTAAAGGGGGACATTTATACAAGATACATTGAAGTAATCTCAAAAAGAAGGCACTAACATTAAAGGGGATGGCAAACAGCTTCCTATGGAAGGTGGGATTTGAGCTGGGGTGAATAAACTAGTTCATTCCAGGCATGAGCAAAGGTGTGAGGATGGGAGGCGGAAGGTGGGTGAAGACTAGCACATGGGCCAGTTTCACTTCAGCATAGAATATGTGAAGAGAAGCTCTATGGGATGAGTCTTGAAAGGCAAGTGGAAGCCGATACAACAAAAGTATTCAAAGGGACAGAACCAGAGGCGTAAAGGTCAGGAAGAGAGGACCCAGGACGAGTCACAGGGTGTCCTGTCAAAATTCCCCAGGTGATGACTATTTCCCTGTGCCTACACCCTCACTCACTGGTCTTGCTCCTTTCACTATCCGTGATACTTCCTCTAATTGTCCAGACAAGGCTTTAGTGTTGTAGACATTTTCTCCATTGGTGAAGATTGCAATCCATTCCTGCCCTCCCAGTTCAGATGAGTCGTTTTCAGTTGTGTCACTCTTCATGACCCAATTTGGGGGATTCTTGGCAGAGATACTAGAGTGGTTTGCCATTTCCTTCTCCAGTTCATTTTACTGAGGATTTTACATAGATGAGTAAATTGAGGCAAACGGGGTTAAGTGACTTGCCCAGAGTCACGCAGCTAGTTTAAATGACATCATCTTTTCAGTTTTACCAAAATTAAGAAATTTAATTTCACTCATCTAGGGCTGTGTGTTTCTATACACACACACACACACACACACACACACACACACACACACACACACACACACCAACAGGTTTAGGGAGGGGGTGGAAGGAGTGGTTGAATTTAGCCCAACAACCTGATGTTTTTAAATAACCTCTCCATTTGAAAATTAGCAGTGGGACTGAATTAAAACAGGTTTTTGCTATTGTTTGTTTCTGTTTTAAGCCAGTCGATGTATGTGTAGACAGCCTAAGACTTAGGCAGGCAGACTTCAAGGGCAAAAAGCTTAAAAAAATAAACAAACAAACAAACAGGTCCCTCTGCCCCCCCACTTTTTGCTGTAAAAAGAGATCTAGGCCAACTATTGAGAGGTCTGAACACAGAAAAGGCCCAAAAGCACAGGAGAAGCAAGGCTGAAATGAGTATTAAACAGCTGTTTGCAAAACTGACTGTCTAACGAGAAGACAGGCCCACAGAGTTCCAGAGCCTGGGGCCTTCACAATAGCGCAGGCCTTTATACTCAGCAGGCAAAAGAAAGGTGTTTTAATGGCTATGTTAGAGCCATGCTGCTGAGGTTGGGCCTCTGATGCTGCCGGCATTGAGGCAGAGGGGCCTCTCCAGGCATCGGCGGGGGTCGTGCCGTGGTGACACACGTATCAAGTGTCTCATTTTAAAACATCTGTTGATCCAAATGTGAAAGATGAGGAGAAGGAACCGACGTTTATTAACGCCTCTAAAGGTCTCAAAAAAAAATTAAAATTACTGTCACGGGCTTCTCCCACCACACACCCCAAGCCTTTTGTTTCTGTCTCCCTACGATGCCACCAGTGTGACTAACTCCTTCTAACCACATGCTCAGATTTGCTCACAGAACAATGGTCTTTTGAATAGACGCATCACAAAGGGGCACGGTGGTCCTTTTGAATGACGGAACCCAGTGAGTCCCCCCACAGTATTTAGAAAAGGAATCGACTGGCTCCTTAACCTAATATGAGCATTATTTATTTACAGAGTCTATGCAGCCAATGTAGTTAACTCCAAACAGGGAGTGAAAATAAACAGTTGGTAGCTTTTCACTTCTCTGGAAATAGGGATCCAGCAGGGCTAACCTGGTGAACCTGCTTCTGGCAGTCAATGGCGAAAGATAGAGAAAACGATGCAAAACAGCCCCCAAAACAATGCTATGGTGTTATATTTGTAAAGAACTTAGAACAGTGCCCGGCACCGGTGCTTAATAGATGCTAATTCCCTTTACCTTATTCTAGTAGCTCAGGAATGCAGAATCTGTAATAACCTGATCTGACATAAACTAGTCACCCTCTCCATTAGACTGGAGGCTTCTGGAGGCCAGGAACTGTGCCTTCTCCTCTCTCTCAACATAGGGCCCAAGGTTGAGTAAAACAGAAGGAATTCAATTAATTTTAACCAGTTGGGTAGTTGATGAATTCTGCACCAAGCCAAACAGCCTTGCCACCACCATCCATGAAAATAGTGGGTCTGCCTTGACGTTCTTTTTCCCTTCTCCATGGTGTTTGTGCAAAAAAATCACTAAGAAGGTGAGTAGAGCCCCGGCCCTGGAGTCAGGAGAACGTGAGTTCAAATTCAGCCTCAGACACTTGACACACTAATTGTGTGACCTTGGGCAAGTCACTTAACCCCAATTGCCTTCTCTTCTCCCTTCCAAAAAAAACCAAACAGACAAAAAAAAACCTGAGAGGCACTTGGCCTCAGCCTCAGCAAGGTCACTAATCTGTTGTGTTGGTGGGGCAAGAGACTTCACCATTGAACTTATTTCTCCATCTTTAAAATGAAAAGGTCGCACTAGATCAGAGGTTTTTAACCTGGTTTGAAAAGTCATTTGTTTGTTAGTATTTTGAGAATGTGATCATCTGAATGACATATAACTGGTTTCTTTGGAAATCCTATATATTATTTCATGCATTTAAAAACATGATTCTGAGATTGGGTCCATAGACTTCTCTAGACTGCCAAAGAGATCCATTACAGGGAGAAAAGATTAAGAACCCCTGAATTAGATGACTTTTGAGGTCTCTTACAGAAAGAGTACAGAGCTCGGAGTCTGAGGACTCCAGGCAGGGGTTTGCTGCCAGTTTGGGAGAACCAATTGTTAAATTTTCAGCGTGAACATTTACACCTCAGAACTCTACAAATGCTACCACTCAGGGCTTGGTGTATTGCTTTGTCGATTGTTTAGACACAAGAAAGTAATGCAGAAAATGCTAACATTGTAAATTAAACTTAAAAGTGTGTCTGTGTACATTTTTTTCCAGAGAAATGGCTGTCAAGTACTTACCAGCACACCACTGACTCCAGAGCTCAAGTTCTGACTCCGCCATTTAGAACCTGTGCCATCTTGGGTCCCATCAGCTTCCAGTTCTTTAAGATTAGGGAGCTGAACTAATGATCTCTAAGATCTTTTCTACCTTTAAATTGAATGAGCATTGTGTGATTGTATAATAAAATAGGGCCTTGAGATATTGCCTGAAATGAAGATTATCTTGTTGCAAAGAACTTCTAGCAAATGGGTTACACAAACCTAGAAGTTCTTGTGTCCTCCACCATAAACTGAGGTTCCTCCAAGGCCTCTCACAGTTCTGAATCCACCACCCCATATAGTATATTTTCTCTACCAGTGCTTCTCTAAGGGCACTTACAACCCCAAGGAACTGGGAGCAGCCTTAGGGACAGACTAGATGTGAGAGAGTCTCTCAGAAGGGTTGGGGGAGTGGTTTAGAGGGCTCTCCCCCCATCCTCCCCTCCCTCCCCAGCATCATCACCTTTTACACATGGACTTTTTCAAACCACCCTCACTAAGGTCCAGAAAGGATTTCATTCAACTCGCAGCTGGTCTTGTCTTTTTCTTTACATCCCTACCCCACCTACTAGCTGTTAGTTACCTTGTCAAGCTACAGAATCCCTGCCTTGCCTTCCTCTCCATCCTTCCCAACCCCCTAGCTCCGATGTCCAGCTTCTAGCCATTGCCTCCCTCTCCTTCACAAAGGCCCATGTTCCTGCTTCAAATGTCATGTCTGGCAGTGCACATGTGTCAGAAAATCATGTTTAAGCAAAGAGAGAGAGAAGGTTTTCTCTTTATGATAGTGTTCCATTCGGGGTGGTACGTGGCAGCTCCTGTGCCCGCTGAAACACACTGACGCCGCTGATGGACTATTCTGCCTGAGTTCCAAAATGAAGCAAATTCTCCTTTACTAATTTAGTCACATACAACCATAAATCCCAGAAATATGTCTTATGTATATCTTGCATTACCTTTTGCAGACAAATACAAAAACATGGTCAACATTTGCAATAAAATTATCATAGAAATGCCATCTCAAATCTTATTTTC
Source organism: Phalanger gymnotis (assembly GCA_028646595.1). Taxonomy (NCBI): domain Eukaryota; kingdom Metazoa; phylum Chordata; class Mammalia; order Diprotodontia; family Phalangeridae; genus Phalanger; species Phalanger gymnotis. Next base: position 103,193,263 of record CM053625.1, read on the forward strand.
TTTTCCAATGTGCATTTCACAAATAACTTGTATTAAAATTATGTTTTACAGAGTAGAAATAGAAAACAAATACCCCTAGTAATTTAAACAGACATTTGCATAACATGACTAGAACACTTTAGAAAAACACATAGCACTGGAAAATGTGAGTTCAAAAACACTTAAATACAAGTGATTTTTAATAAGTCTAATGTGAAAAATGCCTTTTAGCTGTATTAATTAGTGAATTAAAATGTGTTGATCTTGGAATATTTTCTAGCTAACAGTTTTTGGCTCTTTTTTTGGTTGTTTGTTAGCTAACGATTGCTGTTTGTAAAGCAAGCTACTGGGTGTAGCCCTGGGAGCATGCTCACAGATATCTGTAGAGTTATTGTGATACCCACTCCAGTGGACAACTGCACACAGAAGGTACCATGGATACCTGACTTTCTAATCCTGACTCTCTTAGAAGTGGAAGGAAATGTGTTTGTCCATTTCAAAAGACAGACAGCTCTTTGATATATGGGGAAGTGGGTCAGCAGCTTCCAGAATTTAAAGCTCTGGTTCTTAGAGATAAAGAAAGAGAAGCAAGGGGAGTGTGGAGAGTAGGGCGAGCCAGAAACTCACCCTCTTCTCACAGGTTCATCAGATTCTCTCCTCTCTTATATTGTTAAAAGTCTGAAAATACTAGAAGAAACAATGATTTCACAAGTGTAAGGGATTCCTGGTGTGGGAACTCTATCCACCAGGGCAGGTGGCAACCCACCTAACTTAGAAGATAAGTCCTAGAGAGGTACTTGAAGATACATAAAGGTTAAGTGACTTGTCCAGAGTCAAACAGTTGTCAAGCATCAGAGGGAAGATTTGAACCGAAGTCTTCCTAAACTCAAGGACAATGCTCTATTTATTATACTGCAATGTTTCTTTTAAAATACCAGAGTTTCAACATTTTTGGTTGTTCTCTGACCTTTTTAAAGGATATCAATGAGCCATTTGATTGTAAATTATAATCATTCTGCTTATCGGTGTGGCTCCTCCTATTCTTAATACTATTCTCTTTAAATCCATTTGAGGACAGACTTCTTGACATTGCCACTGTTAATGATCGCCAGTGATACCCTAGGTGCTATGTAAAGATATAATTAAAGCCCAACTCACAGTAAAGAGCCCAGCGTCACAAGACTAGCAAAAAAAAAAAGCAAGAACTAACAACAACTTGAAAAACTCTTTCTTTCATGTGGAGGAACACAATTCCACTTAAGGATTCCAGCCTCCCTTCAGTGTTTGCTCATCAAAAGTAGGAAGATACATATTTATTTGGGCAATTTAGTTAGAATACCCTTTAGAGAGCCCACAGCAGAGATGCCTTCTTTGCTCAGCTTCCTAACTGTTAAAAATTTCATTCCAGGTCCCAGGGAAACAGTGCATTAAAATACATAACTAGCTCCAAATATCATCAACGTTCCTTCACTCTCCTGCCCTTATCTTCCTTTTCCCAAGAATTGGGGGTTTTTTGCTGTTGTTGTTTCAAAGGGAATCCATTTTCCCCTAATTTTTAAAATAAAGGTGGGGCCCATAGTGAAAGGAAGAGTAGTATTGGGGCAATAGCTGCCATTTCATTCTTCACAAAAGACCGCTTTCGTCAACTCTAAGCCAGAGTGGAATTGCTGGAACCAACTTCACCAGTCCAATTAAAGTTACTTCGATATTAGAAGGATGGGTAAAAATTTGTAGTACTATGGAATGACAGAGCTGGTGAGAACATTAGCAATCTGGTCAAACCACCTCATCTACCAATAAGGAAACTGAGGCCCTATGAAGAAGCATAATGACTCATCTGTGGTCATAACTAGTCAAAGGTTATTATCTAGGATTAGATCCTAGGTTTCTCTACATCACACTCCCTCATGCCAAAGTATGATTGTATAGCCCCAAAACTTTTCTATCTCTGATCTATTCATTTCAATAAGGGAAGAGACCTTCCTCACTCTCAGTGGCTGAACCCAAATCCTAGCCCAAATGAATAAGGAAAATGGTACAAGTTCAGGGAAGCTTTCTGAAACAGAGAGAGGGGCCTAGTTTTCTATTTTTTGTTTAATACATTTTTATTAATATCCATCAGTTTTGCATGACCTACATTTCCCAATGTTTTCCTCCCTCTCCCTCCTAAACAACTATTCCCCATAATAAAGAAAAAAAAACAGAAAAAGTAAGTTCAGTAAAACTAACCAACACATCAGAAAAGCCTGACGTTGCTTGCAGTTACAGCATACAGGATCTAGGGTATTCTCTGCCAACCATACTCGCACTGGCGGGTAGTACAAGTCCCCAGAGCAAGGCCACTGGTCCAAGTCTCCTCAAGGTTCTTAGACTTACTCCTGAGGGGCTGTGATTCTTTTAATGTTGTCACCCCTGAGCTCCTATCCAATGCATTCCTCCGGCACCAGTAGATCTTCTACAACTCCTCTAGCACTGTTTCCATTTGTTGGCATCTTTGCCAATTTCTTTAGTGTGATGTAAAACCTCACGACTGTTTTGATTTGCATTTCTTTTATTATTGGTGATCTGGAGAGGCCTAGTTTTTGTTAAATCTTCTACTATTGATTATGACCAGAAAAAAAAAGTCTAAGTGTGGTCACTTTCTTCTTACCTAGACCAACTTCTGCACCACACCTGGACTGTTTTATTTTGGACCTCCAAAATCCCTTAACTCAGAGATCCCACTGCTAGGCAAATACTGCAAGGAAAACAATGGGGAAATTTATCCAGTCTTCTGTGGAACATCTGTTCCAATTTTTTATTCTTAATAATATTCTTCTTATAATATTCTTATTAATAATAATTAATTACATGTAATAATTTATAATGTAATTATTAATAATGATACTATTCTTAGTAATATTCTTAATAATAACTAAGTCTAGCTAGCCCATTTACTTAAATAGCCCCTGACCTCAGTGCATGATTTACCTTCACATTCTATCCAGCCACCCACCTAGGCCATTTCACTGTCTGTTTGTGAATATACCCCTTTTGCCTCTCTTGCTGTGAAGACAATGATCAAATTGATAGCTGCACTGCTCTACAAAGGATGTGTCAGTTGACTGCCCCATATATTGGCTAACTGTCCCAGTGATTACCCAGACTAAAACTACCTCCCTTGCCTTACCACCACTCCCTCTGTGTGTTGCCTTCCCCTATTAGAATGTCAGCTCCTTGACTACAAGCACTATGAATCTTCTTGCACTTATGTCCCCAGAACATAGCATTCCTGGCACAAAACATGGCACTTAACAAATGCTTATTAATCCATCCAATGAGCATCCTATAACCAAATTATGGCACATAAATGTAATGGAGTATTACTGAGCCATAAGTAAGGATGAATATGATACTTTCAAAGAAACATGGTAAAACATATGAACTGATGCAAAGTGAAAAAGCAAAGCAAGGAAAACAATATGCACAGTTACTACAGCCATGTAAATTGAAAGAAAAATAAAAAGCCCTCTAAATTTACCTCTCTGAAATGTACCTCCCTCCCCTTTGTGAGACTCAGTGGATGTACTGATGTTAATTAGCTTGACTAAACTACTATTTTTTTCTTTCACAAATTCTCTTTTTTTAAATTTTGTTACAAAATTGCTCTATAGGGAAAAAAAGGGAAAAGATATATTTAGAAATAAAGATCATACAAAAGTAAAATATGTCAATAATTTTAAAATACCAGCTTGAGCACTAACCAAAGGATCCATGTGGGGAACTATTAGTCTAGTTGAAAAAGAGAGGGATATGAAAATGGTGGGGTACAGAAAGCAACCTAGCTAAATTTCCTCCAAATTCCCCTCCAAAAGACCTAAATACTGCCTCAAATCAAATTTTGGAGTAGTAGAGCCAACAAAAGATTGAGATGAGACGTGTTTCCAGCCTAAGACAACTTAGGAGATTGGCAAGAGATTTGTGACACCAAGTTGGAGGCCTATCAATAGCACATTCAAGCAGCAGCAATGCCAACAGCCAACTTTGAAGGAGTCAGCAGCAGCAGCTTCAAGAGCTCTCAGCCCAGATTCAATAGGGGATCAGACAATTGGTCAAAAAGAGATTATAGGGGATCCTTTGTGGGCACCGACACAGCTGACACTGACTGGCAACTCTATTGCTTATAAGCAATTTTGGGTTGCAGTTCCAGGGTGGAGAAGAACATTGGCACTTGCAGGTACTGGAAAGCAGGGACCCTTCCTGAGTAAAGACCAAGCACACACCAGGAGAACAGTGACCATTCCTCTCCCTGAATCACACCATCTTGGAAGCACCAAAACTTGCACATCGCCAAAACTAGCTTTGAAAACAACAGCATGAAAAGGTTGGTGCCATGCCTCTTCACCTCCAGGTGAACGGAGCCTAGCTTTGGAAAGTCAAAATCAAGAAATAGGCTGGAAAATGAGCAATCAACAAAGAAAAAATTTGACCATAAAAAGCTACTATGGTGACAGAGAAGACCAAGACACAAATTCAGAAGACAACAACAACATGAAGAAACTACAACCAAAGTCTCAAAGAAAAATGCTGACTGGACCAAAGCCCAACAAAAATTGCTGGAAGAGTTAGAGAAAGATATAAGCATGGTAGAGGAAAAATTGAGAAAATAAATGAGAGCAATGCAAGAAAATTATGAAAATAGAATTAACAGCATGGGAAAAGAGCACAAAAATACTGAAGAAAATAACACCTTAAAAACAGAACTGGTCAAATGGAAAAAGAGGTACAAAAACTCACTGAAGAAAATAATTCCTTAAAAATTAGAATTGGGCAAGTAGAAGCTAATGGTTCCATGAAACATCAAGAAACAATAAAACAAAATCAAAAGAATGAAAAAAAAACCAGAAGAAAATGGGAGATATCTCATTGGAAAATAGATTGACGAGAGATAATTTAAGAATTATTGAACTATCTAAAAGCCATAATCAAAACATCTCATTTCAAAAAATAGCAAGAAACTACCCTAATATCTTAGATCCAGAGGGTAAAATGGGAATTGAAAGAATCCACTGATCACCTCCTGGAAAAGATCCCCAAATGAAAACTCCCAAGAATATTATAATCAAATTCCTGAGCTTCTAGGTCAGAAGGAAACTATTGCAAGCAGTCAGAAAGAAACAATTCAAACACTGTGGAACCACAGTCAGGATCACACAAGATTTAGCAGCTTCCACATTAAAGGAACAGAGGGTTTGGAATATGATTAGCAGCTTCCATGTTAGAGAAGCAGAGAATTTGGAACTCAAATTTTTAAAAGAAAAAAATGTCAAAAATAAATAAACACATTTTTTTAAAAAGAGAGAGGAGTATCTTGATAAGAGTACTGGACATGGAGTCAATAGACCTGGGTTTGAGTTCTAGATCTGCCACTAATACCTGAGTGAATTTGAACTTTTCATTACACCTAGTTTCTAGGACAAGAATAATACCTAACTCACAGTATGATTTCACAAAAAGCACTTTGCAAACTATAAAGTCATCTACATAAATATTAGTTCTCCTATTTGCCTGCTATGTCATCTTGGGGAGATCACTTAAAATTCTCTGGGCCTCAGTTTCCTTATCTGTGTAACAGCCTCTAGCAAAGAGTTGGCTGGGTACAAAACCCTTTGGGATTTATAGTTTTTCCCAATTTGGGAAGAGAAGAAACTATTGGGAGATTAGCCCTCCAAGGGGATGGGAGGCAGCTGCTACCTTGAGACTTTGGAGGGGGGAGTTGTCTCAGTCTGGAGGAAAACAAGAAGAAAGGAGAAGTGGTAGTCATTTCGTGATAGCAACAGCCCCAGGGCAGCCTGAGACTAGCAACATCTACAGTCTCTTCTAATACAAGGAGAAAAGACTTCTATCTTTTTCTGTCTGTCCATTTGGACAAACTGGGGGTGGGGGATGTTGCAATGTGACTATATGTGTCTTACTATGGATGTCTGCCCCAGAAGCAAGATAGAAACAAGCTCACTCAAGAGGAACAAAGGAAATGAGCCTTACCCTGCCCTAGGCTTAGTTCTATTTGAGTCTTTCTTAATTTTATTCTATTAAACAATAATATTCTTGATTCAATATTATTTCTCATAAATATCTGTGGTTGACCCTGTCCTTGTGTTTCCTAGAGTCCCTTTGTTTGCTGTATGAGGGCATGATGGGAGTCATGAAAAAGAGAGGAATCTTTCCTAGTGCAAGGTTGGGAGCTCCATCCTCAACTCATTGTCATCAGCATGAATCATTTCATAAATGCCCTTCTAAGTGCAGAATTACTGTGAATTTGGACCCTATTCTATGAATCTACCTTGTAGACATGAGTCAAGGATACATCTGTAAAATTAGAAGGTTGGATTAGATGATCTCTAGGGCCCATTCCATGTCTCTCATTGCCTATTCAACATTTCAAACTCTCTCTCTCTCTCTCTCTCTCTCTCTCTCTCTCTCTCTCTCTCTTTCTTTCTTTCTCTCCATATATACATATATATATACATACACACACACACACACACACATACGCACACACACACACATATATATACATGTATCCCAATAGCATCACAATTTTAACATGGCCAAAATCAAATGCAGTCTCTTCCCCACCCCCACCCCTGAACCCACATCTCTTCCAACTTTTCCCATATTTGTAGAGTACACAACCATCCTTCCATTAGCCCATGTTTACAACATCAGAGTCATCTTCAACCTTTCACTCTCCTTTGCCCCATATATCCAATTGGTTGCTAAATTTTGTCAATCTACCTCCACATCTCTGAAATCTATCGATCATCAAATCGATCGACAAATATTTATTAATCATCTCCGAGGTGTCACAGATTGGCTAGGTGCTTCTCCTTTTTATTCTGTGACTATCACCCTTGTTCAAGTTCTCATCACCTCCCTCTTGGACTACTGCAACAGCTTCTTAATTGGTCTCCCTGTCTTAAGTTTCTCACCATTCTGATCCATTCTCTACACAGCAGCCAAAGTAATCTTCCCAAAACACATGTCTCACTATGTTACTCCTCTATTCAATAAACTCCCTCTTACCTCTAGGATCAAGTATAAATGCCTCTGACATTTAAAATCCTTTGCAAGCTGGCTCCAATCTACCTTTACGGCCTTATTAAACATTACTCCCCTTAACACACTCTGTGGTTGAACCAAATGGCCCTTCTTGATGACACTCCATCTCTTGTCTCTCTACCATTGAACAGATTGTCCCACCCATTTGAAATGTGCTTCTTCCCTACCTCTTCCTCCCAGAATCCCCTGTTCCCTTTAAAGTATAATTCAAGTGCCATGTTCTCTATGAGGTCTTTCCTGATTCCCCCAGGGGCTAGTGCCTCTCTCCCCACCACCCACTAAGGTTACCTCGCATTTGCTTTGAATTTGCACATAACAGTTAATGTGAATTCTGTCTCCAAAAAAATAGCTTGTATTCATTTTTGTATACATATTTATGTACTTAACATCTTTCCAGAAAGAATGTAAACTCCTCAAGGGTAGAGGCTGTTTCTTTTTGTCTTTGTATCTGCAGTATCTAGCATAGGGTCTAGCACATAAAAAATTATTTAATCAATATTTGTTTGATTGATTGGTTGACTGACTGCCAGTGCTACAATGATTAGATGTCTCCCCAAATGCAGATCTGGTCCATGGGACAAGGAACCCTATTTATCAGCAACCAATTTGCTGCAAAATTCAGTGATTCTCTTTCCCTGATGCTTCTCCTTCCCCCAACTCCCAGGCACAATTTAAACCTCTTTACATAAAAAGCCTCATAGATATTCTCTCTTGGCAAAACTAGATAATATTAGTTCACTCTGAGAGCCAATTTTTAAAAAATTTACTCAATTTTCCCTCACTTCTTTAACAGCAAAAAAATACAACTTACAGTGGGGATGGGAACTAGAGCAATCAATCACCCGTTAGTGTTTCTATAACAAATTCTAGCCATCATTACGAAACCCATGAGAAAGAAGGCCTGGTATAGGATGTGGTTTGCTGCCATGATCCTAGTTGTGATGGTCAGAGCCACTAAATTTTTGTAATGTCTTTGCTCTTGCAGCTGCCAGGCTCCTGCCAATCTATACACATTGTACTTGATTAAGGACACTGGAATGATATTAGACTTAATACTAGACATTGCCTTTACCAGCTGCACGGCCTTTAATATGTACTTCCAAGGATAGTGGGATTTAAAGCTGAAAGGGGGCTTAGAGATCCAACCCCCTCATTTTATAAATGAGGAAACCAAGGCCCAGAGAGGAAAAGGGACCTGTCCAAGATTATGCAGGCAATACATACCAGAGATCTGCATCCAAGTCCTCTGATTCCAAATCCTTTCTGCCATACTAGGTTTCCCTCTTATCCCTCTGAGCTTCAGTTGTCTAAGCTGTAAAATGGGGGGAATAATGCTTGCCCTGATTTTGTGATCACACAAGTTTTTGTTTGCTTGTTTGTTTTGGGTGGGAAGGGGCGTTTGTTGGGACACACCTGATTGTTTGACTTCTGCCCATTTCACTCCAGTTCACAGAAGGGGCAGGCAACATAGACCACAAGGTAGTTAATGTCTTGAAAGGAAGTACAAAGAAAGGTCTTCACATTGTTATCCTCTTTACAAAATGTGAAGTTCTTCCTAGATACAAAAATAATAGCTAGCATTTATATAGTACCTATTATAAGCAAGGCACTGTGCTAAGTTTGTTGTTTTCGTCGTTGTGTCATTCATTCATATCTAATTCTTTTTGACCCTATGGATGTGCCAGGGCATGCCAGTCCCTTTTGTCCTCCACTATCTCCCAAAGTCTGTCCATGCTCATATTTATTGCTTGCATGACACTATCTCAACCTCTGCTGTTCCTTTCTCCTTTTGCCTTCAATCTTTCCCATCATCAGGGTCTTTTCCAACGAGTCCTGCCTTTTCCCATGTGGCCAAAGTATTTAAGCTTCAGCTTCAGTATTGTTCTTCCAATGAATGGTCTGAATTAATTTATTTAAGTATTAACTCATTTGATCTCCTTGTTGGCCAACAGACTCAAAAGTCTTCTCCAGCACCATAATTTGAAAGCATCAATTTTGCAGTGCTCAGCTTTCCTTACAATCCAACTTTCACAGCTTTTACTACAGGAAAAACCACAACTTTGACTAGGTGGATCCTTGTCAGCAAGGTGATGTTTCTGCTTTTTAGTGTGCTATCCAAATTTGCCATAGCTTTCCTTCCAAGGAGCAAGCGCCTTTTAATTTCATGGCTTCAATCCCCATCTGCAGTGATCTTTGAGCCCAAGAATATAAAATCTGACACAGCTTCTATTTCTTCACCCTCTATGTGCCAGGAAGTGATGGGACCAGTTGCCAATATCTTAGTGTTTTTTATGTTGTTTCAAGCGTGCTTTTACACTATCCTCTTTCACACTCATCAATAAGCTTCTTAATTTTTCTTTACTTTCTGCCATTAGTGTTATTATCTGCATATCTGAGATTTTTATTTCTCCTGGCAAACTTAATTCCAGCTTTTGATTTATTCAGCCTGGCATTTTGCATGGTGTACTATGCACATAGGGCAGCTAGGTGGTAGAATAGATAAAGTGCCATTCCTGGAGACAGGAAGATATGATTTCAAATCCAAATTAGACACTTACTAGCAGTGTGACCCTGGGCAAGTCATTAAAACCCTTTTCATCTCAGTCTCTCATCTGTAAAATGGGCTGGAGAAGAAAATGGCAAAGCACTCCAGTATCTTTGCAAAGAAAACCCCAAATGGGGTCATAGAGAGTTGGACATGACTGAACTCAACAACGTGCTGATAAGTTAAATAAATAAAGTGAGAATATATAGCCTTCACAGACTCTTTTTCCAATCTTAAATCAATTGTTCCATGTTTGGTTCTATTTGCTGCTTCTTGGCCCACATACAGGTCCCTCAGGGACAAGTAAGATGATTTGATACTCCCATCTCTTTGAGAACTTGCTATATTTTGTTGTCATCCACACAATCAAAGGCTTTAGTGTAGATGATGAAACGGAAGTAGATGTTTTTTTCTGGAACTCCCTTGCTTTCTCCATAATACAGAGAATGTTGGCAATTTGGTCTCTAGTTCCTCTGCCTTTTCGAAAACTAGCCTGCATTTCTCGTAGTTCTTGTTTACGTATTGCTGAAGCCTAGCTTGCACAATCTTAAGTATAACCTAGCTGGTGTGTGAAATGAGCACACTTGTTTAGTAATTTGAACATTCTTTGGCATTGCCTTTCTTTAAGATTGGGACATATAACTGATCTTTTCCAATCCAGTATCCACTGTTAAGTTTTCCAAATTTTCTGGCATATTAAGTGCAGCACTTTTTAAGCATCATCTTTTAAGATTTTAAATAGCTCATCTCGAATTTTATCATCTCCACTAGCCTTATTGTTAGCAATGCTTCCTTAATTCCACTTGACTTCATTTTCCAGGATGTATGGCTCTAGTTCAGTAACCACATCATCATGGTTATCAATGATGTTAAGATCATTCTTGTATAATTCTTCTGTATCTTCTTGCCATCTCTTCTTAATCTCTTCTACTTCTGTTAAATCCCTACCATTTTGTCTTTTGTTGTGCCCATTTTTTATATGAAACATTCCTTTGATATCTCTAATTTTCTTGAAGAGATCTCTTGTATTTTCTATTCTATTGTTTTCTTCTATTTTTTTGGATTGCTTGTTTAAGAAAACCCCCCTATATCTCTTTGATATTCTGGGAAATTCTACATTCAGTTGGGTATATCTTTCCTTTTTTCCTTTACCTTTTACTTTCCTTCTTTGCTCAGTTATTTTTAAAGCCTCGTCAGACAGCCATTTTGCTTTCTTCCTCTTCTTTTTCTTTAGAATGTTTTTTTTGTTGCTGCCTCCTGTACATATTGCAAACCTCTGTCAATAGTTCTTCAGGTATTCTGTCTACCAGATCTAATCCTTTAAATCTATTTATCACCTCCACTTCATATTCATAAGAGATGTTATTTAGGTCATACCTATACAGTCGAATGGTTTTCCCCAACTTTCCTCAATTTGAATCTAAATTTTGCAATAAGAAACTCATGACCTGAGCCCCAGTCAACTTCAGGTCTTGTTTTAAACTGGCTCTATGGAGCTTCTCCACCTTTGCCTGCAAAGCATATAATCAGTATGATTTTAATATTGGCCATTTGGTGATGTCTATGTATAGAGTCACCTTTTGGGATGTTGAAAAAGCATATTTGCTATGACCAGTGAGTTATCTTGACAAACCTTTATCAGTCTCTACCCTGCTTTATTTTGTAAAACAACACCAAACTTGTTTGTTATTCCAATTATCTTTTGGATTCCTACTTTAGCATTCCAATCCTCTATGACAAAGGTAACGTCTTTTTGGTGTTATTTCTAGAAGATGTTGAAGGTCTTCAGAGAACTGAGCAACTATGGCCTCTTTGGCATCAGTGGTTAGAGCATAAACTTGCATTACTGTGATGTTGAATGGTTTGCCTTGGATTAGAAAAGACCTCATTCTGCCATTTTTGAAATTATACCTAGTGCTGCTTTTCTCACCCTTTTGTTGACTCTGAGGGCTAATCCATTTCTTCTGAGGTATTCTTGCCCACAGTAGTATACGTAATGATCACCTGGATTAAATTCATCCATTCCCATCCATTTAAATTCACTGACACCCAAGATGTTCATGTTTAAACTTTCTATCTTCTGTTTGACTACATTCAACTTGCATTGGTTCACAGATGTTACATTCCAGGTTCCTATTCAGTATTGATCTTTATAGCATCAGACTTTCCTTTCATCACCATCCACAGCTGAGTTTCCTTTTGGCTTTGGCCCAGCCACTTCATTCTTTCTGGAGCTACTTGTAGTTACCCTCTGCTCTTCCCCAGTAGTGAATTGGATACCTTCCAACCAGAGGGGCTCACCTTCTGATGTCATATCTCATCATTTTAGTGCTGTCCATGGGGTTTTCTTGGCAAAGATGCTGTAGTAGTTTACCATTTCCTTCTCCGGTGGATCACTTCTTGTCAGAACTCTCCACTATGACCTGTCCATCTTGGGTAACCCTACATGGCATGGCTCATAGTTTCATTCAGCTGCTATGCTAAGTGCTTTATAAAAATTATCTCATTTCATCATTACAAGAAACCTGGAAAGTACATACTATTATTATATCCATTTTACAGTTAAGGAAACTGAACCAAAAAGATATTAAATGACTTGCTGAAGGTCATACAAGCAGGAGGTATAGGAAGCAAGATTTGAATTCAAGCCCTCCAGACTCCGAGCCCAGGGCTCTATCCATTGAACCACTTGATCACCTTGCCTGGGTAGCCTTTTAAAATCTAGCTTACTGAGAAACATGAGGCAAGAAGCAACTCCAAAGAGTGTGACTTCTGAGAGTCTAGAGAAGGACCAGCTAAGAAGAAAGAACCCAGCTCTTGAAGGGACGTTACTCTTTGCCTTTCTCTTTGTGCCTGTATTAGAGGACAGCAGGAAGAAAGGGATTTCTCTCCTCCCTCTCCCCACCTTTGATCATTTGTCCAATGGAAGCCAAAAAAGACTCCAAAAGGACTTCATAAGGAAATCAAGGGGAGGGAGTCAGTGGAGGTGGCCTCAAGACGTATAACCTCTGGCATCAGAGAAGAGAACTAGCTATGGATTCAAAAGAGAATTAGCCCTGGCAGTGGGACTGTGGGGAACAGTAGTCTCATCAAGCACAGCGGAGTGATCTGTCCAGCAGAGAAAAAGTTCCCCCAAGGAGAGGCAGAATGAAGACATCCCAAGAAGATAATGGACATTAAGTTTATGCAGTGCCGGAGACATGAGTTGCTATGGAGACATACGTTCCCTACATGTGTGCCTCACTACCAATGTATTTTAAGTGAATATCTACTCTTCCCACTGAAATGGTACATAGTTGTAAAAGAGTCTACTCCAGGTTTATGGGGTGAATTTTGTTGCTATTGTTCTTAACAAAGCAATCTTAGTAAATGTTTTTGCTTTTTGGCTAATTGTGTCTACTGACTGACTAGTTAAGATAAGTGCACTCATAAGGGCTTTCAAGCTATTTAGGAATATGGAACCATAGAGTGCCTTGAACTCTGGGTAGTAGTTGCCACCTGGGGACCCAAATTACAACCTATGAATACCAAGTTGTGAGAGTAGCCCCAAAGAAAATATTATAGGAGCAAGTAAGATCACTAAATCAAATAATTTTAAGTTAGACATAAGCTCAGCAACCACCTGGTTCAATAATGTATGAGGAAGTATTTGTAAATTCTAAAGTGCTATGAACATGTAAGAGATAGCTGTTATTGTGATTCCCGATGTTCCTAAATGATTTTTGTTACAATCGTGTACCAGGAGACTATCTTCACTCTTGCACCATTCTTACCATTATGAAGTTAAAAAAAAGACAGGATAATGCATGAAGAGTAAAATGGCTTTGTCATAAAGAGTTACAGAGTTGGTAGAAATGAAAGAGCAGACAATAGACCACAGGCTGAATCAATCAATCAACAAGCACTTACTGCATACCAAATATACTGTTAGGCTGCATACAAAACACAAAAATGAAATAGTCCTTGCCTTCAAGGAGCTTATGTTCCAACATATAGACATATAAGTAAATATAATATATGCATATACACACAGTAAATACAAATTAATTTGAGGATAAAGTGCTATCAACTGGGGGTGATGAGGCAAAACCTAATAGAAGATGCCTGTCAAACTGAATTTTGAAGGAAGCTAGGGATTCTTAGAGGCAGAGGTGAGGCGAGAGTATGTTATAGATGTAGGAGAGAGGTTGCCTAAAGACTTGAATATAGAACATGGAATGTTGTATGTGAGGTTTCGCAAGAAGGTTGGTTTGGCTGGACCATAAAGTCTATGAAATATCTTAGATTTGGATCTAGAAGGGTCCTTAGAGGTCATCTAATACAATGCCCTTATTTTGCAAATGAGCAAACTGAGGCCCAGATAGGGCAGATGATACACACACAAAAAAAAATGGCACAGCCAGAATACAAACCCAAGGCCTTTGACCCTCAATCCAGTTCTCTTTCAACACTGCCATAATGTCAGAGATCTAGAATCCTGAGAACAAGGTTTATCTGGTCCTTATACAAAGTTCTGTCCCATCCTTTCCAGAAACTTCTTATGTACTTTCTGTTTGGGCATGAACCAGTCCCAAGGCATGGGTATCCCTAAGCTCCCAAAGGAAAACAGCTGAGTGGTTGACTCTGGATGTAAGGGGAATGAAGGTAGTTATTATTAATGCTAACTATGTCCTCATGCCTGAAGGGGCTCAAGAAGATCTCTAAAAATGCATGATTTGTTCCCAGGGAGTAAGTATTAGATGAGCAGAATAGTGAAAAGCCTTTTCCTGTTTTCATCCCCCACCCCCCAGTCAAGGAGGCTGGGGACTATTCTCACCATTTTAAAATAAGTGAAACTGTAACATGCCCCAGATCTCCTCACCAGGGAGGGGAGTGGAATCTAGAACAATTGTCTCCTGAATCTTGGTCGAGGACTCCTTCCACTAGATGGAGCAAACTGCTTTGGCAAATCTGTTCCTTGGAGTCATTCAGAAATGGAGGTGTTTGTGTATGTTGGGGGTTTGTGGGAGCCAGAGGGAGGAGGGTAGAGTCCTCAGATAGAAGACAGGTAAGGAACTTAGGCAGTTGCAGAAAGTTAGCCATCAAATGGTCCCAAGTCGTGAGTTCCTTCCAGTTTTAAAAAGTCAATTTGGATCTGATCAACTCCACCAAAATATCTTGACTGGAAAAAAAAAAAACCTAGGCAGGGGCTGATCCTTTGATATTAATGCTGTCTAGAAATACTCAGAGGCTGCAAGATACATTCACGAGCCTGAATCAGCCTGTGTTTAAATAAGAAGAATCTCCCACACAGACATTTCTCAAAATACCTTTGTATCCATTGCCTCATTTGCCCTTCACGAAAGCCATGCCAGGTAAGCACAGAGGGGATTCTGAAGAACTATTTGATTCCTTCGCTCACACTGTTGTGCCATATGTAATACCTTCCCCAATCACTCTACCTATTCAGATCTTACCTATTCTTCACAATCCATCTCTGTTGTGCCTTCCATGATTGGTTACTGCACTCTCCTCTGCTTCTCACACTCCAGAGTCCAGCCAAACTGACCTACTTCATGCGCCTTACATATATGACATTATAACTCCAATCTCTATGCCTCTGGATAGGCTTCTCACCATGCGTGGGAAGCACCTCCTCCTCACCTCCACCTCTAAGAATCTCTAGCTTTTTGCAAGGTTAAGTTCAAATAACACCTCCTCCATGAGGCCTTCCCTGAAATCTTCAGTTGTCCCCAATACTTGATATTTATTTTGCATGTTTTGCTTTTACTTATCTGGGTATACATTGTACTCCACCAATAGAATGTAAGCTCCTTGAAGGCAGTGTCCACTTTGTGTTTGTCTTTGTATTCCCAAATTCTAGTACTATATCCTGCAATATGGTAGGTGCTTAACAAATTCTTCTTAACTGAATTAATTACTCTAGTCTGAGTGATCTTCTCTTTCTCCTCTGAATGCCTATAGCCTTTATTTATCTTTGCCACTAATTTGAATGAATAAATAAACGTATTTATTATGCACCTATTATGTAATAAATACTGGAGATACAAATATAAAAGTGTGATCAGTTCTGACCTCAAGGGGTTTATACCCGAATAGGAAAGGACAACACATTTAGGAAAGTGATGACAAGGGAGGGGGTATTTTGGTTTGGGAAGTCACAGAGATGGTGAGTGGAGCCATGAGGGAGTCAACTGACTCTCCAGAAGTAGTGGTAGGACTGACATGATTATAGTTTCCAAAGAAAGATGTATAAAAGAGGTGAGGATGGAGGTGACAAGAAGATGGCTGGGACAAACAGCTAGATGAGATGTGCGAAGCACAGTTTGGTTGGTCTGGGACTTATTTGGCCTCATCATACCCAACCACGTACTATTAGTTCCTTTTTGTATTTTGATATCTTCTGTCTTCCTTCAGGACAGAGACTATTACATGTTCTTCTTTGGGTCCCTCATAAAGGACACAAAAGTAAGGTAAGGGTGCTGAGTTCACAGCAGGTGTTCAATAAATGATACTGATTGATTGGTTTTGCTTCAAAGAAGAACATTAAAGACAACCTTCGAAGAGAAAAAGACAGATGCAAAAAGACTTCATTTCTCAACTAATTGACAGGGAATGATGGGGTGGACTTCACTCCTTATTGACCCATGAAATGATACTTGGGTATTCCCTGCTTCCTGTGTAGTTCCAGAGAGACAGTCCTGCCATAGAGACAAGTCATTCAAAAAGCATTTACTGAGTGTTCAGATTTCTCAGTGGAAAGGGCACTGAATTGATATCGGGGAACGTGGGTTCAGATCCAGGGTCTGTTACCACCGGGATGACCCTGGTTAAGTCACTTTACTTTTCTTGATCTTAGTTATCTCTTCTGTAAGGAGAAGAGGCTACACTGAGTGGACACAAAGGGTTTTTACAGTTCCAGATAAAGGATTCTGTGAAAGAAGCCCTTTTATAGAAGCATCTGATGTCCTGTTGTGATGTTACTTAAAATAATGAGGGTCGCTTGGGACATAAGACCTCGTTACCTAAACCAATATAACTACTTGCCTTCATAATGAGGAAGGGAATTGCTCCCCCCAAAAAATCATTCATTCATTCATTTATTCATTCATTTATCCCTCTAATTCTTCTTTTCTTTGCTGAGCTACAGGTAAATAAATTGACGAGATGCTCCCTAGGACTCTGGCAACTGAGCTTTTGCGGACACACTTGCTGTGACATCTCAGGAGATGATCCATCACTCACCGGAATGCGCCTTGTGTCCCATGAAGGACGAGAGGCAGCAGATAAATCTGAGAGAGTCCATATGGTGAGGAAAGAGCCGGTTCCCCCAGACTAAAGATTAACAGCAATTGTCAGAAAACTTACCGTGGGCCAATGTAAAGATAATTTCCAACTTACGGAAATACTCAACCACTTCATCAGCTTTTGTCAGAGGGCAATAATCACATGCAAAGGCTGGATTTACTATTTGGAAAGGGGGTGGGGGAGGCAGCGCGGGAAGCCACTCATGCTCCATCGGTGGGCTAACACTGCCCAGACTATCTCTGACCCCAAAATGGCAGCAAGTCATTGCCCAGTGGGAAGCAGGAAAGTGAAATGGCAGCTCTGGTCAGTGTCGAGATCAAGGGGGAAATCACTCTGGAACCTAAACCACACACCCTAAAAAAGATGCATACATATACATATATATACACAGACACATACATACATATACACACATGCATGTATGTGTATGTATATATATATATGTATGTATATGCACCCACTCAATCAAATGCACACATGGATTCACATGCTCAGAAAGCTCTCACCTCGAAGATGAGGAAAAAGGCCTTTGAACAAAAAGAACAGATGATAGTGTGTTTTTTTTTAAACTAGAGAACCTTCTCTTTGAACTCTATCTTTTGCTGAGAATTTTCTTTCAATTTTGACTTCCTTTCTTAGCTACCTTCCTCTTCTCCCCATTCCCTTCATTCTCTACGTATACATACTTCCATTCCATCTTGCCCCCACATCTCTGGAGAGCTTTTAAAGATTCATTCAACCAGTCACTTTCTCCCTCTCTCCCCCCATCTGTGTCTTTCTTCTCCTTTCTCTCTCTTCTCATAATTTTCTTTCTCTCCTCCCTCCTCAAAAGAATGATAGGACCCCTCCTCAGTCCCCATGGGATTCAGTCCTTCCCTGTCCCCCAAGTTTCCCCCATTAACTTAATGGACTGTAATGGTCAAAGGGAAGCAAACACAGGAGTTGGTATTCCCGTAGGAAAGGCAGCTCTAAAGTCAGTCCTTCAGCATTGCACAAACATACAGAATGTCTCTGAAGGTGGGAACAGGCAAGAGAGTATATATGGTTTAGCATAAATTCATTTCTCCTACTGAAGGAACAACTCAGAGTGCTCGTCTGACTGATGTGTAAGTCCCAGTAGATGACACAAAATTGGGAGGGAGAGCTAACATATTGGATAATGGCATCAATATCCAAAAAAAGCCGGAAGCTAGAACATTAGGTTGAATATAATAAGATTAAATGTAATATGGACAAATGTCCATGTATAAGACTTGTCTTATTCTCGGGTCCAAAGGACCCAAGAAGAGAGAAGGGGATATATTAGAGAGACATTGCAAAAGTATACGAATTGGCTGATATGTGAATCTAAAAAGATCAACTTTATAAGTACAAGACAGGAGAACCACAAGTAGGCAGCAATTTATCTAAAAGAAAAAAGATCCAGGGGGAGGGGTAGTGTTAGTGGACTCCAACTTCAATATGCATCAACAGTGTGATATAGAAGCCAAAAAAATTAATAAACTCTTTGACTATATTGAAAGAACACAGAGGGGCAGCTAGGTGGCACTGTGAGTAGAGCACCTGCCCTGGAGTCAGGAGGATCTGAGTTCAAAATCCAATCTCAGACACTTGACACACTTACTAGTTGTGTGACCTTGGGCAAGTCACTTAACCTCAAGTGCCCTGCCTTCCCCCCTCCAAACAAACAAACAAACAAAATTAAAATAAGAACGTAGAATCTGAGATTAGTGGTGTGATAGTCAACCAACTTTTATTAAGCCCCTACCATGGGCCAGGTGCTGGGGATACAAAAAGATAGAAAAGTAGAGGATAGATTGGAGTGGGGAGACACCTGAGTTAGGCAGAGCCCCCAGCAGGCTATTGCAATAGTCCAGACTTGCGGTGATGAGGGCTGGCACAAGAGTGGTAGCCATGGCCAAGGGGGTGCATATAAGAGATGTTACAAAGGTGAAGTTGACAGGCCAAGTTTGACAACAGCTTGGATGTATGGGGTGAGAGATAGTAAGGAGTCCAGGAGGACAGCTCAGTTGTGAGCTTGAAGGAATGGGAGGATGGTTTTGCCCTCAGACTGCTAGATCCATACCATGGCACTGCAATAGGGATATGTGCCAACTGGCAGCTTTGTCATCCCCTGCCCAGTCCAGGTGACAGACTCAGAGAGTATTGAGAAAAGGACCTCCACGTGATAGTGTTGTTCACTGTAGGGATGCCCTGGGAGGTCTATTGAGAAACAAGGAAGTTCAGAAGCCAGCAGGGGCAACAGCAGTGGGGAAGCTCAGACCTCAGGCTCAAAGCAGGGTCTCATGTCCAACGTGTAGCTCAGCCAGAAAGGAATGAAGGGCAGCTAGGTGACACAGTAGATAGAGCGCTGGGCCTGGAGACAGGAAGACTTCTTCCTGAGTTCAAATCTGGCCCTAGACACTTACTAGCCATGTGGCTCTGGGCCAGTCACTTCACCCTGTTTGCCTCAGTCTCCTCATCTGTCAAATGAACTAAAGAAGGAAATGGCAAACCGCTCCAGTATCTTTACCAAGAAAAGTGTAAATGGGGTCACAAAGAGTCAGACATGAACAAAAAAAAATGACAGAACAGCAAAGAGGCAACCAAAACGGGAAATCCAGACCAAAGGGGAGTTTACAAGGCTGTCACTTTGAACCAACAGAACTTTGCAGTTAGCTAGGGGTATAATACAGCAACAGTCAATTCCCACAGACCCAGGTCAAGAACAGGTAGAGCTCAGAACAGGGAGGCAGCAAACAGACTCCTCTTGAATCAGACCCCTTTGGGAGACCTGAAAGCTGGCAAATCCTCAGGCTGTCCCTGAGATTCTAGAAAAACACAACACTCAATACCCTGTACCCGCCCCCCCCAAAAAAGCAGCAACAGGACCAGCTTAGATCTTCCCTCTAGAAGTATAGCAGAACCTAGCCCTGACATCAAGTCCAAAATGAGGAAGTAGGCTGGAAGAATGGGAAAACAAAAAAGAGAACCCCACCATAATGAGCTAGTATTGTGACAGAGATACTCAAAACACAAATGCAGAAGGGAATGACTCTAAAGTATCTACAAGGAATGCCTTAGAGAAAAACACAGCTTGGGCACAAACTCAAGTAGAATTCTTGGAAGAGATGAAGCAAGAGTTTTGTTTTTAAGGTTTTTTTTTTAATTTTATAAATGGAATAAGAGCACTTGAGGAAAAAAAATAGAAAAGAAATGAGAGTTATGGAAGAAAAAAATTGGAAAGGGAACTAACAGTTTGGCTCAAAAAAATACAAAACCTTGCCAAACAACAAACTTCCTGGAAATTTGAATGGTCCAAATAGAAGCCAATGACTTTATGAAGCAACAAGAAATATTAAAACAAAGTAAAAAGGCTGAAAAATGATAGAAAATATGAGGTAGCTCGTAGCAAAATGAGCAATAACTGAGCTAGAAAATAGATCAAGAATAAAAAACGTAAGAATCATTGGGCAATCTGAACAACATGGCCAAAAAAGGAGTCTAGACATCCTATTTCAAGAAATCTTAAAATTGCTCAAATTGCTTAGAACCAGAAGACAAAATGAAAATAGAAAGAATGCATTCATGACTGCCTGAAAGAAACCCCAACATAAAATGCCCAGGAACATCACAGCTGAGATCTAAAGCTTCCAGGTCAAAGAAAAAATACCATGAGCAGCCAGAAAGAAGGTATTTAAGCACCAAGGAGCCACAGTCAGATTACACATGATTTAGCAGCCGCCACTGTAGAGAAGCGGAGAATTTGGAATATATTGTTCCAGAAGACAAAGGCTATGGGCTTATAATCAAAAATAATTTATCCAAAAAAAATGACTCTATAATACAACAGGGGGAAAAGTGGGTCTTTAAGGAAATAGAGGACTTGTAAGCATTCCTGATGAAAAGACTAGGGCTGCTGAGAAATTCTGAAGTTCAAACACAAGAATGAAGAGAAGTATATTTAAATGACTAAATAAGGATAAACTGCTTATATTCAAATATGGGGAGATGATGCATGGATCCATTATGAACCCCATCATCATCATGGTTCATAGAGGGAGTCCAATTAGATGAGACCTGAGAGTGGTTCTATTATATTCTGATGATCTTTAAAAAAACAGAAAGAAAAGGGAAAAGGAATAAATTAGGGGGCAAAGGAAAGGAAGGTTAGGGAAAATTATCTCACGTAGTCAAGGTACCCAAGTAAATAGCAATTCCAACAATAAGGGAGTGATGAGAAGTAATTGACAATTGAACCTGACTCTCATCTGAACTGGTCAAGGTGGGGGGGGGGGGGGGAGGGAAGAAGGGAGGAAGAGCGAGAGGGAGAGAGACAGAGTCAGAGAGAGAGAGAGGAACAGAGAGGGTAGGAGGGAGACAGGGGGAGAGAGAAAAAAAGACTTGGGCACAAAATTCCATTTCAATCAACAGGAAAATAGGAGGGAAAGGGGGAAAGGAGAGAGCGGTAAGTTAAGGGGAGAGAAGATGAATTCTTAGCAAACAAAACTCTAAGGATATGCAAAAATATCTAGACTTCTTTTTGAGGTAGTAGAGGATGAGAATCTGAAGGAGTAACCATAAACTGAGAAACGGTTAAACACATAATGGTGTCTGTGATGGAATATTATTGGCCTTAAGTATTATCATTGTAACGACCAACCAGGATTCCAGAGGACCAATGATGAGACATGCTACCCACCCCCTGATAGAGAGCTGAAGAACTCAGAATGCAGAATTAGACAAATTTTGTTTTAGACATGTCTAATGTAGACAATTTGTTATGATTTCAGCATCCATGTTTGCAATGAGTTTTGGTTTCCTCATGTTCTCAATGCCAAAGGGATTTGGGGTGGATGGGTGAGGTGGATCTTGGGTGATTAACACAAAATATTTTTGTAAAATGAAATTATTTATAAAAAGAAAATATGTGATAGAGTGGAAATGACAGAGGGATTGATCTATCAGAGAAGATAAGATGGATTGTGATCACTTGAGAAAGTAGAAGGGTGACTGTTGATAAAGAGTAAGACCACCTCATCATGTGAGAGATGGGGGAAGGAGATGGCAGCAGAAGGCATCCGAGTGATATGAGATGGGAAAGAGAGGAGAGAAGGGAGTGCACAGAAAATGGCCTCAAAAGTCTCAGCTGAAAGGGGTGGGGTACGGAAGGGAGGCATGGAAGGCTCAAGGAGGGATGAAAAGGTTTGGAAAAACTGCTATGGAGAGTAGCACAGGAGGCTGATAAAGGAAGTATAGCAGGATTTGTAGCAACAGTGAGGGCTCCGTTGTGGTTGTGTGACATAAATTTGAAGTGGATTCAATTAGAATGGCTATGTGATTTTTTTCTAGCACATGTGTAGTAGTGAAGGCAGTAGATGGTGGGAATGATCCAAGCCTAAGGTTTGGTAGAATTCAATCCATGAAATGATAAGGAGGGTAAGGACTCCAAAAAAAAAAAAAAAAGGACAGAGTGGAGCTTAATAGATTCATCAAGGTGTCAAAATGGGGAAAAGAGGAGAGAGTGGCTAGTTCAAGAGAGATGGCCTGAAAGAGAGTCAAGAGATTGGTGAATTGTCAGTCAGAGTGTAGACAAAGAGTAGGGTTTGGTGAGGGAAAGCAGAGGGAAAGGTGGCAAGCCACTAGATTTTGGATAAGAGGACTTTAGAGTTTTTTTTCCTACTTCTTTTTTTTTTGGAGGAGAGAAGGCAGGGCAATTGGGGTTGACTTGCCCAAGGTCACACAGCCAGTAAGTATGTCAAGTGCTTGAGGCTAAATTTGAACTCAGATCCTCCTGACTCCAGGGCTGGTGCTCTACTCACTGTGCCACCTCGCTGCCCCAGAATTTAGAATTCTTGAACATGGAGATGGTACATTTATGGGCAATGGAAAGATGAAGAGTATGATAACCTTTGTGTGTGGCTGAGGTGAAATGGAGGAGGAGTAGGTCATGGGAAATTAGTTGGCTGAAGAACTGAGTGGTTAGGGTGCTTGAGGGAGAGGCAAGATATATGTTCAAGTCTCCTAATATAAGGGCAAGAGTTAAGGAAGAGAGGAAGATTGTGAGCCCTGTACCAAACTCATTGAAGAAAGAACAAGAGAAAACTAGGGGTCTGTAGACAATAGCTACCAGGATTTTGATTAGATGGTAGAGATGAATAGCATGACCCTCAGAAGAGAGGTTACTGAGTGATGGAGGTAAAGAAAAAACCTGGAAGGGGCAACGGGGAACAAGGAGCATTCCAGCTCCCACACCTCCACCAGTGAGCTAAGGGATGATGAGTGAAGGTACAACCAGTACAGGAAAGGGTAGCCAGGGAGACTGTGTCAATGGCAGGATCCAGGTTTTAGTAACAGCTAGAAGATAGAAGGAATGGGAAAGGAAAAGATGTAGGACAAAGGGAAGTTAGTTGCCTATGGAACAGACATTCCAGAGGGCATAGTGGAAGAAGATGGTGGTGTTTGTTTGGAATTTTGGGTTGGGTGTGTTGAGGGGGATAGGAATGAGAAATCATGTGATAAGGGATGAGGAATGGGGTCTAGATGATGACCTAGAGGAGTACAGAATCACTGGGATGTATAAAGTCTGACCTGTTGCAATAAGGTCCATCATTGAGTTGAAGGAGTCACGGGAAATTGGGCTGGAAACAAGTGAAACATGAGAGAGATGGAAGGCCCTGTTTCATGACTGCTCTCCCTGCTGAAGGCTGCAGATCAGGCAGGATACTACACGGCAGGAGTTGGAAGCTGAACCTGCACGGCCAGAGAAGGGAGTTCTGCTCCCCATCAACTTTCTTCTTCCTCTTCCCTCAAGACAGATTTAGCAGGAAATGGAAGACCTGTAGCCAAAAGGAAGGCAGCTCCTTTTGCACCTGAAGTATCCACATAGAGGCTGGGAGATCAGGTTGGCAGCAGGAGGTAAATGTTGTGCTAACTGATAGAAGTCAGCCCAGCCTCGTCCTTTGCTGGCTTCCCTCAGGAGACACACAGCAGGAGATGGAAGGTGTAGTGAGAGGAAGGTCAGCCTCTTCTTCTCACCCAAGGCTGTAAAACAAGTAGCATGTCAGACAGGAAGTTGAGTCCTGGCACAGGGAGATGTTGCTTTGAGGCAGATGGAAGTCACCTGGCCAGGCCCCTTCCTTTCGGGAAGCAGGAAGAAGACAGGAGGCACAGGGGCCAAAGAAAGGTCTGGCTTTAGGGCCCATCCCCTAAGGAGCCTGGGAGTAGCTCTCTCTGTCCTCTGCCCTGGACAGACCGTATATGAAGAATTGTTTTAGTTCTGGGTGCTACATTTTAGGAAGCACATTGTTGAGCCCAAGAGTATCCAGTAGGACGACCATGAGGATTTAAAAAAAAAGAGGTCATATCATGAGAATTTGAAGGAATTGAGGATGTTTCTTTCCCCTGGAGAAAAGAAGACATAGGGGAGATATTGGAAGTTCTGCCCCATGGAAGAGTGGCTCTGGTTGGCTCCAGAGGTCATAAATAAGAACCATGGGCAAAAACTACAAAAGGATAGCTATAGAATAAAGACTAAAAAAATCTGTCCTAACAATTAGGTTTATCCTAAAGTAGAACGGATCAGTTGGGAGTCTCCCCCCACCACTCTACATCTCTAAGCAAAAGCTGGGCTAGATATGGTTGCCTACCATCACTGAATCTCTGTGACCAGGGAAGTTAAGGCTGGTGAATAATGTGAGTTCAGAGGTTCTGAGATGCAGTAGCTATAGAGCTGGTTGGAGGCCCAAACTAAGTGTGGCACCAATATGGGGGGCTCACCAGGCTACTAAGAAGGGGCAAACGAGCCTAGGTGGAAGAGAGTAGGTCACAGCTTCCATGCCGACCAACGTTGGGATTGGGTCCAAGAGTAGCCACTGAATTTTCAGCCTTTGAGAGATAAGGGAGACTCAGTACCCCCCCCCCAAAAAAATCAAGTCAAAATTGCAAAGGCCGGTTCACCATTGTCAGATAAGGTGTAAAAGGAAAGGATTCTTGTCCACGTACAAGACGGTCCATTTGGGGTCTGAAGTCCCTTCCAACCCTGACATTCCATGATTCTGTGATATAGGGACATCATCTTTGCATGCTGACACCAGTGTAAGGTTTTATTGGATGCTTCAGTTTTGTGTCTCTGAAATCTAAGAGTCCACGGGGAGCGAAAAACTGTGCTTCTCTGAGAAGCTTCTAAATACATGTTCACGCACCAAATTACCAGGCTCCCAACACCCAGCTCACTGAACTTTTAAAAATACTGGTCGGGAAGGATCTCCTCAAATACTGCCCAAAGGCTGTCTACCCACACATGGACTCTGCCAGCTCTTTTTCTGCCCTCAGGGCTATGCTTCAAAGCCTGATCCATGTGACAAACATTCACCTCTTACCAGGCTTTCACCCCTGGGCCGATTGGAAAGTGACATCCACGAATAAGCCATCAAGGCCCAAATAACATAATACAACAGTCTTTGCAGTGCACAATTAAAACAGCAGATCTCTGACCTCCTATCCATTCCATCCCCCTCCCTTTACCCCTCCACCAAAAGAACAGAATATCTTTTGTCATTGAAACTTGGGACAAAGGGACTTGGGGCTCATCTAAAATTCTGCTTGACTTTAGGCGCGAATCAGAGGTGTCCTGATTACCCCCTTTGTCCTTATGAAACTGGATTAGAGGATCCTTAACAGATAATGCCTGGAGTTCTCTTTGCTTGTTGGACATAGAGCAATTACGAGAGAGGTCTTAAGAGATAAGTGAAACTGTGATGCTTCAGCCAACAGCTCAAAAGGTGGTTCCAATAAGGCTTTCAAAACAATACTCGGCTCCTACGGAGGAATGATTTTGCTGGCTTTGGACTCTGAACTATGAGCCTCTCAGAGAAATCTTTTCATATCGGGATAAGACCTGGGTAGCTCTTAATCCTTTAATTCTACCAGCTGGCCAGGAGCTCGAATTGGATTTAGAACCTGAGGGAGGGAGAGAAAGGGGGAGAAAAACCACAAAGGAATTTTGAACTCTTCAAAGTTAGACCAGGCTTTTTTTCCCTCTATAGACGCTTCGGCAGGACCCCTCAGGTAGTGTGGAGTGGGGTATGGTGGGGCCAGCCCGCCCACAGAGGGGAGATTCTGCTACTGCCTAATGCAGGGAGATTTCTGCCTCCTTGTTTCTTGTAGAAAGTTCCCAAGCAAACTAGACAGTCTCTATCTAAGAGGCTCAATAGTGACTTCAGGAGGCAGGACAGATAGTTATATGATGCGGTGTAAGGGCTCTCAGGGAGTCCAATGTGCCCCAAAACGCCCCCCCAAAAACCTGGCAAGACACAGCCCCTGAAATTTCACCATTAGAAAGTCTTTGCTTTGGATTTCCATTGTCCTTTCTAGGATTCTCTTTTAAAACATAAATCCCTTGAGAGAGGTTACCCACATATTTCCTAATACTTCCTGAGAAGGAGTTTTCAATGGCCACCTTCTTAATAGGAGTGACAGATGAGGTCACAGAATCTTTTCGGAAAGAGGAAGAAGGACAAATATAGAAGAAACTGAGGAGAGACTAGCTAAGTAGGAGACCCAAATCTAAATAAACTTCACTGTCTTTTCCATTTTGCTAGACTCCCCAGGGCCACCTGATAACAATCCAGAGAATGGACACTGATACAGAATAGGGCAATTAGCCCCTGAAACAGCCTGATGGGTGAGGAGGAGGGGTTGGGGAAATAAACCAGCACCCCCATTAGAAAAGAGGAAACTAGAAAGGACTGGAGCAATGTGGGGAGGGGGTCAAAAGAAGGGTCAACACCGCGGGCTTCTGAGAGCAGCTTCTTCAGCAAGAGGCCATGAACTCTTCTGAACCACACATTAGAGGAGTTAAGGGAAAAGCATCTTCCTGAAAGCTTCACAATTAGCTCATAGGGGATACAGAAGCCTACTCAGAAGGTCGCTTGCAAGGTCAACTACCTCAGGGCTCCACACATCTCCTTCACTCTCCGGGAGGCACTTCCCACTCTCCCTCCTTGGCCTTCACCCCTTAGAGCCTTTGAGAGGGCTTGAGGGGGAAATGCTGTCGGGACATAAGAGAAGAGGAATCATTCCTTTCACCTAAAGCCTATATCACCCTCCAAGTGGCTTTACCATCACCCTCTGACTCCTGACAATAAATGAGGAAGTGTTTTTAGAGGTATAAACCTCATAAGTCTAAGGTTGCCTTATTATGTCATTGTATCCCCCAGCTGGTGATGTAAAGAAACTAGATCTTTTCATACCCATTTGTCAGATGAGGAAAAGTGAGGCCGAGAGAGGTCAAAGTGAGTTACTTAAGGCCATACAGCAATTTAGTAATAGAACCAGCACTAGAATTAGGATCCCTTTGACTCCTGGTCCAGTTACTTTCCTCCTATACTGCATTGGCTCTGAGATCCAAGTTAAGAGGGAATCATAGGCTTATCGACTTTTAGAGTTGGAGGAAATCTCAGAGGTTATCTGATTTAATCATCTCATTTTATAGATGAGAAACCTGAGTGCCAGGAAGTTAAAGGACCCAGACCAGTCCATGGGCAGGTAGGTAGGTAACACAGTGGATAAAGCACTGGGCCTAGAGTCAGGAAGATGTGAGTTCAAATCCAGCCTCACATAATTCCTAGCCATGAGACCCTGGGCAAGTCACTTAACCCTGTTTGCCTCAGTTTCCTTATCTGTAAAATGAGCTCGAGAAGGAAATGGCAAACCACTCCAGTATCTTGGCCAAAAAAACCCCACACGGAATAACGAAGAACTAGACGTGACTGAAACAACTAAAAAACGATAACAACCTGTACATGGCTAGAGAAATATTCATCATGCATGATCAGAGTCCTTGAAGACTTCTCTACGCACTCTGCCTAACCCCTTTTACATAGAGCCAAATCTTCCATTGCCTGAGGCTTGTTAGAGATAGGAGGCATAAGGACCCGGTGGACAAAGCCCTGGACTTGGGAGTCAAGATGACCTGGGTTCTAATCCTGATTCAGACACTTGCTAGCTCTGTGACCTTGGGCAAGTCACTTCATCTCTGCCTCAATTTCCTCAACTGATATTTCCTAATGCAGGGAGGTGTGTCATAAGGCAAAAAATTGTCTCCTTAGCACTTAGTTAAACAAGTGCCCTTGAAGAGTTTGGCTTTTGTCATTGAATCTTGCTAAGTGCTAAGCCCTAGGCCCAAACCTCTATTAGGTGTAACATTAACATTATTATGTAATAGTAATTAAGGTGGGACATTTTGCTTTTCTTCTCTTAAGTGCCTTTAATGATTCTGGGGCAGATAAAGTGGGATCTTTT
>CM053625.1:103221999-103251744 GCA_028646595.1 Phalanger gymnotis
TGGTGGTGGTGGTGGTGGTAGCGACCAACTTTTTCAACTGTACATTTCTTTCATGGAATTGTTCTCTTCTTTCCTGAACAATTAAGAAAGATACTTGGTGGAAAATTCTTGCACCATGGCAACCCATGATGATGATGGTGATGATGATGATGATAACAGTAACTGATATTTTTGTTGCTTTATAGTCACAAAACATAATAGATACTATTCCACTTGGACTTTCCTAACATCCTTGTAAAATAGGTAGTACAAGTTTTCTTATATCCATTGTACAGATGAGGAAATAAAAGCTCATAAAGAAGAAAGTCATGCAGACAGTAACTGGTAGCAGCAGAGCTCTCTGCTCCTAAATCCAGTTCTATTTTCGTTATCCCACCTAGCTTCTCTGAATGTGCCTCACTATGAGAGGTACAAAGACTAAGAATTCAGGCCTTGCCCTCATGGAGTTAACAATCTAGAAGTCTTCTCACTATGTCCATTCTTCAGTCTAGGGCCAAGACTTTTGGTAGAAAATCTAAAGGTTGCAACAGGATTCTGAATAGGGAAGTTGTTCTTTGCCTTGCTTAGTGCCTTCATTTTTGTTTACTTAGCTGGGAGCTTAATTTGTTATGTTAATGGCATTTTAATCCACTTTTCAATTGCACATGGCTGATAATGCAATACTTTTGTCCAGCAGCAGTGACATTTCTCTGTTACTCCTCTCCATCATGGAATCAGCCTGACAGACACCTCCCAAGATTCATCCCAGAATTCTCATGTTGGCCAGCTCAGTGCTGGGCCAGCATTAACCCATAGACAGAAGAAAAACACACAGCCTTTAGGGGTCAGGTCAGAGTAGTCTCTGCTGGCAATGAGGTCACCATGGAGCTAACTGCTGCCTGTTTTGTTGTTGTTATCTATAACAAAGCCTTAAGGGGATTTTCATTATTCATAGAAGTTAATAAATTATCAGAGCTGAAAGGGACCTTAGACGTCATCCCATCCAGGCTCTTCATTTAAAAGAGAAAGAAGCTGAAGCCTAGAGAGGAGTGATCTGCCCAAGCCTCCACAGATCAGCAGCAGAGTCAGGACTGGAATCCAGGTCTCTCGCCCCTGGTGTTAGGGATCTCCAATGAACCATGAAGCCATTCAAAAGGAATTTATTAAGCCCCCACATAGGAGCCAGTCTTGTGAGAGGTTCCCTTTAGCCACAAATGGAAAAAGCACTGGGCTGGAAATCAGAGCCAAATTCCATGTTTTAGGTTTTTGTCATAAATAAGGCAACAGTGTCTTATCAAAGCCCCCAACTCTGGATATGGTACTTGACATAAAATAGGCACTTGATGTCAGTTATTGTACTAAATAGGAAACAATACACCTAAAACAAGAGTACCTAAATCAAAGTAACATAGACAGTAGGTGTTCAATAAATGTCCCTTGAAGGCAAATTTCCAAAATAAGTCAACGAGTAAACAAAGTTCTAATAGATGACAAAATATTCATGGCATCACTTTTTGTAGTAGCAAAGAAGCCATACAGACTGTGATACACGAATGTCATGGAATACTATTGTGCAGCAATAAAGGACAAATATAAGGAACTCATGAAAACATAGGGGAATGTATATGAGCTGACACAAAGTAAATAAACAAAATCAGAAAATAATAAATGCAATGACTTCAACAATGTCAAAGATTACCGAAAAAAAAAGCTAAGCCCTGAGTAATTGAAAAAGCCATCAATGATCCTGAAGAATTGATGATGAAACATATCTCCATTCTCTGGTGGAGAGGTGGGGGGTGGCTATGAGAGCATAAAGTTGCATACAGTGCCAAATGGGGTCACTATATCCATTGGTCTTGCTTAACTCTTTTTTGTTGCTGTTACAAGGAAGACTTCCATTTTGGGAGTTGGAGTACATCCAGAAACGACAGAGATATACAAACAGAGGGCATCAATTAAATTGGATGGGTGGATGGATGGATGGATGGATGGCCGGATGGATGGTTGGATGGGTGGATGGATGGATGGATGGATGGATGGATGGATGGATGGATGGATGGATGGATGGATGCTGAGCTTGTTGAATAGTTTCCCTCCTTAAGGAGCTCACAATTCAGTTAGCAAAACAGATTAACACACTTTGGGGCTCCAGCTCCCCACCATCCACCCCTTTCAGTAGTATGGCTTCAACATTTGAGCAGGTTGAGTCTCATCTCTGAACTGTTTTTAGAAAGCCTGACTCTTTCAAGCTAGGCCAAGCATCAAAGTAAAGCACTATCTTATTGTTTCATTCCTCCTGTAGAGGAGTAATAATGACCTTAGCCCAGGGCATTTCTTGGGATTAATGACCAGAGGGGGTTAATGGCCCTTAGCTACACCTTGGGCCATCAACTCCCCACCAGCAAGCCATTAGTCACCAAGAAATTCCCTGCACCTCAATGGTTATTACTTAAGTGTAAGACATTTAAGTGTTAACAATAATGTCTAACAAGGAGGGAATTATCGAGAGAGCTACCTCAGGCCGTACTCATTACTGGTTCAAACCCTTTGATAATTCCAGATGGGAAAATAGGGAAATGCTAGGCTTTTTCCTTCCCTTATCTTCTGAGGCTTTTGTTTGGTTTTGTCTCACACACTCTTAGAATCACTTTCCCTCCTGAGTCATTGTTGTGTGTGAGGAGAGTCTGAGAATCTCCTAGTGGGTAGAGATCTCGGAGGCCAGCCAGTCCAGCTTCCCACTCCACAAAAGACCCTCCCCTATAGCATCATCCCTGGGGGCTAATGAGGTTTTTACTTGTATATCTCCAGTGATCCAATGCTAATCAATAAGCATTTATTAAGCACCTACTACGTGCCTGATCTTGCATTTAGTGAAGATCCAGAGATTAAAAACTGATGGGAAGATCCCATTAAAGCCATTGTTGAACACTTCTGTGGGTTAGAGGGTCCCTGCCTATGTGGAGCTGTTCAACATTTGCACCTCTGAGGCTCTAATACTGAACTAAAGACATGAACCTTGGATGTTACCAATACCAGCGGTGAATGGGACGAGTAGAGATATTTGAGCTGCGTGGACCCCAGACTGAAATAACCCCTCAGGGCTCATGATGCCTGTCTGAGCATCTTGGAGAGTTGTCCAATTACTATACACCTGGGTACAGGCATCTGGTGATCCCTGATCCAAAGCGGGTGAGTGACACTGAAGAGAGGCGGAGAAGAAAGAACATGAAACCAGGAATCAGGGGACCTGAATCCAATTCTGGCTCCACCTCTTATTAGTTCTGTGACCTTGGGCACTCACTTTGCCTTCCAAGCCTTCCTTTTCTCCCCCGTAGAATGGTAATAAAAATCCATGCCCTAGCATGGCACAGTGGATAGGGCATTGGACTTGGCCTTCAATTCAAACACTGTCTCTGATGTTTACTAGTTATGTGACCTTGGACAAGTCACTTAATGCTCTGTGCCTCAGTTTCCTCACCTGTAAAACAAGGGGATAGGACTCCAGAGTCTCAAAGCTCCCTTCTAACTCTCTCTGATCCCGTATTCATGTGAGGTTCAAACAGGCTAATGTATGTGAAAGTGCTGTGTAACCTTCAAAGTATTATGGAAATTTGTGAGGGTTTTATTGGATGTTGACATCATCTCTAGGAGCAACCAGCAATGCCTGACAGAGGCATCCTATACACAGTGGAGACAAGGTCTATGAAGGCCCCACCGACTGACTCTCCTGGGTTTAGGGAGCATCCTGCTGTGCCTTGGCCTTGTCACCCCCAAGATTATACCCAGTCTAATTGATGCCTCTTGTCCCCACCTTTGCATGTCATCTCTCCTGTGTAGAATGTTCTTCTATCTCCTTTTCCACCTCACCTAGCCAAACCCATCTTTCAAGTCCCAGTTCAAATTTTGCCATTTCTACGAAACCTTCCTCAATGACTTCAACTCAATGAAAACGGGTGTCAAGACACTGCATCAGCCAAACTATGATTAATTGTAATGACCTATCTGGCTCTTAGAGGAAAGACAAACAAACATACATATTTTTGTTCTCACAGGGGAGAGGTGGGAGACTATGGTCTGAAATGTTACATATAATATCAGATAAAGTTATTCTGAATTGTTTTTGTTATAAAATACTTTTCCATGGTGGGGGAGGGGGGAGGGGAGAAATAGGGATTTCATATCAGGAAATAACTATGGCACAAAAACCAGTTTAAAAAATTGAAACACTCTGGTGGACACTGAGGAAGATCCAAGTCCACAAGTCAAGTCAATAAGAATTTATTGAATGCTTATTTATTATATTCTGGGCACATCTCTAAAGAAAGGCAAAAACAAGGTCTGCCCTTGAGGAACTTACCTTCTAGTAAGAGACCATGTAAATAATCGTGAATGTCCAAGATATACAGAGAATAAAGTGGAGTAATGTCAGAGGGAAGACACTAACATTCAATGGGACTGGGAAAGACTGCTTATAGAAAATGAGGTTGGGGGCAGCTATGTGGTGCAGTGGATAGAGCACCACGTAGATAGAGTCAGGAGAATATAAGTTCAAATCCAGCCTCAGATACTTACTAGCTGCATGACCTTGGTCAAGTCACTTAACCTTGATTATATCCTAGAGAAAAAAAAAGTGAGGTTGGAGTAAGATTTAAATGAAGCCAGAGGAGCCAGAAACAAAGAATTACGAAGTCATTCCCTGACTTCAAGAAGTCTAGTAGGGGAAATGGGATAGATACAGAAATCAGTATAATAAACAAATACCTAGAAGATGTGCAAAGTGCTATGAGGAATTATTCCAGAAGGAATAACACACTCCTAGCTGAGGGGAACAGCAAAAGCCCCATGGAGGAATTGAATGATGAATAGGATTTCAAAAGGCTCAAGGGAAAAAAACAGAATATATTAAAAACATAGGATGGAATCTTCTTTCTACATAACTCCTTTTATACTTATTTTCTGTACCATAAAGTCATCTCCATGTCATCCTCTAATTGCTGGCATCCTGTAATCTAGTTCATATTTTATGTGAATTGTTTGATTCTCTCATTGTAGATGTCTTTGCTGCCTGCCTAGACTGAGTTCCTTCCCTTCCTTGCTAAGCTCAGAGTATGATGGCCTCCACAAAACAGGCTGGACCCATTCCCAGTAACACAGCCACAACCAGGGCACTGGGCTCAGCAGTCAAGAGGCCAGCAGACCATATCAGACCAAGGGGTTAGATATCCAAGGAAACCCACATGGCAATGGAGAATTCAGGCCAACACCTCCAGTTAAGCAGGAGAAATAAAGGAAAGAGCCAGGAATTTGGAATCACAAAGAAGTAAATTTGTTGTTAAGTCACGTCAGTCTCTTCGTGACCCCATTTGGCATTTTCTTGGCAAAGATACTGGAATGATTTGCCATTTCTTTCTTCATCTCATTTTACAGATGAGTAAACTGAGGCAAATAGGCTTAAGTGACTTGCCCAGAGTCACACAACTAGTAAGTATCTGAGGTCAGATTTGAACTTGGGTCTCCTTGACCCAAGCACTCTATCCACTGAGCCACCTCGCTGGCCATTCGTAACTGTTAGAATGGAAAGAGCAGTTTCTGGAATGAGAGGACTTGGGTTCAGACATCACTTCTGATGCTCGCTGCCTGTGTGACAACTGCCAAGTCACTAGCTTGCCTCTGGGGTCTCTTCTGTTCTAGAGCTATGTGACCTTGTGACAAGTCACTTGCAGAATTGCAGAATATCAGAGTTAGAAGGAACTTCAGAAGGCCTGAATAACAATTCCCTCTGCAAAACCCCTGACCAGAGGTCATTCCTTGTTTTTGTTGTCCAGTCGTGTCTGACACTTTGTGACTCCATTTGGGGTTTTCTTGGCAAAGATATGGGAGTGCTTTGCCATTTCCTTCTCCAGCTCATTTCATAGATGAGGAAACTGAGGCAAACAGGGTTAACTTGCCCAGGGTCACACAGGTCATGAGTATCTGAAGTTGATTTGAACTCTAGAAGATGTCTTCCTGACTCCAGGCCTGGCACTCTATCCACTGCACCACCCAGCTACCTCAATGATGGGGAACTCACTACTTCCAGAGGCCACAATCCTACTTTTGGATAGCTTTCATTTTTTAGGCAGTTTTCCCTTACTTCAAGCTAAAACCTTAGTTTCTTCATCTGTAAAATGAGAGGATTGGACTAAAGAGTCTCACATCCTTTCCAGCTCTTATCTTAAAGTTCTCAAAGATTTGAATACAGAACAAAAACAAATGTACCTTCGGAGAGCTTCGAAGTCCCCGTGGGGCCACCCCAAGATTCTGCTGTGTAGACAAGAGAGCAGAGGGTTAAATGGCAGCTGTGAATCCCAGAGGTCCTTATCTTACCATGAAGTAGAATCAGATTTGCAGCCTCACACTCGGAAATTCAATTCAATTAATTCCAGCATGGCTGTGGGTACGGCAAACCTCCCCCCACCCCAGTTGAATGAAACCTTTCCCTCGCCACGTGCCAACAACCCTAACTCAGCTGAGTCCCTTGTACTTTGCCTTTTAGAAAAATTGGAAATATTGCCCTGTCTTTTATTTACACTTCCTGATGAGGGTCCTTGCTTTAAAAATGCAACACTCCCTGGTGTAATGAGGTTACAAAACAACCACTACACACTCGGGGTGGTTAAAGGACTCCACTTCACCTCATCACTCCTTTTTGCTTAAATATTATGCCACATACTGATTAATACCAGACCAATAAAATCATCTCAGCAATCTGGTTAGAGTCTTTTGTCTACCCAGATGGCCTGCAATGTTAATGTGTGACAATTTCAACAATGAACTAGGACTGTTTTATGGAACCAACATTTGTTCCACCGATTTTTTTTTAGACTCAGAATTTTGACACAGATGGTACAAATTACTCAAAAAACAGAAATGTTCATTTAGAAGGCTTAAATATGTGGTTTTACTCAGGCCATCAGAATATTTTACATTTGCAATTCAGTAAATTTACTAACAACCCTGCTATAATTAAGGTCTGTAAAAAAAAAATCCCCTTTCTCCTGCTTTTTATATCTACAGAGTTTCATTAAGCTGGAAAAATTATTATTATTTATCCTACTTTTGTAATGTTCTTATTTCCTTGTGACATATATTGTTCAATCCTGCTTTCCGTTTCCCTCATGGTTTCTAATTGCTGCTGAGGAAAAAAAAAAAGTCAGAAAGCTGTGTTTCTTGAAGACTTTTCTGTTGAGCAAGAGATGGAGTTTCCAGTCTTAAGTTGAAGCTTCAAATGATTATACCTGAGCCTCCAACCTCGAGGGAGCCTCCAACCTCAGGGACAGCTAAGTAGATAAGTAGGTCAAGAAGCATCTATCATTTCTGCCTCCCTGGCCAGCACTCACTACAGCTTCATGCAGGAGGAAATTCCAGATGCAAAAGGTAGGGGGTGGGTTATGAAATAGTATGGTCTATGAACTTGCATGGGTGTGTCCCTCCCCACTGAAAACCAAATCGATGAAGATAAGAATAAAAGGAAGCGTTGACCCTCACCTTGCAAGTCAGACATCTAATTTTGGGGGCAATAGGGAACCAGACTAGGAGAAGGACACCTGAATGAAAT
The DNA here is from genome assembly GCA_028646595.1 of Phalanger gymnotis. Classification (NCBI taxonomy): domain Eukaryota; kingdom Metazoa; phylum Chordata; class Mammalia; order Diprotodontia; family Phalangeridae; genus Phalanger; species Phalanger gymnotis. The sequence continues at coordinate 103,229,579 of CM053625.1, forward strand.
TTGCTTGAAGTCTACCCAGCGCTAAGCCGATGTTTCCAGCTCAGAACAACTTATCTAGAACAGTATATCAGGTAAGATACACCTTGATTAAAAATCAAGATTGGGAGAGAGACATGGAAAGATTCCCAAGAGACAGAGTGTGGTATTTGGAGTCAGAGGACTTAGGTTCAAATCATAACTCTGTTACTTATTAAGTGTATAACCTTGGCCCACTTATTCTAACTCTTTGACCTTCAGTTTCTTCATCGTTAAATAGACTGGACTAAATGAGCTTTAAGATCACTTAAGTCCCCTGATTATATAGGATACCTAGAGCCAGGAGATGCCAGAGGCCAAAATTTCCATTGCAGACCTCCTATTAAGAGGACAACCACCAGAATTTTCAGGCAAAGAGGGCTTGGGAGAGTCAAACTCCATTTCCTCCCAAACAACAGGAGATTGCTGTATTGGCTGAGTCTTCAACCAAGGAGTCTTTAAAAACTGTTCCTTGGGCTTTTTTTCTAGGCAGCTTAGTAGTACGATAGCCAGGAAGACCTGAGTTCAAATCTAGCCTCAGACACTTATTAGATGTGTGACCCCGCCCCCCCTCTCTGCCACCACCGCCACCCAGGACAAGTCACTTAACTGCTATCTGCCTCAGTTTTTTCTACTGTAAAATAGGGCTAATAATAGTACCTACTTCACAGAGTTGTAGTGAGGATGAGAGGAGATGATATTTATACAGTGCAAATATTAGCTATTATTATTAATAGTTGTCTATTGACTTTGCTGCTGACCAAGTATGTCTTTCTGCAACTTTCTCATTTGCCTCCCTAAGTAATGAGATTAACACTGCAAAGAAAGAGCCTGATAGTGGGATCAGAAAGGTAGCATGTATGGTAGGACTAGTCTTCTTCCTAGAGAGAGAGTCAGAGACCTTGATTCTAAGCATAGCACCACCATTTGCTAGCAGCATGACACTGGGAAAGTCATTTCAACTCTCTGGGCCATGGTTACCCCTATGTAAAATGAAGAGGTTATCTAAAGTCCCTTCCTTCTCTAATATTCTTTGATTATGTGTTTCTACCTTCTGAGAGTTTGGGTTTCATTTTAATTATTTTCAGTGGTCCGTCGAGTGGTCCAACCACACACATCAAACAGCTGCTCCAAGTTAAGCAAGTATAGGGGTAGGGGGAAAGAAACACACTAATTGAACAAAAATGGCACCACAGAGCACCTAGGCCCCCCATATCCAGCTTCTTCCCATATCCTACACCTCCTTTCTCAGGTTTGGTTCCTAACTAATGATTCCTTTTGTTCAATTTAATTCAACAGATATTCGTTAAGTTTGGACCATGTGAAAAATTCTGTGCTAAACTATGGTGATCAAAAATGAATCAGTCCCTACCTTCAAGGTACTTACATTCTACTGGTCTATTCCATAGACAACACCTTCTGCTCTGCCTCAGACTGAGATCCACCCCTCTCAATTATTTGCTAAGTGGCCAATTTGTTTTGTTCTTGGGCTCCCAACCTCCTCTTGGTCCCTGAATCGGACCCGGTAGGTCAGCATGAGGCTTTGCTCTTCTCCCGCACTATGTCTACACTTGCCCCTCTCATTCTCTCAGCCCACCCCCACCTTTCCACAAGCCAGATGGTGAGGACCCAATACCAAGTCTAAAATTATCTTGAGTGGATAAAATAGTAAATATATTTCAACATGTTTCACTCTAACCATACTCTTTTGGATACTTAGTCAAACAGAAGAAAATGAGGATTTTCAGCTTGGAGATGAGAAAATTGGGGGATAAGGGGCATGACAGTTTTATTCAAATATTTGAAGATCTGTCATATGGAAGAAAGATTAACTTTTTCTGCTTTACCCCAGAAGGCAGAACTAGGAGTGATATCAGAAAGCAAAAGGTGGGGAGGGGGGGGCAGGGTTGTATACAAAATGAAAAGAATTTCTTAATAGAACTGTCAAAAGTAGTATGGGCTGCCTTACAGGTAGTGAGTTGCTGATGACTCAAGATCTCAAAGTGGAGACCGTATGGCCACTTGTCAAGACTATATTGAGGAGATCGGCGTTTCAGTAAAAATGGGGTGAGATGGCCACTGAGGTCCCTTCCCATTCCAGAGTTTCTGTGATTCAGAGAGGAAATCCAACCATTACATGCTTGCCTGGTTTTGTCTTCCTATTCAGCAGATTAACATGAACGTTTTCCTCTCCCCATCGCCATCACCACTTTTTAATAACGGTAACAGCGATAATGATAAAAGTATCCAGGTATCAATTTGTGATTTCAATTACCATTATTTTGGTGTTCTACTTTGCTAACTGTGTAATATCCGTTTATATTTCTGTGTTGGTTCTTAGTTATGCAATCATATCAACGAATAATTTAATTCAACTTTAGAGCTAGATCTAAAAATGCACCAAACCGTTGTCCTATGCTCATCTTTTCAGTAAGTGCCATAGATTTGTATTTGGAGCATCAATTCATTACCGCATTCTATTAGGACTGCCAACAGAAAGTGCATTTTGAGTTTTAAAATGTTGTTTCCATTAAAATCAATCACTCCATGCAATTAAGCCAATAGTCTCACCATTTTTGCTGTTATGAGCTAAACCATCCTAAGTATATTGACAGCTGTCTCCAATAAGATGGCACAAATTAGGTGAGGGGGCAGACACCTAAATGTCACCAAAGGGAGTCAGAGAGGTGTTCTCTCAGAAATGCACCTCATCTTCATACCCCAGAAGGCATTGAGCAGACTTTTTTTTTGCAATGGCAACATACAGTAATCGATGTTTTGCATATTACAATCAATAACACACTTAGATGTTTAAGTTTTGCATTCTTTTGCAATAAATATTGATATATTACAAACTCTGGAAAAACTGTTCATTGGACTTTCTGTTTGCAGTATGTACTGTATCATTCAGCAAATAAGTGAGCTAAATATTGTTTGTTACAAAACAGATGTCAAATAAAATTATGCCATATGTGCTATTAAACACTTTTCTTGGGTTTTTTTTTACAGTGAAAACCAAGATTTAGTTTCAGAAGTGAACGTATTTGGCTTTTCAAGGATTTGAAGCATGAAAGCAACATCTTTGAAATATTTTTAAACCCGCTGTGCTTCGTGTAATCCAGTTCTGTAAGCTAATTCTGAGAGTTGTTATGATATCTTTAAAATAAATAAATTAATAAATAAATGAAAATCTGGGACTCAGAATTAATCCAGTCTAGGGAGGAGGGGAAAAAAGGGAAAAAGTTTTGGTGATTTTTTAAAATCCAAATTAAACAGGGACACAGGAACCCAAGAGAGTTTTTTTTCTCTCAAGTGACTGATAGCAACGCAAGGTAAATGCCAGTGACTTTAAAAATGTTGGCTTTCTGTGTTCAGAGCTAGCATGGGTAGGCGGGAGTAGAAGTGACTTCAGAGACAGGTCTCTTAGCATATTAGCAGTGCCTGAAGAAGGGAGGACATATTCAGGAAGATTTAAGAACATGCAGATTAATTGACAGTGAACAAGGGTTGCACGATGAAATGTACATCCGTGCTCCTCTCACTGGGGAGATGGGGGCAGAAGGGGAGCACATGGGTGTGGAATGTTGAATATACTCTCAGAAGTCACAGCTTTGTCTGTTTGTTTTGTTTAACTGTTTGTTTCTGCTAGGAAGGATTCATTGCTGGGGAAGTGGGGGGGGGTATTGTGAAAAAGATAGCGTGTGAAAAAAAAGGTATCGATTAGCTTTTAAGAAACAAAAAGTATAGAAGAATACATTCATAAGATCATAGATTTAGAACTAGAAGACGCCAACGAGGTCAACTCTTTCATTTAACAGAAAAGGAAACTGAGACCCAGAATAAACAAGTGATTTTTCCTAGGGTCTCACGAGTCATGAGAGAGACAGAATTCAAACCCAGTTCCTCTGAGTACAGAGCCAGAGCTTCATTTACTGTGCCACAGCTGTCTCTTAGGTATCTGAGTAAAATATTACTAGGAAGGGGGTGGGGTAGGGGGAGAGGCACCCTCATCTACCCCTCTCTAGAAGCCCTCTCCCTGGGAGGCAAAGAAGGAGCAGCTGAATCCCCAGAGTTGGGGCCCTGCCTGGTTTTCACAGGCCAGCCCGGAGACAGAAGTATTTAAAGTAAAGAGATCGATATCTCCAGTCTTGAGAAGTGTGAAGTGTGAAACAGAATGAGCAGAATGCAAGGAACATGTTGCTAAGAGCCATATAGTAAAACAAAATCTGGAAGCCCCGGGAATAATGACATTGGCATCAGAGGCAAAGATGCTTCCACCCACAAATGGAAACAGAGCCCACTGAAGAACTGCAGGATCAGGAGCAGATGCGGCAGTGATGGCAGCAGAGCCCCCACCCCACCCCCACCGTGAGCCAGGCTCTTCAGTCCTCCCACTCCCACCCCCCAGATGTGGAGTCCTTTCTTCCAATCTTCAAAAATAATCCCTTGATGAAGGAACTCTCTAGAGTCTGTTCTCCACCTGGGGACTGAGATGAATCCATTGATCTCCTCAAAGGAACAGAAGAGCAAGTTCCTTGTATGAAGGGACTAGTCCTTCCCATTTACAGATTCCTGTTCCTCCTCCTCTATCTCCTACAGTTCATCTGAGCCCTAAGCTGGCTTCTTTATTCCAGAAATCTTCTAAAGAGATCCAAGGATTCTCCCCTCCTACAGAGGTGGATTCCTCTTCCTACTCAGCCTGTAATTCCCCTCTCCCACTCTCCTTCCACAGGAACAGACCCAAGATAGACATATACTGTGCATGCTGGAGTAGGACAGGGTGGGAAGGAGGAGACAGACAGGAGACCAAAGCAAGGACACAGCAGATTTCCATCAACAATCATCTATTTCACAGGTTGAGCATATGTTTGATATTTCTATACAACCAAATAGCTTGATTACTTAAATGAAGACTGTTGACTTCCTTAGGAGTACTTAGCACATTAAAAGGATCCAAGAGAAAGAGAAGATACCTTCCCAGAGCTCCAAGAGTACATAGAGCCCCTTGGGAGATAAGGTATTCACACCATGAAACAATTAGAGACAAATACAAAATGGTAGATGACAGAACAAAGAAGACAACATTGGTAGAGGAGGGAGAGATCAGTAGGGCTGAAGGAGCCAGGGAAGACTTCACAGATGATGTAGGACTCGAAATGGAATGGGGTTTCAAAGGGACAAGTAGGATCTGAAAAGGTGGAAAGAGATGGGTTGGGGGAGGGGAATTGGGATTTGAGTAGTATGAACAGAAGGTTTGAAGGTACAAGTAACCTTGGTGTGTAGATGACAAAGACACTAGCTTGACGACAATGTGGCTTATGCTACTAGATTTATATGCTCCATGAAGACAGGAACCCTGTCTTATTTATTTTGGTATCCTTCCCCGCATCTCTTCCACAAGTTTTATTCCAATGCCCCACTGGACTATGTGTGGAGGTGACCCTGGGTTCTTGAAGGCTGTAGCATCAAAAAAAAATTTGTAGCAGGAGCTTGCTAAACTTGAAAGATTTCCAGTATGGTCCCTGTGACAGGTGTGGGGACCAGCCTAGCTAAGCATCAAGAGGCTTATCATTAGCAGATTAGTCACTAAAGGATGCATTCTTTGGTTGCCAAAACTCATGAAATAGCACTACGGAGAGATCATTGTTCCTGTGCCCTTCCATCGCGACAGCACTGATGGAAATATGACTGAAAGGAATTAAATAATTCTTAGGCCACCTATAATTATCATTCCTCTATTGGTACTATAAAGGTAAGAGCTTTGTCTAATGATCAGTAGATGGATAGACAGCTGAAGGATCTCATCTACATCCACGTTATCATTTGTGCTATAAATAAATCCAGAAGACAGAAGTTACTACTTACCTGAAGGACAGCTCACAGCTTCCCCTTGAAGGAACAAATAAAGGCATTATCATAGCTGTCTCATTGTGTGGCCAGTAACGAGGAGCGTCATTTCCAAATTTCGTGGTTGGTTGGGATAGGTGTAAGGGAAAAGATTATCACAAAAACAATTGCATTTTACATGTCAATGTCTGCTGTAAGGAGTGAAGAAGAAAACATCTACCAAGAATTTGGTGAGACCCTCCAAACCAAGTCAATATATACGGTGATATTCAGTGCTCTCACTGCAACGGTGGACCCAGCAAAAAAAAATAATAAAAAACACATAGGAAAATGAAAGATGCCAGAAATTCAGAAGCCTCATGCCTGAGTTCCATCTCAGCTCTAAATCAATGATCTTATGATCCTAAATAATATCACAACTACTTTCTTAGAGAAGAGAGTAGGTAAAAGGAAGACAAACTCCAAATAGCTGGAATAACCCATCACAGTCCCAGAATATAGATAATATAGTCGGGAGGTCAATAGGCATTTATTTAGCGCCAACTATGCACCAGACACTGTGCTAAGCACTGAGGAGACAAAAAGACAAAAAGACAGTCCTTGCCCCAGAGGAGCAAATCTAATAGGGGAGACAAGATACAACCACGTGTGTACAAACAAGCTATACACAGGATAAATAGGAAATAATCAATGGAGATGAAGGCCTTGGAATTAAGAGGAATTAGGAAAGGATTCCTACAGAAGGTAGAATTTTAGTTGGGACTTGAAGGAAGCCAGAAAAGCCCTGAGACCAAAGCAAGGAGCAAGAGCATTCTGGGCATGAGGGACAGCCACAGAAAATGCCCAGAGTTAAGAGATGGAGCATATTGTTCAGGTACAACAAAATGATTGCTGTCATTGAATTAAAGAGTACATGGAGGAAGAGGGGAGAGGAGTTAGGTTATGAAGGGCTTTGAAGGCTAAACAGAGAATTTTGTATTTGATCCTGGAGGTGATAGGGAACCAAAGGAGTTTACTGAGCAAAGGAGTGACATAGTTGGACCTACGCTTTAGGAAAATCACTTAATCACTTTGGTGTCTGAATGGAGGATAGCCTGGAAGAGGGAAAAACTTGAGGCAGGTAGACACACCACCAGGCTATTGCAATAGTTCGTGCATGAGGAGGTAAGGGTGCGGTACCAGAGTGGTAGCAATATCAGAGGAGACAAGGGGATGGTATTTGAAAAATGTTGAAAAGGCGAAATGGCAGATCTTGACAAGAGAGTAGATTGGGGCACGGTGGGGAGGGGAGGGGAGAGATACTGAGGAGTCCAGGATAATATCTATGTTGCAAGTTTGGGGGACTAAGATGTTGGTGGTACCCTCAACAGTAATAGGGAAGTTTGGAAGGGGGAAATGTAATGAGTTCAGTTTTGGACATGTGGAGTTTAAGATGTCTATTGGACATCCCACTTCAAGATGGTGGATGCCTACCAGAGTAGGCAGTTGAAGATGTGAAAGTAGAGGTTAACAGAGAGGCTAGAGTTGGATAAGTAAATTTGAGAATAATCAGCATAGAGATGATAATTAAATCCATGAATGCTACCAAAATCAAATAATGCAGAAGAGATGAGAGCCCAAGACAGAGAGTCAGTGGGAGTTGGATGAAAGTTGGGAGTCCTGGATGAAAATTCAGCAAAGAAAACCACCATCCTCTCAGAAGAGAGATGAGGGGACTACAGGAGCAAAATGCTGCATACATTGTCAAATTTTGTCACTATCACGTCTGTTTTTTCTTAACTATTTTTCTTTGTAGAATAGAGGTTTCAGTACCAAGGATGGGAAGCTATATACTAAAATGACCAAGATATAAAAATAAATAAGATTAATAAATCTTTTTTTAAAAGAAGAGAGTACAAAGTATTATGAATGACAACTACCAAATACCACACATACAGTAAGAAATTGACTACAGCTAGACAGAGAGAAAACAACTGGTCACTGACCTGTCATTTCTGAATCAACTATCAGTGAACAGCTAACTCATGGAGTAGAGAAAAGGGGTAAGATCAACATAAAATTAGAAGGAGAAAAATAAGGAGAAAATCCTGTGTATGATAATAATAGCGCCAAAGCAGCCTATTTAAATGAGTTATTGAATTTTTTAAAAATAGGCAATGGAGAAAAGTAAAAACATTGACTCTGTCATTTTTTCTTAGAGAGGCCAAAGAAACCCTTGAGCCCCAGCAGCCTGAAGATCCTCGCTTTCCTTGCCAAACAAAGAGACACAGTAGCCACAGGCTAAATGTCATTTGAAAGCACAAACTCATTTGTATTCATAGAATACAAACATTACGGAGGAGAGTGACAGAAGATTTTGTACATTATCACTTTGCAAAACAATAAAAAGCAATAGAGAAAAACAAACGTGCAGACTGCTTGGCATGAGAGCCAACTATACCAGATCCAGATCTGAAGAACATTTAGTGATTAAGCAGAAAAAAAGTAGACAACAAGTAGACACAAAGTGAAACAGATTTGCCAGCATTTCAATGGTGTTACATTCTCACCATGAATGACGGTGAAACTAGCCATATTTAAACCATAACTCTTCCATTTTGTTCAGTCGTTTTTCAGTTGTGTCTGACTCTGTGACTTTATATGAGGTTTTCTTGGCCAAGATATTGGAGTGCTCTGCAATTTTCTTCTCCAGCTCATTTTACAGATGAGGAAACTGAGGCAAACAGGATTAAGTGACTTGCCCAGGGTCACACAGCTATTAAGTGTCAGAGGCTGGATTTGAACTCAGGAAAATGAGTCTTCCTAACTTCAGGCATGGCACTCTATCTACTGTACCGCCTAGCTGCCCTATAACTCATCTATGCCCAATGTGATGATAGTAGAAATGACACCTAAGGGGAAGACTGGAGGAATGTGTGGAACAGATCAAATACACACCAAAGAAACCCAAACCAGAGGAAATAAGATTTTGAAAGAATTGAGTGACTGGTTTTCAAAATATCTGAAAGAGGGGAAAAGCCCTATGTATGGAAAAAATTAAAGCCAATTTTATTATCCACCCCCTCCCCAAAGCATGCTAAAAAAAAAACATGAGCAACCACTAACCCTTATGATTTCTTTCTCATCTCTATAAAATCTACATGAAAATGATTGACGCAGAAATCCATGGTATCCTTGATGAAAATATGAAAAGAAGTCAAGTAGACTCCATCTTTTCTCATCAGGCCACATCATAATATTTTGTTTGTTAATTAACAACAACAACATTTAATTCATTCAATAGACCGAAACACAGCCTTAAAGGCTCTTCTCCAACAAGGTGCCTTCCATGTATGTTCAGATCATGCAAAATTTCTTGATAAATGTAGTTCCTGTGATAACTTATACCCTGATTGCTAATATCATCTGAAACGTAAAATAGGAGTATGTATTCTGAACAGAGTGTTTGTTATTGTCTTAAAAAATGTCCTGTGCAGAGGGATTCTGCAAGAGGGATTCATTATGGGTGCCAAGGTTATCCAGATGTCCCTGTTTGCAGATAACTTTATGTTTATTGCATCAAGTCCATGAGATCAGCCTAACAATCCACACATGCAAAATCAAGTGGATAAAAAATTCCTAGTGACTCAATTATGATATACAGTTAAATAAGAAGTCCATTGAATTAGTCAATCAGTACCTATATCTTGGGCAGGTATGATAATGCCTGGCACATAGTAAGCACTACATAAAATGCTAGCTATTATTATTTTGTGGCATTGTGGATAGAATGCTGGGTCTGGTATCAGGAAGACTTGACTTCAAATTCCACTTCAAACATTTACCAGCTGTGTGACCTTGGGCAAGTCACTTAACCTCTGTTTGCCTCAGTTTCCTAAACTGTAAAATGGGAATAATAAATAATAGCACCTACTTCCCAGGGTTGCTATGAAGATCAAATGAGATAATATTTGTGAAGCATTTAGCATAGTGCTGGGTGCATAACAAATAAATGCTAGCTGTTTATTATTACTATCATTATTATATAGGGTGCAAATTTGAATAAGAGGAAGCAGGTGGGATGGATTGCATTGAGGAAACTGTGTGGTACTTTTCATCATCCTAAAATTCTCTGTGACACACAAATCCATCTTTTTAATACTAATGTTAATCCTTAATGATATTCCTGTATAGCAGCAAATAATGGAATAGTATGATCTATGAAGAAACAAAATTATGGTTCATGCATGACAGTTATAACTGGGCTACTATCTATCATCAGCCATGATATACTTAAGAAATGTTGTGAAAGGTATCTACTATGAAATGTACAATGAGAAAAGGAGATGGACCGTTCATATAGGAAGACCAAAGTACAACAGATGGACAAAGGGCTGCAGCAGTTCCACAGAATATTTAAAAGACCCAAAGGAATGCCTAGAGCAAGTTAGGTAGATCTTCTGTGGAGGATTAGGCAGAGAATATGAATCCTATGTGGAGAATATGAAATTTTATTTTGAATGATAAAATAGAGACAAGTTGCTGTCTGTATCAATGGAGGTAGAACCCATATGTATTTCATCCATTGCTCAGCACTAAACTTTGCACATAGTAGACATTTAATAATGTCTATATTCAATAATTTGTTGAATGAAGAAATGGCTGATGAGCGGGAAAATGTCAGGTTGAAGAGGTAAAATGGACAGGGCCAGATTTTCTTCCTAGCAGGGACTCTTTTTAATTAATCAGTCAATAAACATTTGTTAAGGGATACTTATATCCTCAAGAGCAGAAATACTTCTGATAAGGAAACCTTTCCCACTTTTTTCCCTAATCTATTTCTCTGACCCGTCAGGTTTACTTCATGTGTTGCAGTATCTAAAATTGAAGTTTTATAGACCAGGCATTGTCTTTGTGTCAAAAGGTCTGAAACACCAGTCAGATATGAAGACAGACCAATTAGGAGATGGCCAGAAGGGTGATTTCTACAAGTTCTGTCCCAGATAAGATGGTACAGGATAAACCATTTATTGGGCATACTACAACATACCTTCTGTTTTATTATCTTCAGTCTGGAAGAATGGAGGCTAAGAGGAGCCATCACTGAAGCCATGGGCATCATGAAGGGAATGGACTAGAGTGCACCCAGACTTCCTTGCTGAGCTTCAGGACACTGGGATTCTTCAGTTTTGTAGGTCACTGGGGGACCAAGGAATGGAAATTCTCCTTCACCCACCCCTACAACCATCATCTGGGGATTCACCTCTTGTGGAGATGTAACCTGGCAACTATTTCCACAGATGCTGCAGTCCCTGCCTCCTCAGCAGCCACAGCTACTGAAGATACAAAAAGGAAAAAAAGTTCCAGCCACCAAAGTCCTAGACACTGTCATATGGTTTAACGTCAGGAATGGATGTAGTCTTATCAGTGGAAATGACATAAAAGAAGATGCATCACCATCTGATTTGTCACTGTACCCTAAGTATCAAGAAGCCTTTCTATCTGACTTGTAGCTGAAATCTTCTATGTGTGCTTTCTTCCCCATTAGAGTGTGAGGTCCTTGAAAGAAAGGATTGTCTTTCTTTTCTATTTGAATTTCCAGTTCTTAGTGCATGATTTGTGCATAGTAAATACATAATGAATGCTTTTCTCATTCATTCACCTAGGAGAAAACATGGGATTCAGTTCTATGAGGAATGAAAGATTATTAGTCATAGAAAGTCAGACGTAAAGGGGACTTGAGATATCATCTAATCCAATGGTGCCAACCCCAAATAGAAATGAGGGACACTGGTTCATACTTAAAGATGGCTGTGGGCCACATACTGACTTAGTTTTAGAATGCAATGTTTTCTATGTAACACTGTATTTTATTTTGTTAAATATTTACCAATTGCATTTTAATCTGGTTTGGGAGGCACTCAGGAGTGTCATGGGCTGTATGGAGCCCATGACACCTCTGATCAAATCTAACCCCTTTATTTTCCACAGAGAAAGAAATTAAATCCTAGGTTGGAAAGGGACACACCCAAGTTCATACAACTAGTTGGTTGAGCAATTAAAGGCTGGAAACCAGGTCTTCTGATTTCTTATCCAATATTTGTTCCATTATGCAACACAGGTTGAAACTATAAAAAGGATTCAAGAAAGGCTTAAATTTCTGAATTTCAACTTTATATCTATCTATCAGTTACCAAAGTGGGGTAGGGATAACCTTTGCAGCCATGTGCCCTTCTGCCAATTAGACATAGAATATTGGGCTGGAAGCCCATAGTACCATTTCCAATGGCCTTATGGTAAAGGGACCATATTTACCCTTAACTAATGCCAAGATGATGACTCAAATTCATCCTTGCAATGGCTTCACACTGATAGCAGGGCCTAGAGAAAGATAATCATAATTCCTAGGAAATAATAAGATAGGATAAAGTTCTATTTGGAACTGTTTAACCTTAAATTATCTTAATTCTAATCATTGTGGTAGAGTTTTATATCTATATAGTAAATATGTGCAGTGCATATTTTTAAAATTCCCAGCTAAGATTCCATGTTGGTTGTTTAGTCATTTTTCAGTTGTATTCAATTCTTCATGACCCTTTTTGGGGGTTTTCTTGGAAAAGATACTGGAGTGGTTTACCATTTCCTTCTCTAGCTCGTTTTACAGTTAGAGAAGCTCAGGCAGACAGGGTTACGTGAGCTGCCCTGGGTCACACAGCTAGTAAGTGTCTGAGGTTGGATTTAAACTCAGGTCTTTCTGACTCTAGACTGGGTGCTCTATCTACTGTGCCATCTAGCTGCCTATAGCTTATTTTATAGAGACTAAAAAAAAAAGCCAGGAAGCATTTCTCAGCATACCACCCAAGTCTCTGTCTTCCAATTTCACATTTTCTCCAATCCAGGAAGGTGAGCCAGCTTGCAGACATAGCCTATGAAACTCAGAGCCACCGACACGATATAATAAGCCATCAAAGGATGACTTCAGTGGAATTGAAGAGAAATATTATTATTGTTGTAATCCATAACAGTGAGCCTTCATATCATTAAGGACTGAGATGATGTTCACTTGACTCCTCCTTTGTGAAGAGGGAAGAGATGCTCAGGACTAAAGAATCTCTTCTTCACATTATTCTTAACTTAGTAGAGAAAAGCCAAAGATAACATCCGGAGCTTGATGGTGTATAAAATGTTTTCAAATTCATTCTTTCATTTACTCTTCACAATCACATTGGAGGTAGGCAGGACAGAGATTTTAAATCCCATTTTACAGATGAGGATGCTAAGTTTCTCAGTCATTAAAGGTCACAAAGCTAGCAAGTCTCAGAGCCAGGACAAGAATACCATACTCCTGAATGCCAGTATAGTTTTGTCTTAATACACCGACAACCATTATCTAGAACCTGGGCAAGCAGGCTGTCATGAAATTGGCATAGAATGCTGATACACTTCTCCAAATATCGACATAATTTTCCATAAGCCCTCAAGACTGACAGTATCAAAGGCCTTGGTCAGATCTACAAAAGTTGTGTTCTGTTAACTGTTCTATAGCCACATTGTTCGAATGCAGAATGTACACTTGCCAAAATTATGGAGAAATCACAGAGGGCAAGCATTCACACGGTGGTCAGAAGAAGCAATACCAGGACACCTTCAAGGAATTAATTGATTATGTGACATGGGAGACACTGGCACAGGACCACTCAGCTTGGCGTACCCACATCATAGAAGGTGCTGTGCTCTATGAGCAAAGCAGAATTGAAACAGCTCAAAGGAAACACAAGATCAACAAGGTTAGGGCATCCACCTTAAATGTTCACACAGACTATCTCTGCCTGTGGCAGAGCATTCCAAGCTCGCATGGGTCTGATCAGCCACAGTCAGATGCAATGAAACTTGACTCTAGCACAGTGATGTCATTTTGATCCTCTTTGAGAATGTAGAACAACAATCAACCAACCACCTAACACAGACAACCCCTCCTTTGAAGTTCTACCATTCCCTGTGGACAAACTACCACAAGTTGGTGACTGTCTACTTTACTGAAATTTCAAGAAACCTTGAAAAGGCTCTCTTGCTCCAAAATGTCTTCTCACTAGCCTGAAATTCTTCTACTCTTGTCTCACTGCCTGATATTCCATCAGTTTATTTGGGTTAATACGTCTCTTTGTACATGAAGATATCAATGAATGAATCCATCGCTGATGTTTTGGAAAGAATTAGTTTAATCAGTCTGCTTTCTAACATCTAACTAAGGCTGAGGAAAGAGTACTTGTGGAGTCCTGGGTCGTGAAAAAGGTCATTTTAGATTATAGGGCCCACAAAATCAATTGACTAGACTAGACAATCTCTGTGGTTTGATTTTACTAAAGGTAAAAGTCCCCACCTTGGTGCCCATCTTTCACTTTCCTATAGATCAAATAAAGACCTAGGAGACAGTAGGGTAAGCAGGCTTGAACAGACTCTATTGGGGGATTTAGGAGATCCAAAGACAGTATTAACTCACTGGGGGAAGGCGACACAAGGCTCTGAGAGAGGATCTATGGAAGGGAAATAAGAGGGCATAAGACCATGTAATTTATCCTAGAGCTAGTCTTGACTCTCACACAACAGTTGCTCAAACAGTGTTTGTTAACTGACCAAAGTATGCTTTCCTCTCAGCTGCTCGGTATGTGGCAGGGAGGAGAGCCTGGACCTTTAACCCACCACCTATAAAGGAGCTAGCCAGTGCAGGAGTCTGGTGTTGACAGCCAGAAACCAGCTGATAAATCCTATTCGGGAAGAGGAGATGGGAGGAGAGACGAGGGGGTCGTCACCAGGAGCAAACAAAGAACAATTACTAAAGTCAGATCTCAAAATGTTAATCAGATTCAGAGACATAAAACATGACAATTTAATGGTGTTTGGTGGGAAATGAAAATTTTTTAAAGTTCTAAGTATCCAACATTGAATTCTAATACTTTTTTAATTATTAGATATAAAATGCTTATAATTTTAGGGGGAAATTAGACTTGGTAATTTATATTTCTTGTTTATACAGTACAATTTGCTGATGAAAAAATGTGCTAAACTTATTGATTCATGACCATAATTGTTTAATTATTTATCATTGCAGAATGATATTAGCATTTCTAATAATGCAGATGTGCACAGAGGCTAAGGAGTCAGATACTGCTTTTGTTGGGGCTTTGCTGGGCTGAGATCAGGCTGCCCCAGGTTGGGCATGCAGTCAGGCTTTGGGAAGAAGTGCTCTTGGCCTCCGCCTGATTTTATTGGAATTGCTGGGGATAAATTATCAATGTCGGGCATAATGAAAATGCTAGGTTATCAAATAAAATATATAAATCTGCAGCAAGCGGGATCTTGGAGCCTGTCTTCAGGGATTGACTCTGCTGCCAGGCTGTACATTAAATTCAGCACAATATTCCTACTGTTTGTACCCTATCCCCCACAGCAGCCCCCGACCTTCTGGGTCCCCTTCAAGGGGAACCTAGTAAGAGCTGGAGACCAAAAAGAATAGGAGTAAGTTATCAGAATCACTTGCAAATGTTTATTTGAGCAGGAACTAAAGAGCTTTGAAAACAGAGCAAACCATTCCCTTGCCTTAACCCACCCCACCCCCACCTTGTAAGTCTATTTGAATCATCTGGAATATATATAAATATATGCATATATATATACACTCACATATATATACACATACATATCATATATACATATATATGTATATATTTATATATATATATATATATACATATATAGTAAAGTGAAGGACAGATGCCAAGATGGGGATAGCTCTACCCACCCTCCCACTGAATAGAGTAACAAAGATGAGCTAGTCCTGTCCAAGCCCACTCATTTTATAGAGCGGTGGATCAGCAGACTATGGCCTGAGGGCCAAATTTTGCTGTCTGTTTTTGTATAGCCTGAGAGTAAAGAATCATTTTCATATATTTAGATAAAGTTTTTTATATTTTAAAATATTATAACTCTTCTTTGCTCCCAAACTGCGTGCATGCGTGATCGTGTGAACACACAAACACACACACATACAAAGGTGGCAGGATCTGGCCTTCGGGTCATAGTTTGTCAGCCCCTGAGAAGATATTTTGAGCATCTTGAGGGCAGGGTTTGCCTTTTTCCTCTATATTGCTAAAGGTTGGAAGGAAAGAAGAAAAGAAGGGAGGGAAGAAGGGAGGGAGGGAGGGAAGGAAGGAAGGAAGGAAGGAAGGAAGGAAGGAAGGAAGGAAGGAAGGAAGGAAGGAAGGAAGGAAGGAAGGAAGGAAGGAAGGAAGGAAGGAAGGAAGGAAGGAAGGAAGGAAGGAAGGAAAGGGGGAAGGAAGAAGGAGAACAGAGAGCAGAGAAGAGAAGAAAAGAGAAAGGGAGGGAAAGAAAGTGAAGGAGGAAGCACTAAAAGCATGGTACAGTGGAAACAGGGGTTTGCTGGAGCCAGCTCAAACTTGCCAGCCAATTGTTAAATGTTCAGTATAAGTATTTACTCCTGAGAAATTGGCAAATGCCACAAATCAGGGCTTGACTTATTGTTTTGTTGAATTCTATATGTAAGAAAGTGATGGAGAAAGCGTTACTAACATAGACTGAACTAAACAGTGCACCATAGGTACTTTTTATTCAGAGAGTGGTGGTTAAACATTTACCAGCATCCTCCTGAGTGGAAGAAATGATAGATTTGGAGTCAGAAAACATGGGTCAAATTCCACCTCTACCATTGGTCACAGACATGACCATGGAAAAATCTCTTCACCTCTCTGAGCTTCCATTGCCTCATCTGAAGGGTTCTAAGGTTCTTTCTAACTCCAGATCAATGTCCCAATAATCAGGGATAAAGTGCAGAGTGAAGAAGGAATGAGGTAACTTGAAGTTTAGAAAAATGAAATGATTTGCCCAAGATTACAGAATCATAGAACCACAGACTATTAAGATGGAAGTCACCTCACAAGGGAAGATACTGAAAGGAAGTGATACCCCCAGTCACAAAGGTAAGTACTGGAACCTAGGGCTTCTGATTCCCAGCCCAGTATTTTTTTCTGATTCATCAGGCTTTGATCCAGAGTAGACTAAAGCCAAGATCTCTGGACCCCTCACGCAGCTCTGTGGCCTGCCCCACGCTGCCTCCCTCCTCCCCTTTCCCTGGCCTTGTAAATCAAGGTTAATTTGCTACTTCTAAAGTAATGAAGCTTTTTGGTGATTTCCTTTCCATCTGTACCCTAAGCAGGGCCAACATGAAACAAACTATGATATTAGAGGTTTGGTTTGGTTTTTGTCGAGGCAATTGGGGTTAAACGACTTGCCCAATGTCACACAGCTAGTAAGTACAAAATATCTGAAGTTACCTTTGAACTCAGGTCCCGGGCTGGTGCTCTATCCTTTGAGCCACCTGGCTGCCCCTCAGGAGCAACTCTCGCCCCTACCCCGAGGTCTCTGATGTCTTCTTTGGCCTGGGTCTTGGGGGGGATGAGGGAAGGGGGACAAAGAATCTCCAAGTAATCTCGTTCATACCAAGGAATTAGGGATTGAATTATAACCCTTCCCAGATAGATTTGTATTTATTTTTTAAAGTAGTCTCGTGAGAAAGCCATGCTTAATTCAAACAAATGGATTATTGATGGAAGAATTCCAGGCATCATTGGGTAAGATGTTAGGGAGCTGGAAAGAGGATTTTCTTGTAGCCTTTCAAGTTGTGGGTAAGGCCCATCCAGATATGGGAAACTCTCTGTCTTCAACTTCCAAGCTCCTTTTACACATCATTCTCAGTCTGATGATATGTTTCCAAAGACATCTTTAGAACTACCATCAGTATGCTGGAAGCAGCTCTTCCTAAAGTTAATGGAACAGCCAAACCTCCATCCCTCCAACCCCCTTTCCTAGGCTCACTGCCCTTAGCCAGGCATATAGAACTAAGACTATACAAAAAAGATGAAAAACATCCAATCAGAGAAAGCCTCAAATAACCAAAGAACACACCAAATAGGTCCACACAAAGGGTGCCCTGTCACCTAGTGGCTGGGACTGGGCATGGGTGGAGGATGGGGATAGGGTGGTTAACAGGTGGGTACATAGCAAGTCATGCATGAAAGAGAATTTTTGTTACAATTCGTATTTCATTTATTTATTTTTATTTGTGTATTTCCCAAAGGTAATAAGCTACTTAAGTGAAATCGCAGGCTGGCAAATTACTAAACTTCTTTGCAAGTCTTTCTTAAAAAATATTTTGTTTCAATCAGCAAATATCTGCCATCTTACTTTCCCAACTCCAAACCCCTACCCCCAAAATTGAGAACAAAATAAAATAAAATCTATTAAAACATGTCTAGTCAATCGAAACTAATTTCTCTTTTAGCTGTGTCCAAGAAAAATATTCGTCTTCTTCACTCTGGGTCCTTCGCCTCTTTATCAGGAGGTGGGCAGCACGTTTCATCATCAGTCTGGTAAATTCATACCATCTCTCCCACTGTCAGGTAAAGTTTCTTGGGGAAGGCAGAATTTAAAGAAAGAGGGGGGCTATCATCTGTCATTCTTCATGTCTTTGTAATTCTTTCCTGCCTTGCCCTCTGTGTATATGGTCCATGTGACACTGTCAACAGCAGCATCTTTTCTGTTACTGTGTTCAGTGGCCACTTACAATTCAACATCAATGGCCTTTGTAACAGGTTGATATGTTGAAAGTTAATGAACCAATAATGAGCCTTTGAGAAGCTAGTTAATGAAATGTGTGTTCTTTGATTGTCTCATATTCTTTAATAACTTTTATTAATTAGTGAAATCCAAGAAACTCCTTGGCATTGGAAAGAAGATAGTTGTTCCAGAGTAGGGTACAATTAAGGACTGTGTTGTTTAATCACCAGAGTAGTTCTATTCAAAGGGAGCAAGTGCATCACCTGTACAGTCCATGGTGTCCTTCAGAAGGATAAATGATGCCTATGATTGCTTTGATGTTTACTATATGTCAGTAATAATGAAGGAAATTGCTTAGTAGAACTAGCCTTAAAACAGGCTGGTGATGTAGGAATTTGCCAGACACCAGCAGCAAAACAAAGTCATTAGGTCATGAAATATAAGCCCAAGTTACTCTATCTCAAACCACAATTAGAGGGTTTGTTGCAGGAATTCAATAAACACTAATTGGCAGTGAAGAGACAAGTAGACATTGAGGGTGTTGCACATGCCTGGGCAGAGAAAAGAGAGGAATCAAGAAACAGAAAGGTCAAACATGGAGGTGGGAGGAATAACAAAATGATAGTTATATAATTACAGAGACAGAAAGTGTCCTAGACTATCACCATCTCTACATATGACCATCAAGTACCCATAGAGAACTCAAAAAAACCCGTCAATCACACTGTCATCATCACTCAACAGGTTTGTGATTATGGGAGGACCCCTTAAGGAGTTCATTCACTAAGGTCAGAGACCTAAGCAGGAGAATAAATGTTAGCACAATCAGGGAGGCAGAGCAGTTGATCTGTGGGACAGGAAAGCAGTCTTCGCTGCCAATGATCCAACAAGGGCATCAATCTCTCCATTTCTCTAAAGATATTTGTACATAGCAGATAAAAGCAGAGAAAGCTCAGATTTGTGGACCAGTATTACATTGGTACTTTATACTATGGAGTTTTAACTGTGTGTTTTGCAAAGGGAGTAAGCAAGATAGCCAGGTGAGATTTCATTATGGCCAGCCATGGATTCCTGAGGAGTCTAGTTAAATGTATAGATTTCCTTGTAAGTCTGCATTCCCTCATGCTGTCCTGGGGAGATTATCATATGCTATATGCCACCTGAGTTTTTAGATTCATAGTAGAACCAAAAATTGGATGGTGATGAATATTAAATTCACAAATTTATAAAAATCTCATGATTGGGTAGAACTTCATAGGTCATCTAGACTAACCCATAATTCAGCAACATCCCCAACAAAGGTCATCCACCCTGCTTCCACTGATTTGTGTGGTATTGACTGGGAAATGACCAAAGAAATGTGGGTATATAAATGTAATAGTATATTACTATATTTTGTGAAATTACCAATTTGACAAATTCAGAGAAGCAGGAGAAGATTTATTTGAATTGATGCAAAGGGAAGAAAGAGAAATCCGAAGAACAACATACATGACTATAATAATATAAATGAACATTGAAAGGTAGCTGAACTCAGATTCAGATAAATTCAAATAAAGTAAATTACTATTCTTGGCTCAAGAGTACGAGTGGTGACTCATACCTCTATCTTCTTGGTTGGTGGGTTGAGAACTACATACACCAAATATTGCATACACTGTCTTATGCAGACACTATTATGTAAATTTTTCTTTGTTTTAAGGTAGAGTTCTGAGGAATATAAGGAAGATAAGGAGAGAAGGCAATGTCTGTGATACCAAAAGGGCAGAAATAAAACTTAAAAAATGAAAAATACCTTGAGAGGGAACTGAATAACTTCTGAGGCAGTCCACACCACATTTGGACAACTCATATTATCTGGAAGCTTTCTCTTACCTGGAACATAAATCTGCCTCTCTGCAATGTTCAACTACTGCTCCAAGTTTTTTCCTTTGGGATCAAGTACAACAAATCTAATCATTTGGCGAAAGGGGGCAACTCTTCAAATACTTGAAGACAGTCAGCATGTCTTCTCTTCTCCAGGATAACCATCCTGTTTCTTCAACCAGTCTTCACATTGCATGATCTCCAGTCTCCTAGATACCTGCTGGCCATCTTCTGGATACATTTGATTAGATTGCAAGCTCC
This sequence comes from Phalanger gymnotis, assembly GCA_028646595.1. NCBI lineage: Eukaryota > Metazoa > Chordata > Mammalia > Diprotodontia > Phalangeridae > Phalanger > Phalanger gymnotis. The sequence continues at coordinate 103,250,177 of CM053625.1, forward strand.
TTGAGGACAGGGACTGCCTTTCACCTCTTTGTGTATCCTCTATTCTTAGTACAGTGCCTGGCACATAGTAGGTGCTTCATAAACATTTGATTGATTAGTACATTCCAGTTTATCGACACCCTCATGTGGTCTTTAGAATATTCTTACATCAGCATAATGCTTTTTTAAAGTTTTTAAAGGAGTGATATTTCACTTATCTTCACAACAATCCTGTGAGGATATTCAGAATAGGGATTTTTATCCACATTTTACAGGTAAAGAAACTGAGGCCTGCAGTGTTGAAATAACAGCTTAAGTTTTTATAGCTAGTAACTGAGGAAGCTGGGAAGAGAACCAAATTACAGGAGTGAATGAGGGGGAATGGTTCTGAATGATATCAGGTGTAATGATTTTGCCTGGCAGAGGGAAAAACAGATTGGGTATCAATCTTTATTCTCAAGTTTTTTCTTCAGCCATGTTCCAAAATGGGACTCTCCCCAGGTGTTGGAGGCAGGAAATAAGGAAAGAAACTGAGGCTCATTTCCTTGATGAAATCTTTCCTGAGAAAAAGCTGAAAAAAAAAACTTATCAATGGCTTCAAGCATTTAAGGAGCTGTTCAGTAGAAGAGAGATTGGACTTGTTCTGGCTAGACACAGAGAGAACTAGGACTCGAGTAAAAATTATAGGAATATAGACAGGGTGGCCCTAAAGTTTGTTTTATAATTAAGATTTTTTTATTTTTAGTTTATAACTCTCAGTGCCACATAACTTTGAGTTCCAGATTTTCTTCCCCTCTCTGTCCCCACTGCTTCCCCAAGACAGCATGGTATCCGATATATCTTCTACATATAACTTCACATTGAACTTATTTACACAATAGTCAAGTTGCAAAGAAGAATTATGACCAATGGAATGAATCACGAGAAAGAAGAAACAAAACCAAAAAAAAAAAAACCAAAGGGAGAAAAAGGAGACCATACAGTGTGCCTCAATCTGCATTCAGACTCCATAGTTCTCTTTCTGGATGTAGATAGCTCTCTCCATCGTGAGTCCCCTGGAGTTGTCCTTGCACCTTGTATTACTGAGAAGAGCGAAGTCTATCAGGGTTAGTCATCACAGAATCCATATATCTGTGGTTATGTATAATCTTCTCCTGGTTCTGCTCTGCTCGCTCAGCATTATATCGTGTAGGTTTTTCCAGGTTATTATGAAGTCTGTATCTTCCCCAGTTCTTACAGCACAATAGTATTCCATTACCTTCATATACCACAACTTGTTCAGCCATTCCCCAACTGATGGGCATCCCCTTCATTTCTAATTCTTTGCTACTACAAAAAGAGCTGCTATAAATATTTTTGCACATATGGGTCCTTTTCCCACTTGTGTGATCTCTTTGGTATACAACCCTAGAAGTGGTATTGCTGGGTCAAAGGGTATGAATATTTTTATAGCCCTTTGGGCATAGTTCCAAATTGCTCTCCAGAATGGCTGGATCAGTTCATAACTCCACCAGCGATGGAAGTGTTCCAATTTTCCTACATCCTCTCCAGCATTTATCATTTTCCTGTTTTGTCATTTTAGCCAATCT
>CM053625.1:103252244-103284483 GCA_028646595.1 Phalanger gymnotis
CTACTGCATCTTGTGACCTATCCTGTTCCACTGTTTCTTAGCCAGTACCAGGTAGTTTTGATGACTGCTGTTTTATAGTACAGTTTAATATCTGGTATGGTTAGGCCACCTTCCCTAGCATTTCTTTTCATTAATTCCATAGATATTCTAGACCTCTTGTTCTTCCAGATGAATTTTGTTATTTTATCCAGCTCTGTAAAATAGTTTTTGGTAGTTTGATCGGTATGTCACTGAATAGTTAAATTAATTTAGGTAAAATTGTCACTTTTATTATATTAGCTCAGCCTAACCATGAGCAACTGATATTTTTCCATTTATTTAGATCTGACTTTATTCGCATAAAAAACGTTTCATAATTATGTTCACATAGGCCTGTCCTTAAAGTTTTAATAAAGCTTTAAGCTATAAAACTGTTGGGAAATCCTGTGTTTCAGCTCATTGTGAGGAAAAGCTTTCTAACACAAGGCTTGTAAAAAATCATGCAAAAAGGTAGGTAAAATGGATAATTTTAATTATATCAAACTAAAAAGCATTCACACAAATAAAATCAATGCAGCCAATATTAGAAGAAAAGCAGGAAACAGGGCTATAGTTACAGCAAATTTCTCTGACAAAGATCTCATTTCTCAAATATATAAGGAACTGAGCCAAGTTTATAAAAATAAGAACCATTCCCCAATTGATAAATGGTCAAAGGACATGAACAGGTGGTTTTCAGAAAAAGCAATCGAAGCTTTCTGTAGTCATATAAATAAATGCTCTCAATCACTAAAAATTAGACAAGTACAAATTGAAACAATTCCGAGACATCACCTCACACTATTAGATTGGCTAACATGACAGAAAAGGAAAATGACAAATTCTGGAAGTGATATGGAAAAATAGGAACGGTAATGCACAGCTGGTGGAGTTGTGCACTGGCCCAACCACTCTGCAGAACAATTTGAAACTATGCCCAAAGGGCTATAAAAATGTGCATACCCTTTGACCCAGAATTACTGCTGCTTAAGTGTGTATCACAAAGAGATCTAAGGAAAAGGAACTACATGTAAAAAAAAATATTTTAGCAGCTCTATTTGTGGTTGTGAAAATTGAAAATTGAGGGGATGCCTATCAATTGGGGAATGGCTGAACAAGTTGTGGCATATGATTTTACCGGAATACTATTGTGCTATAAGAAATGATAAAGGGGATGGTTTCAGAAAAACCTGGGAAGACTTTGATGAATTGATTCAAAGTGAAGTGAGCAGAACTAGGAGAACATCGTACAGTACACAGTAACAGCAGTATTGTAATGATAATCAACTGTGAAAGACTTAGCTTTTCTGTTCAATCTAATGATCCAAGACAGTATAAAAGGATTCATGATAAAAATGCCATCTACTTCTAGAGAGAGAACTGGTGGGTTCAGTACAGATTGAAAAATATTTTTTTCTTTATTATTTTTTTACTTTTTTGTACCATGTTTAATGTGGAAATAGGTTTTTCATGACTTCAGGTGTGTTATGGGTATAGTCTTATCTTCTTACCTTAACTATCAAAACTTCTCAATGGGTAAGAAAGTGTGTGGAGGGAAGGAGAGAATTTGGAACTGAAATTTTAAATTTTAGAAAAAATGCAAGAAAGATGAGTTCTTCCATCATACTCTCTTTGCTAACTACAACCCCCAGGAACCTGTGTAGAGTTCATTGGCTTTCAGCACACTCAGTTTGAAAAGCAGACAGGAATCTTATGTTAGAATGAGACATGGACTGGAGACAGAAGTGGTGGAGGCAGGTAGAAACCAAAGAAAAATAGTTGCTGTATCTGAGTCATGCTGGTGCCAGCAGCATGAGGTATATGTAGTTCACGGCAGTGCTGACAGCAAGAGGCATTCCCCAACCTCATCCCTTTTTCCCAATCAGGAACACAGTCTCTATCACGCTTCCAGGCTCCTATGGCAAAAAGCAGCACTTTCCAAGCATTAGATCTTCAATGTTTATCTGATGGGCAAAATCTTAAACATGTCTTTCCTATTCCCTACCCTACACTTCTATGTTGAAAAACAGTACTAGGAACTGAGACAATTGGACTCCCAGCCTCTCATTCCTAGAGGTTTAGGACATGGAGTTTGGGAAATGGATGGTGTATCTGCTGCTTGACTTAACTCCTTGTTACCTTGCAGTCTGTTTTAAGCAAATGTCATTTGCTTTATTATGACGCAGGATGATTTATTCTGGCCTGGTTGGGAACTGGGAATTCAGTGGAAACTGGGGCTCTTGGACTGTGCTGAGATAAAGAACAGTTCCTTGAGTATTGTAGACCTGGAACTAGCCAATAAAGGGCCTGGGTACTGTAAGTAGAATGGACTATTTTGGGGTGGTGAGCTCCCTATTGTTGGACATGGTCAAACAAAGGTTATATTTTCAGAGATACAGTACAGGGTACTACTGTATTGGACAGGAGGTTCAACTAAATGATCACTAAACTCCCTTCCATCTCTGACATTCTATAGTACAAGAATTATTCCAGCTCTCCTATTGGTTTTGCGATCCGTGCAATGCTCCTTACCAGTTGATTCTTTGGTATTCCATTGTTCTCTGTTTTCTGTATGTGAGTTGTCCTCCCTATTGAAGAAGCTTCTTGATTTTCAAAGCTGTAGCTTATCTTTACTCAGGACTCAGCACACAGTGAGCATTCTATAAACAACATTAGTTGGTTTACTGATTTGACTAATCCTCCCACCTCCAAAGCCCAGGTTTAGGTTTGGGGATAGCTTTCTAAATATGTTACACCTCTATGTAACCCTGGGAAAGCTATTTAAACTCTCTCAGCCTCCATTTCCCCAACTGCAACATGAGGGAGTTGGACTCTCTATCCCAGGAGTGGGGAACCTGCAGCCTCAAGGCCACATGTGGCCCTCTAGGTCCTCAGGGGCAGCCTTTTGACTGAGTCCAATTTTTACAGAACAAATCTTTTTATTAAGGGGCTTTGTTCTGTGAATTTTGGATTCAGTCAAAGGGCTGTGCTTGAGGACCTAGAAGGCCACTTGTGGCCTGGAGACCACAGGTTCCCCACCCCTGGTCTATCCTATCATTTTCTTATTCTAGAAAGACTTCCTTTGCTAGCATCAGTGGTCATACCCGGGAACAATTTCTACCATCAAATGGTACTTGACGCACTAGCTTGACACCAAAGGATTCAGTAGCTTCTGTTTCTCATCCTCTTGCTGTTACACAGCCCCCACCTACTAGCTAACAGAGTTAGCCAAGAAGAAGAAGCTTCTGGGCTCAGAGACCCCCATCTCCACACCCACCCCATCTGAAGTTCTTCCTAGATTTGTTAGTGGCTCATCCCACTCAGGGTCAATTCTGACATGCAGCTCTGCATAGGAGCTTCTCGGGGAGGGGGGCGCTCTTTGGGGAGAGAGTGGCAGTAATGAGGTAGAAATAGATTTTAGGGAGAAGAGGGAGTGGGAAGAGAGCGAGAGCATCTTCAGGCAGGTCCCATCAGTGGAGAAGTGGGCAGCTGCCCCATGTTGAAAAGGAGTCACGTCAAGATCTTCCACTGTCTCTCCCTCACCCAGACAGAACTGCTCAGTAAAGGCAGGGGATTGATCCCTGTCAACTGCCTCTTCCAGGACGATTCACACCCTCAGGGAGGCCACGACCCCCCCAGTCTGTTGAGCAGGCTCAGTGCTGGTTCACTTTCCTGGCACTAAATGAGACTTCTCTGCCTGAACAGTCTCAACAACCACAGACTCAGTTTTTTTTCACATGTTTTGTCCCCCCGAAAAAAATATGCTCATTTCTCTGGTAATAGCAGCTTAGGTTTCTCTAGCATTTTTAACTTTTCACATTCATTGTATCATTTACTTTTCATAATGACCCCACGAGAAAACCACAATAAAAATGATTGCTCACATTTCTCTAACACTTGAAGATTTATAAAATTCTTTCCCCAAACTGTGAGCTAGGGAGTACAGGTAATTTTTAAATAGATTTTTGATTTCCCGACATCACAAGTGGCAGCTAGACAGTACAGTGTTATAGTGTGCTGGGCCCAGAGACAGGAAGAGTTGAGTTCAAATACAGCCTCAGATATTAGCTATGTGACCCTGGCCAAGTCGTTTAACTTCTGTTTGCCTCAGTTTCTTCAATTGTAAAATAATAACAATAACAGCCCCTCCCTCACAGAATTCTCATAAGGCTCAAATGAGATAATTTGTGAAACGCTTAGTATCGTCACACAGTAGGCCCTTTATAATTGCTTATTCTCTTCCCTTCCCGATAAACTATATGCTCATCGAAGGCAGGAAATGATTTTTTTTTCTTTGTGCCTCTGGCACCTAGCACAAGACTTTGTACACAGTACTCACTTATTGTTTGGACCAAGACTATGACTTGATTGATATATGGAACTCCTAATGAGTGCACTCCCAATGACAATGCAGATTAACACCTGTTCTGCAGCTGAAAGTTGTAAGGAGCTTCATGGGGCGCTAAAGAGTTGCCTAACATTTTTAGGACACTTTTTAATTGCTATTTGAATTGAACTGAATTCACCAATATAGGTAATCCCTCCAAGCAGTGCAGATCACAACCTATCTATGCCTCCTTATTCAATTATATCCTTCTCCACGTCTTCTCATGAGCCCTACACAAGTCCTCCCTCCCTCTCCATGTGCCTTCCTCTAAATCTCTTGAGTAGATACCATTCGAGCAGAAGAGTTGTCTTTGCTCTCACTACATCACTAGCCCTCCTTCCTAACTAGCCTACACTCTTTTGTATTTACAGGAAACCAATCCACAGAACCTCATCATCCATCATGACCACATTAGCCTTGGAACTCGCCTCCTCATCAGCACCCTCTGCCCTAAGATCCCTCTGATTGGAGGGCGAGTGCACAGAGCTCCTCCCAAAGCCTCCATTTAAGGAGGGGACCCAGGCCAGCCAACTCTTCATTTCTCACCCAGCTGCACTCCTTTGCACTTCTCCATCAGGCTTCCTTCCTCCCTTTCGCCCTCCCCTCCCCTGCTTTTCAGCTTCCTTTTGTGTGTTGTATTCTCCCGTTAGAGTGTAAGCTTCTTGAGGTCAGAGACTTTTTTTCCTATTTGTATCTACAGCACTTAGCACAGTGCCCACTACATAGCGGATGCTTAAGAAATGTTTAATGACTGACTAATCTTCCTTTCCACTCATACATCTCTTCAGCAACATCGTAACTGCTATTTCTCTTGTGTGATTCTTTGTTGGTAATGTCTTGTAGCCTCATCATGACTCTACAATGCCCTTGGAGTGATGCTCAACAGTAATTCTTTAGAGATAATGGTATTCTGTTTCTCATAACCATAGAGCATCACCAGAAGAAAACTGTTTAAGAAAAAAAGATGGACTTCCCCCTCCCCTCTTAAAGAAGCTTGCTGTAGTTAGAAGGATTGAGAAATGTCCTAAAAGCAATCCAGTCCATTTTCCTTTCCTTGTTGAATAGCTTGCTATCCAGCATAAGTTTCTGTACAAGATAAATGTTTGATTGGCCAGCTCTATGGTTATCCATCTAACTGCATATCATGACCTAGATAGTTGACATTGCTCATTCACTTGGTTTTTCTTATATTGATAGTTAGTACAAGCCCTCTTGAGTTATTATGACATTCAGGAAGCTCAGCAATGTCCTTAAACTTAATATAATCAGACCTCACTGTCTATAGCAGGATTTCTTGACCTGAGATTTGCAGACTCCAAAGGGACCTAGGAATAGATTTCAGGGGATCCGTGAACTTGGATGGGGGAAAATTACATCTTTATTTCAATATAATTGGCTTTCTTTGTGATCCTGTGTATTTTATGCATTTTAAAGTTATTATGCTGAGATGGGATTCATTGGCTTCACCAGACTGCCAAAGGGGTCCATGACATACAAAAGGTTAAGAGCCTAGGGAATTTCCTTTTTAGTCATGCTCAATGCTAAACATCTTCCATAATTGAAATTAATAAACATTTATTAAGCACCAACTATGTGTCAGGCACTGTGCTAACCATTAGAAATATAAAGAAAGGAAAAAAAAAACAGTCACTGCTCTCAAAGATCTCTCAGTCTAATGGGGGAGGGGAGACAAGCAAACAACTATGTACAAACAAAATTTACATAGGAAAAACGAAATCAGATAATTACAGAGGAAAGGCAGTAGCAGTAGGGGATAGGGAAAAGCTTCTTAAAGAAAGTGAGATATTAGCTGGGACTTAAAGGAAACCAGGGAAATCAGAAGGTGAAAATGAAAAGGGAGAGAATTCCAGGCATGGGGAAAATGCATGAAATTAGGGGATGTAGTGCCTGTCATGTGCAAAGGACAGCAAGGAGTCCAATATCAGTGGATGATAGAGTAAGGAAGAAGTACAAAGACTAAAAAGGTAGGAAATCCCAGGTTATGAAGAGCTTTAAAAATAAAAGAGAAGATTTTATATTTTATTCTGGAAGAAAAGAACACTTTAAAAAACAGAATTGACCAAATGGAAAAAAGAGGTACAAAATTACATTGAAGAAAAAAATTCATTAAAAAATTAGAATTAGGCAAGTGGAAGCAAATGACTCCATGAGGCATTAAGAAATAATAAAACAAAGAAAAATAATGAAAAAAAATAGAAGAAAATGTGAAACATCACATAAAAACAACTAATTTAGAAAATAGATCAAAGATTAAAAACTATTGGACTACCTGAAAGTCATGGTCAAAGAAAGAGCCCAGACATCATATTTCAAGAAATTATCAAGGAAAACTGCCTCAATATCTTAGACCCAGAGGGTAAAATAGAAATCGAAAGTATTCACGATCACTTCCTGAAAGAAATTCCAAAATGAAAACTCTTAGGAATATTACAGTCAAATTTCAAAACTTCCAGGTCAAAAAGAAAATACTTCAAGAGGCCAGAAGGAAACAATTCAAAAATTGTGGACGCACAGTCAGGATCACCCAAGATTTAGCGGTGTCCATATTAAAGGAGCGGAGGGTTTGGAACAGGATAGGTTCCTGTTCCAGAAGCTGAAGGAGTAAGATGACAACCAAGAATCACCTACACAGCAAAACTGAGTATAATTCTTCAGGGGATAAATGGATATTTAATGAAATGGAGGATTTTCAAGCATTCCTGATGAAAAGGCCAGGCTGAATAGAAATTTTGACATTCAAACATGAGACTCAAGAGAAGTATTAAAAGGTAAATATGAAAGAAGAATCATAAGGGACTTAATAAAGGTAAACTATTTACCTTCCTATATGGGAAGATGATATGTATAACTCCCAAGAATTTTATCATTATTAGGGCAGTAAAAAGGTGTATACATAGAGAGAAGGCATGGGTATGAGTCTATTTTGTTGGAATGATCTCCAAAAAAATGAAAGGATAAGAAAGGGGGATACACTGGGATAAGGGGAAAGGGAAAGGTAGAATGGGGAAATTTTTCTCACATAAAAGAAGCACACAAGGAACAGCTTTTATAGTGGAGGAGAAAATGGGGAGGTGGTAGGCAATGCTTGAGCCTCACTCATCAGAATTGGTTCAAAGATGGAAAAATAAATACACACTCTCGGTTTTGTATAGAAATATAACTTACACAATAGGGAAATAAGAGGGGAAAGAGATAAGAGAAAAGGCGATGATAAAAAAGGAGGGCAGATTAAGGGAGGCCGTGGTTAGAAGCAAAATAGTCTTTTGAGGAGAAACAGGGTAGAAAGAGAGAGGAAAAAGAAACAGAAGAAAATGGAATAGAGGGGGAAACCCAGTTAGTAATCATAACTGTGAATGTAAATTGGACGCGTTCACCCATAAAATGGAAAAGGATAGAAGAATGGATTAAAAACCAGAATCCAAGAATATGTTGTTTACACGAGACACACTTGCAATAGAAAGACTCACAGAGGATTAAAATAAAGGGCTGGAGCCTACTCTAATATGCTTCAGCTAAACTAGAAAAAAGCTGAGGTAATAATCATAATCTCAGACAAAGCAAAAGTAGACCTAATTAAAAGAGATAATCAGGGAAACTACATTTTACTAAAAGGTACCACAGACAGAAATAATATCAAAAAATTTATAGCAAATTTCTCTAATAAAGGCCTCATTTCTCAAATATATGCTGAGTGTAGAACTGAATCAAATTTATTAAAAAAAATAAGAGCCATTCCCCAATTGATAAATGGTCAAAGGATATAAGCAGGTAGTTTTCAGAAGAAGAAATCAAAGCTATCTACAGCCATATGAAACAAAATACTCTAAACCACTATTGATTAGAGAAAGGCAAATTAAAATAACTCTGAGGGATCACATCATACCTATCAGAAATGACAAATGCTAGAAGGGATAAAGGAAAAATAAGTGTACTAATGAAATTTTGGTAGAGTAGTAAAATTGCCCAACTATTCTGGAGAACAATTTGGAACTAGGTCAAAAGGGCTATAAAACTGTGCATACTCTTTGACCCAGCAATACCACTACTAGGTCTGCATCCCAAAGAGATCAAAGCAAAAGGAAAAAGGAGCAATATCTACAAAAATATTTGTAGATGCTTTCTGTGATGTCAAAGAATTGGGAATCAAGGGGATGCTCATCAGTTAGGGAATGGCTGAACAAGCTGTGGCATATGATTGTGATAGAGTACTATTGTGCTGTGAGAAATGATGAGGTGGATGGTTTCAGAAAAAAACATGGCAAGACCTAAATGAACTGAAGTAGAGTGAAATAAGGAGAAATGGAAGATCAGGAACAACAATATTGTCATGATGATTAACTGTGAAAGACGTGACTATTCTGATCAACGTAATGTTACAAGACAATGCCAAATGACTCATGATGAGAAAATGCTATCCACCTCCAGAGAGAGAACTGATGAGCTGAGTATGAAATGAAGTATAACTTTCTCACTTTCTTTATTTTTCTTGCTTTTAAAAAAATATGGCTAATACAAAAATATGTTTTGCATGATTTCACATGTATAATTGGTGTCACATTGCTCATCTTCTCAATGGGTCATGGAGAGATGAAAAGAAGGAAGAGAATTTGAAATTCAAAATTTAAAAAGAATGCCAAAATATATAAATAATAATTTAAGAAATATATATATATACATATTTTAAAAGTTTAGTTCCAAAAAGAAGGATGTAGGACTATAACTACAGAGGATGGAAAGATCAAGTGATTTTTTTTTAAAGATGTAGGAGACATGGGTGTATTTGTAGGCAGTAGGGAAGTAGCCAGTGGACAGGAAGAAATTGAAGATTAGTGAAAGAAGGGAATGTCAGAGGGGTCAAATTGCTGGAGGAGACAGGATGGAATGGGATCACTTGTGCATATAGAAAGGTTTCCCTTGCCAAGGAGAAGGACCACATCTTCATGTGAGATGGGTGAAGGAGGAAACGGTAGTGGGAGCCATCTGAGAGATGTAAGATGAGTAAGAGGAGAGAAAAGGGATGTCTTGGCAAATAGTTTCAAATATTTCTCAGTAAAATAGGAGGCAAGGTTCTTAACTGAGAGACTGGAGCGATAGAGAACCATGAGAGGCTTCAAGGGGGATTAAAAATACTTTAAAGAGCCACTATGGTGAGTAGGATAGTGAGTTAATTAGGAAATGGTAAAACAATGGCCTTCCTACAGGGAGGGCCCAGTTGAGATTATGTGATATAAATTTATAGTGGACTCAGTCAGAATGGTTTATAATTTCTTCTACCATCTTCTTCCAGAACATGAATGGAGTCAAAGTGGAAATAATCCAAGACTGAGTCTTGTCAAAATTGAGTAAGAGGACTATGACAAACAGTTTTACCAACCTTCTGTATATTGTCCCTTAATATTAACAACAGAGGGCTGAACAAAATGATCACTATTGCTACCTATTACAAAGAATCTTGTATGATTTTGACATCTGCAAGGGAGCCACCTCATTGTAGGAGAACCTTTAGGGTGGCATTTTGCTCTACTAAATCAAATGCTTTTTTATAGTCAGTAAAAATGAGCACAGTAGGATCTTGTATTATCTACAACATTTAACCTCTAGTGGCTGCAATGTGTGGCTGTAAAGATATGGTCAGCTATAGAACATCGTTTTCAAAAGCCTTCCTATTTCCTTTTGATACCTTTATTAAGCATATCCTTGATATATGTGAGATCATTCTCATAAAACATTTGGTAGATATAGTCAAGCATGCATATGGATATAGTAGATAGGGATGTGAGCACCTAGGTCCCCAGTTTACATTCTTTCAACCATTCCTTTTTCGTAATAATGTAGTCCAAGATTTTTTTTTCAAGTCTTTGGTATCACCTGTTTTGCAGATACCTTAAAAATCACTTCCTGAATGTCCCCTAAATTAGGTTGCCTCCAGGAAAGACCTCTTCTGTGTATCCTTAGATTAATCCAGCACCACTTCTATTTCTTCATGCAACACACTGGGGATATGCGAGAGCCCAAATGTGTAGACTCCAGTGTCATTGACTGAAAAAAGTTTACTATGGAAATCTTTATAGACATTTTTCCTCAGTTGTTTATCTTTCCAATTAAATGACCTGAGGGTGATTTTGCTTACTTGGTTCTGCTACCAAATTTTCTGTAAATTTATTTTTTCTATCCATCACTACTTGCTGTTTTAAAGGTGATGTTGCTTATAATACTCCATTGTCTTCTTCCAAAGATTTTTACAAATGGATTTATATTTTAAACTACATCTCCCCTTAACTACTGTTTCTCTGCTTGGCAAGGAAGTCAAAGGTTTACTGACTGAAACAATATTTGCTGTCTTTGGTTTCCTTTGGTTTCATTAATTTGTATAACTTAATCTCTCCTAAGAAATGGTGGTTATTTGTGTCAGTACATGTTCTTTTATCCATTTCCCATTTTGGGAAATGTTCAAAGAGGCCAGGAGGAGTTGCCTCAACTGGACTTCATTTCTCATTTTTAAAATTCTTTCTTCTCATTTCATGCTAATCTTGATTTGGGACCTAACCAATTTGATTTGTGGTCTGACCAAAACTAAAGAGATGATGTGGAAATGACTCTCACCTAAGCATCTAGTCATTTGCTGTCTGTTACAATATAATCCATTTAATTTCTCTAACATGATTCAATGTTTGCCATGCACATCATCTCTGGATTCTACTCTTGAATAAAGTGTTCATAATATATATGTGGGACGTTCTTGTGCAGCTTAAAAAGCTTTGGGCAATCTTGTTTCTTATTCCTAAATTATGGTTTTCGACACTTTTGGCAGGAGTCATCTTCCAGTATCCCCACCTTTGCCTTAAGCTATGTGTTGACTTGAGGAATCACATAGTTTGTCCTAGAATTCCTCCATCCTCATCCTCTGCAACAGAAGTTGATTCATTGGGTTCAATTACACTCATGATGGTCTTTTTTGCAAATGCAATGACAAGCACTATAACATGAAGTGACTAAGCATCACATGAACGGACATATCTTACTGTCCTTGACCACATTATAAAACCAGCTCCTGCCACTACTTTATTTGCTTCTCTTCAAGGAGAATCTATGAACCATCCTTCCATTTAGATGCCGCTTCCTTTGTTTCCTGTTTTCATTTTTAGCAAGAAAATCAAGATTCATAGCATTCAGTTCCTCCAGTAGCATGGCTACTTGCTGGTTGGTGTCTAGATAAGGACCTCAAGTATAAAGGGTCAGTGGCTAAGCTGATGTTTGTTGATAGACAATCTAAAATCTATATGATTTCTTAACACTCTCTGTTCCCACGTCTACATCTCTGCCACCATCACTCCAGAAACGGATGAGGCCCAGCATCATCGTATTGTTTCATACTTTGGCAGGGACAAAGGATGCATCACCTAGGAACCAGCCTGCTGTATTTAGCCTCTCTTGTACTAAGCTAAGACTGGTCCTCCGAAAGCAGCATAGCCTGTTATGAGATCTGGAATGGGAGGGCCCATCTGAGGCCTATACTCTGTTAGTTCAGGCTCAGTGTGGAACAAAGCAATATACTCATAAGACATTCAACTGTTAATGAAAGGTTTGCTTAGACCTGACATAGAAAGGATGCAATAGCATTTAGCCTGAATAGAAACAGCTTCCCTCATTTCCATAGGGAATTGGCAAGCAAGGCAAGATGGGGTGACTCAAGATGTCTTAGGACATCCACCAAGTCTAAAAGGATAGGGCTTCTTAATTCCCTTAAATGACCACTAAGCCACATCAGTGTATTCAAAGGATGTCGGGAAGCTGTGCTACAGGAAGTGATTTTAAGGTATCTGCAAAACAGCTTGAGCCTTAGGCCCCGGAGCCAATCATGCCCCAAGGATAGTTTTGTCATCTTTCAAGAAAAAAATCAGCCTAACCTATGTTGTAGAGGTAGTGGTAACCCTGTCAGATAGTGACCCTATGGCTAGCGCTATACTCAAACCTTTCTAACATGATGAGAAAAGATTATTTCTCTTTTCCAGACCATGGATTTAGAGCAGTTGAACCTAGCAGAGCTCCTGTTTGCTGGCATAAACTTTGAGAATTCAGGACCACTCGAATGAGACCATGAAGCATCAGAATAGGACCTTATGGGAGTATTATTTTCTCCATTTTACTGAGGAGGAAATTGAAGGACAGGGTGATAAAGTGACATCTCTTTCTTTCACAGATCTAGCAAATTACTTCAGAGTCAGCTCTCCTGACTCCCACACCAAAATCTTTCTCTACTTTTGATATTGCCTTTCAGGATTATGATCCTCACTTGTGACTGAGCAAGACTAGAACCTAGGCCATGTGACTCTCGCAGCAAGGGCGTGTTAGATTGCACCTCTGTCAATCAGCAATGTGGAAATCTACAACCATGGTACTCCCCAATTCCTCCTTTGGGCTGTATTTCTTGCTTTATTTCTTCTTTAATGCATTACCATTCAGTATTTGACCTGCCTACAACCCCACTTAAGAGGATCATAGAATTTATAGCTGGAATGAACCTAGGTTATCTGCTATATCTCCCTCACTTTATAAATGAGAAAACAGAAGCCCTAGGGGGATATATGACTTGCCCAAGGTCACACAGATAGTAAATGACAGAGCTAGGATTGAAACACAGGATCCTTGACCCCAAATCCAGTGCATTTCCCATGACACCTCTTTTCTACTCCCTCCACAATAGCCAGAGTCCATCTGCTCTGGGAGTCACCATGAAAGAATTATATTCTTAGTTAAGGACTGGATCTCAAAAGTAGAAATAGAAACCAACAGATCCCAAGAAAAAGGAAAGTTTGAAGCAACTGGTCCTTAGATATGCATGATCCAGGTGGTACTGGAGAGACCAGAAGAGAAGTGACAGTGGCCTCATGAGTAGAAAATTAAGCTGGGAATCCTGAAGTATTTATTACAAAATTCTGGCTCTCCAATTGACACACTGTATTATCACCTTGGGCACATTTTTTTTTTTTTTTAGAACAGGCAAGTCAGGAAGAACTGAATTCAAATCCAATTTCAGATACTTCCCAGCTGTGTGACCCTGGACCAGTCACTTAACCTCTGCTTGCCTCAGTTTTCTCAATCATTAAATAGGGCTAATAAATAATAACATCTACCTCCCAGGGTTGTTGGGAAGACCAAATGAGAAAACATTTGTAAAGTGTTCAGCACAATTACTTAATGAATGCTTCTTTCCTTCCTTCTGTGAGCATTAAGAATGAACACTCTTTCAGAACACTGGGATATCAGAAGAAAGGCCAGTCTCATGAGACCTGGGTTTGAGGACTGGTTCTGATACCTTAGCATAGGACCCTGAGCAGTGTGGTGTACTAGCTAGAGCTCTAGGCTTGAATTCTACTGTGTGACTCTGGGCAAGACCCTAAACTTTTCTGGGCCTCAGATTCCTCATTGATAAAAATGAGAAGCTTGGATTTGATGACCTCTAAGGTCCTTTCTAGCTCCAAATCCATGATCTCTCCCAATTTCTGTCTTCTGTTCTCCACAAGCTGGTTAGTGATCTTTCTACTACCTCCCTCACAGGATCCCCACGAGGAAAAGCTCTTTATAAGCAATAGGAGAAACCTCCAACTTTTAACAAAATGCCATGGACCCTTGAGTGCCTGTCTTTGCCTCGGCAGCTGTCTGGTTTGTTTGTTTCTTTCACCTTGTTCCGGCAACTGCAAGACACCCCAATTTTGGTACTAAGCAAAGTTTAGACATCAGCAGACCCCTTGCTGCTCACTCTTCTCACACATATTTCTTTCCCTTCCTGTGTCTAGCTGTTATATAAAAATTCAATTCTCCGACCCAGTCAGTGAGACAGTCTTAAAGAGACTTTGCCAATCAGCTGTTTATCTAATAAAGAAACTGAGCCATCTGACCTGCCAACCGGGAGGTCATCTTTATTCTCCAGTAACTGGGTTTCAGCGCTATCTCTATCATCACTTGGGCACTACATGAACCATCATTTCACTTGTAACAACCCCCCCGAAAAAAGTTGAGGGGTCACTACAATAGGGTATAGTTAGTAGGGCTAGTTAAAACCTCTGTATAGGGGCCTAACGCCTTTCACCTAGGCATGTGAGACCCCTGCCCTCTTCTCTTTGGCTCGCTCACTCCAGACTTCTCTCATGCTAGCAGGTTGAAGTTTCCAGAGATAGAACATAACACACTTACATTCAAACATTCTTAGTGCCCTGGAGGTAACCCTGTTGAGGGAAAAACATTTCCCTACTCAACAGAACGCTTGAGCCCCCAGACAAATTTTCTCTCTATACAGCCAGCCAGTCACAAGGCAACGCATCCACACAGTACACATTTTACACAATTAGCCACTCATAATAATGATATTATTGAATCCTAAACACATCTGTTTACTTAACAATGAAACAAAAGAAAAATTGTATCATAAATACTAATACATTAATGCAAATATATATAAAATAAACTATATCACAATCACACGTAAATCTGCACATATGCTCTCACTAATACACTCCCTCTCCATGGTGAAGAGTAGGCACACACTCACAGGAACCCAGGAGGGAAGCATACAAGGAAGGAAAAGTCATATGCTTAGTGCAACTCACAACTCTAGACTGTAGACTTCAGTGTTATTCGTCCATTTAGGAAGTTCCGCATCACACAAACCATTGATCCTCACCATTCTTCAGCTGGGGAAATCTTCTCTACTCAAATCTCGTCTTTATAAACTCTTTCATCCTTAAAAGTGCATTTAGCAAATGTCAGCTCTCACTGTGAATAGCAATTGTCTTTAAACTGGAGAACTACAAAGTTCATGAAACTGGCCATGTCTGGGCTATGCAGATTCACTCAGCACGGGGCTGAGTAGTCCAGTCTGAGTGGAGCTCGCGACAACCAGGACACCAAATTGCTGCAAAGCGTCTCTGCTTTTGCTTACACAGCCAGAGGTGGCAGCAGAGAGCAAGAGCTCCTTAAGGCTCTTGGTCAATGAAGTCAGTTCTCTCTCTGACCAATCAGAAATCACTCAGCTGAAGCCTCTTATAAGCGCTCTGCTTCTAGTGGCCCCAGCTGAGGCAGCCTCCTCTTCTGGGTCTTTGGTTCTCTCAGTTTCCCTTCAGGATCCCATGCTCTTCTTCTTCCTCAGTTCCTATGGCTTAAACAAGAGCCTCTCAGTGACCTTTTACTTAAAAATCACAACTTCCCTAAATTTCTCCTTCTCAAATCAATAGTCCTTCTTAAAATCATCCCTCGGTCTCCAGCTGTCCGTGGTGTCCTGTGCTCAAAGTTTTACCCTTTTTAGTCATAAAAGGAATGTGCGCATTAGCTAAGATATCCACCATACTGTGCAACTCTGAATGCTTCAACACAGTCCTCTTGGTGTCCATGGAACTGTGTTTCTTTAGACTTGTACTCTTCTAGTTTTTAATAAACAAAAGACCATTCTTTGCCTCTTTATGACATAACTTTACACACACACACGCTCACACTTACAACTGAGGCAACATTCCACATTATTGGCAAAGATATCATTTTTGTCTTCCAAACTGTCCAAAGCCCATCTAAAAGCAGTTTCTACATACATACATACATACATACACAAATTATATATGTTTGTGTATATATGTGTATGTGTGTGTAGTATATATATGCAGCACAATAGATAGAGAACTGGGCCTGGAGTCAGGAAGACCTGAGTTCAAATCCAGCCTCAGACACTTACTGTCTGTGTTACCCTGGGCAAGTCATGTAACCCAGTTTGCCTCAGTTTCTTCATCTGTAAAATGAGCTGGAGAAGGAAGGGGCAAACCACTCCAGTATCTTTACCATGAAAACCCTAAAAGGGGTCATGAAGAGTTAGACATGACTGAAACAACTGAACAACTATATATGTGTGTGTGTGTGTGTGTGTCTGTAAGTATATATATATATACATATACATATAAAATTAGGTATGTAGATTAACAATTATTTTTCTACTCATCCTAGGTATAAACATCTTCCATAAAAATAGTAATAGCTTACAACCTTTGATAATTATGTAATGATATAATTAGTATATGATACAATTATTATATATTACATATAATGACATAAATATCTTCCTTTACACACTCAAAAGTTTCTTCTCTTTCTTTCACAAGGAAATTGTTTTATCTTAAAAAAAAAAACTATGTACCTGTAGTAGGAAGGCCGAATTTATAATCTCAAATATAATCATGTATATGTTTGAATGGTTCTAAATCGCAAGGTATGAGAGATTCTCTAAGTAGAAAGCAACAGAACATTTATTTAAGTCCCACAGTGACAGACTCACGAACCAGCCTCCCCATTCCAATACTGTGATCACAAGACCCCAGGCCCAATAGGCCCACCTCACAAAAGTAATCAGGAGGCCACAGAGAAGAATGATAACATTAAACCACATATTCACTGGCTTCAAGTCCTTGCTCGCACTCCTGGGTCTACGGGGGGGGGGGGGGGGGCGGCTCTGCTTCTGCAGCTTCCTGCTTCACCTTCTGCTTCCACTGTAGTTGTCTCTTGGCTCGCCTTTCCTCACAGCCGAGCCTCTGGCGTTCTCAAGCCCCACCTCAACGACTAGAGACCAATTGGTTCCTGAGTTGGCCCCTCTTAAGTCATCAATCTACACCCATACAGGTTTCACACCTAATAGGGCTTTGGGCCTGGGGCTTAGCACTTAACAGCTGAAAGTACTTTCACTCAAGGTAAACAAAAGCCAAACTCCTCAAAGGCACCCCTCAAACTAAGTGCTAAGGAGCCCATTTTACCTTATCGACACAGCACCTCATATACTGGACTTGGAGCCATGAGAAATGTGGATTTGAATCCTGCCTCCAACATTCCTAGTTGGATGTTTCTGCAAAGCTCATTTAACTTTTTTAAGCCTCAGTTTCCTAATCTGTAAAAGAGAATCACACTTGTACCATCTAACTCACAGATCTTTTTGTGAAAAAGCATGTTGTGAATCAAAGTGCTATGGAAATATAAGATTATTACATCTCAAAGCAGGAGAAGGGAATTTTATATAGTTTGGAAGAGATGGACAGTGAGGGGCCTTCTAACTCAAATTCTGAAATTCGTTATGATTATTTATATAGTCCTTTGGGATATTATTATTATTATTATTATATTTATCACCATTTGTTGGTCCATACCTGTGATTTCATTGGCTTAGAGTAGTCTTGATGAAGCAATTCCTTTCACTAATGAGAATGATCAACTGTTTTGCAATTTAAAATCTCTATTAATCTCAGTTAGCCTCAGAATTGGGTTGATGAGTTGAAGTCAGCTTGAAGGGAGGTCTCCAGAAGAATACCTTGGGCATCTGTCCTTGGTCCTGTGCTGTTCAACATGTTTATCAAAGGCTTTGATGGCATACTTGTCAATTTTGCAGATTACTCGAAACTAATAAGGGTAGTTAGCACATTGACTCTAATAGAATCCAAAAAGAGCAACAGGTTAGAACAATGGGTCAAATTTAGGAAGATGAAATTCAATAGAGATAGGAAATCCTATACTTGAGATAAAAGAAACAACTATACAAGCATGAGACATATGAACAAGAGTTTATAAGAAAAAGATTTTATGGGGGCAGGGAATATTTAGTGGACTGGAGACTCATAGGTCAATAATATGACATGGTATATCAGTAAGGCAATAATAACAATGTAGATGATAACCGTCAAAATGCCTATGTGGTTCTGTATTGCAAAGTATACGAGACTCTCCACATAGAAGGTAGAAGTAAACCATTTATTCAGACACCAGAGAACCATATCCCACAAGCCATCTACCCAATCTATCAGAGCAGTAAAACATTCAATACACAATATCACAACATGGAGCCTCGCCATGTCAAAACCTCTCCGACCCCCTGCTGGGGTCTTCCCAAAAACAAACACACAGTACAGCTAAGTCTGTTCAGCTCTGTCATGATGGCCATTAGCATCCATTAACAGCTGTAACAGAGCGCTCTCTCTCTCTCTCTCTCTCTCTTCATTTCCTGTGACATAACTTCCTTTTCCTGTCAGAAAGATCCTCCCACCACATGTGACTTAGGCTTCCTGTGACATAAGCAGGTCACATGGACTATTAATAGGTGGGAAAGATCTTCAAATCTAAATTGCTACTACATGTGGCAGCCAAAAGTGCTGACCCAGCCTTGGGGCTACATTATCTACTTTTGTTAGCATTATCATTTCAGTCTTCTCATCTTCTTTAATGGTATTCATATAGAAATGGTCCTAGGATAAGTCACTATCCTACTATCTTTTTTTATATTTAATGTTTGTGGAATATTCCACTAGTTGACAAAATAGTTGTTTTAAAATTTGAATTATTAGGATATAAGCTCACTGAAAGCATCCTTGGTATAACTTCATTAATGTATAGGACAACAGAGATTACATGCACCTCATGCTGTTCCCATGTGATTTTGATCTTCCCTGCTAGATCTCTATATTTTGAGTGCTTTTCATTACATGTAATTTGGTATTTGGAAGGCTGACTTTTATTCGAAATGTTGTCCTTATGTTTTTATGGATCAATATTATGTTCAGGAAATTTTTGGCAACACTTTGGCCTATAATTTTGACCTACTTTCAACTTAGTATATTGGTTCTGTTTTCAAAAATATTTTGAGGTCTCTATTTATAGTATGATGATCAGTCCCTTTATGAATAATATTTAACTTCTGATACACAATTCTAGCCACCAATTCATATCTTGTGAGGAATTCAGTAGGTGCTAAATTTTTACAGCCTGCAGCAACATGTTAGACAGTTTCTAACATTTACTTGAATAATATACATTGATTACTAAGTGAAAACTCCTTAAAAATAGTTCTATTCTAACTGCTGGTATTAATTAGCTGGTCCTGGATTGCCATTACAAACGCTTCTATTTCCCCAAACAAATCTGCACAATTCAGCTATTTGTTCAGAGTTTCTTTATTAACTTATTTTTGGCTGAGTTCATGCAGATATTGCCCATGGAGGGCTTTTTTATTCTATTCAAGGGTCTTTGTGAACGTTGTAGGTTCCATCTAGAAGAAAGCTAGGTTGTTTGTTTCTTTTTTAATTTTACAAATCTAATGACCCATTCTTAACCTTTATTATTGCTCCATGAACTGATGTTTACTTATTCCAAAAGTATTTCTGTGGGATTTTTTTTTACCTTTTTATCATATATTCTAAGAATATCCATCAATCCTCTTCATCCTTTTTTTTGGAAGGGGGAGGTGAGGCAATTGGGGTTGCCCAAGGTCACACAGCTAGTAAGTGTCAAATGTCTGAGGTCAGATTCAAACTCATGTCCTTCTGACTCCAGGGCCAGTGTTCTATTCACTCCTCCACCTAGCTGCCCCTTCTTCGTCCTTTTTTAACAAGGAAATGTTCATCTTTCTATAACTGCGATAAGGTGATAAGTTCCATGTTTAATTAATATTGTACAAATTTTTGTTAGGATATTTTTCAAATCTGTTATGTAAATCTTTTCAAATCTATCTCAGCTTTAAAAGCCTAGATGTTCATCATTTTAAACATTTTCCCATTCAGACTATTATTTGTTAATGTTGATAATAACAGAAAATAGGAAATGTAGTCTAATAGATAGATAGACAGATGGGATCAGAATCAGGAAGCAGTGGGTCTAGTCCCAACTCCATCACATTCAGGCTGTGTCACTCTGGGCAAGTCACTTAACCTCTCAATTGCTCCAGATTATTCTCTAAGAACATAAGTTGCAAAATTCTTCCTCATCTGAATTGGTAGGGTGAGTTTCTTCACTGGGAATTTCCTACAGATGTAAAATCAAAGTCCAGAACTTCCCCCCTGCCTCCACCCAAAAAACCCCACCTTGTTAAATTGTTACCATTAACCATTACAACAAATCACATTTATATTATGCTTTAAAATGTACAAAGCACTTTTTACACAAACATACACACACACACACACACCCTCCCTGAAGTAGGTAGTACGAATAATATTATCTTCCTTTTACATATGAAGAAACTGATGCTCAAAAAAAATAAGTGTATTACCTGTGATCATGCAGTTAGTGTCTGAGGCTGGATAGGAACCTAGGTCTCCTAACACTTAAGTTTCATGCTCTGTTCACTACATCATTCTCTTCCTAAAGTTTATGCTCTTGACCCATCTGCCATATTGGTACGCCATAGGCCCACAATGAGTCAGGAGAGGATTTTTATTGCTATTGAGTCACCTCCCTTCTCCAAAATTTAATCCTGCCCCTTTGTGTCAATGTCATGCCATTATAGAGTTGAATGTATAACCCACAGGCCCAGGGTAGTTTGTATGTTGCCTCTGAATGGAAAAACTTTGTTAGGTCACATGTGGCTCAAATTCATGATGTTGTCCTCGATAACAATGTGCCTTCGCTGAATGGACTCATCTACAAAGCACACCTTGGGGGCACGTGGTCAACTAATCAGTAAGCACACCTACCTCGGGCCAAGCACTGTGTTAGGTGCTGAGGATACAAACACAAATATGAAACGGGCCCTGTTCTTAAGGAGCTTCTGCTATATCAAAGGGAAACAACATGTACACATATAAGTAAATATGAAATACATATAAGGTGAGCAAAAAAGTAATTGGGGGTGGGGCGGAATAGAGGCAGGCATGAGTATCTGGAGAGATCAAGAACCAGGCAGCATGGAGGGACCGGCAGCTACTCTAAGTCTCAAAGGAGACTAGATACTCTAAAAGACAAGGTGAAGAGGGAGTGCATTCCAGGTGAGAATCAAAAGGTAATTATAAAAAGTACATCTGGGACTTCCAGCCAAGATGGCTGACTGAATGACAACTGATTGGAGGGCCAGCTCCCACAAATGCACTCTAGCAATAACCTGAAATACGCACTAAATCAAATCACTGTCAATAAATCCAATATGCAACTGTCATAAATGATTTTTTTCCACCTCACAACGGCACAAAAAGTCCACCAGAAAGCCACAAGCCATGGGAAACGGAGCCACCAGCAATGGCAATAACAGTTTGGGCAAACAGGTCAGCAAACTCTTAGCAAGACTACAGACACGTGGGGCCTGTATGGCTCCCTTTTTGGAGGCAGCAGGAGCAGAGGGCTGCTCCAAAACCGCTCCAGGGATGGGAGATTGGAAGCCCCAGGGTGCGCTAGGAACCAGTGCGGCATAGCAGTGTTCAGACCAAGACAGACAAGGTGTATAAAGAATCAGTCTCAAACACTCTCTTAAGAAGCCATATAAATCCTTGAAAATCCATCATTCTGAATCTCAAAAGAATTCAATGACTCCAGGAGACAGAAAGAAATAATAGAATAAAATCAAAAGATTGAAAAATAGAAGATAAAATAAGGTATATGATATCAGAAACAATTGACCTTCTATAAACAAGAAGAGATCTTGGAATATAATATTTCAAGAGGCCAAAGAGATAGAATTACAACCACGAATAACTTGCCCTGCAAAACTGAGTATAATCTTACAGAGGGGGGAAAAAATGGATCTTTAATGGATTAGAGTACTTTCAAGTATTTCTTTTGAAAAGACTATGGCCAAAAGGGAACTTTGAAATGCAAACATGAGTGTCAAGAGAAACCCAGAAAGGTAGGTTTATTTCAGCAGTTGGAGGAGATGTACAATGACTTAGTGTTAAGCTACTAATAATAGGAGGGAAAGAAACAAATGTCCCTTTAAAACTTTAATGTCTGCAAAGGGTATTGAGAGAATTAAATAAGAAATACAAAGGACCTGAGGATGGATTTCTCCTGTTTTAAAGGATTAGCAATAGGGAGACCAAAAAAAAGGGCGGGAGGGATGGTGGAGGAGGTATTGAAATATTTTTAAAATGTAAAAAAAAGAACAGAAAGACATTCAGGAGGAGACACAAATAAGCAGGACAGCTTTGAAAGTAACATGGATTTATTCTATTTTTTTAAATCAAGTTATATGAAATAGAGATTCACAGCTTCACACACAAGTATTCTGCTCTACACATGGAAAGGTTCATTTTAGAGGCTAAATTCAGAATAAAAAAACCATTAAAAGAAAGAAACTATGTAAAGATGTGTCTCCCCAGTTTCTTGTTGTGAGGATTGAATGAGATTATATTTGTAAAACACTTAGCACCATACCTGGCCCACCGTGGTTGCTGTAGAAATGCATGTTTCCTTCCCTTTTCTTTTGATCCAGGATCATTCTAAGGGATTGCCTTGGGAAGGCTATGTGAATGTGTACAAGCATTATCTCCTGATAGGGAGCTTTGTGCATTGTAGTATTAAGTGAGTGACTATGGATGTGGAATACTATATAGTGTTGCTGATTTGTTTTCCACTTTCTTTTTTATTCTTTGTTATAAAGGATGACTCTGAGAGGGTTGGGGGTAGCATACTTTAAGAAGTATAGGTAATGTAAAGAAAAGATATCAATAAAATTCATTTTTAAAGTGCATTACATCATATGGATTTAAGCAATATTATCCTGAACCCATGTGTAATTCCAAGATTCGTTTATGTATCAGTCATTTATTTAGTACCTACTATGTGCAAAGTCCACAGATTAGCCCCTTCATTCAGAAATATCTTTAGCTGCTCAAATGGGCAGTGAATCTCAGTCCCAGAACTCCCTGGGACTGAACTGTCCTGTGTTGGCGAGTACAAGTTCACCTTATCTTGCTGGTTCCAGACCAGTACATACTTCAAATTCTATCTAGCCATCTTCCCATCTTCCTTGCCCCTGACTCTTTCTCCCGACTTGAAACATTACCAGACCATTCAGAAGTTACGCCCATCCCCAAACCAAATCCCTGAAGCAGTTACTCCCCCCTCAGCTTTAGAACTGTTGCCCTAGGGCAGAGCTTTCTTGATTGGTAGATAAGTGAAGCCACACTTCCCATCCCATCTAGCCAATTCTTTAGCATCATCATGCCATATAGATACACTCTTCTCCCTTCAGATTTCCAATTCATTCTCTGGGCACAGTAATCAAATTAGTGCTACCATTGCTTCTGAAAAGGACATGTTAATCAGCTTCCCTACAGATCGACTCCCCATCCCTATGACACCCCCAACCAACATTCCCTTCTCTTTTACCACTGACCTACAATATTGTCTCCTCCCTCCCTTCCCCCCATTAGAATATTAGCTCTTTGAGGACAGGGACTACTGTATTTTCCTATTTGTATTCCCAGTATAGGGATATGACTCGCACCAAGTATACATATAACAAACGCTTTTATTTTTTCATTTTCATTCATTCAACAACCATTTTCTCAATACCTACAATGCACAAAGCTCCCTATCACGAGATAATACTTGTACACATTCACATAGCCTTCTTCCCAAGGCAATCCCTCAGAATGATCCTGGATCAAAGGAAAAGGGAAGGAAATAAGCATTTCTACAGCACCCATTGTGAGCCAGGTACTGTGCTACATGCTTTACAAATATTATCTCAGTCAATTTTCACAACAATCCTGGGAGAGTGCTATTATTATCCCCATTTTACAGGCGAGGACACTGAGGCAAAGAGAGATTTAAGTGACTTTCACAAAGTCACACAGCTAAAGTAAGTATGAGGCCAATTTTCTTTCAGGTCTTCCTGACTCCAGGACCAGAAGTTCTACCCACTGCACTACCTAGCTGCCTAGCTGATGGGAGAAAAAACCAACCTGTAACTAACCAGAGGCCTCTTATGTGGCTTTGCCAATAAACTAGAGGCATGAAAGAAAGAAAGTGTTACAGCAATCAGCTTAAATCTTTCAGCACTTTTTTCTGTCCTCTTCCAAGTTAGCCAAAGAGCTTCCTTCCTCTGCCTCCTAACCAATTTAAAACCTTAAATCACCAAAACAATTGTTTCACTCTCAAAATGCTTGAAATGCAGAAGCATGAAAGTACATTTGGTGTGACTGTGTCAGGCATATTGCCACCGTGACACATCAGGGTAATGAACAGATGGAAGTTTGCTCTGGCCTGAAATGGGCCTGCTCCTCACTTAAGTCTGTCTTTTGTGTTCATAACTTTAAACCAGGGACCAGAGCCATAACTAGCCATTCTGGACCCCAGGTCACCAGAGTAAAAGACACCTCCAAATCAACTTTTAAAGACAAATTCATTTTTGGTGGGAGACGGTACTCAAACCTAGGAACAGAAGGCTTCATGAGAGAGTCCTAAAACATGTTCCAGGACAGAGAGGTTGGAGGGAGGAAAAAGGGAGGAGAACAGATCCCAGAACATAGCCAAGGGAGAAAGTGGGCCAGACCGGGCTAGGGAAGAATTTACCTAGATACGGTTTCAGAGAGAGAAGAGGAAGCACGCTATCCATGTTTGTTATTTGAATTAATCTTGCTAAATTTCTACTTGCTGATGACATACAAGTGCTTTCTGTACCCTCTAAATTTTAGCACCCTGGAAAAAGTCTCAGTTGCCCCATTCTAGTTATGGCTCTGTCAGTAGCTGGTAAATGCGCATCAGGGTGATTGGTTTGGTCCCTGTATATTTATTTAACCACCTATTTCCTCTACAAAGAGAATAATGAGATGTCATACCAAAACTATACCATCTCCACTCCACCCATGAGACCCTGCCCTGTAGGTTGGTAGTCACCATCATTGCATGAAGCTCTTTTGTGCACTATATGCTGTGGGAAATGACGGAAAATGAAACATAATCCTTGACCTGAAGGGGCTAACAATGTAATTTGAAGGGATGTGAACAGAATGGATTTGTGTAATGTTAGAAGCTAGAAAACTGTATGGTGCAGTGGATAGTGGGCTGGCCTCAGAGCCAGGAGGTCCTGCTTCTGGCTGTGTGACCCTGGGCAGGTCACGTAACTTCTCAATGTTAGAAGCAACTCTCTAGGACAATACGTTGAAGAGAGGATTCTGACCTGCGTTATGGAGGGAGTTTCCTCATCTGGGGGTTTCCTCTATCCCAATAAAATCACAGGTCTAGCTATTATCCCTCTCCTTAGGGAAGGGCTTCAGAAATCATCTGGTCCAACCACTTTTTCTTATAGATGAGGAAAACATGTCCCAGAGAGGGGCAGGGATCATCACTGCAGGTACAGTATTCCAGCTGAGGGTGGGTGACCTCTACCTCTCAAGGATGAAGTAGAAGGATTCTTATATTGGGAGGAAAGTTGGACTACATATCCTCAAAGGTTCCTTCCATATCTGAAGCTCCAGGATTCATGACTACAGCAGCTCTCTTGATGTATTAAGAACCTGGGCAATGAAATCAACCACTAGACGCTACTGTCTTACATGGTTTGCTTGTAGGACAGCTCAAAGCCTGAGAGTTTTATTGCCAGTAGCATTTGAATGTGAAAGCCAAGAAAAAGGACTTGAGAATCCATAATCTTGCAGTGGCCCTACTAGGGCACTTAAACATTGCTCCTACCCATGTACCAACCTGTGCCAGGACTAAGTGATGCCCTCTCATATGGTATGGCAATGCTGCTGCTGACCCCTTATTCTGAGACCTGAGGGTTGCCCTTCTGTGATGGAGTACAGATCCCCTATTATATCTCTCTGGTCCAAGATCAAGCAATACACACTTATGTAGGAGCCTGAGTGCTACTACAGGACACTATCTGCACACTAACCCCCCCAGAATGTGTGTGCACACACACACACACAAACACACAAACACACACACACACACACCCTTCAGGCTGACATGATATGGCCATATCCCTGTGCCAGGTTAAATACTATACCCCCTTATGCTGAACCTAAGCACTACCAATATCCCCCTGCACTGAGACCAGAGCTCTCTCACTCTACCCCATCCTCATGCCAGAGGCCAACACTATTGTGCTACCCACTGCTATTGTGTACAAACCCTGCCCTGGACTGTTCCACCACATTTTTTGAATGCAGGAATTGCTATGGCAATTCCAAAGGGTTCTGCCCAGCCAAAGCAAGGCATCGGCTCCTCCTTTTCTGTCAATACTCATCTTCTCTGATGCAGAAAGTCTCCTGTTACCAGTCAGTTCCAACTAAGAGACCCAGGAATAGTCACTGTCTTGAACTCACAAGGCCACCACTAAGGCTAGGAATGTCCATCTCTGTTCACTCAGCTATTCTAATGGAAAGAGACACAAAGCAGAAGAGGACATCCTGTCTTAGGATCATCCACACCAATACATACACTCTAGCAGCTATATTCAAGCAGTTGCTATTTTTGCCATGGTAGGGAAAGGCACCCAGGGAATGCACTGGGACCAACCTTTCACTGTTAGCCCCAGTTAATAAGAAAGTTAGAATTCACAGTGCAGAAGTGAGAGTGAAATCTCTCTCTCCTTTTAAATTGACACAGCCTCATCTCTGTCATCACCAAATCAACTGGGGTTCATTTGGCATATTTATCAAGAATCTCAAGGGGAATAACAAAAAAAAGTGGGAAGCCACAGGGCCTAGTGGTACCATATGTCAAACTATATTACAAGTCTTCAAAACAATTTGGTACTAGTTAAGAAATAAAGAGGTCAAGCGGTGGAACAGATTAGGTATACAACATACGGAAGCAAATGAATCTAGTAACCCTCTGTTCAATTAACCCAAAGACACCAACTACTGGGATAAGAACTCACTATCCAACAAAACTTTTGGGAAACACTGGATATCAGTCTGGCAGAAATTATGTTTAGACCGACACCTCACACCATATACTAAAATAAACTCTAAATAGACACCAGACTGTGATTTTTTTTAATGTCATATTGTAAACTAATCAGAGAAACAAAGAAGAAAATAACCTGCAAGTTTATGAGTAGGGGGAAAGTTCATGGCCAAACAAAAGAGGAAATCACAAGAGATAAAACAGACTATTTTGGTTACATAAAATTACAAATGTTTTGCACAAACAAAACCAATGTAGCTATCATTAGAAGGAAAATAGTAAATTGGCCAAAAGAAATCTTATCATCAAGTTTATCTGGTAAAGGTCTCATTTCTGAGACGTATAAGGAACTGGTTCAAGTTTAGAAGACTAAGAGCCATTCCCTGGTCAAAGAACCAGTCGTTTCTAAAGGAAGAAATCTAAGTTATCAATTGCTATATGGAAAAATGATTCAAATCACTAATAAAGAAACGCAAATTAAAGCAACTCTAAATTTCTGCCTCATACCTATCAGGTTGGTAAAGTTGACAAAAAAGGGAAAATGACAAATGTTGAAAGGGTACATTAATATACACTCAGTGGAGCTGTGAATTGGTCCAGCCATTCTAGGAAGCAAATTGGAACTGTGCCCCAAAAGTTAATAAATGGTGCATGCCCAGAAATACCACCGCTTGACCTATATCTCAAAGAGATTAAAGAAAGTGGAAAATATATGTAACAAAAATATTTATAGCAAATCTTTTTAGGTGGCAAAAATCTGGAAATTAAGGGGACTATTATTGTGCCATAAGAAATAGCAAAATGGACAGTTCCAAGGAATTCGGGAAGACCTGTATAAACTGATGCATTGTGCTTATTCAGTAGAATAAGAAAGTAATTTATACAAGTACAGCATTGTAGACAGGCAACTTCGAAAGACTTAAGAACTTTGTCAATGCAATGACCAAACCATCACCCATTTAGCTCATTGCTCTCCATACCTCCTAGAGCTAATCAGTTGCCAAATCTTGCGATTTCTATCTTTAGCCTCTCTCCCATAGATCCTCTTCTCTATACTCACAGTCACAACCCTAGTCCAAGTTCTCTTCATCTCTCACTTGGACTACTGCATAGGCCTCCTGTTTGGTCTTCTTGCTTCAAGCCTCTCCCCACTCTATTCCATCCCCCATACAGAGGCCTTAGTGATTCTCTTACAACACAATTCTAATCATGTCACTCCTCCCCCATTCCACTCAACAAATTCTAATGGCTCCCCATTACCTCAAAGATCAAATGTAAACTCTGGCATTTGCAGCTCTTCACAACCCGATGCATTCCTATCTTTCTAGGGTTCTTAGACTTAACTCTCCTCCTCAAACTCTGCAATCTAACCATACTGTCTCTTTGCTTTAAAACTCACATGATGCTCCATCCCTTTACTCTGGCTGTCACTCAGGCCTAAAACGCTCTCTCTCTTCCACTTCACCTCTTGAATTCCATGGTTTCTTTCAAGACTCGAGTCAAGTGCCAATGAAGCCTTCTTCATGAAGCCTTTCCTGATCCTGATCCTGCTAGTGTGTTCTCTCCTTAAACTACTTGCATTCATTGTGTCCATATTCTATATATGCTTATAGGTATACATGTTGTTTTATCTACTAGAATGTATGCTGCTTGAGGTCAGGGAATTTTAGTGAACCAGTTAGTCAACAAGAATTTAGGTGCCAGGCACTTGTTTCCACAATCTGGCTAGCAGCTTCTCTGCGGGTACAAGATCCACCCACAGCCAGCACCAAGTAAGCTGCCAGCACGCAGAAAGCCCAGGTTCTTTTGATCTGCCTTAATAAGGAAATCAAGGTTAAGGGGTTGGCAAGTTTACTTTAATTCAGCATACGAATATCATTCACTTAGTTCAGGGGGAAAAGCCAGCATCCTGAACGTCAGAGCAAATTACAAACAAATTACAAACATCAACAGACAGACCCAATGCAGATTCATAGTTACCAACATCTAAGTTCAGCCCGGGAGCTCATGACAAGGACTGGCCCAGAGTCACGTACCACCACTGCTGCAGCAAAGAGCTCCAAGGAAGCTGAGGCCAACCCCTGGTTTTTATAGCTTTTTCAGCCTCAGGGGTGAGTCACACATGCTACTCACCCACGTGACCTAAAATTATCACAAAGAGGCAGACTTAAACCCACATGGTCTAAGAGGCTCTGATGTCCCAGACATGTAAGCTAGGCCCTCCCTGGAGTTAGCCCCACCTTGGGCCCCACCTTAGTTGCCAATCCACACCCACATAGGTTTTACATCTAATAGGGGTTTGGGCCTGGGGCTTAGCACTTATTAAGACTCAATGAAATACACTGAATTACTCAAAGCAAACAAAAGCCAAACTCTTCAAGGGCACTTGTTGAACTAAGTGCTAAGGAGCCCATTTTGCTTACCAACACAGCACTGTACTAAAAACTTGAAATACAAATACAAGTAGAAAGGACAGTCCCTGACCTCAAGGACCTCAGTATTCTGGTGGGGGAGGGAGATAGCACATTCCTAGCTTATTGATTGTTGATTAATGGCATCATTATGGATATATATATATATATAATATACATATATATGTATATATATACATATATATACATATACATATATACATATACATATACATATATATGTATATATATATATATATATATAATATATATATATATATATACGTATATATCCCATAGTGGTGGTACAGAAGGGGACTGAAAAGATCTAGGCTGCATCAGTCATCATGTTTTGAGTGAAAGAGCTAATTGGGCTCAGTGCACCATGCCATTGTTTCAACATTCTCTGAAATATCTGTTAGGCAGGCAGTGATTTTCAATATCTGATCCAAAGAGTATGTATTATCAGGTCCGCACAGTGGAATAAGAAAACTAAAAACCACTCCCATCTTCTTAGTAGGGTTCTATCAGTTTGAGTGTGTCCCAAGGAATTACAAGGGCTCTTGACATTTTTCAATGGCTCATGGAAAAGGTGGTGGGTGATACCACTGATATGGAAGGGTTGGTGCATAGAGGTGACATCGTCCCACATGGTAAGACATCGGAAGAGTTCAAGCAAAGGCTCCTGAAGACATTTGATTGCCTGGAAGCTCATCTAAAGCTATCCGCTGCCAAGGGCCAGTTCTGAATCTCCTCTGTAAGCATGAGTCAAGTAGTGACTGACTCTGAAAAGATGAAAGTGCTCACCAACATGGCAACTCCCAAAGAATGCTTGAGATTGAAAGGCTTGTCTAGGATTTGGTGGCTACTTATCACAAAGGTGCAAAGACCTTATCATGACTGTCTTTCAGTGATCTGGCTGAAGGGTATATGGTAAAGATTTGGAAACAGAAGTGTTTAAAAAGGGGTCCTCTGACTTAACTCTCTGGCCCTATTTGAAGATCACTGGGATGAGAATGTGGACAAGGCTACAAAGACTTGGCCTGCTACCTCATGTATGGACCAGCATTGACTTTTATAGCTCCAAGAAAGTCCTTTGGGTTACACACTGACACCAGCCTAGAGAGGGTAGGAGCTGTTTTACATTGGGAGAGCCAGGGACATGAGAAACCCATTAGATTGGCCAAAGACTCGCTGACAGTGAAACTTCTTATTCCATACCTAAGCTGGTGTTCTTTGTTTTAAAGGGGGTTATCACTAATAACTTCTATGGCTTTGTATATGGAACCCTTATCAAGTCCAAGCAAATGTAAATCCACTGATACATTTTGACAAGCATTAAGGTGGTCACTGCCAGATGTAGGTAATGGAATGGACCAAATATGGGCTTATCAAGCATTATGAGCCCAAGATGGATGTGGACACATTTGCCCTACCCCATGAAGCATACAAATAGGTACAAATAGTTGGAATAAAAGCTATCTGTAACTTGTAGGGAACTGGACCACTAATACAATAAAGTGCAGATATAACCTGGGGAATGTCTTCCTTGACACTCCTCTCAGAGAATGTGTCATAAGTAGAGATGTAAGCTACTCATAAGTCCTGTTTATTCTCTTATTTTCTCCCCTAAAGGCAAGGGTGTGCTGAAGCCAGATCACAACAGGTAATTATTAAATTTTCAGTCTGAGAATTTGTATGTCAGAAATTGGTAAATGCTACAAATCAAGGATTGATTTATTGTTTTGATCATTGTTTCTAGACTTGAAGTGATGGAGAAAGTGTTAATAATTCATATTCAAATTTAAAATGTTTCCTGTGCATGGGGGGTTTTAGAGAGCCGGTTGTTAAACATTTACCAGCACTTCTGCTAAGTGGAACATCACCAAAACCTGAAAAATCATTTATGTGCCATGGCCCTGATAAATATTAAAAAGAGAACTCAGGGAGTTTGCAATTTACTTGATTAAAATCTTCCTTCCTATTTTCCATACAAGATTTCTGTTGCTGCAGAGAGGACACACACATACATTAAAATAGAGCTTTTATCCCAAGCTCTTGATCATGAACCCCGAACAATGGCTACTCATGAATCATTTGTGCTCTGTGCTGAAGCTTTTTGAACTGGAAACAAGAGAAATCAGGTCAGATAATGCCTCTTTCTTCATCTCAGATCCTTCCTCTGCCACTCTCAGAAACAGTTACTTAGCTAGATGAGACCATAGCCTGGAAGGTCCAAAGAAAGAGGCCAATATCCTGGATAGCAGAGAATAAAGCAATGGGTTAAATAAAAACAACTCCACATTTAACATCCACATTCTATCAGTGAACTGAAAATGACTCCCACCCAAAGGGTGGGCTAAGAGGGAAGGGAGGGGTACTATCAGACGACAGATGATGGGAAAAGATGAAAATAGACTGAAGAGGCAGAAAAGAGGTGGGAATAGATTGAAGACAGGAAAAGAAAGACAGGATGACCTGGGTGATGAGGATGATAACGAGAGAGAGAGAGAAGGAGAAAGAGAGAGGGAGATGAGAAAAGGAGAGAGAGAGAGGGAGAAGAGAGAAGGAGAGAGAGAGAGGGAGAAGAGAGAAGGTGATAGAGAGAGGGAGAGGAGAGAAGGAGAGAGAGGGAGAGAGAGAGAAGAGAGAAGGAGAGAGAGAGGGAGAGGAAAGAAGGAGAGAGAGGGAGGGAGAGGAGAGAAGGAGAGAGAGAAGAGAGAAGGAGAGAGGGAGAGGAGATGAGAGAGAGAGAGAG
>CM053625.1:103284983-103305464 GCA_028646595.1 Phalanger gymnotis
AGAAGAGAAGAGAAGAGAAGAGAAGAGAAGAGAAGAGAAGAGAAGAGAAGAGAAGAGAAGAGAAGAGAAGAGAAGAGAAGAGAAGAGAGGAGAGGAGAGGAGAGAAGGAAAGAGAGGAATTCTCTTCTCTAAACCAATGGAGTGTTTGTCTGGGGCTCAGTAGAAACCAAAGAAATCTTAATGATAAGAATTATCATAATGTCCCAAAAGCAGAGGAAAGATCAAATGAATGTAGACCAATGACACAGCAAAGCCTGAGTTATGGCTGGGGCAGGGGAGCAGTATTAGGCAGTGGGAGGTATTTGGTAAGTAGAAGCATGAGAAAGCCCCTCAAAGACAGTGGCTCCCAGGGAAATGTCCCCTCTATTGACTTTCACCCTGGATCAGTTTACTACCTTTCTGAAGGCCACAAAGAGAGGCTACTAACCAAGGATAGCTAAAAGGGAGTTGTGAAAGAGTGGCTTTGCCTAAGTAAAGGTGGGAACCAACCAGGAGGGAGTAGCTACCTTTCCTGCTAGTAACCAAATCCCTCCAACCCCTCCCCCATCCGACCATTGTTACATGGATTAGAGGAGTCTGTATTTTGTCCTAGAAGCAATAAAGAGCCACTGAAGACTTTTGAGTAGGAAAGTTACATGGTCAAATCTGTATTTGTGGATATTGATTTGACAGTGATGCAGAGAATTGTTTGGAGAGGGGAGAAACTGAAAGCAGCAAAGCCATTTACGAAGCTTTTGCCATAGTCCGAACCATGGATGGATGAAGGCCCCATCTACAATGCAAATTGTGTGAATGGAAGCAATGTTAGAGAGGCAGATGTGATGAGACCTGGATAGGGGAATTAAGGAAGTGGGAAGAGTCAAGGACAGTCCCAAGGTTCAGCAGTTATCCAGGAGGAAAGGGTGATTAGTGGAGCCAAATACTGCCAAGAAGTCAAGAAGGATGAGAACCAAGAAGGCTTGACTTGGCGATTAAGAGATCATTGGCATAAGAGAAATGCACCTCCAAACACTTCTGCAAGTCTTTCTCCTGGTCCCTTGTTTCAACAATCCGGCTAGCAGCTGTTGTGGGGGTGTAAGCCCAACAACAATAACGCTACCAGCACACTGCAGAAGCACAGGTTCTTTTGATCTGCTTAACTAAGGAAAGCTAGGTGAAGGGATTGACAAGCTTACTTTTAATTCAGCATACAAATATCATTCACTTAGTTCAGGGGAAAAAGCCAGCACCCTGAACTTCAGAGCAAAATACAAATTACAAACATCAACAGACAGACCTTGTCTGATTCAAATCCCAATACATAGTTACCAGAGTTCAACAAAGCCTCAGCTCCGGGTTTACCAGCTGCAGGGCTCCTTAGCTACAGCTGCCCAGAGTCTCTGCATCAGCACACCAGCACGAGTGAGAGCCCTTAAATTACAAACAGACAGACCCAATACAATTCATAGTTACCAACATCTAGGTTCAGCCCAGGAGCTCAGAGCAAGGGCTGGGCCAGAGTCACTCGAGCCACCACTGCTCTGAGAAAGAGCTCCCAAGAAGAGAAAGCCAACGCCTGGTTTTATATCTTTTTCAGCTCAGGGGTGAGTCACACATGTAACTCACCCACGTGACCTAAAATCGTCACAAAGAAGCAACTTAAACCCACTTGGTCTAAGAGCCTCTGATGTCCCAAACCTATCACTCAAATTCATTTGTAAACTAGGCCCTCCCCTGAGTTAGCCCCACCTTGGGCCCCACCTTAGTTGCCAATCCACACCCACATAGGTTTTACACCTAATAGGGGTTTGGGCCTGGGGCTTAGCACCTAGTAAGGCTCAATGAAATACACTGAATTACTCAAAGGAAACAAACCAAACTTTTCAAGGGCACTTGTAGAACTAAGTGCTAAGAGCCCATTTTGCTTACCAGCACATCCCTTTTCTTTGTCTCAGTGATTTCATCTCAAATCAAGCTGCAGGAGAAGGTAGTTGGTCTTTGGCCAATTGATATCACTCGTTTTCCTCAGTTGATGTAACCACAGAAAGGAAAGGACAGATAACAGAGGTAATGAAGTATTAAAATGTAAATGAGGTATCTCTTTGTGAAATACAAACAAGATTTTTTACTGAATTGTGAAGATAGTCTAGTTATTTGCAGAACAATGAATGGTCTTGCCCCTGGATGAGAGTTCAATGAAGTGTTTATATGAGACCCCTGCACCTAGAGCAGAGGGCAGCCAGAGGGGAGAATAGGATTTCTCTTTCCTCATCACTCCCATTGACCATGGCATCTGGCAGCAGAGCCCCTCACCCAACAGAAGACACCTCACACAGCAGTTTGAGAGAAGCAAAGCACGGTTGAAGGAGCAGACACATTCTCCTAACAGATACAGATGTGGAGAGGCAGTCATTTGAGGTTAGAAGCAACTTCAAGGAGCAAGACCAGCATAAAAGAGAGCTGGCTATAGACTCAAGGGAGAATGAGCACTGGCAATCGAGAGTCATTATGTCAAGGGAAATGGACCCTGAGAACTGATCTAAAGAACCTTCCCAGCAGAGAAACTGTGCCCAGCAGGGAGTTTCATAAGAAGTCTATAGGGAGAGAAAAGGCATTTGTATCCACATGTTGGTCATATGTATTCCTTACATGTATGACCATTGTACTCTTACTCTTTGTATACTCCTAATTTTGTGCCCCCTCTTCCTATGGACTTTATATATATTTGTGAGAAGGTAAACCCTGCCCCCCAGGTTTGCGGGGGAATGTTAAGCACACTGGTGAAGGCTCATTAACTATGTTTTAGGAGTATTGAGCCACAGAGTACCTGAGCTTGCAGCCAATCTCTAGAGAACCACCTCAAGAGTTCAAATTTCAGCTAGGAAAGGATTGAAGACAAGATACTGCCATCCTCCAAACAGGCACAGGAATCATACTCCACAAAATTGCTCTTGGCCTGGACTCTCTTGAATTGCATCGCCTCCTTCCAGGAATGGTAAATTTTAGTTATTTAAAAGCATCTATGGGCATGGCCCATTTTCTCCCAGCTAAAAGATAGGTTCCCTAATTCATTTGATCAGAATGACTTGATCAAACTTCATGAAGGGATGAGTGAGTAGTGGCCAAATTTTACTGTTAGTTTAATACCTACTTAATATATAACTACTTCATTACTTCTCTTTTCTGCCCTTTGCTTTCTGTAATTACATCAATTAGCAGAGGAAGCAAAAAGCAAATAGTCAAAAGACCAACTACCCCACTAAA
This sequence comes from Phalanger gymnotis, assembly GCA_028646595.1. Taxonomy (NCBI): domain Eukaryota; kingdom Metazoa; phylum Chordata; class Mammalia; order Diprotodontia; family Phalangeridae; genus Phalanger; species Phalanger gymnotis. The sequence goes on from CM053625.1 coordinate 103,288,227, forward strand.
CAACAAATTGGCAAAGATGAAAAAAGATAGCAACATTCATTGTTGGAAGGGCTGCAGAAAGATAGGCACATTCATACAGTCTAGGTGAAGTCGTGAGTTAGCCTAACCAGTTTAGGAAGCAATTTAGAATTATCCTTTTCAAAAAATTACTAAAATGTCTAAATTTTTTGACCCAGAGTTCTCACTGTTAAGCATATTCCCCAAAGAGGTCTAAAACAGAAAGAAAAGCTCTACATGCACCAGAATATTCATACTAAGGCTTTCAGTGGTAGCAAAGGACAAACTTTGGTCAATGAATGTAATGGAATATTACCGAATCATAAGAAATGATGAATAGACTTACATGAACTCATGCAGAGTGAAATAAACACGTTAGAAATACGCTTGGCACAGAGATCTAGGTATCAATGGCAATTTATTATTATTGAAGAATCCAGGGGAGTTGGGCTTACCTTCCTGGCCAGGAATAGACTCCGCTCTTCTTTGGGAAGAGGGAGTGGGGAACACAGAAGTGAGACCAGCTTTATTCTGTTAGACCAACTCAGACTGATGCAGCATCAGCTCAGTACCTCCCTTCAGAAAATGGATTGGTCCACTCCCTTCTGGATTACAATCTTCCCTATATGTCCCTCACATACAACTCCTTGGTATGTCTCCCCCCTACCCCCGCCAACATATGTCCCATGTTCAAAAATGGTGGAAAACTCCTCTCTGTGGGTGTGTTAGGTAATATTCAATTAGCCAATTAAGCATGCATGGTAGCCATTTGACCCAATTCTCTCCACCCTGACCATTATCTGCCTGGTTTAGGCCAGTTTTCCTAACCTCCTGGATTTGTGGTCTTTGCAAAACCATGAGCTTTATTCGGATTGCTTGGGCACATCTATCCTGGTTAATTTTTGTTCCCTTCTTTGGTTAAGCTGACAGTTCATTAATTATTCTGTGGAAACTTAACTTTCCCTAATTTTTACTAATCTCTCACAAACAGAACTGAGAACATAGTATACTCGATGACTACAAGGTAAATGGAAAAAAAAAACAAGAAAATTGAACACAACATTATCAAACTGAACAAGTCTGGCCTCAGAAAAGAGCTGAAAAAATAACCCCTCTTCTCTCTTTGTAGAACCAATCAAACAATAAACTACCATGTGCTAGGCACTGTGTTAAGCACCAGGGATACAAAGAAAGGCCTAAGTTAGTCCCTTCCCTCAAGGGCTCTGAGACAAGACCTTCCATCTCTCAGCATTTCCTCTGGCTGTCCCCCATGCCTGGAATGCTCTCCCTCCTCCCCTTTGACTACTGACCTCCCTGGCTTCCTTTAAGTTATAACTGAAATCCCACCTTCTACAGGAAGCCTTACCCAACTCCTCTTAATTCTAGTGCTTTCTCTCTTAAATTATTTCCTATTTATCCCCGTGTATACATTTGCTTTCATGTTGTCTCCCCTATTAGACTGTAAACTCCTCGAGGACAGGAATTGTTTTTTGCCTCTTTTTGTATTCCCTATGATTAAAATAGTGGCACACAGTAGGCACTTAATAAATGTTTATTGATTGAATCTAATGAGTTGGACAACTGGGAGTGTAGACTATTGTATATTCTACAGGAAACAGGATATTGGTTGGGTGTGCTAAGCCTTCTTTTTTCTTAAAAATATTTGTTATAGGGTTATCTCACTAGATAGGGGAAAAGGAGGGATTTATTTGGATATAAGGGCAATATGAAAAGATTTTTTAAAAAATAAGTTTTTTGTAAGTGTGCATTAATAACTTTGGAGAGAATAATTTCAGTTGAGTGATGAGATTAGGAGCCAGATTACAAGGGATCAAGAAATAAATAAGAAAAGAGTAAGTTGAAGCAATGAGTGATTCTACACCCCACCCCACCACACCCCACCCCTACTGTTAATATTTTCTCTGTTCTCAAATTATCTTCTATTTACTTATCTGTGGGCACATTGTACTCCCCCTGTAAAATAGAAGTACTTTTGAGATTAGGGATTTTTTTTTTGTCTCTGTATCCTCCAGTACCTAACATAATATAGGTATCTAATAAATATTCATTGAATTGCATAAGCAAAGTAAAGGAGGGACAATATTAATTGATTAAAAATGTGCCCACATTTTGTCCAACACATGCAAGGCACATTCAGCTACTGGTCCAGAAAATATCTTCTCCATCCCACTCCACCGGTCTACTCTAGCCTCTCATTATTTTTCACCTGCACTCCTGAAGTAGCTTTCTCACTATTTTCTTGCCCTTCCAAACCTTTTCACCAAGTTAATTTTCCTAATATATGGAGTCTATTCATGTCATTCCCCCACTCCAAAACCTTCAATGTCTTTTTACTGCCCATAGGACGAAGTCCAAATTTCTCAGCTTGAGAAATGCTTGTGACCTAGTTCCAACTAACTTTTATAGCCTTATTTTACAGGACTCCTCAATACTTGCTATGGGTCCTAGCCAAATTAGACTATTTGTTAATTCCAAAAAATAGCCCAGAGGCATCCAGTCAAGATGACTGCCAGAATGGAAGTGGGCTGCTTAGCTCCCTAACACATACTCCAGCAAAAACCTGAAATTCTTACCAGACCAAATAGTGATCAACAAATCCAATAAGCAACAGTAAGAAGTGATTCTAGCACCACAGAACGGAGTGCAGAAGACCATAGATAATAAAAAAGGAGGCCATCAACAAAGCCAGTGACAGAGTACACAAACAAGCCCATAGCCTCAGCCTATGAGGCTCTGAGTCAAGAGGCAGTAAGAGAGGAAGACTCCAATTTGAAAGCCACAAGGAGGTCAGAAAGCCCCAGGAACATGGTTATGGAAGCCTCAGGGAGTGGCAACAACCAGATTTGTGTTCAGACAGGGACAGCATAGGTTCAGGGGACCTAAGGTCCTCAGCACTACATTCTGAAATGCCATAGAGGGCCCTGAAAATCCAGAACACAGACCCCCTAAAGATATAATAGGATTAACCCTGGGAAATTGAGGTCAGCAAAGGAACCTAGGAGACCCAGAGTGAAGCCAAGTAAGGTCAATCGCCCTACGCAAAAGTGTACCAGACTGCCGTGCTTGGACATGGTACAAATCCCCAATTCAGAAAGTAAGGTGGGAAACCAAAGAAGACACTGACCAGTATTTTTTAATTAAAGATTCAGAAATTCCCCCAAAAGAAGAGAGTAATTCTGAAATAGGTGCAAGCAGAAATTCAAAGAAAAAACTATGAGTTTTCCCACATTGACTACATGAATGAAGAAATGAAGCAACCTATATAAAATGGAAAAGAAGCTCTGGAGGAAATATTTGGAAAGAGAATAAATAGCTTAGAAGAGGAAGTGGTAAAGCTTACCCAAGTAAGTACTTCCTGAAAGTTAGAAAAAAAGCAAACAGAATTCACTGATTTCAAGAGATAACAATAAATGGGGGGGGGATCTAAAGTTGAACAAGGGAAGAAAACATAAGAAAATTGATATCTGAAACATCTGACCTGGAAAATAGGTCAGGGAGAGATAATATAAAAATCATGGAATCTTTAAAAACCATAATTTAAAAAAAAATCCTAGATAACTATATTTTAAGAAATCATACATGAAAACTGCCCCAATCATTTAGAATTAAAGGACAAAGTAAAGATAGAAAGAATCCACTGATCATCTCCTGAAAGAAATTTTAAATGGAAAAGTCCCAGGAATGTCATAGCCAAAATCCAGAGCTCCCATGTCAAAGAAAAACTACTTCAAGCCTCTAGAAAAAAACTAGTTCAAATACTAAGGAACCACAGTCAGGACCACTTAAGACCTTGCAACTTCAACTATAAACAAGACATCTTGGAATACAATATTCCAAGAGGCAAATGAGATAGAGTTACAACCAAGAATAACTTACCCTGCAACACTGAATGTAATCTTATGGGAGATGAGGAGTGGGGGGAATAGAAATGGACCTTTAATAGAATAGAGGATTTTCAAGGGTTTCTGATGAAAATATTACAGTTAAGTAGGGATCTTTTAAATGCAAGCACAAGAGTCGTGAGAAATATTGAAAGGTAAATTCATTTAAGCAGTTGAAAGAAACTGTATAATGAGGTAGGAGGCTAACATTCTGATATGGGGAGAAGAAACAAGCGTCCCTTCAGAACCTTAATGTCTTCAAAAGCTATTGAGAGTTTTAAAAAAAAGATCTAGGGACAGATTGGTTCAATTCTGAGAGTTTGAAAAGGAGCAAGGGAAAGGATGGAAAAGAGAGGAATACCTAGTGTAGAAAGAAGGATGAAAGGTTTGGGTCTTATTTCTCATAACTGGAGAGGTCAGAAGAAGAGAATACAGATACAGAGGAAGAGGTGAGAGGAGCAGGCATCAAATGATCCTCACTCTTACTTGAACCAAACAAAGGAATGTTGAACATGAACAGTTTGGTGGAGAAATGTCCCAGAAAGAACAGAAAATAAGCAAGGATGGGGATGGGAATGGGGAAGGAGGAGGGTTAAAAGAAAGGATTATACCTAGGAAAGAAATAGTCACAAGGAAAACAAACTCTTTGATTCTTAAGCGGGAGGAAAAGGAAGAAAAAAATAAGAAAAGAAAGAGTCAAAATCTGAAAGGCTGCTCACAAATTGAGGAATGGCCAAATATATTATATTACATGAATGTAATGGAAATTATTGTAATACAACAAATTAAGAAAAGAAATTATTGCCTAGAATTCTGAATAGCATGAAGTGATTCAGAGCGAAGTGAACAGAATACAAGAACAACAACATTGTAATAGGGGAAAAAATTTTTCCAAGACTTAAAAACTTTGATCAACGCAAACCGTCTCCTGAGAGGGACAACAATGAAGTATCTTGCTCACTTCCTGGCAGAAAGATGATGGACTCACTGAATAAAAAAGGCATGCATTTTGGAACATGGCCATAGTGTGGATTTGTTTTAAGCTTGACTATGCTTATTCGTTCTAAGGGTTTTTCTTTTTCCTTTCGTCTAAATTTTTAATTAAAGGGAGGCGAGGTTAGCAATTGTGATGTCAAAAGAGAGAGAGATTGAATCATCTTTTTTAAAGATGCACAGAAGAGAGTTCAGAAGGAAGCACAGACAAGCAGGACAGTTTTGAAAGTAATGTGTTGTGGAATGTATTATATGCTTAAAATAATCCAATCATTTGAAACCGAGATTCATGGTTTCATATGCAATCTTTTTGTTTCTGATAGGTATATAGAAATGCTCTTTTTTTTCATTTTTAAGTTCAAAATTAAGAAACTCAATTTTTAAAATTACACATGCTCTTCTGCCTCTGTGTCTTTGTTAATATCATACATGATATATAGATTGCCTTTGCCATACTATCCACCTTAATTTCCCTGATATGATGGTCCTCTTTGAGAACACGAGGACAAACACAACCTGTGACTAGCCTCTGCCTCTGCCTCTGCCTCTGCTCCACTTCGATGGCTGAAGGCTGCCTCCTTAACTTCGGGTTTACTGGCTACACTTCTCTCTCAAAAACCAAGCCTTAAACCTACCTCATTCTGGAGCTCTTAGATTGGACAACAGGGCCCTGTGCTCCTAGCACAGAGTGAAATGTGAATACCAAATTGTAACTATTTCTCTTTTGGCCAGGAACCCTGAGGGTCTTCCCCTCCCAGTTTGATGTGTGTGTGTGTGTGTGTGTGTGTGTGTGTGTGTGTGTGTGTGTGTTTTGATTAAAGGTACTATCCCTTGACTCACTTCTTAAAGGGTCCTATTCCCGGAATGGCTATTACCTCACTCAAAGTGCCAACCTGAAAAGACCTTAGCCTAAAAGGTCCAGGGTCTCCCATTGCATCCTGGGCCATCTCCAATTCCTGGTGAATATCATCAGGCCACTGGACCTAGATGGCTCTGGAGGAGAGAGTGAGGCTGGTTTCCTTGCACAGCCCTCCCTCACTCAAATCAAAAGTCAAGTGCAAGTCATGTCATCATTTTCCTGATGTCACGGAACTCTTTGAGAAGGAAGGACAAACACAACTCTCTACTTTCACCTACCTAAATCCTGCTCAACCTTCAAGACTATTTAACTGCCACTCCCTCCAGTGTGCCATCTTCGATTCCACTCCACACTCCTCTCCCAAACTGCCCTTCTAGAGCACCTTGCTCATAGTCACTCATGTGGCAAATGCTGTCCTGAACCATAGTTACTTGTGCATTTGTCTCCTCATCAAGGCACTGGAAGCTCCTTTAGGGTAGGACTGTACATCATATACCTGTATGTCTATCCTACAACGAGTGCCTGATAACAGTGCAATGCACTTAATAAGTTTCTATAAACACTTCTAAAATAAATTCATATGTGAATGAATAAATAAATGGAGTGGGGATGGTGCAATCCTCCCCGTTGCCAAAGAAATCGCATGTGAGAGCAGTCCGATCTGCAAAATAACCCTACCAACATGCAGATTCTTGAAATACAAAGGACATTTTACTTGGTAGAGAGACCTTTCATTCCTCAGACAAAGAAAATTGGTCAGGAAGGGCAAGCGAGGTTGCTGAAGCCACAAAAGTCTGGTGGGTATAGATTCCCTTCAATTCCCCAAACATTTGTTTAACATCTACTCTGCTGAGTGCCAGACTCAGAAACAGAGCATTCTCTTTACAACCCCTAGGTATAATCCATAGTCCCAGAAAATTACAACTCCCCCAGGGGAAAATAAAGATAGCCCCCAAATAATTTAGATTCTGCACAAAGTCAAGCAAGTCATTTTCTATCCTGGCACAAAATATTGTATCCAGATAATCCAGATAGAGTACACTCCCTTCATTAGCTCAGGGTAACAGAAAATCCCCATCTAAAAAGCCCTGGCCTTTGAATAAAATAAGCCCATCTTCATTGGGGCCCTTCAGATTTGTTCCTGGACTTTCACTTTCTGTCATGCTTCATCTGGTGCTGAATGAAAGCCAGTGAATACAGAAAGTTTATAGAAAGGCAGTCAGACCCTGAACCTGAGCCTCGCAAATATACCACTGATAAAACAGAATAAAAACTCCTCTGCAACATAGACACCCCTTCCCAATTTCCTCTCAAAGCCCACCAAAGGTCATACGGCAGATAGAATTGGACACAATAAGATGCCACTTCCATGTTAATGCCCCTCAGATCAAGCCTGAAAACATGAAATAATAAATTTGGCGAAACAAGCAGAATGACCCTCCTGGTTGGTTGGTTTTTCTAGATAGCATCTACATATTTTAGAAACGTACAACCTTCTAATAGAAATGAATAAACTACTCAACCGTAAAGTTGCTATAGAAGATATGCTTGTTCTGATTGGAAAGGGCATCTGCTATCTGCAATATTGATAATACTTTTCAAATTTCATCTGCTTTTGTTTGCATTCTGTGTCGTCTGTTTAAACACACTGGGAATAATAATGAATCCCCGCATTATCTCTACTTTTTCAAGGCCGAACATATAACTTTATCACAAAAATAATTAAAATTCTTTGGCACTCTTGTATCTTTTCCATTAAACGTTATCAACCAGTGACAATAAACTAACATCGGGCCAAGGCTACCCATGTGCTGCTTTTAAAAAGAATGCATTTGTCCCAGGGTGAGAGACATGAATTTTCAGTTTACAGGGTCAGACGATTCTGAAGTTTTTTACAGTGGGAGGCCACAAATCTACACCTCCATGTCCCCACGCGAGAGCTGTTAGTGAGCACGGGGTGCCCCATAAATCGTCTGGTAAGAATATACTTTAATAGGCAAAAAACCTTGGCAGCTTAATAATTCTGAGTTGCAAATTTAAATATTTTACATATCATTAGACATTAAAAACAAAGATTTATACTCAAACATCTCTGCAGAGTGAGGACTCTGTTGGTTTCATACACAGCCATGAATCTGCCGTGCCTTCATTAGCAGGAGAGGCCTGGGCTTAAAAAAAAAATACATATAGAGACATAGATTGGCAGTAAATCACCATTTTTAATGGCAGCTGATTTATTTCACAATCCTGGGCAGCAATGAGTAGCATTTCTTCCCCCTTCGACTCCCATCAGAGTCGATGGGACAAAGCTTATTGTCATACCTTAATAAAAGACCAATTTAAAACAATCCTCAGGTACTTAAAGATACCTACCTTGCTGTTTCCTCGGATCACCCTGGCCCCGAAAAAAAGTCTAGGTGTTCCTAATGAGATTTAATGGTTTAAGTGATGCTCACTACCTATATGACCTTGAATAGGTCATTTAACCTTCGTGAGCCTCAGTTTCTCCAACTGCAAAATGAAAGGGCTAAAATAGACCTGAAGAGACTTCCAACTCTATATCTATAATTCTCTGATTCCCAAGGGTCATACAGAGACATCTGGGTGATATAGAGCATAGAATGCTGGAGTCAAGAAGTAGTCTTTCTTCAGCTGTTTCAGTTGTGTCCAACTCTTCATGACCCTGTTTGGGGTTTTCTTGGCAAAGACACTGGAGTGATTTGCCATTTGCTTCTCCAGCTAGTTTCACAAATGAGGAAACTGAGGCAAGAAAGGTAAAGTGACTTACCCAGGGTCACACAGCTATTAAGGCTGAGGCTGGATTTGAACTTAGCTGTTCCTGACTCCAGGCCCAGCACACTATCCACTGTGACATCTGGCTGCCAAAAGTCCAAGAGACCTGAGTTCAAATTCTGCTTATCAGCTATGTGACTGTGGGTGAGTCATTTAACAACCTCTCTGTGCCTCAGTATCTTTATAAAATGAGGATCATAATAAGTATAATACCCTGGCATCATAAGGTTGGGATGAGGATCAAATGAGATAACACGTAAGTGTTTTTAAACCCTAAAATGCTGTGTAAATGCTAGCTACAATTATTAAAAGACAAAATAGATTTTTTTAAAAATCAGCCACGTACGGTGGGAAGAGACATAGGAGATGAGAGACGTAGATTCTAAGCCCCGTCTACCAGTTATTAGCTGTGTAACCTTGGGCATGTCGTAAGATCATGGAGGCATTCATACTAAAGAATTCATCCCCTTGATTTTATAGATCATTTCCTTCCCTGTGTCTCTATTTCTTCTCTACAAAATGAGGCAGTTAGACTAAACAACTGCTAATGGCCCTTTTTACTTGAAATATTTTGGGTTTTTTTTTTTTATTTTCAAGGCCTTTTTACCTTTGGGCAGCCTTTAACATGAGTCCCATGAGAAAGCATTCTGAATCTAAAGTCAAAGGTCCTGAATTCAGATCCTGAATCTGCCACTTACTACCTGTGTGATCTTGGGCAAATTACTCAAGAAAGACTAGGTTGGTATAGATGGCCTTTAAGGTCCTTCCTGGCTATAAGTGGAAGAGCCTGTGAGGAATGTCTGCAGGTATGGGACCCCCACCCCCACCCCATTCTCTTTGGGAACTATATCCCTACATAAACCTATAAGGCTGTATACTTTGGAAAGCAGGCATCTAGGTGTCTAACAATGAGAAACAACTGGCCAAGAAGAAACTGAAACCGGCACTCCACAGGAGATACACATGGTGGGGGGGTGGGAGGGTCAGGTCAGTGTTTTAATTCCATGTTCTTGATTTGTTTTGCTACTCTGTTTTCATTAAATGCCTTTTACTAATGGTTTTATCTGTCAAACTGGTTTGAACTTACAATGAATGGGGGGTTTGAATCACTGGTTTGAATTCCTACTGATCTGAATCTAGGAAGTATCAAAGAGGTTTCAGATAATAGGAAAAGGGCTGAAGAGGCCCTGGGTAGAAATGACTCACAGTGTGACTGGTATTCGGTTTTGGGGATGTAGAAAAGAGAGGTTAAAAGAGGCAAGAAGGACTTTGGGATAGAGAAACCCTAACTTGGCCCTTGGGCCACTTTCTAAGATAGGCTTATAGTACTGAGGCTCTGCCTCTCCATCCTCACATATCTTCAGTCTCTCCTGGCTGCTTCTCTGATGCCTACAAACATGCCCATGTCTCCTTCTATCCTCAAAAACCCTCGCTTGATCCTTCCATCTCCCCTATCGTCCCATATCTCTCCTACCTCTCGTAGCTAAACTCCTTGAGAAGGCTGTCTGCATCTACATGGGTGCCATCTACAATAGGTGCCTCTTCTTCTTTCTCTTTCCCTCTCTTCTTAACTCTCTAAAGTCTGCCTTTCTCATCATTCAACTGAAAGTGCTCTCTCCAAAGTTACCAATCCAATTCCAGCGGTCTTTTGTCAATCCTCGTGTTTCTTAATCTCTTCTTGACCTGTCTTTGGCATTGTCCATCACCCTGTCCTCCTCGATGCTCTCTCCTCTTTAGGTTTTTGGTACACTACTATCCCCTGGCTCTGCTCCTACCTGTCTGAGTTCTCTTCAGTCTCCTTTGATGGAGTTTCGTCCAGGGCACACCTACTAACTGTGCAGATCTCATCTGGTGTTTTGGTGATCTCATCAGCTCCCAGGATTCAATGATCACCTCAATGCTCATGATTCTCAAATCTATTTATCCCACTCTAATCTCTCTGCTGACCTCCATTCTCACATCTCCAGCTGCCTAGGGGACATCTTAAACTGTACGTCCAGTAGACACCTAAAACGCAATATATCCAAAACTGAACTCATTATCTTTCCCCCTGAATGCTACCCCCTTCTAAACTTCCCTGTTGAGGAACCACTATCCGCCAAGTCCCCCAGGCTCAAAACCTAGGTATCATCCTCAATTCCTCCCTATCTCTCCCCTCTTCCCACATCTAATATCTTGCCAAGGCCAGTCAATTTCACCTTTGCAACATCTCTTGAATATTTCTCCTTCCCTTCTCTAATACTGCCACCACCTTTCTTCTTCTCATGCCTAGATTATTGCAATAGCCTTCTGAGGGAGGTGGGGATCTACCTGCCTCAAGTCTTTCCTCACTCCAATCCGTCCCTCATTCGGCCAGCAAAGTGATTTTCCTAAAGTACAGGTCTGACCATGTTACCTTCCACTCAAATAAACTCCAGTTTCACCTCCCTCTCTTCCTAAATTCCCTAACAGCTCCAGGATCTATCCAGGATAAAATCTTCTGTCTGGTGTTCAAAGTCCTTCATAATCTACTCCCCCACCTCTTTTTATTCATCAGCTCTGGGCATTTTCACTGGCTGTCCCACATGCCCAGAATGTTCTCCCTCCTCGTTCCCATCTCCTGGCTTCCTTCAAGTCCCAGTTAAAGTCTCATCTTCTACAGGAAGCTCTTCCCAATCTCTCTTAATCCTAGTTCTTTTCCTCTGTTGGTTATTTCCTGTACATAGCTTGCTTGTACATAGGTTTTTGCATGTGGTCTCTCCCCCATTAGATTGTGAACTCCTACAAAGCAGACACTGTCTTTTGCCTTTCTTTGCATCCACAGCCTGGCACATAGTAGGCCAGTAATAAATGTTTATTGACTAATCGGCTGACTGTGTTCAAGAACTCCAGGGTTTTGGCAATACCTGTTGACTGGTTGTAGGCAATCTGGGTCGAGGAGAGACTGTAGACATGTAACCTGCATGGCAGTAGCTTTATTGTATTCTGACTGTATTCATTTTACTTCTCTGGTCATGAGCAAAAACTGTATACAGTGAAGCATGCTCACGTGATTGCCTCCATTAGGCCATATTCGGATGATCAGTGTTCATTGAAATACCTCCTTGGACAGAGTTTTCCTGGTGAGTTGGGCCTCAAGCCAAGATGCTCATTTGACTGATACACACATACCCCTAGGAGCAGATGCCAACTACAAAGGGGTAAAGCCTTTGAGAAATTATCGCAAGATTGGCATTCTCCCTAAGGGCCCTCTGGCATTAGGCGGGCAGCCAACAGGGTGAATGTGGGATTGCCAGCATGTTTAATCCCACTCACACACTCTACATTCCAAACTGACCTTCTTGCTCTTCCCTATTCAAGGCAGTCCATCTATTTCTTCCATGTCTTTGGACAGGCTGTCCACCATGCCTGAAATGCACTACTTCCTCCCCTCTGTTCCTTGGAATCTTTAGTTTCATTCAAGGTTCAGCTCAAGTTTCACATCATATGTGACCCCTTTCCAGATCCACTCACAGTTAATGGCACCCCCTGAAATTACTCTGCCTCTATTCTGTAGTCACTTACATGTGTAGCTACTGTTTCCTCATAACAGAAATAAGGAAAGCTTCTTGAGGGCAAAGACTGTCTCAACTTTGTCTTTGTATCCCAAGTGCCTAGAATAATGCCTAGCAACCACAATAATAATAATAATAATAGCTAATATTTATATAACATCTACTATGAGTGAGGCATTTTGCTAAGCACTTTTATTTATTTAATTTTTCTCAATTACATTTAAACAAAAATTTTACATTCTTTTTTTTTAATTTTGAGTTCAAAATTCTCTCTTCTTCCCTTCTATTGTCCTTCCTCAAGACAGCAAAAGTTTTACATAGATTAAACATGTGCAGTCATATAAAACATTTCCATATTAGGCATGTTGCAAAAGAAAGTGCAAAAACAAGAAGAATAAAGAATGTTTTAAAAGTATGCTTCAATCTGTATTTAGACTCCATCACTTCTTTCTCCGAACATGGAAAGCATTTTTCATCATAAATCCTTCAGTATTACCTTAGATCATTGTATTGCTGAGAATGGCTAAGTTATTCACAGTTGATCATCATACAATATTGCTCTTACTATGTACAATGTTCTGGTTCTGCTCATTTCACTTTGCATCAGTTCATGTAAGTCTTCCCAGGTTTTTCTGAAAACATCTTGCTAAACATTTCTTCTAGCACAATAATATTTCATCAGAATTAATACTAATGATTTGGTTTTCTTTTTTTTAATCAAATTAACCAATTTTTTTTCATAATGCCAACTTCTAGTTTTATTTATTAATTCAATAATTTTTCTACTCTCAATTTTATTAATCTCACCTTTAATTTTTAGGATTTCCAATTTAGTGCTTAATTGGAGATTTTTTAATTTGTTGTTTTTCAAGTTTTTCTTTAACTGCATACCCAATTCATTTATCTAATTAGAATTATATAATCACAACTTGTTCGGCCATTCCTCAACTGATGGGCATTCCTTTTATTTCCAATTCTTTGCTACCACAAAAAGAGCTGGTATAAATATTTTTGTATATATTGGTCCTTTTCCTTTTTGTATTTTATCTCTTTGGAACACAGACCTAATAGTGGTATTTCTGGGCCAAAGGATATGCACAGTTCTACAGCCCTTTGATCATAGTTCCAAATTGTTCTCCATAACAGTTGGATCAGTTCACAATTCCACCAACAGTGCATCAGTGTCCCTACTTTTCCACATCACCTCTAGCATCTGTCATTTTCCTTTTCTATCATATTAGCCAATTTGATAGTTGTGAGGTGGTACCTCCGAGTTGTTTTAATTTGCGCTTCCCTAATCAATAGTGATTTAGGGCATTTTTTCATATGACTATAGATAGTTTTGATCTCTTCCTCTGAAAATTGCCTGTTTATATCCTTTGACCATTTATCGAGTGGGGAATGATTCACATTCTTATAGATTTGACTCAGTTCTCTAGATATTTGAGAAATGAGGCCTTAATCAGAGAAACTTGTTATAAAACATTTTTTCCACTTTCTAAATATTATCTCATTTGATCCTCATGACAATCCTGGGAGGTAGGTGCTGTAATTGTCCCCATTTTGTAGATGAGGAAATAATAATAATAAATCTGAGACTGGATTTGAACTCAGATCTTCCTGACTCCAGGCCTAGATATCCACTGCATCACCTAGCTTCCTGGTAATAATAGACTCTAGTAAATCCTTGGCATCTAGGTGGCAAAGTAGATAGAGCTCTGGCCCTGAAGTCAAGAGGACTTGAGTTCAAATCTAGCCTCAGACACGTGACCCACAGCCATATGACCCTGGGCAAGTCATTTACCCCTGTTTGCCTCAGTTTCTTCATCTGTAAAGTGAGCTGGAGAAGCAAATGGAAAACCAGTCTAGTATCTTTGCCAGGAAATCCCAAATGGGGTGAGAGAGAGTTGGAATGACTCAACAACAAAAGCAAATCCTTGCTGAACTGAATTAAATGTCTTTATTATATGTTGCCTGTGCTTTTTCTCATTTTTGTATGTTCCTGTCCTGTCTCAATAAGTATTTGCTGTGCCCAGAGTACAGTTTCCTCAAAGGTAGGAACTATATGGCCTTCTTTCATATATCCTCACTGTACCCAAGACAGAAGTTTGCACCCTGACTACTGAAAGACGTCCAGACCACATTTCTACCTCATGTCTAATCTGGAAAATGCTGCATTTGCCCACTGAGTTACAGATATCTGTCTCAGCTAAACTATTTCCCCTTGGGAGTTAGCCCTCTGGTCCTTAAGCAAGGCCAACAAGCCATAAGATTGGGGGGACCCTTTAATCATGACCCCAGGTGGTCCTTCTTGGGCACTACTTTTCACAGACCCATTGCATGACTGGAGGTAGCAGGACAGGGCAGGGAGAGGACTGGATTTGAAGTCTAAAGACCTGGACAAGAGTCCTAATTCTGCTACTTGTTACCTGAGAAAACTTGGGCAAACTATAGCCTTTCTTCAGGCTTGTTTCCTTACCTGGAAAATGAGAAAATTGTGCCAGATGATCCCCAGGTTTCCTTCTGATTTTAAACCCCTTGATCCCATGATTGCCTTCTCTCCAAATGAACCACCAACCAAAGCATTGCTCTCTGTGAGTGAATAAAGTTTTAACTACAGGAGTGGAACTTTCCTGAGTCCTAAAGAGGAGAAGGCGGGGCAGGGAAAGACTAATTTTTTTCCCTTCATGCCCAGCCCAAGTAGAAAAATCCTAGAGGTAAGAAGAGAGACAGCTTATAGAATGGAAAGAGCATTGGTTTGAGAATCAAAGGACCTGGGTTCAAATACTGCCTTAGCCACTTTCTATCCATGTGAATTTGGGCTAGTCACTTAAACTCACTGGGCCTCAGTTTTGTCATCTGTAAAATGAATATATTCTACTAGATGGCCTCTAAGGTCCCTTCAAGCTCTAGATTTTTCCTTCTGTGATCCTATAAACAAACTGTTCTTTGTCTTCACAGTGGCTTATTGGGTTACCATGTATAGTTCTGCCTTTCAATGCACAGAGCCAGGGGTGGGGAACCTGCAGCTTCCAGGCCACATGTGGCCCTCTAGGTCCTCAAGTGTGGCCCTTTGACTGAATCCAAACTTCACAGAACAAATCCCCTTAATAAAAGGATTTGTTCTGTAAACTCGGACTCGAAAGGCCACACCCGAGGAGGTTGCAGGTTCCCCACCCCAGGCACAGACACTGCTGGGAGGATAGTACTTGCTAGTCAGGGCTACATTAAGAATGAAGAAATAAGAATGTGTGACTCTGGAGACTGCCTAGGAAAAGATCTCATCTACCTGGACAAGCAGGATTTGGGTCAGGGAGTCAGAGCTTCTGACAAGATCCTCCTAGTCCATATTCTTGCCTCAGGCAGCACCTCCACCAGCGGATGATGGTTAAACCAATAGGACTTAGCCAGTCTTCATCTGTTTCCTGTGCACTCTGGCAAAGGCACAGGGTATAACACGAGAGAGCCTACTTAGGGCTGATGAGCAACCTAGGACCTGTAGACTCAGCCAGATATTTAGAGGAGGCTATTGTCTTCAGGCCAGGCATATGTGCTGTAGAGAAGGAAATAGAAATGTGCTGATACAGGGAAGTCTACTTGTTTGTTAGCAGTGGTATTGGAAAAAATCCATCTTTCCTAGCAGGACAATCTCATCACATTAAAAGTTATGGATTTCTTGCTTAAGCATTCTGCCCTAGCTAGAGAGTGGCTCAAACTTGCTCCTGCTTATAAGCAGGCGAGCCAACAACACACAAAAAGGAAATTTAACATTTTTAACATTTCCTGCCTTCAGAGAGGAGTTGGCTTGAAATGGGGCTTCACTTGCCCTGATGGGTCTGTCTGCTCCTTGTGCATTCCTGGCCCCCTTAAGGGCACCACAGGAATATTGGCCCACTTTGTCCATGGCAAAGAAGTACTACTCTCCAACTGTACCTGATCTCTGCATCTCATTCAGTCATCAGTTATAGAATATCTGCTGGAGAAGTTGGCAGCCTGGACATAAAAGCAAAGGTAGCAAGCCCTCTCCTCTTCCCCCTCCAGGTGATCCTGAGTGGTGAGGGCCAGGCATGAATCTTTTCAAAATTGTTAAATTGGTGAAGTTTGGTTCAGGGAATGGGAGATGGCCCCAGTCAGCATGCTTCTCCTCTTTCCCTTACCCAAAGGCCCCCATCTTCACGTTTCCAGATGTTTCCCATAGCTGACTCTTGTTCTTAGAGTGTCTATCAACTAATCCTAACCAAAGTGTTAAGTGATAAGTAAGGTGTTAGCTGATCCTTTTGTCAGCTGAAGATACGTACATATATATGTGTGTTTATATATATACATATATATGCATATATATATAAATTTAAAGTTTTTTTAAAAAAACTCTTAAAACTTGAAAATCCTCCAAGACAAAAGGAATTTAGCTCCAGTGGTAGAATGGTGGTTACTATTTTGGGCCAGTAATGCAGGTCAGTTCTGCTCATAGCATTCAGGCTCATAAATGTGCACACTGGCCCAGAAGGATGCATGAGAGAGAACCTAACCTGACCCCCTTCTTCTCCTGACCACGTGGGCATGGCACTTCTGGGACCCCAATGTGTAAAGGAATATTTTCTGCATAATGTCTATGATCCTGCCTCTGTTGAGGTCTTGTGTAGAGGAAGGGTCCTTTAGTTGGAGACCTTTAAGTTTGTTTCTTAAATATTTTCATAATCACATTTCAATATAATTGGTTTCCTTTGTAATCTTGTGTATTTTGTCATAAGCATTTAGAAACATTGCTGTGAGAAGGGCTCTATAGGCTTCACCAGACTGACCGCCCGAAGGGCCCAGGAGCCCAACAAGCTTAAGGATCTCTGTGCTAGAGTAGCTTCTTCAAGTGATGACAGGTGACCTGTGAATACATGTACACAAGTCCAGCCTTTGTCCCCCCTTCCCCTAGCTTTTTGAAGGAGGAAGCCTTGACTTGCTGCCTCTGAAGACTGATGGTTCCGGGCTTGCTGTGTGGGAAATCTCATGCAAGGTGCTGAGAATCAGAAAGAGGCAAAGAGAAGCAGGGACAGACAGAAACAGATACAAGAAAGAAGAAAGGGAGGGAGGTAGGGAGGGAGGGAGAGAGAGAGAGAGAGAGAATGAATATGGTATATCACATGGTCTGCTCGTAGTATTGAGTTTG
>CM053625.1:103305964-103342201 GCA_028646595.1 Phalanger gymnotis
GGGAGAGGGAGAGAGAGAGAGAGAGAGAGAGAGAGAGAGAGAGAGAGAGAGAGAGAGAATGAATATGGTATATCACATGGTCTGCTCGTAGTATTGAGTTTGTATCTTTTTTCAGCACCTTTCCTTCTAAACCTGCTCCATGCCACCATGTTGTAGTTCACCTGGAAGACAAGTCCTATGGGATGCGGACCTCATCCAAGGAACTTCAGAATTCATTTTTCCTAGAGAAGGTTTATATGTATATAGGACCAGGTGAGGCAAGGCACATACAGAATTCTTCTCTAGTGAGGGCCAGTTGGCCAATGATCCTCAATGGAGCCACCCCACTTCTAATAAGCACATTACATGATAACTCTGCCATATCCAATCTCTCTTTTAGGGGCCACTCCTATGAAGCGTGGTGAGGCTGTGCCAATTAGTCCTTGGAGCCCTTAGAGTGCATCCCAGATCCAATTCCCCACTGGTGGCACATCACCCTTTGCAGATGTCCTGTCTTCTGCTCTTAACTTGTGATAGCCTGCTCTCAGTTCAGTCACTTCCCCTTTGGAGTATCAGTCATAAGGGACTTAGGCTAAGCCTCCTTCCTCCTTTGGAAATGAGAGACTGTCCTCTAAGAAAATAAATTTCAGACATCAATGAATAGGAGAGAGCTATAGGAGTCAAGGAAGCCCCAGAAATCACACGACACAGATACATACCCCACCTTTATGGGAGGGTGACCTAGGCTGGCTCCTCAGACTAAATTTAAAGACTCAGAGGAGATTCATCTGGCATAACATATTGGTCACCTTGTCATCCCAGGTCACTTAAAAAAAGTTACCATATTAGAAACATTCACAGACTCTTCTCTTAAACCCTTCAAATGAAACCTCTACCCAGGCCCTTCTCCACTGTGAACAATTTTAATTCCTGCTCCTTCTCAGAAAGGCAAGGGGGACCATTTGCCTCATGGGTATCCTTTTATCATGCTAGACTCTCTAAGCTCATCAATAAGAGCCTTGACTTCTCGGAAGAGATGGCCTCCCTCACTAACCCCGCCCCCCAATCCTGCAGCTCCAGAAGGTGTTCTAGTCCTCTCTGATTCTGACAAAGCTGTTCACCTGGACATGGGGCATCTTCAGGCCTCTGAAGGACTGTCCTGAAGAGGAGAATTGGACTTATTCTTCTTGGCCCCAGAGGGAAGGATTAGGACCAATGGGTAGAAGTTGCAAAGAGGAAGATTTGGGCTCAATGGACCTTTTTAACAGTCAGCACTATCCAAAATGAGAAAGGTTTTCACCGAGCTGCCTTATGAGGCAGTGAGTTTCCTACCATTGGAAATGTTTGAGGGTGTCCAAGCAGTGGCTTAATGGCCTTGTGTCAGGAATGCTAAGAGAAAAGTTGGACCAAGTGATCTTTCAGACCCCTTCCAGTTCTAAGGTCTATGCCTCTATGGACACCCAACGAGCAATGTTCTTAACTGAGCATCTCAGTACCCCATGTTCCGAAGCATCCTGAATACCCCAAATCACTGACCTAACAAAGACTCACCTACCTTTTGGAGGAACATCAGAGGAGGCATTTGATCCCCAGAACTCTGCTGAATGTGCTGAGTGAATCAAAAGAACTCTGGAGCCCTAGCTCTCTGCCTTTCCCCATTTCCCCAGATCACAAAGGACTTATTTTTCCATTTTCTTCCCATTCAAACTATTTCCTTTTATTGACAATAAAGGCAGTTTTTAAGGTCAAACATCTTCTTATATCAACTGCCAAGCTTCCATGGCTATAATGGCACCAGCTACAGTACCACATCATGAAATAAAAATTAAATTGTAGTTGGGCTTTTAAATCAACTCAATTAAAATAAAGAGATTCTTGGCTTGATATAGGGAAATATTTGTATTTCCAATTCTATTTGTTAATACATTGACATATGTGCTATTTTTTAAATGTAGCACTAAGTGCACTTTCTGTCAATGCCATAGATTTTTTAATAGACTGAGAAAATGCATTTCATTTCTTCTTATTTTCCTTCAATACATCATTTGGTTCTGCTTTTTTGCCTGCATGAAATTCATTTTCTAATGGAAATATTTGTTTTGTAAATCAAATATGTATTATGCACAAAATGCAAAGCACAAATTAAATTATGTTAATGAAATGAAAGAGATATGAAATGCATATTTCATGGACAAAACATAACCTCAGCAAACAACCATTTCTTGATAAAATCTTTAAACACAATCTCATTCTGTGACAGACATATTGTTAAAGTAGATAGCACCTCATTTAAATGGTTTCCTTTAATATTAGTGCTTAGTATATAATTGTAAATAACTTTTGGGGATGAAAAACCAATAATGAAATACTGTCTTTAATAGTTTGCTATTGATGTCAGCATAAAATTTGTAGTAGCTGAATATTGGAAATTGGAAGTGCACACAAATATAGTCAAAAGCTATAAATGATTGCATATTTAAATAGAGCTGACTAAGGCAAAGATGTTATAGATATTAGTAATAGGCAGAAAATTATGCTGACCTAACATTATTTGACAAAACCCACTGTTTTAAATTATATATTGGTTACACTTAATGAATAATAGATTTTGTAGGTGTTGTTGCCCTGATCATAATGCTGATGATACTATATGTAGGAGCTTTCTTAGTCATCCTTCTGACAAGAAAAACTGCTACAGATCACAAAGGTCGTGGCAATAGGAATTCAGACTATGGCTCAGTGCTCTCCAAAGGGAAGAATGGCTCCTTGAGTCCTGTACTGGGAAGAAAGGGGTGTCAGGTGACCAGTCTGGTGTTTGTCACACACACAGCCTCCCCATTGAGGGACCATATGAATTTTCACTCATGGAGATCTAGGGAATTGCTCATCTTTGATCAGCTGGACAAGATCCCCATCCCCTCTTAGTGTGCCCTGATGTAGCCTCGGAGCAAGAAGCAAGAACCCGGCACAGTACGTAGAGAAGAGATCTCACCCTGGAAATTGGAGCCAATCCCCATCGGCTTGGCAGGCCAGCAAAGAGCAAATTAAAATCACCAAAGAGACATCTGTCTTCTCCTCTCTTATACTATTTTTATCAACAATGAGAAAGATGGGAAGGAACAGAGTGTACAAATTAGAGAGAAACAAGATGATTACTGAGAGGCTAGGAGATGCTTGAAATCTAGGAGATGACAAGACCAAAGGATGTGTTTGAAATTCCCCGCTTACCCCATGAGAACAGGAGGACTGCACCCTGGATGCTCTAAGTAGCGATACATGGACACTACTTTATTTGTGAGCATTATTATTAATTTTTTTAATTTTCAGATTATGGTCTTTCCCCTCGATCCCCATACCTACACGGATAAGGCCTCAGGTGGCCTGCATCTTTTGAAACCTCACGGAGTCCCTCCTCCTCCTCAGTGCCTGCCAACCTCCTCAGCCCAGCACATCCATCACCTTGGAGCTCCGCAATCAGTGGGACTGGCTCCTGATGACTGGGGGGGTGGGGGTAGGGGAAGGGTTGAGAACCAGAGAGGAGACAAGGGAGGGAAGACAGGGACAGAGGGAGAGGAAAGAGGGAGAAAAGGAAAGCACTGAAATCACACATCCAGGTACTAAGTATTCATAGAATGAAAGCTGATTTTTATTCAGATGTATTAGAGAAGAGAAGAGAAGGGGAAAGGGAAAGGGAAACAGGAAAGGAAGCAGGAAGGGGAAGGGGAAGACTGAGGAAGGTGACACAGGTAGAAGAGGAGAGGAGAGGGATGAATCTCCCATTTTTCTCTCCCCATTTGTAAAAGGGGGAGTTTACCAGTGTCTGTCATCTAATAATGACAACAAAGATAGCCAACCCTCAATATAGACAGGAAACAGAGACCTGAGGTTGTGTGCAAGCAAAGCATTGGAAAAAAAAAACACAAGCCGGGGAGTCAGGAGACCTTGGGAGTCCGGGACATGCCACTAACCAGCTATGCGGCCTTGAGCAGGCTCACTGCCCTTCTCTGGGCCTCAGTTTGCCTCTCTGTGAAATGAAGCTGTAGAAGGGGTAGACTGGATGAGCTCTGACGTTCTTCAAATTGATGTATGAAACTGAGTCTGGAGGTGTTGTTGAAGCAATTAAAATACAACGGGGGAGAGGGGGAAATGTCCGCACTGGAATGTAAGACTCTTCAAAGCAGGGAGTAGATCTTATATACATAGTAAGACATCACGATTATCTGTGGAATGGACAAATAAATTTAATTACTCAAGATGAAGCAGGTACATCACTGGGAAGGAACTAAAGACTCAGGGGCCAAATGACCCAAGGCTTCTTTCATTTATTTGATCTGGACCTATAATTTCTTCAATGTAGCAAACTGCTTGGTTGGCACGATGGATAGTGCACCAGCCCTGGAGTCAGGAGGAGCTGAGTTCAAATCTAGCCTCAGACACTTACTAGCTAGCTATGTGACCTGGGCAAGTCACTTAACCCGGTTTGACTCAGTTTCCTCACCTGTAAAATGAGTTGGAGAAGGAAATAGCAAACCACCCCAATATCTCTGCCAAGAAAACTATAAATGCAGTCATAAAGAGTCAGACATGACTGAAATGACTTAACAACAACAAAAACTTACCGGTAAGGAAATTTTCTGAACTCTGGTACAGATCAGCAATTAGTTTATAATTTATAGTCCTATGGAGCCAGAGGAAGACAGCATGACAGTGGAAAGAGTACTGAATTCGGACTCACGTGTCCTGAGTTCAAATCCCTTCTCTCCCACTTACTGTTTGTCAGCTTGGACAATTGATGTGACTTGTCCAGACTACAGTTTTCCTCATCCAGAAATGAAGGAGTTGAATTAGATGACTTCTAAAATCCCTTCTAAATTTACGAACCCAGATCTTCCTGGGTGGAGACCAGCCCTCTCTCTGCTATCTCATACTTTCTCTTTTCTGAAATGTAAAGGAATAAAATTCCAAAAGGCAAACAGTCACCAGCAAGTAACAATATCCTTCGAACCATCTGTGGCCCCTAAGTCACTTCCTCATCCCAAGGAGGAGGTTCTAATTCCTTCATGCCAAGAGCTTAGTACTTGCAAGTGGTTTTGAAACATCCCTAGACTTGGCAAATGCCCCGGGATAACCCAAGAAACAAGCAAGAAGAAATTCCCCTGGATCATAAATTTCTGGAATTTGAACCTGTCTCCAGCCAAATGTGTTCCTCTGGAGAGAAAATCCAAAAAGACAGCTCTTGGAGCCAGTAGGCAAAGAAGTCATATTACTCTAATTTATCAAAGAATTCTCCTTGGCAGGTGACAGAGTCCTCCGACTTGAGGTGAACATGCAGCAGCCGAGTGCCAAACGGGGAAACATCCCCTTAGTATGAAAACAAAGCCAGGCTCAAGTTCAAAGATGTCCTTAGACAAAGCATGATCTCAAGGCACTCAGCATCCCCAAAACACATGCACTGAAAGGTACCTGATGCCAGAACTAATTCTTTACCTATCCTTTTTATCTTTTGCATCAACGACATCTGATTTGGGGTGGGGAGGCCAGAGTCTCACAGCTCAGCACTAACTGAACTCCTAACTGGGGCCGCCTACATTTAGTTTCACAGACCATAAACATTTTTATCCATTTTCTGAAATTAAACTTCCCCATTTTTCATTATCAAATTTTGAGCCGGTATCGTTTCCCCCACACTGGTGTGAAGTACTCGTTTACAGTGCCAGAGATTAATATTAGGTGTTTGTAAAAGGAGAATATTAGCTTCTCCCTTATATCTGTCAGAATTAATAACTTCCCCATCACAGATAACTCTAGGTCAATATTAGATTCGCAGATGGGGCTGGGAATAAAATGTATGGAAATATAACGTCTCATTTGTACGTATTCAAAAGAGGCACTTTCATTATTGAAATTTGGGCTGCAACTGTTCAAAGGTCAAAAGACTGTGGACCGAAAATAACAGCCATATGGCCCAGCAGTCCAAACAGAAGAGAAATCACAGGCCAACTCTTGGGAAGGAGAAGGACACAGGAGCCTAGTGTTGTGGAAGGCAGAAGGGATTACAAGGGATTGCTATAGTGCAGAAAGGAAGCGGTCGCCATGCTCCCCCATCCGCTCACTTCAACCTTCCGAGTTCCCAGGAGTAGCCCACATTTCACCATAGGCGGCTAGGTGGCATCGTGGATGCCACTGAACCCTGAATCACAAAGATAGAAACTCAAGTCCATCCTCAGACAATCGTTCCTGGCTGTACAATCCTGGGCAAGTCACTCAAAAAAACCTTCCTGCCTCAGTTTTCTCATCTGTCAAATGGGAAGCATAATAGCACTACCCGCCAGTGTTGCTGTGGAGATCTAATGAGATAATATTTGTAAAGTATTTTTGGAACCTTAAAGTGCTATATAAATCCTAGTTGTGATTATTATTTCCAGAGGACTTCACAGTTTACAAATCACTTTCCTTACATCTGCCCTGTAAGGGAAATAATATAAGCATCCTTATCCTCCCCTCTACCTTCAACTCTGCTTCTCTGCCTTTAAAAAAAATTATTAGGAAACTGAGACTCAGGGAAAATAAAGGAAATGATTTACCCAAGGTCATAACATTAGTAAGCAGCAAAGCTGGAGGTTGAACCCAGGTTTTTTGACTCTAAATCTGATTTTCTTTCCACTACACCACATTATGGCCAAATCACCTATTAGTATCCAGATTTCGAAGGCGAGGAAGGGGAGGAGAGTGCGGCAAACAAATGTAAGAAGGCTCATCTCTTTTCTCCCCCTCTTACAAAAACCTTGTATCCCAAGACCTCACCAACAAAGGGTTAACAAAATCTACCACTGAACATTGCCTCATTTAAAAAGGAGCAAAACCCCACAACTCTGGCTCCTTGGCTTGGCTACACAGGGAGGCATAAACCTGCCTCACAGAAGTAAATACCTATCCACCCGTTTGGCAATTTCTCATAAATCATAATTGACAGGCATAATTTTCCCCCTGAGTTACAATGGCTCTGTATTTAGTTGTTTCTATTTTATCTAGTTGCAGGAGATGATGGACCACCCTCTATACCACTTTGGCTGTTTCCCATAATAATAAAATTGTATATGAGTCTCAGATGTGATTTGTTTCAGTAAATGTCTCTCACTGTAGTAAAAAGGAAATCTTTGAACTATCGGCCTTTAAGCAGTACAGCCGCCAAGTCCCCAGTGGAACCCCCAGGGCTAAAGGGGCAATAAACACTGAAGAGAGAATTGCGCAGGTTCCTTCCCTCGACTTCGAGGTTAGGAGCAGAAAGAAGCCCCAGAGATGAATCCGTTCCCAGGATACTCACCCCTCAGTAAGCTGCCAGGTCTCTAACAGGGACTAAGCAGAATCAACCTTGCAATCTTGACATATATGTATTGATATGACCTTCATGGATCATCTAGCCTACTAACTCATTTTACAAAGAAGAAAACTGAGGTACCAAGGGGAAGTGGTTTGCCCAAAATTAGGGAACAAATGAAGAAAAAGCATGGGGTCCCCAAAGACACAGTTTTCCAATTTTCTCACGGTGTCTTTATTACACGTACTTGGACACCTTCAAAGATCTGTGCTTTCCTCTACCAAGTTACAATAAGTCACAAGCCCTCAATAGGTAGTCTTTAAAAGTTGCTATGACAGAAAACTCACCACTGTGAAGTCGGCATGGTGGGGAACCTCTACTGACTTCTCTAGGCTGGTCCTGGATCAGCAGATGGCTCATCCCTGAACTCACGTACAAAACCTCTCAGAGCTCATGTTCCACTGGCATTCAGCCTATAAAAGCTCGCTGTCATCTCCACAACACAATGAGAGCTTCCACGGAGGTCCATGGAAGCTCCATACAGTATGAGAGAGAGTCAAAAAATGCTTGATGAGTGTATGGAATGTCCATCAACAAAGACATCCTCCTGGACGCCTTTCCTGATCTACTCATTTGCTTGTGCTTTTGAACCCATCCCACCCAAATTACTTTGCATTTACTCTGAATAGGTAGAAGACAGACAGATAATCATAGATATGTGTGTATGTGTATTTGTCTGTATGTGTATATGTACTACATATGTACATTTATATGTCTGTGTATATATGTATTATATGTGGATTGTATATGCATATACATATGTGTATGCATATATGCTTTGTATATGTGTGTTCATATACACACATTACATCTGTCACATGTAACATGTGTGCTTAACACTTACATACACATTGTATTTAACTTTTCTAAGCTTCCATTTCCTCATCTGTAAAATGGCAACAATAACAGGACCTACCTCACAGGATTCTTGGGAAGATCCAGGGAGATAACAGATATAAAGCGTTATATAAATTCTGGATAATAGTATTGCTTTACCCATATCATTGTGATCAATCCACAAGCATTTATGAGCACTTGTTCTGCATCATACAGATCCTGTCAGGTACTAGGGGTACAGAAACAAAAATGAAATCCTCCTTGTCCTCAAGGAGCTTACATTCTTTCAGAGCAAATAACACAAACACAAATTAGCAAATCTAACACATATAAAATAAGTGGTAAGTAAGGTGGACTTTAGTGTGCGTAAGGTGGATTTTTGTTATTCTTTCTTAAGAATTTAGTTTCCTAGGATCCTCGCCATAACAATCTCTATTTCCCAGGCTCGTGACTTGTAAACATTTCTACCACGCTTGTGCGGCATATAATATTATATAATAATTATATCATTATATAATAATGATAAATAATACCAACATTTGTGCTTAAATTGTAAATATCCACTGCGACTTCACAGTAGATATAATGGGGAGGTAATGTAAACTTGTGAGGCTATTCCAGGCCATATGCCTTCTTTATCTGTTGCCCTATAAGGCAGGTGGGCACTGGTCAGTGATGGGGGGAACCCTTAGAGTTGAATGTGCAAGCTGGAATGCTGTGTGTACCTTGATCAGCCCCCATCAAGGGTTGGGGGGAATCTGTGTTTGCCTCAACATTGAGGGTTCAGGGGATTTAGAGGAGTGCACAAGCTATGCCTGCCTCAATGGACCCCATCGAGACGTGGGGTAGTTGCCCCCCCCTTCTCACCAGCCCCTGCGAGAAGGGTGAGTAGGGAATGCTGTAGGAGTTGATACTCCCATTATCAGTAACTCTCTTTTAAGAAGACTAGACTAGAACAAAGTAAGATCATTAACCTCTCCGAAGCTGTCTTCCTGTCTGACTAGATCAAGAGTGAACCTGTGCTAGCCGCTCTCCTGTGTGCTAGTGTTACCTGTCTTACATGAGGATAATGTGATGTGGGAGGGACAAGCAGCTAAGATCAGGAAAGACCTCATCAGATAAGAAAGGCACATGAGCTGAGCCCACAATGAAGCTCAGGTCTCGAAAGGCCAGAAGTAAGGAAAAAGTACTTCCCAGGGTTTTGTGAGGAACAAATGAGGCATCTGTAAAGTACTTCAGAACCTCAATAATTGCCAGTGATTATTATGGTTGTCGTTATGCAGATGAGACCAAAGTAATCTCTATCTTCCCAGTTGATCCTGGAAACCTTTTTTTTCTTCAGCTTTTTTTCTTATTAACTGGCTCCATGCAGTTGAGCTGGCATCAATGGTCTCAGAACACAGGGCTTATAAGGTCTTTGAGAGAAGAGGCCTCCTGCTCAGAAATGGAATAAAGTGGAGGGTGGGGGACAGACTCCCTCCCCTTTCCTTCATTCTAAGCCCCTCAAACTCTCTATGACCCATAGTTAAATCCCTTTTAACAAAACTTAGTTCCTCATGAACCAGTTAAAACTTTGTAAAAATAAACACAGGCAAGACAACTTCTTCCTGTGACTCTGGAGCCCTGAATGAAGAAAGAGGCCTATAAAGCTTCTTACCTGATAGGGAACAGGTGTGCTAGCCTTCAGAGAAAAAGGTAAGATTAGTGTTGTGTCCTTCCCCAAACATCTTTCTCCCACTGACCTATTTACCATGCCTGAAACTCCACCATTAGGGGTTTAATTCCTTTAAAGGTAAACATTGTCCTCTCCTGATTCCTTTTTAAATGTAAGTGCAGATGAGAGAGAGAGCCAGAGTTACCCCCCAGTGTCAATGAATGCATTTATTAGATCTTTCTTATTTGACTAAATACAACCAGGTAAAGGCCGAAAAAAAAAAAAGATGCCACAGAAGTCCAGACAATAGGGAGATCGTTGTTCCTGGATGGGTCATAGAAAGCTTCATGGAACAGGTAGGTCTTGGCTTTTCCTCTCTCTTCTGTTCAGATGTCTCCCATACATGTTTCATTTTCACATATTGCATTCTTTTCCATCTCATACGAAGCCCTCCTCATCCTTTACTGCTTCCCAGGAGATCTTCGTGTTGGTTAAACCAGCCAGAACTTTTGACCGGAAAAGGTCAGCTAAGAAACCTTCCCTCCTTTCTTTTGGTTTTGCACCCTCACCCACAGCCACCTTCTCCTTTCTCTTTAGCTCACACAGACCTGTGCATGTGTGGCCCATGTGAGAACAAAGCCACTTCATCCTCCTCTCTCATAAAGGGTCAGCTCTCACTTTCTCAATTAAAAAATTGCTAAGACAGGCACGATGGGCACATGAAAATCCAGAATTCTTAGCTCTGTCTTCCTCCCCAGGAACCATTGCTGTCTGCAGCCCTCCAACGGCACTGACCATAAATGGATTCATGTGTGTATATTCCCACGTACATAGCACCATAAGGGAAGGAGCAAAGTCAAATATCAGAGAACATCAGAGCTAGAAGTGACCTTGAGAAACCATGAAGTTTGGAAGAGGAAGCCTGTTGCCTAAGGTCACATAGAGAACATGTAAGAGCTAGGATAGAAATCTGGTCCTCTCCTCCAAATCCAGGGTTCTTCCTATTGCGCCACTCTAAATCTCAGCCTTTGTTTTCTCCCACCTCCCCAAACCACCCAGTATATGGTACATGCTGGGTAAACACTCATTGAGGTGAATAGGAAGTAAGTAACAACAAATTAGAGAGTAGAAGGTTTCTAAGGGAAAGTGAAAGACAGAAAAAGTTTTAGCAGGGTTTAAAAGCATGGGGTGGGGTGGGGTGGGGAATGGGGCAGGTAGAAACCACACCTCTAGTAGCTGACCCAGAGGTCCCAATGCTCTTCTAGTTCCTCTGTCTAAGTCACAAATTGATGTCAAAGACCCCCTTCCAATGGCACTCCCATGATGTTTTGGAAACTATTCTCAGGAAATGTCCTTGCCCTGACACCCTCATCAAGCTTCTGGGGACGAATGATGCCAACTTCACTCCTCCATCAGATTAACCAGCGATGGCAACTCCCTAGATTCATCAACAGAGGACAATATGGATGAATCTTAGGAGAGACTGAGGTAGCTCCAAAATCAATTGTATTCAACAAGTGAGGAAAAGCCCATGGAAATGAAACACCTATCTAGTAAGTGATGAAATGAGATCTATTGATAACAATCATAAAGCTAAGACCAGTGTACATGCACCATGTTACCTCTCTCTAATGTTATATCTACATAATCTTTATAGCTCACACAGTTGTTTCATACATATTTGATCCCGATAGCCCTATGAGACTGGTGTTGCATTCCCATTTTGAGGGAAGCAGGATCTAAAGGCAAACCATACTTGACATTGGAGAAGAAAAGAAGAAAATGCTATAGACTTGCCACGAGACAGAAAGCAGAGACTCAAGTTGGTCCAAGAAGGGGGTTTTCAGACAAGAAGTGTCTGGGATGGGGCTATTGGGGTCAGGTATTAAACAGACACACACAGATGGTCAGTCAGTCAGCAAACATTTATTAAGCACTTATTATGTGCCAGGCACTGAACTAAGGGCTTGAACTTATTAAAAAGGCCAGGAGCAATCTGGCCTAGAGGCCCGTGTCCATGGGCCAGATGCTCAAGAGCTGATCCCCTCCAGAGAAGATAAGAAGCACCATCTGCTGGAGGAGAGGGGAACTGTGGGGAAGAGTAGAGCTGAGTAATAGCAACAGCAAGAATACCCACCAGGAGGTGAAAACAACCAGGAGGTAGGAACAGTGAGAGGACACACAGACCAGTATCAGGAATGCAGGAAATCTGCATCAGAGGAGCCAAGAGGGAGCATAAATCAGTGACACAAAGTGACCTCAGGAGGGAGCCCTCACAGGAAGGGATGAGCCTGGTTTTCTCTCCTTGTTAGAGTCCCACCCAGGGCAATACTGCAAGTCAGAGATTATGCAGTTCTCTAGGGGTGGCTCAAAGGAGTACAAGGAGGTTAGTGATTCTCTGTGGGCTTAGATGTGAGTCCTTCACTTTGTAAGTAAAGCTATTTCATATTTTGAATCCTGTGAATTTATTTGCTTATATGGGGAGATTTGGGCTATGCTTGGAAGAAGTACCAGATTGTGAAGTGTCCAGGTTCCACCTGAGATGAAAATCCAAAGAAGTAGGGAGGGTTTCAAAGGGTGCCTGGGCCCTTCATTTCAGCAGAGAACTTCTAATACAAGGACTATGTATGTATGTTTGTATATATTTCACTAAGTTATGAAATGGTCAAGATCTTCCATTTTCAGTGACTGCAGAATTTAGCTACGATGCAATTCTGCTAAAACTTAATAAAATCACCATATCACTTCCCTGCTCAAGAACCCTTAATGGTTCCCCATTGCATATTGGAATGAGAAAATCTCAGATTTAGAAAGGATGGCAAAAACCATCTCAACAAATTCAACAAGACATCTCATCAACAGCATCCCTGAGGAGTCAACTGCTCAGTTTCCACAGGGAGCTCACTCTCTTACAAAGCATCCCCTGTCATTGGCTGAAGAGCTTTGATTGCTGGAGAGATTGCTATATTAAATCTGCCTCCCTGGAACTTCCACACCTTGCTCTTGGTTCTGCCCACTATGTCTAAGCCAAAGGAGCTGAATCCCCCTTCAAATTTCTCTAGAGCACTTAGGATATCTCCAGTAGAGTAGAAGGACAGGAAAGCTCAGGAATCAGAGGACCTGAGCTGAAATGCCAACCCTCGTGCTTACTACATTTTTTGACCTTGGGGAGATTATCTAATATTTCCAGGCCTCAGTTTCCTTACCTATAAAATGGAGAGGCTGGACTACACATGGCCTCTGAGGTTCCTTCCAGATCACCGATTGTTCTGTTCCCACAATCCCTAGCTCTTATTAGACTACCTTGCATCACATCTATTTCCTATTCCTTTTTAATCCTTGTAGCCCAGTGCCTACCACACAGAAGGTGCTTAATGTTAGTTGAACTGAACTTCAGAGAAGTTCAGAACTCTTCAGCCTGGCCACCATCAACCTTCCCACTCAGATCTCAGGCTGCTTCACAACCCCTATCCTCTCCAAGTGGCTAACCTCTTCTCTGCCCCTGAAAATCCCATTCTAATTCAACCTCACAGATTTATTTCTATGTCTCCCACCTGAAATGCCATCTCCTCCCCATTTAACTGGATCCTGCCCTTTTTCAAGGTCCAACTCGAACTTTGCATCCTGATAAAGTATTTCCTGACCCCAAACCCAGAGTTGCCTCTCCTCCTCCTGAGTTCTCATAGTATTTACTGTCTGTAGCCCCCTCATTCAGCACTTCTCATATACTGTACATTAACTGCCTTATGCATGTACCTTATCTCCCCAGACATTCAAGTCGTTGAGGAAAAGGACCATATATCTTGTGTGCTTGTGTGTGTGCATTCCACAGTGCCTGCATATACTAAGAAACAGTAAGTGTTAAGTAAATGTTAATTTAATTCAACAAACATCTTAGATTTAGAGCCCTAGGCTTCCTATCAGAGGAGATGAGAAAGCCAAGATAAGAGAAGATGCCTGCCCTCATGAAAATTAGAATCTAGTTCATTTACCAACTTGGGGAGCCACATACAATTTAGTAAACAAGGGTTGTGCTCCTCTTTTCCAGATCTTTCACAAGTTTACAGTCTCTAAATGATCCTCTGGCCCCTGATTTTAAATTCCATTTCTAAGAACTTACTTGAAACAAAGAGGCAAAAAGTCAAGCCATCTAATTTCTACAAGTCATTTTCCCTCCAAGCCCACTCAATCTCCCTCTCCCTCATACTTGGGTACCTGTCAGTTGTCATTATTTCCCTCTCTTTCCGCTTCAAAACAACCAACAGTGCTAATAGACACAATTTAGAAGCCCAGTGTCTTATCTCCTGCTGTCTGTATGTGGGCCCCAGCAGACAGCATCTGAATTCTTTCCTTTCCTCTACAGGACATAGCATTATATGGGGATAGGCAGTTGAGAACAGAGGATAAAACCCCAGCAGATGATGAGAACCTGATTATCCTCCAGTTTTGTCTACATGGCCCTTGCTGAGACATTGGCCTGGAAGAGCTCGGGTCTCACAATCGTCATCTAGGATTTACCCTCTACTCTACCTCTTTAGTCCATCGGACCTCAGGAAAGAAAAGAAAGGGGTTGAAGAAGGCCTACAACAAAGTAACTGAAAGGACAGAGAGGATGAGGAAAAATTCTACCTTTTGGGACCCCACTGGCAAAAATGAATGCTGCAAGCAAAAATGATTAGTGTCAATAAATTCATGAGGGGGAGGAAGAATGCATTCTCAAATTAGGTTACTCCAACCCAAGATTTCCTTGGATCTTGAAAGAAGTTTAAGACAAAGAACAAGTCTACTTTCACAGCCTCTATACCTCATTACCCCCCATACATGGAAAGAGCTAAAGGTATAAATGCATTCAGGAAGACTTTATACTAATTTCTGTGTTGTGGATACCTAATAAATGATTAAATCTTGGATGTATGGGTTTGGATATTTCTGATCTAAGACATCATTGACAAGGAAAGTAACCATATTTCCTTCCCAAACCCCAGCACACCCATCCCCCAAAAAAGGCTTCTCCTTTTCCCCCTTTGGCCTGAAGGATAGAACCATGTGCTGGAGAAATCATAAGACCAGTTCTGTGTTTTATTCACACTAAGGTAAAAGGCCAAAGATTGAACTTGGTGCATTTAGTTCAGAACCAGGCTAGGTCTTGGAGAAAAACAATTTAAAATTATAGTAACAAGAACTATCTTTTGTTAACTCCGAGGCACTAAATTATGCCTTTGAGGTGGTAAGCAATTATCTCCAACACAAACTTATTGGAAATGTGGTCTGGACCATCTCCAAATGTACTTAACACAGATTCTGTCCATGCAGAGTAACTAGTCCTCTACAAACAAGGGCTCTAACAAAGGTTACCAGAGCCTGCAAGGTGCTGAGGGAAGAGAAAAAAGACACACAAACAACTTCCCCGGATACCTCCTCCCAACTCCAGAGGAAAAAATAGATATGCCTGTCAGGGATGAACTCCAAGATTCTCACTCAGGCAATACATGCATGCCTTCCTGATGCTCAGGAACTTGCCTGAAACCTACTCTTTTTGAACAACCAAAACCATCTAAAGATACCAACATGGGCCTGATTACCTACCTGTAACTAACTGGTAGTTCTTGCTTCTTAATGTACCTAAAAGTACTACCTGCATACTGTGCCTCAGAATTGCAATATATTCACCTGGTCCCTATGTTTCCTCAAGTTCTCTATGTCTCTCTAATGGTAGAGAGTGAAAAGGAATCTCGTTCATATATGAACTTGTACAAAACTTTGGTTATATGCATAGGTGGAACAATACGGTAGCAAGAAGGATCTTGTTAAATGACTGAAATCTATCATCTTGGATTCATTTTTAGTTCAGGGTACACTTTCATTTGTAGGACAGACGTTCTATAGCTCCCTGAAAGAAGGAAATCCTGGATACTTGTTGCAACAGTCTGCTAGCAGTTACTGTACAGGTGTAAGACCCACCAACAACCAGCACACAGAAAGCTGCCAGCACAGATTCTTTTGATCTGCTTTACTAAGGAAAGCAACGTTAAGGGGTTAACAATCTTACTTTAATCCAACATACAAATATCATTCACTTAGTTCAGGGGAAAAAGCCAGCACCCTGAACTTCAGAGCAAATACAAATTATAAACATCAATAGACAGACCTTGTCTGATTCAAATCTCAATGCATAGTAACCAGGGTTTAACAAAGTCCAAACATCTGGGTTCACAAGCTGGAGGGCTCTTAAGTACAGCTGCCCAGAGTCTCCACATCAACACACCTTCAAGAGTGAGAGCCCTAAGCAAATAGCTCTGTTCTCTCTTTTTATATACTCTTTAGCCATCATCAAATCATCTGAGCGACCAGAACTTAGGCTCCTACTATTGGCTCTAGTCTTACAACTTCCCTTTGGACCCTGAGGGCTTTACACCCACACAAGCTTAGCACCTAGTAGATAGGGGTTTGGGCCTACTTGGGAGCAAAGATATAATCAGACCTCCCTTCATTGGCCCCACTTGGAGCCCCACCTGAAGCCTATTCAAATGGGGTTGGAGGAAGATCTTCTCATTTACTGATTGCCTTTACAATACTATACTTGCATTGTGGGTACAGACATGTCCTCCATTAGTAAACATAATGTTAAAAGGAAATATTAGCATCTACTATATAGCACACAACTATAAAGAAGGATCAGTGCCTAGAAGAGGTTCTATCCCTAATGTAAACAGAAGAACTGAAAAGGCAATTATCTGTATTTTCTGAAGCTTTTCTTTATTGGTTATAAAGGTTGCCATAAACTAAAGATTTAAAATCATGAAACTAGGAATCATTCATCCATGCAAGGCTCCGTGGATATGAGATGAAAACCAAAGTCCCTGCCCTCATGAGCTTATATTCTTAGGAAGGAAGGAACGAAGGACAATAAGTGCACAGAAAAGTATTACCAAATATATATAAGGTAAGTTCTGAAGGGAAAGTGCACTGAGAGAGTGCTCTAGAGGGAGCACTATCCCAGCTCCTGGAGGAACTCTAGGGGTGGGGAACCTGCAGCCTAGAGGTCACATGTGTCCTTCTAGATCCTTGGGTGCAGCCTTTTGACTGAGTCCAAGTTTTACAGAACAAATCATTTTATTAAGAGGATTTGTTCTGTGAAAGTTGGATTCATTAAAGGGCTGCACTTGAGGACCTAGAGGGCCACGCGTAGCCTCAAGGCCACAGGTTCCCCACCCTTGCAGGCCTTGGGTAGGAAAATAGCGTTAAAGGAAGCTAGAGATTCTAACAGGAAGAACTAAGGAAGGAGTACATTGTAGACATGGGAGTGGGGGCAATCTGCGCAAAAGCCTGGGGATGGAAGACAGAAAGGCCGCAAGTAAGCCAATTCGACTAATATAAAAATAATGTATAATAAACCTGGAAAAGTAGGCTGGAGCCAGATTTCTATGGACATTGAATGTCAACAGAGAAGTTAGCATTTTATCCTAGAAGGAAGAGGGAGACAATGATATTTCTTGAGTAGAGGAGTGACATGGTCAGATCTTTGCTTCAGCAACATCAATTTGGCAGTCGGATGGAAAACAGATTGGAGAGAGGACAGACTGAAGTCAGGGAGACCGATTAAGAGGCTATTGCAATAGTCTAGGCCTGAACTAGAATAGGGGTCATGTGAGGAGAGAGAAGGGGACAAAATTCAGGAGCTCTTAACCTAAGGTCAATAGACTCCAGAGAGTCCATAGATAGATTTAGGGAGGAGGGGAAAGAGTCTGTGAACTTGGATGGGGAAAAAAAATGCATCTTTATTTTCATTAACCTTTCCTTTCTTTTATAATCCTGTATTTTATTTTATGCATTTAAAAACATTACTAGCCTGTTAAAGGTGTCCATGACATACAAAAAGGCTAAGTACCCCTAGATAGATGAATTGACATACCAATAATTCTAAATCTATGATAATTCAGACCTGGGCTGGACTAAAGGTTACATTTGAATTCTCAATGAAGAAAGGGATTACTAAGAAATTGATATTGCAGAGGGCATGCTTATTCCACAATTAATCAAATATAGAAGTTAAACTCATAAAGATATGAGAAATTATTTCTAAGTACTTGAAGGTTTACAAAGCATCATCTCAAAACAGTCCTAAAGGGTAGCTGGTGCAAGTATTACTATCCCTCTTTTCCAGGTGTGGAAACTGAAGCTGGGAGCGGTTAAGGGATTTTCTCGAGGTTACACGAAGAGTTTACTATCAGAGCTGGGGTTGAGGACTAGGTGTCCTGATTCTACAAGTGGTTGCTGCTGATTGCAAATAAGTCTTATTTCTTCATCAGAGCTGATCCAGGTGGACCTCTGCTTGAAAACTTTTTGTTTGGAGTTTATACATATGAAATTCCATTTCTTTAAAAATCTTCTACAACCCCATTTTCCATTAAATCTTGGGTGTTTTTCCCCTAATTATTCTGAATTAGTGAGTTTTGACTAACTCAAATTTCACTCCCTTCTTGGATCTTTAAGCCAGACAATGCAACTTTATTTGGTCCCCAACGTGAAAAAAAAAACAGGCTGTGGGGAAGGTAGAATCTTAATGGAAATTGGAAACAGGTAATACAGAACTCTCTGACTAATAAAATCCCACTTCCTCCAGGAAATTTTCCTTCCTATCCCACCGCAAACTTCCCTGATCTTCTCCCCTCCTTTGAGTTCCTCTGCTATTTTATCACATGATTACACACTTAATTTTATGCCATCCTGCTTGATCTGGATTCTGACCATAAGATTGCATTGTACAGGTTACTCAACCCCCCCCCCAAGACTCAGCTTCCCCATCTATAAAAAGGAGAAATTATATATTACCTGTTTTTCAGCTTTACTGTGAAGAAAATGTTTTATAAACCATAAAAATCATGATCTATATTATCATTATTATTACTTCACAGATATGTCTTGTTTTCCCACTAGACTAGAAACTTCCAGATGGCTGGTCCTTGGTCCATTTCTTGTCTCCCTCACAATGTGGCCAGCACAGAACTAGGCACAAGGTAGGTTTTTTCCCCCAATAATTAATCATTAATTAATTAACAAATTGGTGCTGTGTTCCTTCCAATTATTCCTGCAAGCTAAAAAAATCTCCCGGCTGGGACATGTTGGTGACAATACGAAGAAGTGGAGTAGAAAGAAGGTATAGTTTGGAAGAGAGTGGATTCATAGGCTGCTATTTTTCTGAGGAAAGCTTTCAATCAGTCGTTATGTTGCACGCCCAGTTTGTACCTTCCTGAGCACTTATCATACCCTTTTGAATGTCCAGTGCCTTAACACCAGAAAGTCCCAAATGAGCCTCGGCAAGCCTAATGGAAGACAACTCTGACCCCAATTCCCAGCTTGCTGTTCTTGTTAGAATCTGGCCCCAGGGTCCATCATTTACAGTCAGCATCACTCCTAGCACCCCATCTTTGCTTCCCTCTGCCTCTCAGGCTCCATCCTGCTATTCCCACATTCTCCTCGGTGCATCCATACATTCCCATGCAAGTTACATTGTTTGGTCTCTTATCCTCTATGAAAAATCATTCCCAGGTATACCTTTAAAATGGAAATGCCACATTGTATTTCCTAACCCCAGTTGCAGGCATCCTCTTGCCGTACCTTCCATTCCAATTACATTGTCCTACGTGGCACTCAGCTTTAGGGACCTTCAGCATTCTTGGGGTGTGAGAAATTTCCATTTCACACATAAGATGATCTCTGTGACCTTTCAGGCACTTGCCCTTCAGAAATGTACTCCAGTCATCCTGGCCAAATGACATCGCCGCCCCCAACACACACACACACCCCTCCTTCCAGCTTGAAACCTGATTTCCACAAAGCACCTAATTAAACACAGGCAGGTTTGGGTATTTTTCTCTCATCAAAAATCCTCATGGAAAATGGGGGAGGGGGAGAAAGGCAGCATATTTGCTACTCCCTGAAGAAATGGCATTAACGTTGCCCACCACCAGGAAATTTCCTCCACTTTGACACCATCCTCCTTCCCACTCCCCAACGCAAGACCCAACCCAACCCCACAATGCTACACTGTCCCTGTGCCTTTATTGTATGGGGAACACTTAATGCTTTAGGCTTTGCTGCATCCTAGCTTAGCAGGTGGATATGATGGCAAATAGGAGGCTTGGCATCTTTTTTGGATTTCTGCGCATAACAAAAATGTCAAACAGATTTTAATGAAAGGCTGTGTGCTTCTGGGTATTGACAGGCTGATACGGAATCCTAATTTTCAGATGTCTTGTTCTTACAGTTTTCAGTATGCAGGGGCAAGTGCTAGGGAGAAGGTTATAGCAGAAGCTCAAGGAGCCCCCAGATTCACCCAGCCACTAGGGCTTGCTTCCCTTGCCCCCCACATCACAGGAGTTCCATACCACTGTATTCTAGCAAGCAACTGCCTTTCTGGGGTTTCAGGGTGAAACCCAGGAGCTACTGTCATTCAGCTGCAGTGATGCCCAAGTCCTAATTTAGAAACCAAATTATTTCTCTTCCTCACCCGTGGAGCTTGGCCTCCTGCCTTTTGCCTCCACCCTTCGAACAACCGTGGAAAGACAAGGCAGCCATCCTCCTCTGCCCTTATAGGGAAGATAGCCCACGCGGCTGACATAAGGGCCGCTGCTGAGAGAGCAGCTATCCTGACAGAAGCAAGAGAACTCTTAGAGGCTGTATATCAGGGGAGGCTGCAGTCAATCATCCTTAAAGGGAAATCATTCCAGCTTTTCCAGAAAGGTCTGGCCAAAACATCCTCCAGGCAGACACTGGTTCAGGATCACCTTGTGGACAGAGGTTCTCAAGCATAGGTTTGAGAGGGACCTATCACAGCTGCCTGACAGATAAGGTGGGGCACTAGAAGTAGAGGATACATTGGGCAAGATCAATATATGTTTAGGCATCTTTGGATGCCCCAAGTCCCACTGCTAGCACTTCACCTAAAGATCTCCAGGCTCCCAGAATTTCGAAGTTTGAAGGGCCCTTAGCAATCACCAATGCCATCTTCTGACAAAAGAAGACAGTGAGACTCAGAAAGAAGAAATTTGCCCAAGGTCACATAGATCATTGGTGCTTGGCACCCTTTCCTCTCTTTTTTTAAGCTACAAATCTAACCAAGAGGGATAACTCAAATTCCTAATACCTACTTTCTTTTGAATAAGTTTCTCAAGTTGCCTTCTCTGCCAGGGGACAAATGGGATACCTTAAGGGTATTCAAGAGGAGGGAGTAGCAATGACCTGAGCCCCTGTGAGGAGGAAAGCGCTCCACTGACTTGAGAGAAGTCATTCCAGCCTGTCTATGCCCATCATAAAAATGAGTTTACGAACGCAGAAGATGCAAGAAATTGGGTAGTTCCTTGAAAAATGAAACTAGATTGGGCAAGTAAGAATTTGCATAACTCTCCTTCATTATTTCTTCTGGGTCCTAATACTTAATCTAAGCTTTATTCCTAGGACCTGAGAGCAAATGGGTCTAGGAGAGGACTATGGGTCACTATGTTAGATAACTCTTAAATTTCATTAACAGCTCCATACCCAGAAGTTAGAAGATGACAAAATGACAGCATGTCAACTGCATGCTAGACCACAACATTAGAGAATTAGTGTCATAGAAAGCCGAGGAGGAAGAACTTGATGTGTAATGGAGGTGAGAACCAGGAAATACGTCATGGAGAAAGTAGGATTTGTGCTGGGTCTTGAAGGATAGATAGATAAGCTTTGGAGAAACAGAGTTGGGAGGGCACTCACTCCACAAAGGAACCAGAATGTACCCCAGGCAAAAAAAAAATGGCAAGTCATATGTGAAGACAGAGAAACCAGTTTTGGTAATGAACACAAACTCAGACTCCTTTTCCCATCCCCCTACTCTTCCTTTCTTGTTCCCCAGAGGCCTATTGGTCTTCAGTAATTGAGTCCATCCCTTTAAAAAAATAAATTGCCTCATGATTAGGCTGGTCATGACTTCCAATACCCCATAGTAAGAGTGCAGAATGAAGGGAGGGTGGGACAGGGGAAGCATTTCAGGGAGACAGTGTTTGCCTCCCTGGCAAACTGCGCAGTGAAGCTCCACAAATAACAGCAACAAGAGCAGATCAATGGGCTGCCCTATTGACAAAACCTCAGCCTTAATGCATATATTTCACACATTTTTATTGTGTTCATGTATGTTGATTCATAGCAGTTTTATCAATAAAAAAAAACTCTGCACAAAGTCTCACACTATAACTGTCACCAAAATTATTTATTGCTACGATAACAACAAATTTTATGTTAAGGGAGATTTGCAGTGTTAGGGCACAGCATTAAAAAGAGCTAAGGGTGATCTGCTCACCGGGCCTGTGTGGACCAGAGTTCCCATCATCTTGAGATGGAAGAGTTCATGGGATTTAGAATTGGGATGGACCTGAGAAATTATCTACTTCCCATCACTTAGCCTCACAGTAAGAGGAGGAGAAAAGACTCATCCAGACTCATGTAAACGGGAAGCAGGGAGCTAGAATTCAAACCCCAGACCTTTCTCTTTAAGTCCAGGGCTCTCTCTGCCAGAGGCCTTTTCCTTTTGCCCTGTGACAATCTAGTAAAAAAAAATGTAAGAAAAGCCTATCGAAAAAAGAGTACTGAACTCAGAAGTAAGTAAGAATCTAGTTTTAAGTGCTGGTTATTAGATTTAGTAGTTGTATGATCTTGGAAAATGACAAAAATAAACTCCTGAGCATCATTTTCCTTTTCTATAAAAAGAGGAAGATAATGCATATCCTGCCTACGTCAAAAAGGTAAGATTTGTAAGGACCAAATGAGATAAAGGATTGAAGCATTTCGTAAAATGTGAAACACTATATAAATGTGAGGCATGACTCCTGAGACTCCCCATTGCTGTGGGAAAAATCTGACAGACTCATCCCCTAATAGTTTAGGCTCCACAGTGGAAAGAAATGAGACACTGCTAAAACATTTAGAAGTTAACAAAAGAAGGCTTATTTAGCCATCACAGAGGAAGGATATTCAACAAGAGAGTCAGCAAAAATACTTCACTGATTCAGCTGAGCATAGCTCCCTTGTATCTGAGTTGCCGATGATGGCCCACTGGCCAAACATCCAAGACAGCTGCAGCTATGCACATCTTTGTTTTCAGGCAACCAGGAAGCCACATCAACAGCCTGAAGCTTTGTCTCCCTGGACCAGTCAACTGTCGAACACAGTTTCAATACCTTTTAAGGAAAACTAACCTAACCTACAATGGATGGCCCTTAAGATAAATGCTTCTTTACTAGCTGTGTGACTTTGGGCAAGTCATTTAACCCCAATTGCCTTGCTTTTCCCCCTCCAAAAAAAAAAAAGGATAAATGCTCCTACCACACCCCTGTATAAACATGCATTATTATATTCTTGTATATCTTCTAGCATTTAGTGGGCATACAATCTCTGTGTAAGGTAAAAAATAATGATTACAATTTTATAATGGAGTTATATAAATTACGATTTTTTAGCATTTTAAGTATTGCAAAGCTCTTTACCTACATGACCTGATTTGATCCTCAATACAACCTAGTCAGGGAAACTTTACATATATTATCCCCATCTTACAAATGAGGAAACTGAGGTTCAAAGAGGTTAAGCAAACTGCCTGTGCTCATATATCTATTGAGGGTCAGAGGTGAAATTTAAGCATGTCTCTTCTAACTCTGAGTCTAGTATCCTTTCCACTGTATCATGTTGCCTCTCCAATGTAAGACACAGAGGCACAATGTCTGTCCTCAAGTGATTTACAATCTAACAAAGGGGAGAGGCCCAGTACACAAATAACTGTGATATAAAATACCATACAGGGTCTGGAACAAGGAGTCACTTCCCAGTTTGGAATCCATACAAGTTTCATGAAAAAAGTGAAATGTGAATCTGACCTTGAAAGATCGTAAGATCAGGGCTTGAGTGGATCTCCAAGGCATTCTAGTCCAGCCTCTCATTTTACAGATGAGAAAACTGAGGCCAGGACAACTTAAATAAACCTGCCCGAGGTCACACAGGCAACAACAAATCACCACGCCAATATCTGAACCCAAGTCCCCCACATCCAGCACCAAGAATCCTTCCAATAACATCTCCAGCAAACAGTCATCTTGCCTCAACTTGAAGATTGCCACTGATGGGGAACCCGCTAAGTCCTGAGGCCATCTATTCCATGTAAGGCCAGCTTAGATAGGAAGTTTTTCCTTACATATCACAGAAATCAGTCTCTGCCATTGCTACTTCTTCTAGCCCTGCTCTGTGGCAACAAGCACGAAAAGTATAAGCTCTCTTCTATGTGATAGGCCTTCAAATATTTTATGACCGTAGGAAATACCTCCTGAGTCTTCTCTCCACCAGGCTAAACATCCAGTTAGGACTTGAAGTCCAGGTTGATGCATGTAGAACCGTGATTGCCAAGCTGAGTTTGAACTTTATTTGGTAGGTACAGGGAGCCATTAAAAGTTTCTAAGCAAGGGAATGACACAATCATACGGGTGCATTAGGAAGATTAAATTTCACAGTGATGTGCAGGATGGACTATAAAGGGAATGGAAGCCGAGAAAATGGTTTGAAGGCCTTTGCAATAGTCCGGGTCAGATGTGACAAGGGTCTGAACTTGGATGGTAGCAATGAGAATGGAAAGAAGCGAGATACAAGAGACATTTTAATGGGAAAAAAATCAATAGAATTTAGTGACTGATGCTCTACAGAAGTGAGAAGAAAAGGGACAGAAGAGGGAGAAGTCAAAGTCAACTGAAGTTTGAAGTATGGGTTACAGAAAGTATGGTGGCACCCCTGACAGACATGGAAGTCAGGAAGAACAGATGTGGGTGATGGTTTCAGTTTTGAATACATTAACTCTGAGGTGCCAGTGGGACATTTAACTGGAGATGCGATCCAGCACATAGTTAGAATCCATATATGTTAGAATTAGGACCTTAGATATCATATAGTACAACCACTTCAATTTACAGATAAGAAAACTGAGGCTCAGAAAAGGGAAAGAACATATCCAAGGTCACGAAGTTCATTCGTCCTTCCCTCTCCATCTGTCTTCAAGCAAGGACAAACTTTTTCCCTGGTTTTCCCCGCTTCTACTTACTGTGAGAAAATGGGCAACAGGTAACAACTATTTATTAGTTACCTATTACTTCTGTATCAGCTGATTGGTACCAGGGGTGACAAGATAAAAATAAAAAGTCTCTGACATCAAGGAGCTAACAGCCACTAGAGGACACGTGTGAATGGACGACATGTACACCTGCTTATACAGGTAAGCAAATACAAAGTAAATTCAGAAGGACCAAAGTACTAACAACTCAGGAAGCTGGGGGAGCTTGGGAAATTCTTTACATGGGAAATGACTCAGGCTTGAAGGAAGTTAAGGATTTTAAGATATGGTGATGAGGATGAAGTACATGCCTGACAAAAAGGAAAGTCAGTGCAAAGGTGGAAGATTGTGATGTGAACAACATCTGTTTCATGTAGACTGGGCTGGTTTTTCTCTAAAATAGCAAGGAAATTGTCCTCAGGATTTGTTCAGTGCACAGAATTATGGCTTAAACCACTAGCCCTCACACCTCAGGTGTCGCTTCTACCTACCTGAGGTATAAAAACCTTTGACTATGAGGAGTTGAATCTCCTCAGGTTTGATGGAATCCCCTATGCTTTGCAAATAATGAAACCTCTATGATTGGGCACTGCCATCTTGACAGATGGCAGAAGGGAACCCATAGTTCCCAATGGTGCGTGGATGATGATCCAGCAAAGGACATCAGAGAAGAATCAGATAGGTAGGTGAACCAGGAGCACAAGGCTTTGAAAACCCAGAGAGAAAAAATAACATCCAGGAGGAGAAGGTGTTCAGTGTCAAATGATTCAGAGAGATCAAGAAAGATGAGGATTGAGAAAAGGCCATCAGATTTGGCAACTGAAAGATCATTAATAACTTAGGAGAAAGTAGTTTCACCCATCTTACCTCTTCCCTATCTCAACAAACAAACAAACTGGGGGATCCACTTATAATTCAAAGCAAGACACCATCCACTCCTAACTAGGGCAGTAGTCAGCACCTTCAAAGGGAAACAGAGAAGGAATACAATCAAAGATATTGCCAGAACACCTTGTGCAGGATGGTCATCAGACCAAGGGAAAAAGAGCGACTCTATGATGGCTGCTCCAAGGACTTGGCTTATCATTATACTAAGCTCTTAGCATGAGACTATCCTTACTGAACAAATCAGGGCAGATCATGGAAAGTGGAAAAAAAGTCAGGGGCTTTCTAGTTAAGAGGAAGGGTCTCAATCAAGTTGATCTAACTTGTTTCTCACCTCCAATATTACAGGCAGGGAAGGATCAGTTAGTTAAGAATCTGAAGGTTTCTACACTATCCCTGGAATCAAAGGACCTTAATTCAACTCTGGCC
Organism: Phalanger gymnotis; assembly: GCA_028646595.1. Taxonomy (NCBI): domain Eukaryota; kingdom Metazoa; phylum Chordata; class Mammalia; order Diprotodontia; family Phalangeridae; genus Phalanger; species Phalanger gymnotis. Next base: position 103,332,248 of record CM053625.1, read on the forward strand.
TCAGACACTTGGGGCCAGACCTGTGTGGCCAGATGTGTGACCCTGGGTAAGTCACTTAAAACCAATGCCTCCCAAAAAAAAAGAAAAGAAAAAATAGGGGCTGCTGGGTGGCATAATGGATAGAGCCTCTGCTCTGGGGTCAGGAGTTCAAACCTGGCTTTAGACACTAGCTATGTCACCCTGGGCAAGTCATTGTCTCCAAAAAAAAAAAAAAAGAATCTGAAATTTTCTATGTTGTAAAGTTATGGACAAAGGAGATTCCAAATATTGAGAGGAATGGGGACAGTAAGAGAGGGTGTTCCAGAACAGGGATAGAGCAGGAAGAATGGGAAGTGCCTAGTGCAGAGACAGCCTATGACCAAAAAGAATACTAGGAGTTTTCTGGACTGTATTGTCAAGTGTAAGGATAGAAGTTGAGATGGAAGTAAAATGTGATCCAGATACTGAACTTGAGAAAAGAGAGAGGCCGATCACAAGGTCAGTAAATGACTGAAACGAGGATTTGGACAAGGTTACATAGATGGGTGGAGTGAATCCTCTCAAAGAAGAGATGTTGAGTGATGAGCATGGGTCTGGAGGGGACAGTGAGAAGCAAGAAATATGTTTATTTCCCTTCTTGGTCTCAGTGTTTGGGGATGGCATGAGAAAAGAAATACTCAGCATGTGAGAGTAGGCATGTATTGACTTCTGGAGGCAGCCAGGTCTCTATGAATATAATAGAGAATATAAGAGGAAGATATCTAGATGAGGACAAAAGCACCTTGAGGTGGCAGGCAGCATAGTACAAGTAGAAAGAGATTTTAACTTGCATTCAGAAGACAAGGGCTCAAATTATAATTCTTCTACTAGTTGTGTAGAATATTCTTGTAGTCATGTAGACATTCTAGTAGTCCTGTATTATAGTAATAGTGGTGGTTCACACTAAAAATTCTTCAATAATGACTTAAGCAGTAAATAACTGCCCAATTATTTTAAAATATATTTTCCTCTGACAATTATATACACGATTAAAACATTATAGCTTTGTTTCTGCAGTGATTCAAAACTGTCCCGATCATGTACACAACAATTTTGTGTTCATGCAGTGATTACATCAAACCGTTACTTGCCTTTAAGAACACTTGGAACGTGTTCTTAAAGTTTCTCAACTTGTCATCAAATTGTTTTCAAACTGCCATGAGGGTCCAACCATTGAGTGACAATCAATTCCCAACAGATGGTCAGATATAGCCATATTCCCTCACTCACATTTTGTGCATGAAAATAGTTGCCTCATTCCCCTTTGTCACCCTGAAATCCTACCTTCTTCAGCTGGGTAATCACATGATCAAAACGTTACAAGCATTTGTATTGTTATATAAATGTTAAACTGAAAACCACAATTTCTGGGCATAAACATTACAAGCCATCTTGAAACCATCATGGACCATCACAAAAGTTCCGCAGAAACAAACCTTGTATTGCCTGTCATTGCAGTATTAAGGCTATTTTCTGAGTTAAACTTACCTTCTACTTATGGTATTATTCTTCTACATGGCAGATTTTCAAATTAACTGGTTGACAACAATGGTTTGGTAGTGTTTGAGCATACAGCCAGTGCACCAGTGGTTGGAAAGAAGAAATCACATCTGAAGAGATCCCTTCTTTATCAAGGTTAGCTTACATATAACGATTTATAAAGAAAGCAATACATGCAAGTGAACTTTAAGGACATTTATCATTTTATGTAGTGTTTGTTATTAGCCAGTAGAAAATAAAATTAATATTTTATATCATAATTAGCTATTCATTTTTATGGATTGGTTAGGCTAAAAATAAATAAATCCATTTCCATTTCCCAACACGAGAACTTATAAAATTCTCCTGCTCTTTTCCACCACATATTTGTGTGAGTGAGCATTTTCACTTTATTCTTGCTTCAAATCAAAATACAGAAAGAACCAGATTTAAGACTCTGTTTATCTTGTGTTGAGCCAAATATTGCAAGCCTTTGTTCAAATAAAAAAAAGTTGAACATCAAAATTAAGTTTACATATGATTATTATATTATGTTAAACATCTTGCAAGTTGTAACTTATTTCATTAAAATGTTATTTATATTTAACAAAATTGGTAAAATAAGTGTTTAAGGGAGAGTCTTGTAGATAATAGTAAGCATATGAGGTCTTTCTGGATTACTTCTTTTAATTCTTACAGAATGTCGCACATAAAATATTCATAATTATTTTATAATTAGAGATTTATAATTTTATATTTAGAGTTTTATTAATTATAAGCAGAATAAAATTTTATAATTATAATTATGCAATGTAAATTTTAATTTGGAGCTTTTTAGGGCAAAAGTTATTATAAGCACTTAATGAATAAATCTAAAATATTATGAGTAGTATATTAAATTACCCTGGGGGTTCACAACACATTTTTTTGTTAAAAGGAGTTTGCAGAACAAAAACATTAGGAACCACTGCCTCCAATGTTACATGAAATAGTGGAATGAGTCCTATTTTGAATCAGGAGAGTACTGGGTTCCAATCCTGCCTCCCACACTTAGCCTCATAGAAATAGAGTTAGAAGGGATGTCTAATGGAACTTCTCATTTTAGGATGAAGATTTTGAGGCAAGTTAAGTGATTTTTCCAAGGTCACACAGGTAATCATCATCAGAAGTGATATTTGAACCCAGAACCTCCGACTCCAGAATCTTAGTCAAGTCACTTTCCTTCTCTGAGCCTCTATAAAACAGGTGGAGTGGGGAGAAGCAGAGAGGATCGAGGAACAATTCCCGTAGTCTCTACCTCGCAGAGCCGTTATAAGACAAAGCAGGTACCTTGCCTCATGCCGCAGGGAACCCTGCATCATCACCCAGACCCAGGCTGCTGGTCTGCGCCTTCCGTCTGCTCCAGCCCCCTAGCCAATCCTTCAGCTCCACACACACGGACCACTCCTGCCCGCTGCCTTGGGCCTCCTGAGCCTTCGGGACACAACATCAGCACCTAATATGGTACCGGCCCTCTAGCCAGGCCCTGAACAGTTCAATCACCTGCCTCCCTCAACTAACCTCTCCATCCGCTGATATTCTATTTTGACTTATTTTCAGTGATTAGCGTATTCGTGCCCTCAGACTCTCCCCATCCCAGTAGTTCTGAAAGCCCAGTCATCATTGCACAAATCCCACTCCCCACTGCCTGCTCCCTTACTTCTGTCTCCCTCGACCCTACCCCACAAATGTCCTACTCCAGGTCTATTCACCCTTTCCACTGCTCTTTCTGAAATGCCTGCTCCATGGCTAAAGAAGTCATCCATTGCTTCATCTTCAGCCTTTTCTCACTCCATCTTCTGGCTCTCCCTGAGACCTGGCTCCCTCCCGACGGCACCGTATCCAGAACTGGTTATGCTTTCGCTTTTGCCTCCTGACTCGATGGACGCGATAGGACAGTCAGAGTAGTCCTTGCTCCCTGTTGCCACTTCCAGATTCTCCTCCTACCACCATTAATAAGTTGTCCTCCTTGGAGGTTTATTCAACCCAAATTTTTCATCCACCAAACCCAGCACATTCTCACCTTCCTCAATAAGACCGTGACTCATTATATTTCCACCCTGACTTCTGCCCCAATACTAGAGTTCTTTTTTTTTTTTGAGGTTAAATGATTTACCCAGGGTCACACAGCTAGTAAATGTCTGAGACCAGATTTGAACTTTGGTCTTCCTGACTTCCTACAGGGCTGTTGCTCTATCCACCGCACCACCTAGCTGCCTCCTACTAGGAGATTTCAACACACGTATTGACACTCCCTCGAGTACCCTAAATGCCCACTTACTCAGTCTACTCAATTCCAATGACCTATTCCTCTATTCCATCTAAGCTACATCTCTTTTTAATGTCCCCTTCTCTCTAGTCACATAACTATTACCCTGGTATAGGCCCTCATCAATCACATTTACCTATTGCAATAGCCTCCTGCATGGTTTCTCCCCATTCCAATCCTCCACTCAGCTACCAAAGTCATCTTCCTAAAACTCAGGTCTGACTATGCCATTCCCCTACTCAATAAATTCTGTTGGATCCCTGTCATCTCCACGGTCAAATATAAAATGCTCTGTTTGCCTTTTAAAGCCCCTCACCACCTGGGCTTTTTCCTTCTTTCCAGTCTTCTTTTCCTTTACTTCTCACCATGTGCTATACCATCAGCAACACGAGATTTTGTGCTGGTGCTCTCTCTCCCAGCTCAATGCCTTTTCACTGGTTGTCCCCATCCCTGGGATGCTTTCCCTCCTTGTCTCCACCTCCTAGTTTCCCTGGCTTCCTTAAAGACTCAGCTCAAATCCCGCCTTCTGTAAGAGGCCTCCTATTCCCCACCCCCCTCAGCGTTAGAGCCACAAGGTATTTTGAGAAAAGAACTATAGAATTACAGCTTAGAGCTGGAAGGGGCCTTCAGAAGGTCATCCAGTCCAACATTGTCATTTTACAGATGAGGAAACCGAGGTTGTCACTTCACCAAGGTCATATAAGCAGCAAATAGAAGAGCTGAGATTTGAACCCATCATCTGACAAATTCAATGTCCTTTCCACTGTGAAATGCTGCCTTATAAATGTAAGAAGTCAGATAACTTTGGTTGAAATCTTTGCTCCACCATTTTTCACTCATGTGACCCTTAGGTAATTCAATCCCTCTGAGCTCCAGGATCCTTAACTATAAAACAGAGATAATAAACTATATACCTCACAGGCCTGTTGTGAAGAGGCAAGACAATGTATATATACCCCTTATGGCAGAGACTCTCATGACATGAAGGGAGCAGGTATACTTTGGGGGATTTTTCTACTCTCTTGGATCATTTGTTCACAACCAAGAAACCTGATAGAGCATGTACATAGCATCCGAAGTACACTGAGGCCAATTACCTGCTTATAAGCAGGTTGTTCATAAGATTGAATAAAGTTGTATTTAAAGGATAGAAACAAACAGAAATTCTTAAATAAGCAACAATTTATCCCAAAGATGCATATAAATTGCCAGAGTTGCTTATAGTCCTGAGGTCCTGACCCATAGATCCTGTCAGGATTTGGGCTCCTTGTCTCTCAAGGTGGAAATGTTGGGGGTGTGGTACCATTTCTCCCTCTACAAGTGCCAAACAATCTTTATAAATAAATAGCATAGTTACATATGTGAAGCCACTCAATCTCCAGTCATCTATTCTCTGATGGCAAAGAACCTCTTCAATGTTTTCCTTCCCTTTCTTTTCCTTTTCTTTCCATTCTTGATTGTTCCCTCCTGCACCCTTCCCCTTATACTGGTTCTATCTTACTTTCTTCACCAACCAGATACATAACCATACATATTCCTTGGGGCGGACATTTTGTTTTTCTCCAAATGGGAAGAGGCAACTATCCCAGCACTGGCTGTATGTGGTCAGTAACAGGCAAATCTTAAAATACACCCACACACACACATACACACACACACACACACACACACACACACACACACACACACACATTTGTGTATATGTCACATATTATTCAAGGTAAGACAAATGCTGCCTTGTTTGGGCTGCCAGTCAGAAAACAACAGGTATTTATTAAGTGTTTTCCATGAATGACAGCAATAAGGTTGAAGTCCATAACCCCATTAAGTAAACATACCCTAGTGCCCATTCTCCCTACTATCATTCCTAGCCTGTCCTCCAGAGAAGGTAAATGAATTTAATACATAAATTTAGGAGTCATTTGAAAAAAAAGATTTGGACCATGATGACTGTACCCTCCTCTGGTGAAATTCCTGACTACTGAGTAACTTAAAGATTCCTGTGCCTAGCATTAGAAACAAATGCAACAGAAAATCATTCTTCTCATTAAATTTCTTCATAAACTTGGAAGAAAATAAACATCCTCAGTGGGTAGCATTAAATTATAAATCAAAAGTATAAGATGAAAATTTGTTTCCCTTGCAAGCCATTGGTAAGAAGCCTATGTCCTCTATGAAGGTTTTCCTTTCCCTCTGACCTAATTTCTTCCTCTTCTAGACACATAGCACTGTTATTACTTAGAGAGGACTTAGGTACCTGAGTGTTCCTAAGTCATCTCACCAAGTAGACTGTAAACCCAAGGGCAGTCTCTGAATCATCTCTCTTTTATCCAACAGGGTCTACCACAGAAATGGACGTATCATTGGGACACAGCAAATTTTTGCTAACTGGATGGACCCCAAATGCAAACTTGATTCCATAAATACACCCATGCACTTTATTTCCTATTGTTTAATGGACCATTGGTAAACCACGACCTTCAGTTAATCTACACAATGACTATAACTATGTTACATACACACTTGGGTTTTCTCCTCCAAAGATATAGTCCACATATACACAATATTCCCATATATAAATAGTGGGGATAGGGTACACAAGTCTCTTTTTATAAGGCAAATTTTCCAAGCAGTATATAAAGCACTGCAGAAAGAGGGTCATTCAAGAGGCAACCTTAAATAATTGACCTTAATGGTGGACTAGGGTGATGATGAGGGTGTGGGGTGGGAGGAAGAAATAAACAAGGAAATGTGATGGTATGGGAATAAAAGTCACCTAAGCAAATAAAGAAAGAAAACCAAGGATATGTGTTTGTTTTGCATTCAACAAAGGATTAGTAGGGCATTTCTGAAACCTCTATTGGGGGACCCCAAATTTATACTGTTTAAAAGAAAATATAAGGGAAGATTTCTGTTCAACACTAGCAACCTTCTTTCTGCACATCTTTCCTTTTATGCAGTTTTGTTTCAGTGATTTGAGCATGTTCTAATTTTGTCATTCAAGCCATCTGACTTTCACTGCTCTAGACAAACAAAACCTAATTTAGTCTGAGATGTTTTAAGTCATAACAATGACGGATGGCCAAGGTTCAGGTGTGTTGGAATATTTAAATACCTAGTCTATATTTTTCTGATATAAAGACAGGCAGGTTTTTGTACTCTGATTAATTATGATTTTGTGTCTAGAAAAAATAGCTTTTTTCTATTCTACATTATTAATTGGTTATTTAATTAGGAATTCTCTGAGCTTCAGATGTTAGGGAGCTAAAACTGTAAGCGGGTTTAAAAAAAAAAAGACTAGCTCCATACTGTTGCCTTTTTGTATCTTATGAAGGTCACAATACGATGTGATTGTTTGGCACAGCAGCAGTGAATTATGCCACCCAGACAAGCTTTTAACCTATGTGCCTTCACTCTGAGTGAGACACACAGGCATGTGCTCTCTTTAAACAGTTCTCTATTGAAGAGGATTCAATCACCATAATGAATCTGAGGCCAGGCAGCAATCTTCTTCACTGAAAGAATTTCTAAAAGATTGTAGAATTTGTAAAACGAACAGCTCGCAGACTAAATGGCTGTGTGGGTGAATCAATTATTGCAGGGCTCGGAGTAGTCATAATATTTAGTACATATCATAGAGTGTTTCAGGTACAATAAGATATGCTCGTTTTTTCCTGTTCCTGCTGGAAGTGGTACTGTGTGTATGCAACCAACTTTAGTCAACTGGCAGTATCTAGTTAGAGCTGGTACTAAGTCAATAAAAATATATCCATATAGCCATATGTAGGAGCCAAGAGGAGACTGGATAAAACTTCCTTTGGAGTATTCTACAGACTCTGCCATAATCACAATACACCAGCACAAGAGCATCAAGATGTTCTACCACAACCTTTTTTTTTATTTCAGTCCCTGGTTTTGAACAGCTTCCTTATTAATACAATAATTACTTTATCCTGACAGCACCATTTATAACCATCTACTCTGTGTCCAATGGGCCATGTTTTCATTAATCAATGGGCTTGAAGACTACTACCATTTCCATTGTCCTATGACTTGTAGGCTCCTTACAGGCTCGTCTCAAATTGACGTGCCGGGAGAACGTGGGGTGAGGAGTTTGAGTGCTGGATGAGGAAGTTTGTCACACAGGAGTTGAAGATTCTATGCCATCTTTTAACCTACCGAAGGTGGGAGAAGAGGCTGAAACTGAGGGAGGCAACCTAGATCCAAAGAAACAACTCCAAGAACTTGACAACTGGTATTTTTTTTTTTTAGCTTTCAAAGCAGCCAGGTCACATAGTCTTCACGTCATATACTCTTGCACATAGTATGGGCTCAGTGAACACTTGTTGAACTGAAATGCTCTGTCACAGAGGCTACTACCTAAAACAGAGTCCAAGAAAGGATAAAGTAGGGTTGTTGGCATAGAAACCCCTGGCTGTCAGACACCGGAGTTCTTGAGAAAGCCAATGGTGAATTTGGGGGACCTTTAATAAAGCACCAAATGCAGAGTGAGCGTATGCTATGGTATATGACTCAATAATATCACTTTATAAAAGTATCTACTGAGCGGAAAGTACGGGAAGGCCAATCGTGACCTAATATAAAGAATAGCTTCCTAACAAAGCAATTTTAACAAATTAATAAAGGTTTCCTGGGTAGACAGTAAGCTTACAGTAACTGTTCAGTAACTGAACAGTAAATGTTCAAGTAGAATTTGGAATACCATCTGTCAGAGGTTCTGTAAAGAGGAGTTTCCACATGGGGGTGGAATTTGGGCAGTAGTTTGATACAGTAGGAAAGAGTGCTGAAGACGCTCTGACATGGTTGCCTGGATGAGAAGGCAGGCTGCCCGGTTTCCAGTACCTACTCTAACAAAACCCTTGGAGTTCACAGCCGATCTGATGAGGACCAAGAAATTCAATGAGAAATGACAATGACTTCTTCCATTTCCAAACTACACAAGAAGTCAACTAGAAGCCCACAGACAATAGGAAAGGGGACCCCTCCAGCCAAAGAGTGCCAGAGACAAGATACATGTAACCTGCAAGGCTCTATGTCCACAGGCAGCTACAGCAGAGGACTCCACTGAAATAGCCCCAGGGTGAGAACCTTGGAAGAAGGAAAGGAGCAATGATGAGTGAACAGTGAATCCGTCTGGTGCAGCTGCATTCAGACTAAGACATTCCTGGACCAGGGACTCTGAGGTCCATAACACTCTGCTCCGGGATACCATAGAAAGCCCTGAAGAGCTATTACTCTGAACCTGAAATATCCAAGGGGAAATCTAACTTCGGGAGGTGGAGGTCAGCACAACAACCCAGGGAACCCAGAGTAAGACCAGGCAAAGCAGATCATCACAACCAGGGAAAGGAGACTGGCCCTGACCCGAAGATCTAATTCAGAAAATAAAGCTAGAGAGATGAGCAAGTCCAAGAAAAAAACACTGACTGGTATCAAAAATTGTTGTTATGTTTGTCCTTCATTTTCGAAGAGGACCATGGCATCAGGGAAATGATGACATGCCTTGCAGTTGACTTTGATTTGAATGAGGGAGGGCTATGCAAGCTCACCAGCCTCACTTTCTCCTCTAGAGACATCTGAGTCCAATGACAAGATATTCATCAGGATGACTGGAGATGGCCCAGGACGCAATGGGAGACACGGCCCTTTTAGGCTAAAGCCTTTTCAGGTACTCAGAGTGAGGTAATGCCCATTCAGTGAATAGGCCTATCAAAAATTATAACAAACATAGAGTTCCCCTGTACCAGTAAGGCAAAATGGGCTTAGTTTAACGGGTGCCTTTGAGGAGTTTGGCTTTTGTTTACGGTGAAAGTACTTTCACCTGTTAAATGCTAAGCCCCAGGCCCAAAGCCCTATCAGTTGTGAAACCTGTGTGGGCGTAGATTAAGGACTTAAAAGGGGCCAATTCGGGAACCAATGGGTCTCTGGACTCTGGTCTCTAGTTGTTGAGGCGGGGCTTGAGAACACCAGAGGCTTGGCTGCGAGGAGAGGCGAGAAACTACAGCTGGAAAAAAAAAATCCGAAGCAGAGCGGACCCCTGTGTGGACTCAGGAGTTCGAGTGAGGTCTGGAGGCCAGTAAATATGATTTATGCCATCTTATTTTTCTGTGGCCTCCTGGCTACTCTCG
>CM053625.1:103342701-103365492 GCA_028646595.1 Phalanger gymnotis
TTCTGTCTTTGCGGTACTCCAACCCACAACCCTAACTACCCTAAGAAAAGTGTCTCAGCCAGTGTCCATCCTTAGGGTCCGCAGTTTATACCAACTCTTTGTTACAAGGGTCTTCTCTAACACAAAGATCATGGTGCAATCTGCATGGCCGTGTGCCTCATGTCAGATTCTTTTTAAGTCAACCTTGTAGCAAGAAAATTCACTCTCCCAACAGTTAAAGAACAGTGGTCCCTGTCTGAAAGGGTAAATGCCATCAAGCAATTGTTGTCCCCTGTCTCACAGCCTTAGCGTAGGGGCAATTTTTTAAATCATCTTTAGGTTAACCTATTGAATCCATCTATGGAGTTATTTATACGGTTTCTTCCTGTCCTTTCTGGACTCCAACACCGAACCCTCAGGCCACAGTAACGGTTTATCAGCCAGTCTCCATCCTTAGGGCCCCCAGTATGAACCCACCTCTTTGTTACCAGGGCTTTCTCTAACACCGAGACCAAGTGGGATTTTGCATGGCCGTTTGCCCCTTGTGTGATCCTTCTTAAGTCAGCCCTGTAGCAAAGAAAATTCCCTCTCCCAACAGTTAACCAACAGGGATCCCTGTCTGACAGGGTAAACACCATCAACTAACTGTAGTCCCCCATCTCACAGCCCTAGGGTAGGGGCATTTTTTTTAATCATCTTTAGGCTAACCTATCCAGTTGATTTATGGACTCATTTAGATGTTTCTTTTCTCTCTTTGCTAGACTCCAACACATTACCCTCCGCACCTCAAGAAAGGTTTGTCAGCCAGTTTCCACCTGTAGGCCCCCTGGTGTGAACTCACCTCTTTGTTACGAGGGTTTTTGTAACACTGCGACTACCGGGAAATCTGCATGGCCGTCTGCCCCATGTGGGATCGTATTTAAATTAGCTGTGTCAAAGAAAATTCACTTTCTCAACAGTTACACAACAGGGATCCCTGTCTGACAGTGTACACACCATCAAGCACCTGGAATCCCCCACCTCATATCCCTAGGGTAGGGGAATTATTTTGAATCACTTTTCTGGTAGCCTAAGCTGTCTCTCTGTGGAGCCATATAGTTGCTTTTTTGCTGTCATTGCTGAGCTCCAACACACAACCCTCAAAACCATAAGAAAGGTTTTTAGCCAGTGTCCATACATAGGGCCCCCAGTTTATACCACATCTTTGTTACAACAGCCTTCCCTAACACCACAACAAAACATAATTTTGAATGGTCCGTTGCCCTGTGTGGGACCTTCTTAAGTCAGCCCTGTAGCAAAGAACATTCACTCTCCCAACACTTAAACAATGGGGATCCCTGTCTGCCAGGGAAAACACCATCAACCACCTGTAGTCCCCCACCTCGCATCCCTAGGGTAGGGGCATTTTTTTGAATCACTTTTCTGCTAGTCTCACCTGTCTCTCTGTGGAGTCATTTAGATGCTTTCTTTCTCTCCTTGCCGAACTTCATTGCACAACCCTCAGTACACTAAGAATGGTTTCTCAGCTACTGTTAATCTGTAGGGCCCCTGGTTTATAGGACCCCTTTGTTACAGGGGCTTCCCTCACACTGAGAACAAGGGGGATTCTGCATGGCCATCTGCCCCATGTGGGATCTGTATTAAGTCAGGTTTGTAGGAAAGAAAACTCAGTCTCCCTACAGTTAAACAACAGGGATCCCTGTCTGATAGGGTAAACACCATCAACCACCTGTAGTACCCCAGCTCACAGCCCTAGGGTAGGGGCATTGTTTTAAATCACTTTTCTGTTAGCCCAACCAGTCTCTCTATGGAGGGATATAGATGCTTTAGTTCTGTCTTTGCAGGACTCCAACCCACAACTCTCAGTACCCTAAGAAAGATTTCTCAGCCAGTGTATATCCGTAGGACCCCAAGTTTATACCACCTGTTTTTCACAAGAGCTTTCCCTAACAGAGAGACCAAGTGGGATTCTGCATGGCTGTGTGCCCCACGTGCGATCCTTCTTAAGTCAGCCCTGTAGCAAAGAAAATTCATTCTCCCAACAGTCAAACAAGAAGGAACCCTGTCTCACAGGGTAAACACCATCAACCACCTGTAGTCCCCCACCTCACAGCCCTAGGCTAGGGGCATTTTTTTTGAATCACTTTTCTGCTAGTCTCCCCAGTCTCTCTATGGAGTCATTTAGATGCTTTCTTTTTCCTTTGCTAGACTCCAACGCACATCCCTCAGTACCCTGAGAAAGGTTTCTCATCTAGCGTTCATCTGTAATACCCCTGGTTTATAAGACGTCTTTGTTACAAGGGTTTCCTGAACAAGGAGACCAAGGGGAAACCTCCATGGTCTTCTGCCCCATGTGGGTCCCTCTTAAGTCAGCCCTGTAGCAAAGAAAATTCACTCTTCCAACAGTTAAACAATAGGGAACCCTGTCTGAGAGGGTAAATACCACCTCTAGTCCCCCACTTTCCTAGCCCAGGTGTCAGGGGAATTTTTTTGAATCCTCTTTACGCTAACCTATCCAGTCCGTCTATGGAGTTATTTAAATGCTTTCTTTCCAGTGTCCATTACTAGGGCCCCCAGGTTTTACCCCCTTCTTTGTTACCTTGGCCTTCCATTTCACCTGGACACAGGAGTAGTTCAACATAGTTGCCTGCACAATGTGGGATCCTCTTTAGCAAGCCCTGTGGCCAAGCAAATTCACTCTCCTAACAGTTAAACCCCCCAGGAAACGTGTGTGCCAGGGCAGGTGCCACCCTACACCCTCTTTCCTCAGCTGGTAGCGAAGGAGTGTTGGTATGTCCTCTCATTGTTCTCTTATCCTTAGTGCTTACACAATCTTAGGCCAAAAATATCAGTTTTATGTTTCTGATTTTTTTCTTCTATGCAAAATACTCACACAGACACTCATTAAAACACACACACACACACACATATACACACAAGAACTGACCTACAGACAATGTGGTAGAACAAAGTCTGCTGTATACACCCTGGTTTTTCGACATTCCAATACCAGAATACTCCCCATTTCTTTTACCTATTCTTTGCTTCCATTCAATTTTCATGCAGATAGAATGGGCATGGGATCTCACCCCCACCTATTTTCCTCCTTGCCTGGGCCTTCTAGCACAGAACAGCCACTTAATCCAGAACCCATTCAAAGGTGAGCCTGTCTATCTGGGGAGGATCCCCATTTCATTCATTGCTGTCCTCCCCTAAGCACATATATCTGTAAAGCCACTTGCCAACATGTTCTCCGAAGATCAAGTAGGGTTGTAATATCTAATCATGGTATCTAGGAAGGGCTTCTCACACCATTCCTCACTTACAAGCTTTAGTTCAGTATATGGTCAAGAGTTTGTCTGCCATTCTGCTCATGATGGATGTCCCCATTTGTTTGCTAGGGTTTGCTAGTGAGGGCAGGTCTTACAGCAGAATCAAGGTAGGATGAACATGAGGCTCCATCTCCATGTAAGTATCTCTTTGCATTGGGCCTGCAGCAAAGACCAGACATAGACCACCAATGAGTTCTAGGCTGACTCTGTCTGCTGGGAAGGCACTGCATTTCACCAGCGTCCCAGGTCTGAGCACAGAAATAGGGCCCAACAGGCTAACATGTTCTCTGAGGCCAAGGAGGGTCATGAAAACCAGTTAGAGGTCGGGTATTCTCTCTCCATTGATCATTGGCCAGTATATCAGCAGCATATGATTCTTGGCTGTTCAGCCATTTATCAGCAGCATTGACCCTGGTTTCTTTCTAATACTTGACTAGTCAGGGCATCCATTCCATCCAGGGCAAGGGTGAAGGAGCTTTGGGTTACAACCCAATGTACTTTGCTCCTTTATGGGACTCTATAGGCAAGAAAACTCACTGCAATGATAAGCTGCTTAACAGTACCCCTGTTTGCCAGGGCAATATTCATTTTGCACATTGGTTTTTTTGTTGTTTGTGTTGTCTTTTTTAGGATCTGAATTAATTGTTCAATACAGTATCCTTCATTACATGTTACCTCCTTTCCTTTCTCTTTCCTAGACATCCTTTTCAACTGGTGTTTTACAATTTTTATCATTTATGTGCTATGTCAGTATCACAATTTGGCTCTTTTCTTGCACTCACACTGAACCATGCCTTTTCATATACAAATATAATTAGGTATTAGTTTTCCAGTTGTTTATCTCCATCTGACTAGTAGTTCAACACTGGAGTCAAATTATGAGTTTGCTTTTAAATGGTTAACAAATGGTTCTTTAAAATTTCATACTTTGTGGATAGAGCCCAGCCCCAGGAGTCAGGGTAACCTTAAATTTGGTCTCAGACATTTAACTAGCTGTTTGACCCTGGGCAAGTCGCTCAACAGTGACTATTTCAAAAATGAAAGAAAAAAAGAAAATCGTGTACTTCAAACGTTTATCTTTTCTATTACCCATTTCTTTATAACTTTCTTTTTTCAAAAGAATATTAAATGAAAACAGTATCCAATTTCTACTTACTGATTTCAGAATCACATATCTTTACAGTTGAAATCTTACAATCCACTCCCAATGTTAAAGTGATTCCCATATCCCCCTTACTGAAAGGTGCTTTGTCTTCTCAGGACAATGTAAGAGGCGTGTTTCATTCTTTCAACTCTAGAACTCTTTGTTCATTTCAGTTCTCTTAAGTCAGGTTTATCTTTTGTTTTTTCCCCTGTAATTTCATTTTTTCCTATTTTTTAACTTCTGCTAGATTCACTATGCGTCGTCTCATATAAATCTTTTCATGGTGCTCAGAATTCTTCATACTCATCCTTTATTTCAATACATCCTTTATTTCAGAACAGTCTCATTAGCATAGTATTGACACTGGTTTGTTTAGCCGTATCTGAGCTAAAGGGCACTTGGGTTGTTTCCTTTTCTTTGCTACAAAGTATATTTACCTCACCAAGTCCAATTTAACAGAAACCATTTATGATACCCCTATTTCACAGGTGATAAATTTCAAATGTTGAAAGATCCAAAGTTTTGTTGGACTGGTATAGAGGAATGCTTTAGGGTTATCCATTTCATTGGGAGCCTAGAAAAATGGAATTGGGAGACTTCAGCGTGTCATCATTCAAATGAAGTTTCCTGAGATCTAAGTTCTATGAGCTCAGCTATGTTATATAACCCTACTTCTGGAGAAGAGAGCATCCATGCCATACTGGTCCTCTGTCATGTTATTGGGCATAAGGCTTTACAACCTCTCAGACAAACTTTTATTCCAATGTTTTATAACCTTAATTATTAATAACATCACCTTTTGTTCTAAATAACCTCAAACCATTTCCCTTCAGATTGTTCTCCAAAATGGAAATGTAGATTTGTGAAATAGATCTTCTTTGACTTGAATTCCATTAGCAAATTATTCCTCAGCATTTTCTTGTCCAGACTAAGCAAGGCCCATCACCTTTTTTCAACCCGGTGCTACTGTCCTCATGTTCTCATACTCCTTTAAAATAAAGGCCCACAAAAAAAAAGTAATTTTCATCTCTGAATAAGGCCTGATCAATACGGAATATAGTTGACAAAGCCTTCCTTTCTAGCTTTTGCATGTGGCAATGTAGTATGCGCTTAATGGTTTGCACATAGTAGGTACTTAATAATCAACGTTGCACGGAGTAGGTGCTTTCACATATTGCACATCGTAGGCATTTAATAAATTGCACAGAGTAGGTGCTTAATCAGTGTTTGTTAAATTGAGAGAAAAATATCGTCCACGATCTTTCCCTCGTAGTACCTCACGTCGCACTTTGTTTTCACTTCTTTCACAATTCTTGCTGTCTCTTTGTTATCATAGTTATTTGCATATAGGTATCATATTTTTATTAAATTGTAAACTTCTTGAGGGCAAGAACTATCTATCTTAGTTATCTCCCCACCAAATTGCTCTGCTACATAAATACTACTGCATTGGCTTAATCAATGTTTAATTTTTGATTTGAATAGAATCGTTTCCTTGTCAATGCTTCCTAACACCATGTTAGGATGCCTGTACTGCACGATTAGCACCTTATTATATGTTATCCTGTTATATCTCCTGGCATTATTTTGAGAAGAGCAAAGAGCTTCACATTCTATCAAACACTGTGTGCGCGCTATTATTGTTACTACTACCGCTGTTCTTTTCTAGTTGCTTTTATCATATAACTTAGCACTTTACTGTATTAGTGTATCATGCAGTCATGTTATCTACTAGTGTCATTTTGTGTGTATATCTTATCTCTCCGACTCGACCGTAAGCATAAGCTGGGCAATGGCTATGGATACTTTGCATTAGTATATACTCAATAAATGCTTATTGAATGATTATTTGCCTGAATGATTCATCTTTGATTTAGGAGACCTCAGACAATGCATAAACACCGCCTTTCTTGGTGCAAGTCCTTTCCTAATGGTCATATCATGCAATCTGCCAGACTGCTGCTTCCAGGGGTTAAAATATAAGGATCATTCTTTGGTTGAATAAGTCTCTCATGGCGTGATCTCTTGTTATCTTCCCATTACTTCCCTGTTCAATTATTAACAAGTAAAAGAATCAACATCACCTTGGTAAATTTCTTGAAATCAATAGAGTATTAGTGCTTTTTTTGGTAAAGAGATGTGCAAGAGTAGACCTACATGAGGAACCAAGGTTATGAAATGTATTGGGAAGTGGGGAGTCAGATATGACTCTATACCTTGGGTAGGGTGGAGCAGAGAGAGAAGTAGGCAGGGAAGGAAAGGGTGGGTGTCAAGGAAAAGAGCCTGGAGGCATTTCAGAATTTGAAAAGGAGAAACATGGGTGGCAGAAAGTAGGACAGAACCTATTCCAGGTCTGTCTCCCAGATGCTAAGTGCCAACATGAGTTTGTGCCTGGGCCTCCATGTAAGCTGAGGGATACTCAGGCTTCTATCAAATGAGGGAGACTTTTAGTTGGCTGATAGCTTGATGTCGGTCAGCAATGTGGTAGAGCAGCCGAAAAAGCCAGCGTCAAGCTAGGCTGCATTGGTAGAAGCATAGCATCCAGAGGGAACTCCTCCATAGTCTCCTCTGGGCTGGCCCTATCTGGAATATGCTGTTCAGTTCTAGGGACTGAAGGTTAGGAAGCACATTCACAAATCGGAGTATTGCCGAAGAAGGGAAATCATGATGGGAGAGGGGATTCAAAATCATGCCATATGACACAAAAAAGCCTATCACAGGACTCTCTTTTCCAGTAGAGGGAATGGGGGATGTTGAGTTCAGTCACGGTAAGTCTGACATACAGCTTTAAGGCCAAACCAACAAAACACATCATCATCTGTCCCCTTTCATATATATTTTGTCTGTCTTCATAGATGATGCAAGGTAAGCTTTACAAAGACAAACACATATGTACCACTGAAGCTTTTGACTCCTTCCTAAGGAGGCAAACCAGTCAGGGCTTTTTACCATAACCCTTAAGGAGAAAGGAGGGAAAAAGCAGGACCAACCAGTACAACCAAGCTGCTGCCAATCTTGGCCCTGGCCATTCACATCCCTGCTCTCCTTCACGTGACACTATCATTCTTGGCACTGTGGTCTGACCAGGAAACATGAACTCAAAGAACAAGGCAAAGTTGCCTTAAATACATGCTTTTTCTTTAAATTGGGTATGAGTACAGTTTCTGCCAATAAATTTATTTTGTTGTGGCCCAGATGTATTTATACTCACAGTTGTTTCTGGTAGTATTCAGGAATCCATTGAAGGAAACTGGGGATGTTTAGCCTGGAGAAAAGATGTATGGGGAATATGATAACTGTCTTCATGTACCTAAAGGTAAATCATGTGGAAGACCACAGGATCATAGATTTACAGATGTGGAAACTGAGACACCCATTTCACAGATGAGGAAACTATGGCCCTAGAAGATGACCTACCCAGGGTCACAAAGGTAATAAGAAAAAGGGGGCCTGCAATATGCTTAACCTACACAGTCCCGTTTAATCCTCTAAAAATCCTGTAAGGTAAGTGCTGCTAACTATTATTAGCCTCATTTTACAGATGAAGAAAACAAGTACTTTTTCCCTGGATCCAGAGCTAGTGAATCTGAAGATTCCCAGGACTTAAGCCTATGTTCTTCTTGCCCCCCAGTCCAGCACTCTGTCCATTACATGACACTGCCAGATCACAGAATCCGAGATTGAGAGCTGGGATTCCCTTTAGAGGTCATCTAGGCTAACCCTCTCCTTCTGTGTAGGAGAGACCGAGGCCTAGAGATGGTAAGTGACTTGTCCTTGGTCACATAGGTAATGAGTGGCTGAACCAGGAATCAAGCCAAGGTCCTATAACTTAATATACAACAATCTTTATGCAGAATTGGTATGCCTCTCTATAAAGGTAAAGCAAACTTTTTCTCTTGGACTCCAGGAAGCATGACTACAGCCTATTGAGGAGGGGGTAAGTGACAGAGTGTCAGACTTTGGTTCAACAAAGAGAAAAATTCCCCAACTACTCAGGGTAGTCCAATGACGGAGTCAGCTGCATTTACAGGTGTTCCGTGTCCTTGGAGCTGTTGTCCAAGCAGGTGTTGGATGACCTTGTCAGGGATGGCGTAGAGGGGAATTTCTGCAGGGGGGTAGGATCTAAGGTCCCTCCAAATTCTGAGATTATGTGATTCTATCAGGACCAAAGATTATGAAATACAAGGCTAGGAGTCTTTGTTCCCCTGGGGAAGAGCCTCTAGTACAAACCATTTACAGTCACCAACCCACATTTAAGAATTTTAAATTTTAGCAACTGCTTTCTGAAGCCTGTTCTAGATTGTCTAGAATAGTGGTAAAGCTACTTTAACTGTCACATACACTCCCTGGGCCCCGAGGATAAACAAAACAAACCAAAACAAAAAGCAATGGCCAGAATGGCTGGGTAACCTTCACAGGCAGCTCCAGAACACAAAATGACAGGTAGCTGGGTCTAGAATCTTCTCTGGGTTAGTCATTGGGAGGAGTTCTGCAGTTACCGGTTGGATCCCAGCAGACAGGAGCAGCAGTGAGATATAAGGGGTAAGAGAGGGAGAAGAAAGGGGCATCATCACAGACAGAGCTCACCATCAGATGGAGAGACAGAGGCAAAACCTAAAAGCACAGCAGCCACACCAAAGAAGACACCAAACAGCATTCTAGAATACAGGTTAGGTCAATTACATGTCAGTTGTTAACAGGTGCTGGGACAGAAATGAAGCGTCTAAGGAATCTCACCCCAAATTTACATATAGGTGTGCATTTTTATCCTTCCTCTTAGAACATAAACATCTTAAGGGCAGGAACACTAGCACCTAGTGGTGCCATAGAGAGAAAACTGGCCTTCAAATCAGAGGGACCAGGTTCATATCGCTTCTCTGATACTTACTAGCCATATAACCTCAGCAAAATTGCCTAGCTTTTCTGTCCCTCAGTTTCCTCATCTGTAAAATGAGAGGCCTGAACTGTCAGCCCTAAAGTCCCTTCCATTTATATCTAGATTTCTTATCTTATGATCTTCGTACATAGCATATGCTTAATAGACATTTGTTTAAACTTTGGAAGATTTTAAGAACTCCAATCAATGAAATGACCAAGCACCCCTCCAGAGAACAATGAAGCATGCTACCCACCTCTCAAAAGAAAGGTAATGGACTGAAGAGGAAGAAAGAGATATTTTTGGACAAGATCCATCAATGTGGCAATACGTCTTGTTTGACTATGCATTGTTTCAGGACTTTCTTTTTCTTTATTCCAATTTGGAGGCAGATGACAGGGTAGAGGGGTCTGGGCTACAGAAGAAAATAGAAGGAAGACCAGAAGGAAGCACAGACAAACTAGGCAGCTTTGAGAGTTACATGTTGAACTTATATGTTTTAAAATAAGAACAAATTCTATGTAATGGATACTCACTGTTTTACATACAATCTTTTCTTTCTGCTTTACGATGTATGTGGAAATGCTCGCTTGGTTTGGTTTCTGTTAAGTTCATAATAAAAACTAAATGAAATTAAAATTTAACAAAGTGTTTGTTGAATTGAGTTAAAGAAGCCTAAAGACAATGTCCTGATTAGGGGGGAGTTTTTCACTAGGGCACCAAAATTCATTGGCCCATACCTCACTTGGATTACTAAAGCAGCTACAAACTCATTCTAGCACTTAGTTAGCAAGAATAATGAGATACAGTAAATCTACCAGACTAGTAAATCAGTGGAAGGAGTGCAGGGCCTGGAGTCGGGAAGACTCATCTTCCTGAGTTCAAATCTGGCCTCAGACATTTGCTAGCTGTGTGACCCTGGGCAAATCACTTAACTCTGTTTGCCTCAGCTTCCTCAACTGTAAAATGAGCTGGAGAAGCAAATGGCAAACCACTCCAATATCTTTGCTAAGAAAACACCAAATGGGTTTATGAAGAGTGGACATGACTGAAAATGACTCAACAAATGTGCCAGTCACTATGCTAAGGCTGGGGATACAAGGAGAGGTAGAAGACAGTCCCTGCCCTCAAGGAGCTCACACAATCTGATTACCCATTTACATCTTAGGTGAGTTCCTCCTCCTCCTCCACCTCCCCATGCCAGACAACCTATCCCATTCCTCCTCATTTACCCCCTAATGGCCTTGGGTATTCCACTGGTCTCTTCTCAACTGAATTTGTCTTTTAAAGTTGATTTGTGGGTGACTTTCCTTGTTTCTTGCCATCATTCACATTTTGTGTGCCCTTTGCCCCTAGAGACAAATGGATGGATGGATGGAAGGATGGATGGATGGATGAGTAGGTAGATGGATAGACAGATAACAGATTTATTTAGCACTTAACTAGTTCCAGGCAGCACATCTATTAAGCACTTACTTAGTTCTAGGTAGGAGCTGTTTGCATTGTACTAAGTGCCAAAATGATATTGCCTAGCCTCAAAGAGTTTGTTTGAGCTTCTTCCATTCTAATGGAAGAAGATAACACTTAAAAGTAGATGGTGTGGTTCTTGGGGCAGAGAAGTCAGAAGAGTGAGAAGACCTGGGAGTTAAGTGAATACAGAATGGGTAACTCTTGAAATACTGGTCCAGGGCAGAGATTCATCATTCTGAAGAGAGGGCCGTAAGGTGAGAACATCTTCAGGAGGCCACAGCTTTTACTAAAGGACAGTTTTTGCTGTGTTCAGTGCTCTCCCTTTCTGTTTCTTAACGCAACAGTGCTGTCAGTTGGCTGCAACAGCCATCTTGCTGAACCAAAGGCACCTTCATTTGGAGGGAAGGCAGGGGTGAGCCTATCATGGGGTAAGGGGAGGCAGAGCCCAGGATCCTAGGAAATCACTTTTGGGGATACAGCACTTCTCTACTCCCCAGAGAAATGGAACCATCTGATACCTTCCTATTTAAACTTAATCACTCTTAAAAACTATCTAAGGTCAGTTGCTTCCTCATCCTTGGCATTCGAGGCCTCACTAGGGTAGAGTGGAAATCCTTAGCAAACCCAGAGATGTTTTGGGGGAGGAAGATGAAAAAGGGCTTGAAACAAATGTACCTTCTCCCTATCCTCCACATCGAAATCTAATTCCACCCACTGCTCCTGCTTCGGTTCTTTGGGGATAAACAGAACAAGTCTAATCTCATTTCCCACAAAGGCCCTTCAGCTACTTGAGCACAGCTTTCATGACCTCTGCCCTGGGTCTTCTCTTTTTCAGCCTAAACATCCATGGTTCCTTCAGGTACTCTTTATATGACATGCAAGTCTCACTTGACTTCCTCTGTATCTTCTCCAGCATGTCAAAGAATAGATCACAACAGGAATGAAGGGGAAAGGATCACGCAGCGGAAATCTTCCCTTGTCTTTGCCCCTGCCACTCCTACAACCTTACCGCCAACATTCTTTTCCTTTTTCCCCTTCCTGAATGGATGCTAACCTTCCCTGTCTCTCCCCAAGTAGGAAAACTGGAGCATTGGCCCACTCTGGGGTTAAGGCCCACTCCCTCACTCCCCACCATTGTGGGCCCCCTGGCTGTAAGAGAGAGAATGACAGCTTACACCAGTTTGATGACCTGGGAGTCATCAACAAAATCCTTCTGGTTAGATGCTGGACCACCATGCCTTATCATGCCCTGTGTGACCTCCAGACCCTGGGCACTGCTATGTGCTCCCCAGGTAGCCTATGAATCCTAAAGATTCCAGGGCCTTTCCATCTGCACTAAAGCCAAACTTTGTCTGTGCTATTTCCCCTGTTAGAAGGTGAGCTCTTGGAGAGCAGGGACTGTCTCACTTTTCCATTTGCATTCCCCCAGTGCTTAGTACCTTGTAAAAAACAAAACTAAACTAAACTAAATAAATGCTTTTTGATTTATTTATTCATCAAACTGTGGCACCCAGAACAGAACAGAATACTCCGAATGTGGTCTAACCAGAACAGATTACAAAGGAACTCTATGACTTTCCTTTTAGGGAAGCTTTGCTTCTTTTAAGGCAGCCCAAGGTCATATTTGGATTTTGGCTTGTTTAGGGTTTTTTTTTGGGGGGGGGGAGGTTGGTTGCCATATCACACTACTGACTCATGTTGAGTTTGCAGTCTGTTAAAACCCTTTGATCTTTTTTTTCAAACAAACTATTGTCTAACCACATCTCCCCTTCCTATACTTGTGAAGATTAGTTGTTGAAGCCATGGTAAGACTTTTCACTGAATCCAAACAGCTGAGAGTGGTGCTGGATGATGGGTAGATGTGTCTAGACCCTTCCAGGCCACCCTGGCTCTGGTGCTCTGGCCCAATCCCCTTCATTCTCCAGGAGAGTTTAAAGTTTTGAGGGAGAGAAAAATCTCAAGGATATGGGACTCAAGGGTTGATTTTTTTCTCCTTTCCCATCCTAGGCCTTTAATGACCCATCCCTAGACAAACCATGCTGAAAGAGGGAGGAGAACTGCTAAGCCACAGGAGACATTTCTCCTTCAGCAGGATACTTGAACATGTTCTCCCTTCTCTTTTCCTGTCCTCCCACAGGGTTCCAGACTACATTTTAAACCTCACGCCACTAGAGTTTGGATCATTTGCAGTGGAATGCAAAACTATGGGAGAAAGACATGTCCCTGGCCTGGGATAAGAAAGCAGAAGTAATCCCTAGAAAGACAGAGATATCCAGCAGAAAAGGCAGTTAGATGGCATAGTGGATAGAGTACTGTGGTTGGAGTCAGAAAGACCTGAGTTTAAATCCAACCTCAGACACTTACTAGCTGTGTGACCCTGGGCAAGTCACTTAACCTCTTTTTGCCTCAGTTTTCTCAACTATAAAATGTGGATAATTATAGCACCTATTTCAAAGGGTTGTTATGAAGATCGAATGAGACAATTGTAAAAAAAAATGTGCTTAGCACAAATCCTGGCACATAGTAGGCACTATATAAAGGCTAGCTGCTATTATTATTATCTGGAAGGTAGAGCTGCCTTCCTTTCCCCACCTTGCCCATATCTGAAAGTCACTGTTGTCATAACTCCACTCTTTGAGTAGCCAATGAGCATGGGAGGGGGAGGGGGGGATGAAAGGGAGGAAGAGAAGAACCTTTCTAAGACTGATGTTAATCCCTGGGCTGGCCCAGCTCCCCATGTAGCAAGGTATCTGAAGAACAAGGCAGAGACCTGTGGCTGGGTGGATCATCTCACTGGCCTGGGTAAGGAGGGAAAGGAGGAGGCTTTCTTGGGCCTCAGCCTCCCTCCCCACCCCAGGGTTTTTCAAGAGGCTGGGTTCTGCCAGCACTGATCTTAAATCCTAAGAGATATTCCTTGCTCCCCCTGCAAAGGCCTTTTTTTGCTTCTCCTGTCACCAACTCTGCCTTCTTCCTAGGAGAGGTACAATCTACAATCTTAGTCAGCTACCCTTTAAATCTCTATCCCTGGAGTAAAATTCCTCCTTTGGCAAACTCATCCTGGATCAAAGGTCCTAGTTAGAGTTCTCAGTGTACCCCCATTTAGGCCACATTCAGAAGCAATAATTAAGGAGGCCTCTTTGTTTCCAGTTTACCAAATGGATCAAATAACCTCCTTTCATTTTTATTTAGGGACTGATTATCTAGTTAGTAATGGATTATTCAGGGCCTTGGTATTTCTTTTATCTTTAGTTACTATACTTTTCACTGCTCATTAATTCCTTGGGATTGAGAAAAGGAAGGAAAGGGAAACAGAGGTGGAAATCTCAGAGATGGAAGGGACTGAAAAAGATCAATGAAACCATTCCCTAAACTGTAATCAACACCTCTCACAAGTTAATACACATCCTCTAGAGACCTTCAGTGTTAGGGAAGCTACTGCCTCCTAAAGTAGTTCCTACTTTGGGATAGGTCTAATTATTAAGAGGTTTTCATCCTCCTTAAGCAGTCCTTTGACTCTGAGGAAATAGTTCCTTAAAAACTGCAGAGACAGAATGTCAGCACTATCAAAGGGGTAGAGCCCATGTGACCACTGAAGTGGAGCTAAGACACAGAACATACTTACTCACCTGCTAACATTAGTTAAGCTCCCATCTACAGCTCCTCTCTCCAGAATCTTCCCCTATGGATGGAAAGCAAACTTTCCTCCCTCTTACTTTCTCAGTCCAAGTACCAAATACTTGGTACCAAATACCAAATACTTGATTGCCTAAGAGTAAACCACCCCCTTCCCCAATCCCCCCCCACCCACTTTCTCCTCCCCATCCACCTCAACCTTACTCCTCAAATGTCCCCCTCTGTTTTTTCCCTCCCTTCTGATGGGATGCTTGGGTCCTTGTGCTTGGACCCCAATTCCAAGATCACATTTCTCCCTAGCTTCAAAACACTATCCGTAACAGTTTTCTCCCTAGCCCAAGGACACTATGCCTAGCAATAACTCATTAGTGGGCCCCAGTAAGACAAACTACCTTTCCCCGCAATTACTCATAAGTGAGTCCCCAGTAAAACAAACTATCTTTCCCCATCACAAGAACAAGCTGACCTCTGAAGAAATTCTTTTGCAAAAACAAGACTATCTTGTAACCACAGGATTATCATATATTGATTCCCAAAGTTATCGTGTTTAATCCAGAGGTCAAGTTATGGACATCAGCTCTCAGAGCTATCTTTCTACAGATGTAACACACCAAAAATACACTTCTGAGAAACCTCTTCCTCTGGTTTCCAGTAGTGAATGACGCCTGTGACCAAGGTTGTAGGTTATTACCTAATTAGCATATTGGCCAGGTAATCCACTACTTTTCCTATATAAACTTTAGCATCATTCCTGTTAAGTTGTAAGTTCCTTAAGGAATGCAAGTTCCTTAAGGAGCTCTGCGACTACATTGGCATTACAATAAACCCTTGCCACCTTGACTTAAAGAATGCTTGAGTCCGTGAATTCAATCTAGACACCCTGACCCTCTCCTGTACTTCAGTCCTTGAGGGGTCCCTCAAGCTCCCCTCAAACCTCAATACTTCCATGGTGCCCCCTATAATCAAGAAACTTACCTTCATTCCTCTTCCACTTATGCCCCTTCCAATTTCTGTCACTGATAGAGGCCTGCTCTCCCTTCCCGAATCCCAGCTGCTGCCAGGACACTGTACTTCTGGATATCATTTCCAGCCCTGGTTGAACCTTCTGTCCTCCAAGGAGTGTTGGGATACTCTTTGCTTCCCACTGCCATTTATAGACTTGACATCATTCAGCAAGCTAGCCTCTTTTAAGGTTCATGCTTATCACTTCAAATGTATCACTTGATCCAGTTCTGGATTACTTGTCCACTGGACTCCAGGTCATGACCCTCTTTTCCTGAGGTTAGTATACCTGGTTCACAGTCTTTCCTTCTACTCTGTCCTGCTTATACAAGGATACTTCACCAAAACGTTGATGTTCCCTCAAATAAATCAATTAATAAGCATTTATTAAATGCCAACTATGTGCCAGGCACTGTGGCTAGGCACTGGGAATACAGACACAAATAGTCCCTTCCCTCAAAGAGCTCACATTCCATTCCTATCCTCAAGGTGTTTCCTTTCAATCTGGGAGACAGACTGCACCAATATATATATATATATATATATATATATATATATATATATATATATATATATACATGTATGTATTACATACTGTCAAACCCCAATTTTAATTGTGAACCCCAAAAACCCCAAACCAGAGTTTGTTCTAAGAAAGAGACAAATGATTAGGTCTGGTCCATGTTTTTATTTCTCTCAAGCTGGCTTGAGGTGTATGGCTGTAATAGCAATTTAGATTTGAGGATCTTTCCCACCCATTAATAGGCCATGTGACCTGCTTATGTCACAGGAAGTCCAAGTTACATGTGGTAGGAGGAGCTTCCTGACAGGAAAAGAAAGTTATGTCACAGGAAATGCTGAGAGAGAAGGGACAGAGAGAGAGAGAGGGAGAGAGAGAGAGAGAGAGAGAGACCACAGTTATGGCTAATGGCCACCCTCATGATTGGTAGAACTGAACAGGCTGACTTAGCTGTACCATGGGTTTGTTTTGGGGAAGACACCAGCAGGGGGTCAGAGAGGTTTTGGGATGGTGAGGTTACAGCCTGTGATATGGTGTTTTAAGTTCCTTGCTGTTATGATAAAGTGGGCTTACTAGCTGTGGGAGCTGAACATTTGGTTATGGGATATGATTTTCTGGTGTCTGAATAAATGTTATACTTTTTTTTACCTTCTTTATGGAGAGTCTCTCATACTTTGTGATACAGAACTACATAGGCATATTCACGATTATCATTGATGTTGTGTTTATTGCCTTACTGTTACATTCGGTGACTAGGAGGATGGGATTGCAAGGTATAAGATCTCTATTTAGAGGTAGAAGGGCTTTAGAAGAAGAAATGGTTATCCTAGAACAGGAGGATGTAACTTATTGCTCCCTGGCAAGGAAATGGTCTAAGGGCACTGGTCTCTGTGAAGATTAGAAGCAGAAGCTACAGAGTGGAGGACCCAGAGATTTGGAGCAATGTCTCAGAGAAGTTACTATTGAGACAGGAATGGGGATCCCAAGAGCGATCTCTAGATGAGGGTGGATTTCACTCAAAGCCTAATGTAGTGTATGTGAACACAGAGACAGACTATTAAGAGAGGGAGCTCAGGCTCAGACAGTTACTGAAACGCCTGAAAATGCTTCTCCTATACCACAGCAAGATGGAGAAATTCAGGTATTGGAACAGCAGGATGATCACAGCCTTGTTGTAAATTCAGCTAGAAGGCAGAGGGAGCCAAGGAGGTCAAGAGTACACCTCAGTTCTGCTGAGGTCGAGCCTAGCAGGCCGTCTGGTTACCATGGTAACTGGGAGAGATCATCTAGACAGGAGGATACAATGTCAGAATCTCAGGCACAAGGTGATACATTTTATGATGATACTTCTGAACCATTGAGTGTTACAGTATCACACCAGACTTCTCAAGAGAAATGTGCCCCATACAATGAAGGAGACAAGATCATCATATGCAGTTTAGGGACATGTTGGAAGATTTTACACAACAGGAAATCACAGATATCTTGAGTAGGTTCACCCAGAGAATGGGAAAATCGTTAATATCTTGGACGGTGAGAATCAGTAATGAAGGAGCCGCAAGAGTGTCTGTAGATTCTGTGGATTGTATGAGATTTATAAGTATTAGTCAAAATTCTTTTGTACAGCAAGCTTTTAAGGATTATCATTTGCAAAGAATTAACCAAGCAACCAATTTGTTGGCTTTGGCTGTGACAGGCTGTAAAGAGGAATGTCCTGCTGATACTACGTGGCTTACTGAAGATAGACTCTGGTATTCAATTAGGGACTGTACGAGAAAGTTAAAAGAGGAAGTGATGAAGACTGCTATTATGTTGGGGAATGCTGAAGTTTATTATGAAACTCCTTTGGGAGTCTCTCATAGGAATTTGATTGTTAAGACTGCATTCCCCCCTCCCACTTATAAACATGTGATTCTGACTTTGCTGTTTGCAGAAGTAGGGAACCCTCTTTCAGAGATGCTGGATAAGATTCCACAGTTAAATGACTTAGGAGACTGTGGAATTGATAAATTTCCTCGGGAAAGAAGGGTACATAGCCAACAGATTCAATGTCAGAATAGAGTGACAAGAAGAGAAATGTTTACTGCTCTTTTGAAAGTAGGGGTAGATTTTAGAAGAATAGATGGTATTCCAACTAATGAGCTATACAAAATGTACCGAGATAAGGGGCTTAATAGCAAACAGAATAGAGAAGTAAGAACTGCCCCTACAAATCCTACAGATCTAGAACTCTTGTATCCAAGTGAGTCACACCTTCAAGGAGACAGGCCCAGCTCAGATTAAAGAAACACACAGACAGGATTATAGACCCCATATCAATCTGACTATATATTGGAAGAATGGATCAAATACTACAACGAGGGCATTTTTAGACACTGGGGCAGAGGCCAGCTTGATTTATGGAAATCCTGACAAATTTAAGCATGGAACTCCTATTACTATCACAGGACTAGGAGAGGCTGAAATAGCAGCCAAACAAGTGAAACTGATGATGAAAATTGGACAATTGCCTAAGAAAGAATATACCATGGTCATTGTACCATTCCTGAATACCACATTGGAATAGATATATTAAAAGGCATGACTCTGAATTTGCCTGAGGGGAGATATCAATTTACAATAAGCAAGATAGGAATTAATACAGTTTTAGTGGGTAAAGTAAAGATGGACCCAGTTACTTTACCTGAACCTTCTAAAATAATTACTTTGAAGCAGTATCATGTGCCAGGTGGGCAAGATGAAATTGCCAATACTATAAAGGAATATGTTCAAGCAGGAGTGTTAGTACCTACAACCACTCAATAGAATAATCCTGTATGGCCAGTATGAGAGTCAGATGAAATGTGGAGAATGACAGTGGACTATAGACAACTGAATAAACCCTTGTATGCTGCTGTTCCAGATACTGTTACCTTAATAGTAAGGATCCAGAAATATGATGGGACTTGGTATGCAGTTATTGATTTGGCCAATGCTTTCTTTACAATCCCAATGAACTCTAACCAATGGGACCAGTTTGCTTTTATGTGGCAGAGCCAACAATATACTTTTACATGATTGCCACAAGGATATCTTCATAGCCCAACTATTTGTCATAGGATTGTGGCTGAACATTTGGATGAATTTAAGTTACCTGGTGTACAACTTACCCACTACATAGATGATATTTTGATACAGGGAGAAACTATAAAAGAAGTGGAGAAGAGTTTGATACTTTTAATTGAGCATATGAAAAGCAAAGGATGGGAAATTAACCCTGCAAAGATTCAAGGACCAGCTCAAACTGTAAAATTTTTGGGTATAAAATGGAATAAAGGACTGTGAGAAATTTCCCCACAAGCTCGACAGAAGATTCAAGATTTTCCTATTCCCACCATTAAGATAGAGGCACAAAAGTTCGTAGGATTATTTGGATATTGGAGGCATTACATCCCACATCTTGGACAAATTTTGAAAACCTTATATAAAGTTACCAGGAAAAAATAAGCATTTGATTGGGAACTTGAACATAGTAAAAAGCTTTTGAAGAAGCTAAAGCTGCTATATAATTGGCTCTGGATTTATGGCCTATGCAAAGTGAACCAGTGAAATTACAAGTGACTGCACAAGATGACTATGTGTATTGGAGTTTATGGCAGAAACAACAAAGTCGAAATGTACCCTTAGGATTTTGGTCAAGGAAACTACCTTCATCTGGATTACAATATACACCTTTTGAAAAGCAGTTGTTAGCTGCATATTGGGATTTGGTAGAGACTGAACAACTGATTCTGGGCCATGAAGTGATATCAAGACCTGGAATCCCGATTATGACTTGGGTAATGAGTAACCCAGTGGCTCACAGAATTGGACATGCACAAGAGGCTAGCATAATTAAATGGAAATGGTATATTCAGAATAGATCAAAAACAGACAAAAGTAGGGTATGTGCATTATTATCTCTTGTGAAACAATACCTCTTGTGAAAACTGACCCTCCTTCCAAAATAACTATCAGAGGAAAGGAAGGATTTGGTTGTACTGATAGAATAAAATTAGGAGCTAAAGTATGGGCAAAATGGAAGCCGGACGATGTTCCAAAGGCTGCAGAAATTATAGCACATAGGAAAGACAATAGTGTAAAGTTGTCTATCCAGGAGAAAATGATTATGAATTTGTACCCTTGACTCATGTATTCATCGTGAATGAGGCTATGACAGCCTCTTTGTTTCTTTTTGGCTTTTGTCTATTAAATTTCTTTGTGAGATTTGTTTCCTGCAGGCTTAGTACCATCCACCTGCAGATGCCTGATCACTTAAGCCAGATGTCACCCTCTGATGTGTTTGGATGTCACTTCTGGACGTATCCATGACTGTGATGTGTCATCTCTGGACCTGTCCATGACTGTGATGTGTCATTCCTGGACTCAACTAAGTTCCATATGCCGGCTTGCTAAAGAACTGACCTCTCAAATAGGACTCTTAATCTCTTGGGGCAGGAACTGCTCTATGTCCAATTTCAGCAGGAAGAAGCTTTGGAGGATGAGACTTTCACCTCTTACCCCAAGATTTTGAGCCCCATTCATTTGAGGGAGGAATGATGACATTGTTTTATACACTTATCTTGTGTTATCCCTATTATATTGTTGTGTAAAGTTCTGTTGACACCAGTTATCTCAGAATTCCTATTGCCCTATGTAATGGATAAGAAAGATCTTGGGGCCAAATTTAATAGCAATTTAGATTTGAGGATCTTTCCCATCCATTAATAGGCCATGTGACCTGCTTATGTCACAGGAAGTCTAAGTTACATGTGGTAGAAGGAGCTTCCTGACAGGAAAATGAAGTTATGTCACAAGAAATGCTGAGAGAGAGAGAGAGAGAGAGAGAGAGAGAGGGAGAGAGCAGTTATGGCTGGTAATGGCTAATGGCCACCCTCATGATTGGAAGAACTGAACAGGCTGACTTAGCTGTACTCTGAGTTTGTTTTGGGAAAGAGACCCCAGCAGGGAGTCAGAGAGGTTTTGGGATGGCAAGGTTACAGCCTGTGATATGGTGTTTGAAGTTACTTGCTGTTATGATAAAGTGGGCTGACTGGCTGTGGGAACTGAACATTTGGTTATGGGATATGATTTTCTGGTGTCTGAATAAATGTTATACTTCTTTTACCTTCTTTATGGAGAGTCTCTCATACACTGTGATACAGAACTACATAAGCATATTTACGATTATCGTTCATGTGTTTATTGCCTTACTGTTACAATGACATAGGAGTTCAGTTTAAAACTGGCCACCCCTAAGGGGAACAGTTCTGAACCAGCCCAATTTGGGATTTGGGGGTACAGGGTTATATGCCCTTTGAAGACTAGGTGTTCTGAAGGGGAGCCAATCTGATTGGTCCACATATTGGAGGGTGGGTTATATTAAAATGAGGTCTCGAGTAGTTACTTAGATCACTTAATCTTGGTCAAGAGAGGCTGGTATCATCCCACCATCATTCTATCTCATTCTGTAAGAATCTGTCTCCATCCAAGCCTGAGTGGGATAAAGTCAGTTCAGGCTTGGGTCAGGTTTGACCAGGATAAGAAGATTCAATGCAATCTCATTATCACTAATGTCCTTCTGAACAACTCTGGGGCAGAAAGGGGAGAGGGCTGGGAGCTCTGAGTCTCCAAGACACAGATTGTCAAGATAAATTATTTTTCACAACACACATATATGATACATATAAAATAAACACTTTGAGGGGAAGTGCTAGCAGTTGGGAGGATCAGGAAAGACTTCATGTAGAAAGCAGCACTTGAGTAGAGTTTTGAAGGAGACAAGTGATCTAGGAGGCTGAGATAAGAATGCAATACATTCCAGGAACAGGTGAACATCTAGTACAAAAGACATGAAAATGGGAAATGAAATAAGAAACTTGCATAAGAAACAGCAGGGTTAGTTTGACTGAAATAGAGAAAATGAGAAGGAGATATTATATAATAAGGCTGGAAAGATAGGTTTGGGTAAGAGTAGAAAACTCAAACAAAATTGTCTCTATTTTCCCCAAAAGCAAAAAAAGAGATAGGGCAGTTTATCGAGGTTGGAAAGATAGGTCAAGGACAAGTTTGGAAGAGTTTTAAAAGTTATACAGAGAAATATTTTTCAGAAAGCAATAGGGAATCAAATCAAGATACTAAGCATTTGTTAAGGCCCTTCTGTGTGCCAGTCACTGTGCTAAGTGCTGGTCATACAAAGTATGGTGAACAATGGTCCCTGCTCTCAAGGAGTTCACATTGAAACAACATATAAATGAATATGGATGAACAAGATATGTCCAGGATAAGTTGGAGATAAACGAGATGGAAGGCACTAAATGAAGGAGAATCAGGACAAGCTTCTTTCAGAAAATTCCATTTAGACTTGAAAGAATTCAGGAAGTGGATATGC
Organism: Phalanger gymnotis; assembly: GCA_028646595.1. Lineage (NCBI taxonomy): Eukaryota > Metazoa > Chordata > Mammalia > Diprotodontia > Phalangeridae > Phalanger > Phalanger gymnotis. Next base: position 103,365,067 of record CM053625.1, read on the forward strand.
AGAGGGAGAGAATTCCAGGCATAAGGGACAGCCAATGAAAATGGCCTGGAGGGAGGATATGAAGTATCATGTGGGAGAAGCATCAAGGAAGGTGGACAGTGTCATCTGTCATATCAAACTCAATTCGTACATTTTTTTTTGACAGAGTTGGTAGAATTGTAGAGCAGGAAAATGGTTTACCTAAATTTTTGCAAAGCATCTGATGAGGTGTTTCATCGTATTTTTGTAGAAAATATGGAGAGATATAAGCTAAATGATGGCATAGTTATTTGGGTTTGAAATTGGTTGAATGGAAAGATGGCAGCTGGGAAGCAGTGACTGGCGTGAGCTCCCCACCAAGTCCCTCCAAAAACCTATAAAACAATGGCTCTGAACCAATTCTAGAGCTGCAGAACCCACAAAGTGGCAGAGGGAAGCAGGGCCCCA
>CM053625.1:103365992-103384393 GCA_028646595.1 Phalanger gymnotis
GGCATTCTTCTCATTGGCTTTTTGGAGCTCTTTTGCCATTTGAGTTAGTCTATTTTTTAAGGTGTTATTTTCTTCAGTATTTTTTTGGGTTTCTTTTAGCAAGTCATTGACTTGTTTTACATAGTTTTCTCTCATCACTCTTATTTCTCTTCCCAATTTTTCCTCTACTTCTCTAACTTGCTTTTCCAGATCCTTTTTGAGCTCCTCCATGGCCTGAGACCAGTTCATGTTTTTCTTGGAGGCTTTTGTTGTAGAGTCTTTGACTTTGTTGAGTTCTTCTGGCTGTATGTTTTGGTTTTCTTTGTTATCAAAGAAAGATTCCAAAGTTTGAGTCTGAATCTGAGTCTGTTTTTACAGCCTGTCCATGTTCCCAGCCAACTACTTGACCCTTGAGTTTTTTTGTAGAGGTTATGACTGCTTGTAGAGTAGAGAGTACTTTGTCCCAAGCTTGAGGGGTTGCATTGTTGTTATCAGAGCTATTTCTACACAGCAAGCTCTGCCAAACCAGGGCTCCTCCTCCTCCAAGAACCACCAATCCAGACCTACACTCAGATCTTAAGCAGGCTCTGCACTCCTGCTGTGATCCTCCATTTAATTCCTCCCCCCAGGTAGGCCCGGGGCGGGAAGCAACTGTAGCTGTAGTTCTGTCCTCAGATCTGCTCCACCTCCACGGCCCCGGGGGAGGTGGCCAAACTGCAAACTCCTTTCACTCTGTCCCCGCAGCTTTTCCCCTTCTCTTTTGTCTTTGGTGTTTGTGGGTTGAGAAGTCTGGTAACTGCCACAGCTCACTGATTCAGTGTGCTACGCCTGTTCTGCCCGGCTTCTGGTCTGGTTGGTCCTGGCACAGCCCACGCTCGGCTCCGCTCTGCTTCCAGCTCCATGCGATAGACCTTACCCAGTGACCATCCAGGCTGTCCTGGGCTGGAGTCCTGCTTCCCTCTGTTATTTTGTGGGTTGTGCATCTCTAGAATTTGTTCAGAGCCATTGTTATAGGTTTTTGGAGGGACCTGGGGGAAGCTCATGCAAGTCCCTGCTTTCTAGCTGCCATCTTGGCTCCGCCCCCAGTAATGAATGTTTTCTGAAGTGTTATCTACTTCTTTTTGCAAGGCTGGGGGAAGATCAGAAGACTGTTCTAAAAAGAGACTTACTGTAGTCTTGGGTTATTGTAATCTAGAGGCTGCCCTAGGCAGAAGATAGCATTTTTACTTCCTTTTCCCCTCATGTGGCTGTTAGATGGGGATGAGCAGGAAATGGGGTGTTCCCTTATAGATAGGCCTAAAAACAATCCAAAGGTCATTCCCGCTAAGACCTTGGAGCAGGGGTGGGGAACCTGCAGCCTTGAGGCCAGGCCATATGTGGCCTTCTAGGTCCTCAGCTGTGGCTTTTTGACTGAGTCCAAGTTTTCTAGAACAAATCCTTTTATTAAGGGGCTTTATTCTATGAAGTTTGGAATCATTCAAAGGGCTACAGTGAAGGACCTAGATGGCCACATGTGATCTCAAGGCAGCAGGTTCCCCACCCCTGGGAGGCTGGTGGGGTAGAGGTATTAAGTGAGTAGTGCTTCTTAATATTAATTCATAAGCATTTTGTCTTGTTGGTGTTCTTTTTCTTCCCCCTCTGGATTCAGCTGTAAATGCTCTCCATCTGGCCCAAGTTTCTCTTTTAAGAGGTGTTTGAAAATTACTGGCTTTTGGAGAAAGTACCTAGGCTACTATCTTGTTGATTTGGTGGCAACATTTGAGTGATCCCAATCTGTTTCCTGACAATCCATCGTTTTAACAGCAGCTGTCTTCTGGTTTGAACAGCTAAGTGGTGAAGTGGTTAGAGCACCCGGCCTAGAGTCAGAAAGATTGATCTTTCTGAGTTCAAATCCATCCTCAGACACTTTGTATGACCCTGAGCAAGTCACTTAGCTCTCTTTGCCTGAGCTCTTCATCTGTAAAATGAGCTGGAGAAGAAAATGCGAACTGCTGCACTATCTTTGCCAAGAAAACCCCAAATGGGATCACGAAAAATTGCACAGGATTAAACAACAAGTGAACAAATTTCTTCTGGTATTGCTCTTCTGGTATTGCTTCTGGTATGGCTGTGAATCAAGGCACACCTCATCTCTGATGAATTCAAATTGCAGGAGACCCAAGGTGAGGGATAATTAGTGCTTAATATGTATAGATAGGATGTAGTTTATTACCAGCGATGATTTGCACACAGAATGTGGCTCAAAAGAGTTTTAGGAAATGTATAATCAGAAAAGGAAGTGACAATATATTAGGTGCTTTGTGGAAAATTTATCGGTTTATGTGGACAAGGATAGTGCAGGATGGGAAGATGTGGATAGATTTTATTTGATATGCCTCATTGGAGAAGGTATCCATGTTTATGAGATCACAAATATGTTGTGAAGTATACAAATTTGTTACATTCTTAATAGGAAAATTATGTGGAAATTTTCTTGCATATTTATAGAAATCACAGTTTGTGATATTTGCCAAAATGAGATTCTACTTTTTTAAACTGAATAATATTTTTGCTTAGGTGAAAAAATAATTTGACTTGTGTTAAATATGGACTTGATGTCAGCACTCTGTTAATTCATGTTTAATGTTGGGATGAAATGAAATACTCTTAGTTGAACAATTAACAAAAGAGTTGAAAAGTTACCAACAAACATCTGTAGTGCTCAGTTTGAGCTTTTAGCTCAAGGGAAATGTTTCTGGTTACCAAGGAATAGTGACATGAATAGTCTCAGGCATTCACCAGATCAGGTTCTGAAGATACCTTTGCTCAATTTTGGGGAAAATGAATCCCTATTGGCAGGGACCTAAATCTTTGCTCTGTGGAAACTGGTAGATTTTAATCCTATTATAACCTGGAATAGGATTTTACCCATCTAGGTCAACATCATTCTTCAGTTTAAAGATTTCAAGGTGAAGTCTAGAGAGAGGGAAGTGACTTGCCTGACTCAGCTAGTTTAGTGGTAGAATTATGATTAGAATGGGAGTTATTAGCCTTTTTTTGTATTATGGTGAACCTTTGATTGTTGGAAACATAAGACTCCTCAGAATAATCTTGGTAGTTAAATTTATAATAAAGTGGAATGGAATAAGCATTTATTAAGTGCTTACTATGTGCCAGGCACTATACAAATGTCTCACTTGATTCTAACAATAACCCTGTGAAGTAGGTGCTATTATTATCCCCATTTTATAGTTAAGGAAACTGAGGGGAGTAGAGGTTAAGTGACTTACCCAGCATCCCTCATAACTATTAAGTGTCTGAAACTGGATTTGAATGTAGGTCGTCTGACTCTAAGCTCAGTGCTCTCTACACCACCACCTAGCTGCCTAATTGAAGGAAAGGTTAAATTTTGGTTAGAGGTTAGCGAACATAACTAAAATCCCATCTTCTACAGGAAAACTTTCCCACTCTTCTTAATTCTAGTGCCTTCCCTCTTTTAATTATAAAGCTTTTTTGTACATATTTGTTTGCTTGTTATCTCCCCCATTATATTGGGAACTCTTTGAGGACAGGGGCTATCTTTTGCCTCTTTTTGTATCCTTAGAGGTTAGCACAGTGCTTGGCATATAGCAGGTGTTTAAAAACATGTTAATTGACTTACTATTGACTATTTTGCCATCCTGTGTTGCCTGTTTATATCAGTGCTTTCAAAGCTATGATCTCATTTTGTCTTATCACCTGGTTCTCATAGTCCTCATTTTGTAAGTGAGAACTAGATAGGCCAGATGACTCATCTAACTTCAGTAAGCATGTTAGTAGCATGGCCAATTCCCCTTCTAGTATGAACCTGTTATGTAATCATGTTATTCATTTGGTGATGAGGAATCAGTTGTACTGGGCATCATCTACTTCCATCATTAGAATGTTTGGCTTAATATTATGGCATATGAATGGCAGTGTCAAAAAAAGCTAAATCTAGGTTAGCTCTGCCCTTCCTACCATGTCCCCATCCCAAGCTCAAATATTGGGGAACTGATTCAAGTACTGAACTAGATGATGTTTCGTCCAAGGTGTCTTGAGTTGCCTAATCTCTAATTTTTTTTTTGTCCTGTGTACATGTTTAAAGAAGGTCCTGATAGTTCATTTGTGGATTAATGGGTATGGTGGGAACAAAACATCAAAGAGCATGAGTAGAAGGAACAAGTTCATTCCCTTTTTCTTTTTACTTTCTTTTTAGAATGTTAGTGTGAATTTCTTTTTCAAACATGTTATATTACCCTTTTTCATTCTCTACCACTTGACATTTTTCCAACCAAAGCCAACTATTCCTATCCTGCTACTTAGTGTAGAAACAGTTTGTTGGGTAGATGCTTTTATTTTGAACAGAAAATGGATGAAGTGGATCCTTAATTCTCATACAGGGTCTTAACAGATTCCTTGGCAAAATTTTTGAATTTCAGTGATTTCAGATAAAACCATTGATTATGATACTTGTCACTTAATTTTGAATCTCACAGCTTATATACGTATAATTGATCTGACTAGATAGGATACTTTTCATTGCTCAGCATGAGGAATAACATAATGATAACAGTCCACATGCTTTTCTCAGACTTGTGGACAGTACAACTGTTATTAATCATATTTCCCTATTTTTATAGATAAGGAAACTGAGGCTTCAAGTTTGTAATTTAACAAAGTGACAGAATTGACCCTGGAACTCAGGGCTTCTCAATCCTGTATTTTCTCTTTTATGCCATGTTGCTTCCAAGGTAATATAATTTATTAGTAGAAAAGCCAAGTATTCTCTATAGTGATTATCGACTAGTTCAGATGCCTAAGGTGTTCCTGAATCCATAAAGCTGTAGAAGTTTAGAGTGGAAGAGGTATTTGGAGTAGGCGAGTCCAACTTACTCTGCCAACAAAGGAAGAAATTGGGAGTTTGTGACTTGTCCAAAGTCACAGTACTTATATTAGCTGACCTAGTTTATTTCTCCTTCATTTATCTTTTCACATGTAGTTCTTTTGAAAATAGAAGTTGATCAGTTTTCTTTTACACTTAATTTTGAGGAGGGACTTTATGAATCTTTTAATGTAACTTTTGAGTGAGTTCAGTTATTTAGCAGCCACATCTGTGACTCTTTCTCTGAGGAAGGAGAAGTAATTTTCTGAGGGGGAGTCTGGGAAAATTTCATGGAGGGGGTAGTTTTGGAGTTGGCCCTTTAACAGAAGAATTAGTTTTGGAGTTGGCCCTTTAACAGAAGAGTTTCATCAGATAGAAAAAGAAGATGTTATCTATTCTGTGGATAGGGAATAGTCCTGCAAAGACTCAGAATGGGAGAGGGCAGGAAAAGAAACCGGTGGAGAGTGAAAAAAGCACTACTTAAATCCACCACAGTGATATGGAAGGTACTGATGGGCATGTTGACGAGCAGGATGTGTAGATCAAGAACAACAGGGATACAGGGAATTACACAGGCATTAACAGCATGGAGGTTTTGTACAAGTCTCACATAAAATATTTAAAGAAGAATAGTAAAAGATAAACTTGGTGGGTAGGTTGGAGCCAGTCAGTAAATATTTATTAAGGGCCTACTTGTGTGCTAGGCAATGTGCTAAGCAAAAGATAGTCCCTGCTCTCAAGGAACTTACAGTATAACGGAGGCATGCAAATAACTGTGTACAAACAAACATGATATGTCCAAGATAAATTGAAAATAACCAATAGAAGGAAGGGAGTAGAATTAAGAGAGATTGGAAAAGAATTACTGTAAAAGGTGAAATTTTAACTAGAACTTGAAGAGAGCCAGGAGGGTAGGTAGGAGGAAGATAATTCCAGGCTCTGGGGTCAGCTAGTGAAAATGCCTTGGAGTTAGGAAGGTAGAGTGTCTTATTTAAGGAACCGCAAGGAATCACTGAATCAAATTGTACATGGAGGGGGTGGTATAGGGTGTAAGAAGACCAGAAAGGTTAGGAGAGGAGGTTATAAAGACTTTGAATACCAAACAGGATTTTATATTTGATCCTGGAAGTAATAGGGAGCTATTAGAGTTTTATTGAATGAGGAGGGGTTGTGTGGTGGCGTGGTGTGCGACGTGGTTGGTCAGGCCTTTGCTTTTTAGGATGATCATTTTGGCTGCTGAGTGGAGAATAAACTGGAGTAGGGATAGACTTATGGCAGGGACACCAACCAGCAGACTGTTGAAACAGTCCAGGTATGAGGCAATGAGGGCCTATGTCAGGGTGATAGCATTGTCAGAGGAGAGAAGGGGGGGCATATTTGAAAGAGGTTATAGAGGTAAAACTGACAGGCCTTGTCGACAGATCTGCTGTGGTGAGGTGAGAAAGAGGGAGGATCCTGGGTGACTGGGAGGATGGTGATACTTCTGACAGTAATTGGGAAATTAGGAAGAGGGAATGGTTTAAAGAGAAAGATAATGAGTTCAATTTTGGATATATTGACTATAAGATGATTACAGGACATCCAATTTGAGATGCCCATCCAGTAGACATTTGGAGATGTGAGACTGGACCAGGTCAGAAGAGAGATTGGGCTGCATAGGTTGATTTGAGAATCATCAGGGTAGAAATGATCATTGAATTTGTGGCCGCTGGTGAGATAAGCAAGTGAAATAGTATACCTAGGAGAGAGAAGAGGGCCCAGAACAACCCTTTAGGACATCTATGGTTAATATGCATGATCTGAATGAGGATTCAGCAAAGGAGATCAGGAGTGGTCAGAAAGGTGGGAGGAGAACCAGGAGAGTCATGAAAACCTGGAGAGAAGTGGATATTAAGGAGAAAAGGGTGCTAAATAGTGTCAAAAGTTTGGAACAGTCAGGAAGGTGATGATTGAAAAGAGGCCATTAGATTTGGCTGTGAAGAGATTGTTAGTAACTTTGGAGAGAACAGTTTTGATTAAGTGGCGAGTTTAGAAGCTAGACTAAAGAAAGATGAAAGTGAGAAGAAAGTCTGGGCACTGATTAAATATGCCTCAAGGAGTTTAGCCACAAAGGGAGGAGAGATATGGAATGACATCTGGCAGAGATAGATGAATCAATAGAGGGTTTGTGAGAATGGGGGAGACATGGGCATGTTTGTGGGAAGTAGGAGAGCAGCCTGTAGACAGGGAGAGATTGAAGATAAATGAGAGAATAGAGATGATAGAGGGGTAATCTGCTGGAGAATACAGGATGGGAAGGGATTACTTGTACATGCAGATGAGTTCTCTGATAAGGAGAAGGGCCTACTCTTCATTTGAAAAGTATGCAGGAGGAGATGGTTGCAGAAGACTTCTGGTTGATGTGAGATGAGGAGAGGGAAGAAAAAGGTGCTCTTGGGGAATGGCCTGTTTTTTTCCTGTAAAATATGAGGCAAGGTTTTTAGTTGAATAGGGTGGAGGAGGGAGGAGTTATGGGAAGTTTGAGGAGGAATGGAAAGGTTTGAACAACTATTTTGGGTGAGGTATTTAATTAGGAAGGCATAAAAGGATCTCTGCTGCATCGAAAGCTCAGTTGACGTTACATAACAAATTTGTAGTGGACTCAATCAGCACTATTCTGTGATTTTCTCCAGCTTTTTTCAATGTTTGAGAGCCAAGACAGTGGATGGTAGGAGTGATCTAAAGGCTGATGCTGGGCTGGGCAAGATAGACCATAAGGTAAGGAAAGAGGACGACATAGAATTGAACTGGTTCGCCAATGGATCAAGATAGGGAAGGGAGAAGGGTATGGGACTGATAGGAAAGAATTGGGAGGAATTGGAGATTGTTTTTGTTCAGTTGTTTGAGTTGGGTCTGACTCTGTCTCCTCCTTTGGGGTTTTCTTGGCAGAGATGCCGGAGTGGTTTGCTAATCCTTCTGCAACTCATTTTATAGATGAGGAAACTGAGGCAGACAGGGTAAAGTGGCTTGCCCAGTGTCTGAGGCCAGATTTGAGCTCACAAAGGTGAATCTTCCTGACTTCAGGTCCCCAGGCTCTATCCACTGTGCTAGCTACCTCCCTGCCCCTGATTGGAGGTAAAAAATATGCTGTGGCTTTTTGAGGCTGAGAAAGCTGTAGAATAAAAATAGATTGTGATCAGATAAGAGAATTTCAGAGTTCATGAAAATAGTAGTAGTGTATTTGCAGGTGACCATTTTTGTGTGTGGCTGAGTTGGAGTAGAGGAGTAAGTCATGTCAGATGAGTAAGTTGAGGAACTGTGAGTTTAGGGTGTTTTGGGAAGGGTCCATATGTATATTAAATTCCCCTGGTATGAGAGTAGGAGTTGAGGAGACAATGAGCCAGGCACTTCAAGGAGAGAAGAGCTGTGTCCTGGAGACAGGTAGCCAACAGCTACCAGAATTTTAATTGGGTGGTAGATAAGGATGGACTATAGTATCCTTGTCAGATGGGAGACCAGGTTCGATTCCCAGACAGGGAGCTAGGGCAGCTAGGTGGCGAAGTGGATAGAGTTCTGGGTCTGACTGAAGTCAAGAAGATGCATTTCTTTGTGAGTACAAATCTGACCTCAGACGCTAGCTGTGTGACCCTAGACAAGTCACTTAACCTCGTCTACCTCAGTTTCCTCATTTGTAAAATGAGCTGGAGAAGGAAATGGCAAACCACTCCAGTATCTTTACCAAGAAAACCTAGATGGGGTCACAAAGAGTCAGAAACAGCTGAACAACAAAGATTGAGGGAACATCAAAGAAGTAGTACTAAGTAGTGGTAGAAGGGGAGAACCTGGAAGTAATGATGGTGTAGGAGCAAAGAGTGTTCTAATTCCTTCACCTCAGCTGGTGAATTGGGGGGAAATTGGGTGAAAAGGTGCTAGAAAGAGAAGCCAGGTAGGCTGTCCTTAGGAGGTATCCTTGATTCAGTGAGAGCTGGAAAATGGAATTAGTGGGAAAAGAAAAGATTTAAGGTGAAAGAAAGTTTGTTTTCTGCAGAGGATGGATAGCTTTAGAGTAGGGCATTGAGTGGAGTTGCATTAGATAGCTGAAGCTTCATAATCATTGGTAAGGGGGATGATTATGGGTTGGGGGAGATAGTTAATCATTAGGGAATGAGTTCTGGTAGATTTTATTGTCCGCTGGGGTTTGTCCTCAGGGTGGCTGTTATTTTAGGGCCTTAGGCATTTCAGACCTGGGGACTTGTACTGGGAACCAAAAGAGTGGTGTGACTCCCCTTTCCCAGAGGCATGAGATCCAGAGTGATGGAAAGGTATTTTGCTTCTTCCTGGGGTCTGTTGGATTGTAGAGAATCTTGAATATTAGGGTCAGAAATTTAAACTATTACATGCAGTGGAAAAAATGCTTCATTTAGATTCAGAGGACTGTTGTATGACAAGAACAGGTTAATAAACATCCCTAGACTTCAGTTTTTTTCTTATCTGTAAAAGGAGGGGTTCGAATAGCTGGTCTAAGGTGTCCCTTTGAGCTCTGCTTAAATAATCCTATGACTTGAAAGTTCTTTGTGAATTGATCTGTCTTTCCCCTCATTTGGGATCATGAGTCATCGATTTAGAGCTAGAAGGGACCTTAGAGATCATACAGTCCAACCTCATTTTAAGGACTATGTGCGCTAAGAAATTTGAATTTCTTTTAAGGAAAAATGCGCTCTTTAAATATGTTGTCCATGTATAAAAATGAAACAAATTTTCTGATATCGATGATGAATTTGTACTTAACTATCTACAGTGTTTCCTTGATGAGCCTGTGATCTATCACTTACACATTTGCACGCTGTGTAAGGTTAGATTTTATGATTGCTGTTAAATAATGAACCTTACAGACCTAATTTCATTGGATAATTCAAATTTCTGCTCTTTAAGGATAGGAATAGGGATAGTGACTAGATCTGTGATTATTGGTATAGGGAATTCCTAGATGAAGAAACTTCCTCTATCAGCCACTTGGTGCCTTTACAAAGCTTCAGTTTCCTCATCTATAAACTTTATACATCTATACAATGAGGAATTGCACTAGATGGGCAGTCTCGCTCCATTTAGCCTATGAGCTAAATGAACTATTCAAATGGATAGCAATAACAAAATGACACTTAGTATTTTAAAGTTTGCAAAGTACTGAAAAGTTTGATCCTTACAACCCCCCTGGGATGTTTGTACTGTAAATATGTTTATTTCTTACAAATGAGTAAACTAAATGTCAAGTTTAAGTAACTGACCCTCCATGGTCATACACCTGGTTATGTGTGAGAGATGTGCTTGAACTCAGGTCTCTTTTCATGCCAGTTCCAGTGCTCTGTCTACTATGCCAGATTACCTCTTAAGAAACTCATAGACTCATAACTGCTTTAATAAATGGAACTAATTCACTGCATATCTCGATAAGTTGCTTAACATCCCAAAAGTCTAGTCAGTAGTGAACGTCAGCATTAACTGGCCACTATTAGCTACAGAGGCATGGCTAATTTTAACTACCAGAAGCTCAAATAGAAATGTATAACTTTGTCATTAAATTAGCATACCTAAAAACCTATAATTATTAACATTTTAAGAATGTTAGTAATATTTGATAAAGCTAAATTAAAGAGCTCCCAGTCTATCTTACCTTTTTTCACCTTGATTTAATAATACCCTGATTTTTCTAAATTTTGGATTTTAACCCTATATATTAATAGCTTCGACCTGATAGGTAACAAAGCTGTGAGTAACCTGAACTTTTTCATTATGTTATGCAGCTTTGCTCATCGATTAAGTGAACTTACTCTTGACATGTAGTAACTTAGGTTATGCATTTAACATTATCGAATGTTACTGTTTGGTTCACTTGTCACGCATTGCATCTGATACTCAACAGTACTTTAAGAATTTATAGTACATTTAGATCTACTGTCAGTCCAGCAGTTTCTTGACAAGACACGTTACCTTTCCTAGGCTGGGTTATTACTCTTAATAGTGTCAAGTTTTATTCCATGTTTGTGACTTAAGAGTAAATATAACATATCTTTATAGTCAATTTGATTTGTAGATACTCAAATTATTTATCCAAAGAGGATTAGAAACCTTTCTTATTAACATCTGTTCATCTTTACTCTTAAAGGAATATAGCAAGATGTATATATAAATCCACAGAAACCCAAGTATGTGCAGTAAGAGATAAAGGAATGGTTATGAATTAGCACAACAAGGGGGCAATAGAGAAGGAGCTATATACTTATTGAAGTGCTCAGAACTATGTAGGAGAAGAATCTGAAAGGAGGAAAGATGCAAAGATGGATTCTGTGTGGAAAACACAGGGAGTAAAGTACTGTGTAAAGAAAGAGGAGAGATGAAGTCAGAAATTTATTTGTGTAAAAGGAAACTAGGCATCCCTGAATGCTCAGAGAATCTGCTGTTCACAAAAGAGATGGAAAACCTATAGAATAAAAGACGTACATTGGATAAATGTTGAAAATTTGAATTTGATTTGTTCTAGGTAAATTTTGGAGAAAAATGGGTATTGTACAGAGGGTTTCCACATCATGAGAATGTTCTCAGTACTCAAGCAACTGTCTCCTTGGCAGCATACTTAGAAAGTGATTTACTTTAAATTGATAATTTTTTTTAAACCTAAGTCATGGTTTAAAAAAAATGCCTACAAACTTTAATGCAATGAGCATTCTATTGTACTTTTAGCCCCGTTGTCAAAACACTCTTCTTTGCAGAAATATGAATTAAATTTTTTTTATTTATGCCAAAATGTAGCTAAAATTATCTCAGTTAATTGGTGAGATATCCTTTTAAATAGCAATTTTAAAAACAAAGATTACAAGGTCAGTACTAAGAATACATGTTACAAAGAGTCAAACCATTTAATTACAGAAAACTTTGATCAAAATAGTACAAAAACTAGCATTTTATTAACTCAGGCCCTTAAAGAATAATTGAAAAAATTTTAAAATGGCTTTGGAGGAGACATATCATTTAAAGACATGTATCATTTTGAACCTTCCTAAGTAGAGTGCCCTGATCTGTTTTTTTGCCTGATGTGGTACCAATGTGGTATTGTATTTAGCATGGAAAACTCACAGGTCGATGCCCCCTTGTGGTCCTTGAACATATATACGTGTGTGTGCACTTATTTTTGTTTATGTATGTATGTATATATACCTATACACACATATGTACACTAAAACTGCTTTCTGTGTGTTTGAATTGAACTATTTTGTAAGGTGTAATAGAGATATTTTTACTCTTCTGTGAGCTTGTAAAGAAAGTATCTTTTGTGAGTTTAGCTACCAGGTTGGTTGTTTCTTAGTAAAGTGATATTCTTAGTGATATTTATGTATTTTAATATGTTTGTAGATGTCTGTAAGACTTTAAGTTGCAGAACAGATGCTGATCTGCGTTGATAAGAGGCCATTTGTTATACCAATGAAATCATAGGTCTCATTTCCCCTCAGCAGGGTTAGAGGGCATTTTACCCTGGATTCTCACACTGTAGACAGACCAGTGAAGTACAAGCTCTGGCAGGAACTAGCAGATTGGAAAGCTTGGGGTGGCCTTCTGAGAATCAGCCTGGCCAAGTTTGGAAAGGTTCATCATCAGAAGACCACCAATTTATTTTTGTGTGTGTGGTTGGGGTGGTGAGTGGGAGTGCGAGAGTGTGGCACAGTGATGGCGAAGACTGAATTTTGGAGCCAGAGGTCCTTGGTTTAAATCTTAGCTCTGCCACTTAGTTGTCCGTATGACCTTGTAAGATCACTTTTTCTCCCTGGACCCCAGATTCCTTATCTATAAAAGGAGAGGTGATGATTCCTGAGGCCTATTCCGTTCCTAAAATCTTATCATCTAAAAGATAGGGATGGATTGTGATCTGCTTTGGAGGGAAGACCCATGCTGCTAAAATCCTATAGAAGATTATTAAATCTTTAAGTGTTTTCATTGTGTTAGCCCTTTATGGCAGTACAATTATTGTTTTTCCCATTGTATATTGAGGGAACAGATTTAGAAGAGGGGAAATGACTTTCCTAAAGGCTTATAAATGGTGACGTTGTTGATACTGAAACATTTATTTTTTGACTTCATGTTGCAGTGGTTCTACTACACTATGAAATCCTTGATTGAATGTGTAACCACATAAATTCATTCAGTTAGTTTTTTATGGTTGAACAATTTTCTTTGGCAGCAGTAACTAGTAACTTCTTAGTGTAAAGTCATTAAAAAGCTTCACACTAAGGAAAATAGAGTAGATTTGCACATTTGGCCTGGTTTAACTTTTAAAAATCAAATTGTTCCTAGTGACACTTCATGTAAAGTCATTTATATATAAATAGAAAATATATACATTGACTACAAAGCAGTAAAATAGATTTCTGTGTTTGACGCAAAATCAGTCTCATTACTTTATTGCCAAATGATATAGCTGTTTGTGCAAACAAATTCAAAATTGCAATAATTGCTTTTCTACAATTAAGTCACTTGTGTTTATTTTTATATGTAAATGAATAAACCTGTGTTCCCCTTAAGAAGAAATGAGTTAAGGTTTCATGAAATTATTTAAATTTCATCAAGAAATCAAGTGGTTGTTACTGTTCAAATCAGGTATACTCAAGTGTCATGTATTTTCCTTTAAAATTGTTTTCTTAGGCAGCAACATTGTAGAAGAGTAATTTTAAGCAAACCCTGGCCCCAAACAAAATAACTTTCCCTTTGCCCCCAAAATGTGTTGCCAAAAACAACAAAAAACTCTCTGACATAAAAAAGATTATTCAAAATATTTATCAGGAAACTTTTTTTCCTTTATCTTTTTCATTCCCCTTTGGGAAATTTACTTGGTCAGCGTTAGCGTTACCTTCCTCAGTTCTCAGATTTTGTTCTGCTCTAGGCTACTTTTAGTTAATGCTTTATCATCTGGTTCTGTAAATACTTCATCTCATTAGTAGATACTTTGCTTCTAAGTGTATGTAAGGGAATATTTTGATGGTAAATTGATCTTCTGAGAAACACTAAATAAGTTATTCTCTGTATTACCCTTCAGTATCTATTCACTTATTTCAGGAAGGAATAATGAAATTAAAATTGGTTGGTGTCTTCTTTTGGGGGAAAGAAAAGAGGACAGTATATAGAGTGATAGAAATAGCATATGCTATCCTAACCAATGACTTGTTTTTTAAACATTAAAAGCGTATGTACCCAATTTACATATTTACTAATTAAAAAGTCTTCCTGGAAACATTAAGTAGACTATCTTCTATAACCTTTAACATTGTTGCTAATGGATATAGCCTAGAAAATTTCATAGAAGGTCCTTTAAATAATGTAAATGATTATGAATATGTAACTAGTTAATATGCAGCTACGAAAGGATTATCATGTAGAGGTTAATGAACATGCTGCTCTTATGGTTTGCAGGGCTTTTCTTTTTGTGCTTTTAGCTCACTTCATGCATGGAAAGACATGCATTGAGAATGGAAAGCATCCTGTCTTGTTTTTGGTCTCATATTTTAATGGGCCAATTAAATAGGAACTTTTAAGAAGGATTTCATAAAGATTTCTTTTTTTTTCAATTTACAGTTAATTCTGTTTGTCTGTTTTATAATCACCACCAAATCTGAAACAGTGAAATGGATTGATGTGGTTTTAGCCTAGCTCTTCCAGATGTAAAGTCAGTACTCTATTATATATTACCCAGTGTTATTAAGTGTTACTGCATGATTGATACTTACTGGGAAAGCTTCATTTTAAAGCTGATTTTTTATTCTGAGTTAGTGCTATGGTTGGGTCTATAATTATAGCATTTTTAAAATAGTATTGCTGCCTCAGTATTTAAAAGATAGTAAAGGAGGACATTTGTGTTAAGAGTTGTTAAAATGTAGGAATTTAGTAGGAAGCTTAAAAAATTCTTGTAGTTTGGGATAAAATATATTGAATGCATATTGGTAGACACCAGGTGGTGTATCTCAAATTAGAAGGTATTTTAGGATTGTTTTTATTATTTTAGTTTCTTTATTTGTTAAATAAGAATCATACAAGTTCTTAGAATTGTTAATAGGTAAAAGTATAGGAAAAAAAAGAGTCTTAAGTTCTCAGTACTGTTACTCATGGTTTTTCCTGGTGCTCTTGGTTAGTGTTAGCTGAGTCATGTTTGGGCATACCTTTTAGAAAATTTTGAGAGTACTTTACTGTGATCAAGCATGGGGTGTGTGTGTGTGTGTGTGTGTGTGTGTGTGTTTTAAGAGATGATGCTAATCCAGTTGGACTAGGAAAACAAGTAGCTTTTGTGCTTGTTTTTTATAGCCAGGGAAGTATAACATAGAAATAGTTTTAATTGGCTACATGTTATGTTTAGAAACATATTCTCAAATTTGCGTTTAGTCTCTTTAGGGATCTAGGCTTAAGAATTCATGAGGAAAAAATGGGCTATTCAAAGTATGTATTTATCCTAAATACATACTCTTGAAAATGTAACAGAATAACATTGATGAATTCACTTTTAATGCTTCAGAATAAAAATTACAGGTCAAAATACTTGAAGATGTACTGATAAGTAAAACAGTTTCACTGCTGTCTTATTTATTTCTTACTGAGGAAATGTAGATATTCCATTGGTATCTTGTTATTTATAACATTTTTGTAGTCTACAAAATATGTAACATAGAAAATGGGTGTATAGATTGTACAAAATCCTAGTTATCTTATATCATATGTCACCTAATAGTTATGGAGCAGGTATTGTACCCCAATATGAAATGGAAAGCTGTAATTTGTCCTGCAGTTATCAGCCTGCATTCGAGTGTTGTGATAGAGTACACTGCTTAAACACTAACATTCACTTCCCAGTGCATTGACAAATAAAAATGTCCACAGAGATGCTGCAAAATCTGTGAAGCTGCTGTTGTAGTTTTCTGATACAGTGACATTGCAGCTGTGTGCTGAGCCTTGTTTTTTCATGAGCAGTTATCTGTTTTAATGACAGGTGGTCACTGGCTGCCAAGAAAAGATCCAGCATTGGTAAGTGAAAACTGTTTGATTACATACGTAAAATACTGAAGTAACCTACTTGTGTTTTAGCAAAGTAAAAAATAATTGTTTGTTATACTGTTAGTTGAATTTTCTTATTTTAGTTATTGAATGATAATTTTTATGTTCCTGTTTTATTGTGGTTTATCCTTTTCAGATGTTTGTTTGCTTACA
This sequence comes from Phalanger gymnotis, assembly GCA_028646595.1. Lineage (NCBI taxonomy): Eukaryota > Metazoa > Chordata > Mammalia > Diprotodontia > Phalangeridae > Phalanger > Phalanger gymnotis. The sequence continues at coordinate 103,382,071 of CM053625.1, forward strand.
ATGTCTATGCTCAGATGTTTTGAAGTCCAGTGAAATATTTTTCCTTATAATTGCCTCTTTTTAAGAGTAAAAGAAAAAAAAAATAATGTAGAAAGAATACTGAATCATTTTTTGGACTAATCTTAGAAATGGTCTATTTTGAGAGAAATTCTTGTGAAGTGGAGAAGAATATTAGAATTCTCTTTTGTTTTTTGAATAAACAAATGTGGTGGGATACATTTTTTTCAAAGTTTAGGAAATTTTACACATTTCTACTTTGTCTCAACATTCTCTCAGGGCAAGAGATTTGGTGGAGGGGGATTACTGGAGAGGTGAGGTTACGGGTTACTTGCTATTTTTATGTCTATGGTTAATAGGACACATGCTTGGTAAATAACACTTAGATATACGACATTTGAGGAAAACATACTATTTAATGGAGAATGAAATCTTTTGAGTTGCCATGAGGCGAAGCAGTTGATCTTATAGATATCAAATTACAATATAGCCTTGCTGTGTTTACCAAGATTTTACTGAGAGAACAACGGGAGCTGTCCTGATTATTGTCTGCAGGGTTATTGCAGAATCAGGAACTACCCCCTTTAGTGATGAGATTAAACCTTTGGTTATACACCATCAAGCATATAATATTTTAAATTTATTTTAAGAGGCTTTTTCTTCATGCCTGAGAGATCTCCAAGGAAATAATTTATAGTTAGTGTATATCAAATTTTTTTTGTTTTAAATACACATAGTCTGCAAGCAGTGGATAAGGGCAAAAAAATCAGTGCAATCTGTATACATCATCATATTAAATTTTGACTATTTGCTTGCAGAAAATAATCTAAAACTAATAAGTTCTACATATGTATATTCAAAAGCTGCATTAATTTTCAATAAGAACAGCATTATCATTGTACCCACTGGTGCTACAGTTAAATCTGTCAACATTTCTATAATGTACCTTTATTTTGGAACACCTTATATGGCTCTTCCATATAAATTTAGACTAGATTAATACTTAAAATACAAGTTCCTGGCTTAGGAACGAATTTTTTTTTTAAATCCCTCACGTTTGTTAGAAATCTATTTTTGGAGTAATAGAACTTCTTTCAAGGTTAGCTAGTTTAGTATTAGCTTTGCTGTATAGGTGAATCTTTATTAGCATAAAAATGAATCTTCTCTTTTTTGATATGGAAAAGGATCAAATTTGGTATGGTTAGAGCAAATCTGCCGCAGTGGTATATGTTAAGAGTCATATGGAGATGAGCTAATACCAAGGGAAAGAGTTCTAACTGGCATAAATGGTTCAAAGAAATGGAGAAAGAGGATCATTATGGGGCACTGGTTGATAAGACCAATCAAAATATGGCATTCAAATTTGTAGTACAGGAAATAAATTTGGATAATGAAATACATAAAGTTTCTGCAGAGGTATTAATCAATGCAAAATTAAGAGATGAAAAATGATAAAAATTAAGATAATAGCTGATAATAGCTAATAGTACAATAGGTTTACAGAGCATTGTACATACATTATTTTATTTAAGATTAAATTCAGTATATTTTGATCTTCCAAGAGAAATTTTGACAAGATATTTCATGAATTTCATGGTTATGAAACATTCTGTGTTTAGTATCATCTGTAAACACGATTTTAAAGCTTTCAGTGGAAAATTCCAAAATTTCTGAGAACCAAGAAAGTTTATGTGTTAAAAACAAAAATGAGGAAACCGTTAATTTTTTCTTTGCTTTGATATCAGTGCGGTTGTTCATGCAGAATTCATCCCACCAAGGCAAAACCGTTAATCAGGCTCATTATGTAGAAGTTCTTAAGCATTTGAGAGATTCAGTTTGATAGAAAAGGAGAGACCTTTGGTCCAATGATTAGCTTTTTTTTTTCCACGATAGTACTCTAGCATACATATTTTTTGTGAAGTCCTCTTTCAGTCAAAAATGTGTTGGTTTGATCATCTGCTTTATTCACCAGACTTGGTTTAGGTGACATTAGACTATTTCCAGTTGTTAAATTTTCTTTTAGAAGGCAGGTGAGGGGGAATGAGTGAATCTTGCCCTCATCAGATTTCACCTGAAGAAGGAAAACCATACATACTCAATTGGATATCTTACCCCACAGGAAAGAAGGAGGAAGAAGATAAAAAAAGGGGGGATGATAGAAAGGAGGGCAGATGGGAATGAAGGTAATCAAAAACAAACACTTTTGAAAAGTGACAGGGTCAAGGGAGAAAATTCAATAAAGGGGTATCGATAGATTAGGAAGAAGCAAAATATAGTTAGTCTTTCACAACATGAGTATTGTGGAAGGGTTATACATAATGATACG
>CM053625.1:103384893-103397393 GCA_028646595.1 Phalanger gymnotis
TTAAAAAAAATGAAAAAAAATTTCTTTTAAGGAATAGATATTTAAATCATTACTTTTACCCATCAAAGGCATTTTCAAGTATTACATGGCACTTGGTAGGAAGAATAAAGGTTTGATAGGCAATTCTGAATTATATAACCATAATTACTTTTTGAACCATACTCAGTGAAGTTTTCTTCCTTGCTATGCTCCTAAACTACCTACCTTTACCATCCAACCAGTCTGTGTTCAGAGAATGCAGACTAAGTCTAGGTTATAAGCAGAATTAAATTAGGAAGACAGATCTACTGAGAAAATCTTATTTACAAGCCGGTGTCACTGCTTCTTTCTTAACATGGATCATTGAGGGAACTATAGTATGGTATAGCTTTATTTTATCATAAAATTTTATTAATTTTCTTCCATAAGAAGCACAATTTTGTTACTTTTATTGTACAAGTATAGAAGATAATAGTGTCGAATATTCCAAATTTTCTAGAAGTGACATGCTGTTGATATTAGTTTTGTATAATAATAGTGACAATAATGATACTTATATAGTGCCTGCTATGTGCCAGTTATTAAGTGCTTTACAATTATTATCTTATTTGATCCTCATGGCAACCCTGAGAGGTAAGTGCTCTGTTATTATCCATTTTAAAGGTGAGGAACCTGAGACAGAGGTTGTGACTTACCCAGAGTCACACAGATAGTAAGTGACTAAAGTCACTTTTGTCTTGAGGTCCCAGGGCTCTGTGCTCCATGGTGCCACCTCTCTGCCCATATGAAAATGCGTACCTTTTCCCAATAGTAGAAAGGTGAGTGTTATGCCCACAACACCTTCATTCTCTCAAGTTCCTGGTCCGTTTTGGAGGGTATGAGACTGTTTACTAAATTTGCCTAATGGACTTGTGTTCCTATAACATTTAACTTTTTATTTTTTGCTAGTTTTTTACTTCTCATTTATTGTTTTCTTTCACTCTCATCACTAGGTAGACAGTGTAGGTACTGTTTTCCTGATTTTAAAGATGAGAGAGTGGAGGCAGAGAGGTTGCCAAGATATCACAACTAGCTGACTATATAGTGTGTGGTAGAGGTGGAACTGGAACTCAGTCCCTCTGACTGTAACCCAGTGTTATTTTCATTTGATGAAGATGTCTAACTTTAGCACAGTAGGAGTGCTGGACTTGGAGTCAGGAGACCAGGGTTTGAATTCTACCCTAGACATGGCCATGCGACAGTAGGTAAGTCACTTTATCTTCAGAGCCTCAGTTTACTGATCTGTAAAATGGAGACACTAATCCTTAGGCTATATATCTTATAGAATTGAGAGGAAAACACTTTGTAAACCTTAAAGTTTATGGAAACATCTTAAAGGATATAAGCCATTATTTTTATTCATATTTATGATAGAGCAGAGAATAAGTTAAATATAAAGATTTAATTTTGAAAAAGACAAAGACTTATATATTCACCTTGTAGAAATACATTTTTATAAAACTGATTAAATATAAGACAAAGTGGTATCCCATTTCATGCAAATAGTAATTTAACTCTAAAAATTTTGTTTCATTGGCTGCTTCTTAGGAAAGTCACCAGTTGATACATTTGGACTAGTTTGTGCATTTCTAGTAATAGTCATCAAATTTTTGAAGGTATTTATGTAAGATATGAAAAAGTAAGTGTTTATTCATTGGCATCTTTTGACCAAACCTGTTTCTCAGAAATGTTAGCATTGTTTGAAAGGAAGTTGCGTCTTCTGTTTTCTTAGACTTTGACAGTAGGTTTCATACATCTAAATTGTCCTTTATTAAGACATTGATTTCTTAAAAAAAAATAAGGTGAATAATATAAAAAAAGATTAGTTTTCATAATTAATGATATCAAACAGTGGAACAGAGACATGCAAGGTGTAACTAATTAAACCATTCTCATTGCTTAATACAACCACAATACGTGTTTCTCCTGGAAAATTCAGCATAAAATTTTTTCTTCATGTCTCCTACTCTTCCATCCCCACACACTGTTCATATATTTTTTTCAAGAAGATAACATCTTGACTATATACACAAACTTGCAGTGACTCAAAAGTCTTTTGCCTTTCATCTTCAAATACTGTTATGTCTGGGAAGGCACCTTTGCAATATATATTCTGTGCTGGAAACGTAGTGGATGTGCAGTAAAATATTTGCTCACTTGAATCGAAAGCTGTGAGTTCTGTCTTCTTTTGGCAATCATTTTTTTTTCCTGTCCAGATCTAGAAATGCCTCATGAAATTGCCCCTCCTTAAATAGTTATTAAACATAGTTTAAAAAACTTCCTTAAATGAAACTTAGCATCTTGAAAAGTCTTTAAACACCTCATTTTAAAGGAGTTTCAACAAAAAAATAAACTGAAAAGCTTAATAATTGAATAAAATTTTGAAATAAATTGAATTTTATTTACACATGGGAAAATAAAAATTTAAGGCAGAGATACTAGAAAATAACTTAGTTAATGGAAAAAGCTTGCAGAAGATTTGTTGAACTGGCATTACTCAACTTTCCTTGCTTATAAGATCTTCCAACTCTAAAAAAAAAAAAAAAATCAAATTCAGGAAATCTCATTGCTTTTGGCCAGTGATTAAATCTCTTTCTTTTTCGGTGTTTTAAGCTAGTCCCAGAGGTCCCTGTGTCACTTTTATCCTAAACAAGTGATGTAGAACTTGGTTCTTTCTCCCAACAGTTAGTCTTCTTGTCGTTTGCATTCATGAAGATGATCAGAGACATTGCGACACTCTCGTTTTTTATGGTTTTTATAATACCTTAAAAGTGAAACATTTCTTAGGGGATTAGTGCTGATCTGCAGAGTTAAATCTCATTCTTATCCTCCCTCTCAACGCCCCTCTTTTTTTTTTTTTTTTTTTTTTTGGTGAGAAGAAATTGAGGACTCAAACCTGTGTGATTGGCAGGACTCACAAAACAAAGAAGTACAAGTCTCCTAGACTTCTTCCTTATTATTAATGTTTCATGCCTTTATTTCTGGGAAGAATGTATTCTGTGGATTTGTATCTTGGCTGAAATGCTTAATGAGAGATTTGAAGTTTTATTCATATTATTTCAGTTAACCAAAACTTTTGACCTTTACTAACCTGGATGTAGTTGAAAAAGCAACCACAGAATTAATGAGACCATATTATCAGACATATCTTGAGTCAAGTATTTCACACTTACCTAAAATGTATTTTCTCTATTCCCATTGTTTTAAGTTTTTATTTTTAAAAGGCAAATGAAAAGGAGTGAAAAAAGAAAACACAATATCAATATTTATCCATTAGAGACAAATAGTTTTTGGATGTTAATTTTGGCAGGCACTGTGGCTATGGCCGCATCTTGTCCCTTTGGTGTTTGATCAAAATAATTTTTCAGTCACAAAACTGAATTAAAAAAAGTAAAAATTTCTTTCCCAAAGTACTAAGTAAATAATAGAATGAGACCAATATCAAAACCTTTTATGAAAACAGAAAGAACCCTTCTGTATGTTAGTGTAATCTATAGTCAGTGTAATTTTTTGATCTCGTATTGCAGGAGCTGTGGTCTCTTAACTAAATTGTTTAGGACAACTATTTAGCGATCACATTCTTAATTATTATACATTGGACAGTTAGGCTTACTGACTAATTCAATCTTTAGAAGAGTTCTTCAAGTTGTGATTTTTTTCCAATCAAGAACACTGCTTGACTTTCACTGGCCTACTTTATTCAGTGACAGCATTTTAAAACCCCCCCCCCCCCATGTCCTTTTTTCTTTGAAGTGGCTTTTATTTAGTTTTAGTTTGGTTCAAAAAAAATAACATTGTCAAGAACATAAGAGGAAAAAAAATCCCAGAAATAACTGAACCCCACCATTTTAACTACTTTCCTATATGTCCACATAGTATTCCTTAGAATATTATTAGTAGCACGGTGCCTGGCACATAGTAGCCAATTTAATAATGGTTGTTAATGATTGATAGTTTTAGAATTGAATGACTTAGAGAACTTAGATTGATTTGAAGGAGCTTTTTATCTTTAATGGTATCAACTTCATTGTCACTTGGTAATTTAGAATGTGTAGAGAAGATTTTTTCAGGGCTGGGGCGGGGAAGGAAGGATGTTTGCTTTTTTTCTCAGCACGTAGGCTTTGAAATAGAAACATAGTATATACTAACTCTAGTACTGCTCTCTAAGCACAGCAACATTTAGGTGATCGTCAGGGTGTTTGACTTGTACAAAATGTGTACATAAATAACCAAAGGAGAAAAAAAATCGCATAGTGGATTTAGAAAGTTTTGTATAAGTGTTAAGAATTTTATTTTTCAGCAAGGAAGAGATAATTCCATGGATCTTTTCCCCTGAGAATTTTAAAAGTGATGTTCTTAGGAACTATGTAGAAAAATCAATATTTTCTGTATAAAATATTCCCCAGAGATATCTTATGTGCTGTTTTTGAAATAAATGTAAGGAAGATTCTTGAGATATATCTGAACAAATTGTAAAGGAAAAAAAGTGCAAATATACTAGAAAGAATAGCAGATTAAACATAAAGGGGGTTCTAGTTTTGTTTTTATACTCACTTGTTGCAAGGCCTTTGTTGATCTTTTAATATAAATTTATCTGTGCTTTGTAGTTTTCTTATCCAACTTAAGGTTATTGGTACCAGACAGTTAAAACAGTGGGTCATAGATCTAGAGCTAGAAGGGCCTTGGAGGCCATTGAGTCTAACTGCATTTTATGCATGAGGAAGAAACAGGCACCGAGGGGGAAGTGATTTATCAGTGCAGGGTCACATGGTAAGTGTCTGGAGTCAGTTTTGAACCCAGGTTTTGTTGATTCCAACTCCACTGTACCACGTTGCCTCTGATGTTTTGCCAGTGAATGAGATAATCCTTGAAATAGCTCATATATAGACAACTTTAGTTTGTTCTCATCAAATATGCTACTGTTGATTTAGAAGCAGAGGGTGGTAAGTAAGCTCATGATTTTTATTCAACTCCATTATCAGAGCAGTTATCTTTCATTGGTGACTTATGCTCCCCCCTCTCCTCTCCCCTGCATATTTGACATCTTTTACCTAATTGCTTCATTCATATTTCTCTCTATTGACAGTACCACCTCTGCTTAATTGTCTCATTTGGACATTTCAGCTCTTCATTTAATCTTTTTGTGCTCATTGGTTACATCCTAGCAGAGCATCCTCTTGAAACCTTGCCATTAACCCAGAGATGGTGAAAAAGAACATTTTTGCTTAAGCTGTTTTGTAGTGATTTTCAGGGAGGAGCTGATTTGAGTTAACTCTGGGGGGAAAATAGACAAAATAATGAATTTAGATCCCATTTCACCTCAACTCCCAGAATATTGGTTGCCCTATACTCAATTTTTAAGAAATATTTTATTTAAAAATTTTCTCTACCTCCCATCCTTTACCCCCATTGCAAGAAAAAGAAAGAAAAACAAAACTCTTGTAGTGAAGAAAAACAAATTCTCACATTGGCCATGTCCAAAAATATGTCTTATTCTACATCTGGAATCCATCACCACTCTTTCAGGAGTTGTCTGGCATGCAGCATCATCAGGCCTCTGGAATTGTGGTTGGTCATTGCATGGATCAGAGTTCTTAAGTCTTTCAAGGTCATTTGTCCTTAGAGTGTTTTTGTTATTGTATAAATTATTTTTCTGGTTCTGCTGACTTTACATCAGTTCATACAATCCTTCCTAGGTTTCTCTGAAATTGACCCTTTTGACTTTTTTTGTGACACAGTATTTCATTACATTCGTGTACCGTAATTTATTCAGCCATTTTTTAATTGATAGGCACCCCCTTAGTTTGTAGTTCTTTACCATTATAAAAATAATGTATAAATATTTTTGTACATAATGGATCCTTTTAAATGTAATTATTTTAAAAATTCCAAAGCCTCACTTTTCCTCCCCTCCTTTTCCATTTTTCCTGACTCACAAAATGATGTGAATAATTGAGAGTGTATTGTGTTGCAATAATTAGTTATAAATTCCCAAGTTTTTCTGGTAAATGTCTCTTCACAACACTTGAATAAAATTCACAGATCTTCTGTCAATTCTTATAACAGTTCCAGTGTTCTTCACTGTCATAGGGTGGTTAAACCTATGCATTAATTATTTTTTTCCTCCATAATCTCTTAGAAAAGGCCTGAATATTTCTCATTTTAATCATTTTTCCTCAGTCCTGTTAGCATCTTCTGACACTAGCTCTGCTTTCATTGTTACTTTGGTTGCCATTGCCCAAATACTAGCCTTTATTGCACCTTCTCTTTTCTAAGTATTATTTAAACATGAGAAACAACTGGTTTTAGAAAGAGTTGTGTACAGTTTTATGATGTGAATGTTTTGTTTAGAGTCTGTTTTAGAGAATCTCAGTTTTTGTTCTAACATGTAGGTCAGAGCCAATGCTAAATAGAATTGTTAATAAAATGATTTTAAAACAAAAATGATTCAGTATATGTAGCTGCTAAAAGTAGCTTTTAAAATCAGTTTATTTAGTCAAATGGTAGGCTGTCTCCTGGTAGAATTGTTTATTGTGTACATTTATTTAGTATTTGGTGCAAGGAATGAATTAACTTCTGTTTGTCAACAGGATGAAAGTGGAGCGTGACTATGAGGCTCTTCAAGAAAGACTCAACACATTGCCAGATAAACTCTCTTATGATATTATGGTATGTATGATATATTTTGTTTAAAGTAATATGATTAATCATTTTGTTAGATGAGGATATAGCAGCAGCATCAAGGTATATTATTCAGGCTTACGAAAGAGTACTTAATAATACGTTAATTATAACCATAGCTAAGCATTTGCTTCAGTTCTTGTCTTTCAGATCTGTCATAAATTTTCATATTAATGACACATGAGAACTGATGGCATAAATGCTAACAAAATTCGACATTTTTGGTATGCAGTTCTATTGTGTAGAAAACTACAGTTATGACAGAAATTTGGCACTTAGTCATTTCCTGTTATCCAGAGCAAGAACAGGCCATAATGTTTTGTAATTCACGGAATTAAGCTCTGGGACATTGATTTTTACATAAAAAGGTGCTGCTAATTTTTTTCTTAATGATCTTCATATTGACATAGTGATCTATTCTTACTCCCTGAACTTGAATCTTTTATTCTAAGTATATTCCTCATGTTAACTTCATTCTTGTTTTCCACGTGAACCAAAATTAAGATCTTGTAAATATGGTTCTCCCCTCTGTAAACTTGTTAAAGCTTTTTATTTTTAAATGTGTGCTTCATGAAAGCATTTATTAGAATTCATTTTGTTCTTTATGAAGCCGATTTCTAGAGTGATTCTTCATAAGTTAATATTTCATTACTACTAGTCTGCTTTCTTCAAGACCATTGAGTAAATAAAAAAATGTGTACATTTGTGATCCTGTGTTTTTAAGCCTATGAAAAACGAGAGTTTGAAATTGTTCAACAAGTCATAGCCCAAAGATAGGAAGCTTAGTCTGAATTTTTTTTCACTTGTACATTCATCCAGAAAACAAAAATAGGTTGTCAGATTAAAATAATAAGATTAAGTTACAAAAGTGCAGTTGAGAGTTTTGTTTTTAATTTACTATACTCACTTAAAATCACTTTGAAGCTCTTCAAGTTATTTACTGCAGATAATACATCCACTTTGTAACTTGTATTTTTAACTTTTTTTTTCTTTTGGATTTACAGGTACCTTTTGGTCCTCTTGCCTTCATGCCAGGACAGCTTGTTAATACCAATGAAGTCACAGTTTTACTTGGGGACAACTGGTTTTGCAAATGCTCGGCAAAGCAGGCTGTAGGTTTAGTAGAACATAGGAAAAAATGTATGTATTCCTTTTAGGGGGTGTTTCATTTGTGTGTGTGTGTGTGTGTGTGTTTGTATGTGTGTGTGTACACACACACAAACAGGTGCAGAAAACTTCAAGTTTACAAATGGTTCGTTACTGAGAAAATTTCTCTGTTGATAAATTAGTCAAGAATTACTGCATCTGAGTTGATCTGGTAAATAGGATATTATAAAACTTTGACAGTGGCAGGTGAAATTTAAGGTTCGTTAATGGTTATATTTATGCATTTTCAGGAATTAGAAACAGTACTTATGTGTCATTGTAAGTCTTCTGGGCAGTTTAAAACTTGGGGACAAGTTTTGACAGATTGATTTTGTTTCCATAGTCTCATTTTTGTATATAGTATTATAGTTAGCAGCGAAGATTTGTTTTCTGCACAAAGGTAGACAAAGGTAGAAACATTTTAAAAATGGAAGAAATTATATGTTTCTTCCAATATTTTATAAGTTGAGTTCGTTTTTAAAAACATTTGTTAGTACTGATTTCAATATTTGGTTTCTAAAAATGTATCAACTATTATTTTCATAGACTGTCATCCTTCTTACTGCTTATTTGATCTTGATTCCATGATTTTTAGTTCACATTAGCTAAATCTTTAAAACCTGTTTGGAGCGGAAGGTTCAAGCTAAAATAATACTTTTACATTTACTGGGTGCTTTGAGATCCCTGTCCTATTTTCACCTAAGCATTTGTTATGCCATATATGTTTCAATTTTGTTTCTCTGCAAAACTATTAATAGCCTAACTAGGTTACTATTCCTTTGAATGGGATGACTTTGCTTATAGTCCTCTTGTTTTATCTGAAGTAGCCATTATCCAAAAAATCCATTAAAAAAATTAGGTTTATGAAATTTTTTGACTAATGTTCTTCCCAACATGTGGCCATAAAAATATAACTCTGGTTTTGATAGTCTAGCCACTCCAATTTTTTCCCGAACAATCTTTGTCTGTGGAAATAAATTTTCTTCTGTATAAATGAAGTAAGAGTAGGTGATATTATAGGTATTTTAATTCCCTGAAAGGTCAATTTTTTTTTTCCTGTACATAGCTGAGTAGTGGTATCCCTTGCTTGCAAAACCAATTTTGTAGTAGAATCCTAGGAATAAAGGCTGATCCTTTCCTCTATGGGTTTAAACTGACACATTTTTCTTTCTTGTGAATATTATCTAGAGTAACGTGAGCATTTGTTCAGGCAATAGATTACATTTATAGAGTGCTTTTTTCAGAACTACAAAGCACATTTTAAAGAATTTTATTGTTGCTTTTTATATCACTTTCTACAGCAACCATATAAGATACTGTTTTGATAAGATACTGTGAAGATACTGTTATCTTCATGTTGTAGGCTAAGAAATTGAGACCAGAGAGGTAAAGTGATCAATACATCTACTGAGTGGCAGGACTAGGACTTGAACCCAAGTCTAATATTCTTTCTGCTGTATCCCGCTACCCAACTTGTGGCATGCATGGCTCATTTGCCTGAAGTAGAGGGTGGTTTAAAAAGAATCAGTGTAATTTTGAGGGAGTACTGGGATAATTTTTTAAAGACCTTTCACCAGCAATAATTAACTTAGAAGGACAAGTTCATGGCTGCTGAAGTTAGTGTATTCTATAGATATTTGAGAGATCAAAATCCTAAATGCTTTCCCTAATCTGTTAGTTTAACAGAAGAATGTTTTGTATGATAGAGTTCTAGCATATAGACATATTTATGCAATTACTAAAAAAATAATTTTAATTTTGAATAAAGCTCTGAAAAATACTGGCTTATTGACAGTGGAATGCTAATTTAGGACAATTGTTAGATACATATAGATATGTTTGAGAAACTGTTAGGGTCAGTGAGTTTTAAGTGTGTTTTTGTAGTAATTTGTAAAGGTTTTGAAGAAAATGTTGTTTTTAGATATGTTGTCAGCTCTCCACATTTTGAAAGGTATTCTTTGAGTCTTTGGCATTCCAGGAGCAAAACAGCCCTTTGAATTAAAAATATATTCACATGTTAATTTTAGTTGAAACTTTTTAAGGCCACAGAGATCAGAAAGACTAAACGGAGAATTTGAGCTATGTTTGAGAATATATAGTGTTATATTATTTATATTAACGATTCCATTAGGGTTCCTTTTTCTAGGAAAATGGAATTTATATCTTATGTAGGACTCTACCTTCATACTTGGTGAAGTTAATGATTTAAGTTAACTTTCTCAGTGCTTTTGCATCCGTTCCCAAAACATTTGGTTGCAAATATATTCCTTGTGGAATTTTGGAACATTTGGAACATTGGAATTCTTAACATTTTAGAGGGATTCAATAAATATGAGATTCTGAAAAATGGATTTTGTGTGTTTCTTTGTAACCAACTTTTTTGGACCTGTCTGAGGTGAGACAGAGAAGAAGTAAGCCCAATTAGAGTTTGGCTTCAGAAACTAATTTTTTGACGATGTAGATGTGGGAAGTCAGAAGGCTTACTTAAATCTTGTTAAAAGTATTTTTAGATCAGTAAATATCTTTTCCTCATTTTAGAAATTGAATTTGGAAAGACCAAAGAAAGAAGTTGTTAAAGGACGATTGGAAGTTTGTTTAGTACTTTGGTTGGTGAGCTGTGGGAGGAAAGGGGAAACATTCAGAGAACACCTTATAGGCAGACTTTTATTTCCTTATTTTATTTTTTTTATTTCCTGTTGATGAAAGCCTGAAGCAACAAAATGATTTTCCAGGTTGAGGTATTGTTCCTCATGGCTTGTGCTTATAACATTTTTGATATGAGTTGATAAGATTAATTATAGATTAGTGTTCTACTATTTTTTGTTTTGTAACATACTATTGTCATCAAATTGGTTTCCTTTAAATATATTCTGTAGAATTCTGTATTCTGTAGAAATTTGTGGAATTCTTAAGTGTGGATTTCATTTTGTCTTCGAGGTAAATTTTTTTCCTCCAGAAGAATACATCTCTAATTTCATAAGGGGAATCAGTGAGCAAATAGGATTCATTATGCAGAGAGACTAGACTCTCCTTTATGGACATTTTCAGTATTGTGTTCCATTTGTGTACATGAATGTATAGGTAAAAATGATTTGAATTTCTGTACTTTATGGGTATTAAATCTCAAAGTAACATTTAAAAGAAATTGGCTAAGAGGTTCTAGAGGTATTTGACTCTGACTTCAATAGAGCACAGTAATATTTAGAACTGAGTTTTTCAAGTAAGCTGATCTGAAGCCCTAATTGTGCTATCCTATGCTTGCCTGTCTCTCTTGGATATGTCTTTAAAACTGTACATACAGTAGTCAGCCTTCTTTCAAAGTTTTTTGTAAAAACTTGATTTCTTGGTACTTAGAAGCAAGATAGTTTGGTTAGTACAATTGAAATGTCTGAAAAAAGAACTTTTCATGTACTCTAATCTTTAAAACAGACCACCCTGGCCACACACAGGTCTCCTAATTGGAAGTGGATGATAAAGATGAAGCTGCTGTAGTGGAAACCAAATGAATAATTCATCTCAGCTATATTAATATTTAATTGAGTGCCCATGGGGTGTGCAACGTTTTACTAGGGGCTATAAGGTAAGATCTTATGGAATATAGAACAGCCTGGCCCCTGTTAGGGTTCTTTATATCAATTCTTGGGTCTTTAAGATAAAGGTAATGCCACAATGCCTTACACATAGTAGGCCCTCAGCAAGCATCTCTTGGATGAACAAAATGAATTTTGTTTTTTCTGTGTGATTAGTTTAATTCATTAGGCACTTTTCTTGACAATATTTTGTTCCTGTAACATGGCTTTTTGTATGAGAATGCATCTATTATATTTTTGAATTAAAAGATGTTGTTTAGCCGTGGAATCAAAAATAACAATATGTTTGTTATGAAGAGGGGCATTTATGATATGGAAATATGGTCAAGGTATTGCTAGGTGACAGCAGCATCAAGCTTTGTGCTAGGGTAGATTCCATAGTGTGGGTAAATAATGCCTAGTTAGTGCTATAGTTGCATGAGGTTACTTTTGTTAATTGTATCTGAGTCCAAGGAAAGTTGAGTAAAAGTTGAGGTTACTAAAACTTAATCTTTAGTGGGAAAATAGAAATGTAAAAGATGCCACTTATATGTGAGTAGGTAGAAAACACATTCATTACACCTGAAGAGGGAGTGGGATAGAGACCCCTGGTACTTGCATAAGAATCTTAAATGTTTTCCCTGAGATACTGTATGAAACAAGCGTAGTTGTGGATATAGTTCCATATTCAAGTTAAGTTAAAGAGGACATGAAAATAATTTGGATTAAATTATTATTGAAAATAATAGGAAAGGTAGCATGGCATGGGATAAGAAAGCTTGCCATCAGGAAGACTTGTATTCAAGTTCTTCCTTTGAGAGATAATTAGTATGGCATGGTATAAGAAGGCTTGCCATCAGGAAGACTTGTATTCAAGTTCTTCCTCTGAGAGATAATTGCTGTATGACCCTGGGCAAGCCACATACCCTGTCAGTATCCCCATACAACTCTAAGATTGAATTACTGATTTGCATAAGTGAAGAGAGTTTCTATAGCAGAAATTCCCAACATTAATAAAATCATAGGTATAAACCAAAACAAACAAAAAACCCAAGCCCACTTCAAATTCTATAAAACATCTTTTTT
>CM053625.1:103402393-103412743 GCA_028646595.1 Phalanger gymnotis
TTAATTGTAGTCTTTAAACAGTCTAATATACATTTTCTTTAGTATAAAACTGCTGTGATAATTGTAATATATTAGTGAGTAAAGCTTGAAATTCATCTTTTTTTTTTAAATTAGGCAGCAGGTGATATTGTTGATATAAGAGAAGACATTAAAAATGACATTGAAGTTAAAGGTAAATGACAATGTTGCTTTTTTTATTGTTAATGATTTCTGTCAGTTATTTGCATAGATGTGACTAGCACAAATAAAAATAGTATTTTAATTTTTAGTAGCATTAGAATTTGTATTACGAAATCTCCCAGTTAATACATAGGTCCTTTATTAAAAAATTTTGATGTTAAAGTAATCAGTTAACAATACATATCAAGAGTGACATGACAAGTATATAGATATTATTTCATGACAGAAAAATCGATATTTGACTGGGATTATATTACTTTCTTAAAAGAAGTAGGGATATTAAATGGATAGAAACTAGGTTTTAGAAGATAGTTTTTTTTAATGTTCTACTAATTTGATCTCTGACCCAAGACAACTCATTCTTTGTTTTCTGTAAGTTTTTTGTTATCTCCCTGAGTCTTTTTGTGAGAAATAATGAGTAGAATAAACAGCATTTCAGCTGTTTATGGTATTCACACCTAAAATAGAGTTTTGATGAATTGAAAAAAGATTTACTGTGTCTCTATTAAATGCAAGGCTGTGGAGAATGGTAGGCTTCTCAGAGTTGAAGCATTTGAGCTAAAACTTGGGAGAAAGGATAGGGAGTAGACAAGCATAGCAGAAGAATAAAAGCATTCCCTTTATTCATTGAGTGAAATGTGGTTCACTTTTAGGTTTGCTTATCTATTTGAGCCACACATTATTTGAGGTTGGCTAATAACAGTAGCCTCATAAACTCTTGTCAGGATGGGTCATAGTGGACTACCTTGATATCTAGAAAAAGCACAGGGGATCACTCTTGGTTTTGAATCTGTGTTACATATGCCTTCTGAGACTTTTTTCATTTAAAAGTGGGTATAATAATAGTGTTAACTATCTCAAAGAATTGATTTTGAGGAAAGTGTTTTAAAGTTTTCAGGGCACTGTGGAAATGTTGGGTTATTACTTACTGAAGAGGAGTAATGTATTTGGATTTTACCTGTTTGAAAGTGATGATTTCCCATGTTGTGAAGTGTCATATATGATATTAATAGATTTGTTGGGGGTATTTGAAATTTATAGTTTACTTTTGTAGAAAGTAGTGAAATTATTTTGTATTTTTTTTTTTAAACTTTGGGCTTTCTTTTTCTAAAGAGAACTCAGTTGACAAAATGCATTGAGAGTTTGGATAACTATGTAATGTTATGATAATAGTAGCTGATACTTGTATAACATTTTAAAGTTTTCAGAGTGTTTAACATAGAATATCCTCATGGCAACCATGTAAAGTTTGGGCTATAAATGATGATCTCTTCATTTTACAGAATTAACAGGTTGAGAGAAGTTGAGTGGCTTGTCTAGGATCACTCAAAAATAAGAGTCAGAGATGGGATTTGAGTCCAGGTCTTTTCTGACTCTAAGGCCAGGAACATTAAGCTTTAAATATTTCTTTTTCAAATCATTTATTTATTTTAGTGAAAACTGGATCTCACTATCTTGCTTAGGCTGGAAATGAAGAGGCTACTCTTGGGCTCATTCTCATTTTGATCTGCACAAGAACTTTAACTTGCTCTTTTTCTGACCTGGGCTGATTTACACCTCCTTGAGCAGTCTGGTACTTCTCTTCCTCCCCTTCCTATGTCACTTACCCTATCCCAGGCTTACCATATTAACGCCCAGTTTAGTGAACACAGCCTAATTGGCTTCAAACTCAAAAGATGGATGGCAACAGGGGCATTTAAAAGAAAAATGATTGATGCCTTTTTATTTTTCACATTATAGGCATTTCTTCATAACTAAGCCTACTCACCAACACTCTTCCCCCTCCCCGCTCCCATTTCAAAGAATAAGAGACAAAACCCAATTTAGCAACTCTATATGTAGCACTTTTACCCATAAAACCCCATTTCTCTTTATTTGACGTTACTGTGTATATTTTTCTCCTAGTTCTGCTTACCTTATTCTTCATCAGGTCATGTAATTTGTTCTTTTTGTCTCTAAATTTTTCATATTTATTTTTAGAAATTTTTATTCTATTATATTTATTACAGTTTAGCCATTTGCCAACAAATAAGCACTTACTTTATTTAGAGGATTTTATTTTTTTGCTGCCACAGAAGCATTACTGTGAATATTTTGTCACATGTGGAGCCTTTTGGTTTATATTTGACCCGTGTGTGTGTGTGTGTGTGTACTTATGTATATACACATACACACATATATGCATACCAAGGAGTGAGATCATAGGTTATGAGTAGTAACTTTCTAGAATACTCTTTTCAGTATACCATGCTGTCTTTGGGTGAGGCTCCTCAAGTGAAAACTCAGAAAGGAATCAGCTTAGAAAAGTGACTTACAAGTCTACGAAGATCATAGAAAGAACCTTAAGTATAATTTCTATTATTATTTTTAGATTTCTATTTAATAGAGTATCCAAACCAAAAGATGTTTTAGGATAGTAATATCAACAGTCTATAACAAGACTATAAAATGAAAGATAGTACTTTAACTTTTAGCAAGTAGTTTTGTAAGTTTGATTTTATATCAACGGGAAATATCCAGTATTTCTGTAGAAAAAAGAAAAAAAGATTAAAATATATACGTAATTTAATAATAAAAATATACAGTAAAATTAATAACAAAAATATATTAGCTTAGGTAGCTAAGGTACTTAGCTAAGGTGGTAGCTTAGGTTAAATTTGATTCTCATTTTCTTCAAAGTCTTGATTTAGTTAAAGAAAAGCAAAGAAGATTAAGATAACTTTAAACAAAGTGTCATCTCCTCAGAAACTGATAGAACTTAGTCGAAATAAAGCCATGTTCAAATTGACATAATCATACTACTTATACTAGTTTTAGAGGACTTTTCTATTTTATAAAAAATGTTGGAGGGTCACTATAATGCTCTTCTAAAGGTTCTGTGTTATAGGGCTGGCTCATCTATCAAACTGCCTATTAATAAGGTCTTTGGTACTTAAATAATGATATTTATTTGGATTGGTTCCAAAATTGATCTAAATGAATAGTGTTATAGGCACATTTCTTTGGAAAAATTCTCTTTCTTTTGAACCTTTGTAACCAGTTGAGATCTTCCTGTGCCAATTGACTCCTCTGGATATTGTGTTTAACAAAATGAGACTTGAAAAATAATTAGGAAGTCTGGGGGGAAATGTATGGTTACTAACGTAATTTTTTCCTTCTTGGTTACCTTTTGTTTAGTTAAAGATATATCTTAATTCCACAGGAAAGCACAGAACTGCTCATAGACCTCATTCAAAACCAAAAACTTCAGATGTTTTTGAGGCAGATTTTACAGATGACCCAAAATCTGAGGGTAGTTTCCTCAGTGAGAAGGAACTGTGGGCTCGACTCGATGAACTAGAAAGACAAGAAGACCTTTTGGGAGAACTTGATAAGTATGTAGAGGCAAATTTTGCCTCAAAATGATACTCTTGCCATCTTTACTTAGAATATAGACCAAATATGACATAGTGATATTCCATATATTTTGTAAAATTTTTTTTCATTTGCATTGAACAATTTCTCTTTGAATTTTAAGAATAACTGCTTTGAATACGAGTTTGCTACTATAACATGTTTGTGCTTTCTGTCAAAATTTCTGTTTAATTAGCAGACTACTAGTAATCTGGTCAGGTGTTTATGTATGAGAAAGTTTACTAAGTGGCTGTTTAAAGCACACATTAGCACCCACTTAGAATTGTCAAAGTGCTAAATGAAGTCTTTTACCACAGAGGCTCCTACTTTATTTTGCTTAAATGATGGAGTATATGCAGTAATTAGTTTCTTTGAAAAACAGGACACAATCTACACGAGGTAGGGATTTTTTATAAGTCATCCAGGAGTTTTAGTTCATGTGTTCTTGGGCATTTTTCATTAATTGATAATATAGTTTAAAAAAATCCTTTTGGTATGAGGGTTCTCCACCTGCTTTCCTTGGGTTCCTTGAACTTGAATGGGAGAAAAATGACATCTTTATTTTCATTCACTTTGTTTTTATATTTTATATTTATTCACTAACTCTATTTTCACTAATATTCAAAATTTGGTGTTATATTTGTCCATCTGTAGCGTGTATATTTCTCATCTGTCTGTCAAAGATGAGGACAGTATTAACCTTACTATTTAAAATATGCACTTAATGAACCAACAGCTATTTAAATTGTGATTGAACACCAGTAATGCCCAATACATGATACTTTTCTAGCTCTTAATGATTTTTTTTCTTTTAGTAATTTTTTTCAATTAACAAAACACCTTTTTTTCTCTCCCCACCCCAACCTCTTGGGGAAATAAAAGAAAAAGAAAACCCTTGTGTGAAATATGCATAGCTAAGTGTAAAAGATTCCCACATTGGCCATGCCCCAAAACATACCTTACTCTGCAACCTGAGACCATCACCTCTCTTTCAGGAGGTGGGTATCTTGTTTCACCATAGGTTCCTCTGTAATCATGGCTGGTCGTTGAGTTGACCAGAGATATTAGGTCTTGTATTTTACTGTGTGGTTTTTATTGATAATCCTTATTATTGGCCATTTACAGTGTTGATGTTATTGGTTTTCCTGATTCTCCGCATTGTTATCAGATCATACGTGTTTTTCCAGATTTTTCTGAAACCATCTCTTTCATCATTTCTTATAGCATGTTAAATCCATTACATTCATATACCATAATTTATTTGTTCAACCATTCCCTTAGGGAATTGATGGGCACACTCTTTGTTTCCAGTTCTTGGCTACCACAAAAAAGAACTGCTATTAATATTTTTGTACATATGGTCCCTTTTCCTCTTTCTTTGTTTTCTTGAGTACCTAGTAGTATCAATGGGTGAGAGGGTATACAAAGTTGAGTGGTTCGTTAGTCATAACCCCAAATTGCTTTTTCACACTAGTCCAGTTCTTAATCTCTAGAAGAACAAAGCATTTGGTTACTTATAAGCAGAAAATGATACATAGAATTTTAAGGTTTAACCTATTAAAAACAACCCTCTAAAGTGTGTATGTATGTAGTTAACTTTAAATACATTTAAAATATATTTTTATTTTACTGTATATTTTTATTATTAAATTATGTATGTATTTTAATCTTTTTTTCTTTTTTCTGCAGAAAATCTGATACTTTGTTTGTAAATGGAGATGATTTAACTTCTTCTGAAGAGGAGAAGGAAGATCAAAAGACAGATGTGACTGTGAAACATAGAGCAGACTCACCTACTCAGGGCAGTTTTCAAAAGGATATTACAGATTCAAAGTTACTTAATGGTCAAGTGAATGGTTCAGGTTCTTACAGTGATGATGATGATGATGATGATGATGATGATGGTCATGGTGATGGTGTCTTAGCCATTGGAGATAGTTGTGTACCAACTATATATTTTTCTCATACAGTTGAACCTAAGAGGGTTTGTATACTTTCCTTATTGTCAATGTAGAATATTAATTATATAATTTGTAATTTTATTTGTATTTACAGATACAATTTCTTTATACAGTTTAGAGTTCTAAAACAAGAAGACTAGTTTTTCTCATTTAGCATAAAAGTAATTTGGCTTGATTGGTTTATTGGGTCCATTACCTCCAACTAAACATGGGGTTATGTGGACTAAAGAGGCTTAAGACCTCTAGACAATGCTCTCTCTGTAAAGAGGATATACCAAAGATGTCAGAGATAGTCCTATAAAGTAGTTGTATTGATGAATTTAGAAAATTGCAAGAGTCTCCCTTAATTGTACTTAGTTAAACTAATTTTATTACTTGATGTATAAAAACGAATCAATGTGATTAGCACATACTGGAAAATTTTATGAAGCTAATGTTTCCCCTTCGAGTTGAAAATAAATGGCTACATCTGGTAAACCTCTATGTTAATTTTAAAGTTTTCAAGTTAGGAGGAACCTTAGGAATTATTGAGTTCAACTTACTTCAAAGGTACACCATCTTAGACCCAGAGTAGGAGCGTGACTTGGCTGAGGTCACACGTATATTTCATTGCAGACCTGGGGCTTGAAAACAGGTTACCTATTTCCCAAGTCTAGTGTACTTTCTGTTAGGTCAAAGCATCTGTAAGCATTGTCATAACCAAACAAAAACTAGTGAAGTATGTCTGGAAACCGTTTGAGCTTTTGGATTTGCTTTCTATATTTCCAAATAAAACATGAAATGATGATCCATTTGCTTTGCTTATGTTGTTCTTAAGGTAGCAAAACCAGTAATTTTACAAGATTTTTCTCCTATACTTCTAGGACCCATTTCCTAAGTTCGAGAGTCTGAAGTAAAGCAATATAATTATACTAAATCTATGGAAAAGGATTTGAATGTAGATTGATTAGAAAAACAAATTTTGAATTTACATTCATGTAGCCTTTCTAGTCTTAACTCCACCTCTCCTTGTTTCCTAGTATTAAAATTAGGCAGGGAACGGCTTGATTAGTAAGTAGTTATTGATTTATAATGTACTATATAAATCCAGAATAGGATTATGAGATTAACAATCTGTTAATCTTAAATTCTTCCTGACCAGACCCTAATACTTTGAAATGTAAAATTCTGTTATATAAACTCTGGAGTTTTAGTAATTGAATTATTTGTCACAGCTTGTATTTTTTCATGCATTAAACCTGATAATATTCTGATTGAATATTTCTTTTGATCAGTGTGTTCCTTTTCCTGTCTTCCCCATTTTGAAATTCATGAATTTTGAAGCCATGAATTTGTACAGAAAGTAATGGTATGATGTTAAATGTTAAACTTAAAAGCTTAAGCATTACAGCTTTTATGTAATAATAAATTAATTGGAAATTAAGCTCATGGAGTGATTAAAGAATACATATATTTATGTTAGAGATATAGTATATGTCTGAAAACCTTTTTTTACTATGGTAGGGATTTTTTTGACCCCTTGTGCTGAAGTACATGAATTTTATGCAGTGTCAGAAGATATTAATTGACGCTGCTGCTGTTATGATCGTTTAGTTTGCCATAGTGTACTGCATTTTACAAACTCCTCTCTTGCCTTGGGTCTCCGTATAGATTTCAATTTATACTGTTATTTTTTATTTTGTTTTCGTGTGTGTGTTTAGGTACGAATAAATACTGGAAAAAATACTACTTTAAAATTCAGTGAAAAGAAAGAAGAAGCCAAACGTAAACGGAAGAATAGCAATGGCAACAGTAGCCATTCTATTCCAGAACTACCCAATATCAGAACTCCTGCTGATGTTTATAGGTACATGATTTATAGTTAAAGGACTAATTTCCCTTCCTTGTTTTATTGTAGTTGTGCTTATAACAGGAAAAGTGGTGTGCGTGTTATAACATGGAGCTGCCTGTGTAATCACCGGAAAGATAAGGCACTCTTGTGGGTTTAGCGTAGCGTTCTGGAAGGTTTCTGAAGG
The DNA here is from genome assembly GCA_028646595.1 of Phalanger gymnotis. NCBI lineage: Eukaryota > Metazoa > Chordata > Mammalia > Diprotodontia > Phalangeridae > Phalanger > Phalanger gymnotis. Next base: position 103,409,943 of record CM053625.1, read on the forward strand.
AGCTGGTGATTTGCCAGAGCCTCTAATCAGAAGCGGTTGCAGAGTGTTGTATGGGCTCTTTCTCACTTTGGTGATAACTTTTGTAAACATTCTCAGTTGATGTAGTGAATGAATCTTGTATCTAGGCTTGAGAAAATGTTTTGTGATTTTGATGAGACTGAATGATTGCTTTTTGACCATAACTTAGATATATATGGCGTAATTATTTGTTACCTCTTTATAGAGTTGAAGTTGATTGTAGTTAATTCCTCCAGTTTGTTCGTTGGGCTGTTTAGGAAGCAGTGTGGTGCTGTAGATTGAGTTATGGGAGTTAGAGCCTGCCAGACCTGTGTTCAAACCCCACCTCTTATACTTGCTAGAACCCTGTAATCTTGGGGAAATCACTTTTTTCCATGTCTCCTTCTGTAAAATGGGGATAATGCCCCAAAATATGTACCTCATTGTTTGAAGGCTAAAAAGAAACTCTAGAAGTTTAAAAAAATAAGAAAAGGATTTTATTTTGATCTTTATGATCTGTGTTTATAAAATGGTAAAGATTGTCAGATGTCTTGTATTATCTAAAATGTCTAAAATTGTTACACATGAAGCTGTTGCCATTTGCAATACATTTATAAAGTATGCCATTTTGTGTTGATAGACATGCCTTTTCAAAACAATGAAATATACGTTTTGAGATAGTATAATTACTGTGATATGTGTAAAGTTTCAGATGAACCATAATTACAAAAATTACTGGATTTTAAAAGTTAGACTAGCAAATTCAGATTAATGGTTTGAAATACTAGGATTTTTTAAAAAAATTTGTCATGAGATTCTTAAGTAGGTTAAAGTGTATATTTTTTCTTCTGTTATAGAGTCTTTGTTGATGTTGTGAATGGTGAATACGTCCCTCGTAAATCAATTTTGAAGTCTCGGAGCAGAGAGAATAGTGTTTGCAGCGACACCAGTGAAAGCAGTGCTGCTGAGCTTGAGGACCGGCGAGGAGTGACAAGGAGCCTCAGTCACGACGAAGCTGCCTGCACTGATGCTGGTGAAGGCACTTTGGATGAGCAAGAAAATCAACAGAAAAAACTGTTACCCCTTTCAGGAAAGCTTGAGGTATTACTTTCTAACACTTGATTGGTTATGCAGGGTCCTTATATAAAATCATCAGCACGTTTATTAGATAAGGAGAATCTAAACTGGTATTGTCCCTGTTTTTCAGGAAAAGATCATTTACTTGCCCTGATTTGCAGTGTCAGTTCTTGGACTGAATGAAAGACTTATCTTAGAACTCAGTCTCGTTAGACCTCCCTCTTTTGTGTATGGTGGTGTGAATTCTCATTCTCCAAATCTTATTCTATTTAACTTTTTTGGGAGAAGAAAATTTATAATTTTTTTTAATGTTTATGACTCTTTAAACCTTGCACTTATATCCTTATTAGTCATTATCCATTGGATGTGGCATTGCTTAAACTCTTTTGAGAGAAGATTTTTCTTTTTTAAAGTTGTAGTCATAGGACCTACATTTTTCTTGACTTTTTTGGTAGTACTGTATAAAAGTTGAATAGTTTAAAAATGCCATGTAAAAAGAGTTAGAACTAAGTGAATTTCTTCTGTATTCTGTCTTTATTCTTTCATTCATTCATTTATTTTGAGGAGGAAGGTAGGGCAGTTGGGGTTAAGTGACTTGCCCAAGGTCACACAGCTAGTAAATGTGTCAAGTGTCTGAAACCGGATTTGAACTCAGGTCCTCCTGACTCCAGGGCCAGTGCTCTACTCACTGCGCCACCTAGCTGCCCCTGTATTCTGAATTATACCTTACAATATTTGAAAATTCGAAGTAAGTAGAAGTAGAATTTTATAAAGGTACTTACAGATAAAAGTTGTTTTAAATTCATTAGTTCAAAGATCTTGTCAATGTCATTTCCTTTTTCTGGGTTCAGTTTTCTTGTCACTGTAGGGGAAGGGAGTTGAACTAAGTGCTAAAAATATCTTTAGATGTCTGAGTCTACAATTATACCAAATGTCTTCAGCATGTTGCATGTTATTTTTGTTGTTGAAAAAGTTTTAATTGCTAATAAAACATATATATGTACATATATGTATGTATGTATATATATATATACACATATATACATACATATATACATTTTTTTTTCTTCATAGATTGTAGTTACTTGAGGCTAGTTCTTTCACTTAACATTAATTCAAGAGTACTTGGAGCTCTAATCTAATATTTCAGACAGTATTTCTTCTGATGGTACAGGTCACAACTTGTCATGTTCTCCCATAATTTTACTACTGGGAACCTTCCTCAATTTCTCTTGACATTTTGAGTATATCATTTAGAGCAAAGCAACTGTCAATAAATTATGCCTTTACTCTTTTTATATGACCTGCCCCTGGTTTTTGTTTTTGATCGCTCATTTCTGTGATGACATCTTTTATTCCAGTTCTACTTGTAGTTGCTTGTTTGTAATGCATGACAGTCTGGTTATACTCACCATATTCCTCTCTATTGCCCTTTGGGCAATCATTTTTAATGCTTTAGAGTATTTAATGTTTTAAAACTTTCAGCCATACAATAGTATTTATAGGATATTGGCATTAAAGAGATAGATCTTTGTTTTTGGGAATAGTTTGAGGTCATTAAAAAAACTTTGTAGTTTCCCAAAGATTGTCTTATCTAGCCCACTCTTCTCATCTTCAGTTCTGGGCCAAATTCATCCATTTGTATAGGTTGTCCAGTATATTTATATATGTTGCAATGTGTATGTCTTTGTGTATTAGTATGTATGCATGCAGTGCATATTTTTTTT
>CM053625.1:103413243-103554374 GCA_028646595.1 Phalanger gymnotis
GAATGGGGAACAGGGCAACCAGAATATATGCCATCTTGGAGTGGGGGGGAGGGTAGAAATGGGGAGAAAATTTGTAATTCAAACTCTTGTGAAAATCAATGCTGAAAACTAAATATATTAAATAAAAAAAAGAAAGTAAAAAAAAAATTTGGCACCTTTTTACTCATATGGATTCCATTCAGCTGTAATCTTTTCTCACATCTTTCATTCATTTTGCTAACGGGCAGGGTCACGGTGTACTTACATGGCAGTGGCCAACCATGCGCCTCCTGCAGGAGGTTTTGTTAATGTACACTCAACCACAGAAGTGGAAACAGACCAGTAAGTGTTTCAGATGAGACATGACTGACAGATTTGTGACCATATACTGGCTGCAGTCTTGAAAAGAAAAAGAGAATGAAGAAGAATCCCTTGTCTGTGTATTTACAAAGAATGAATGAGAAAACATGACACCTTCCTCCCTATGTGTTGAGACATAGATGGATTTTTGTTCACTTTTTTCCACAACCGTTGTCAGTTCAGTGAATACGGTAAGTACGTAAAGGAAGAGAACATTCTGAGGAAGCCTTTCTTTATGACTATAACTCAATACAATTTTATAAGAAGAATATGAAAAGGCCAGGAATTTTGAGAATCCCTAGAAGATGTTTAATAAATTTATGTAAAGAAATCTGTCTAAAATAAAAATATATTCACCATTTACAGTAATATAAAAGTAAAGAGAAACTAAACTCTGAATAATTTTCAAGACCATTTTTTCCCCCAACAGTAGATACTGAACCATGACTTTCTCTTTTGGTCTTAGAGTTTGGGCTCTACAATTTCACTCTTTTTACATTCGTTGCCTGACAGGGTCACCCTTTGGGTTGTTGTTGCTTCAGTTTTTCTTTGCTACAAGGCATGTTCAAGGTGGATTTCCAGTGGGGACGACCATACCTGCTCTTTCTACCTTTTTATAGGTGCAGTCAATTATACTTTGTAGTAAAGAATTGGAAACAACCCGGGTGCCTTCCCCTAGAGGAATGGGTGAGTAAATCATGTCCTCACGTACGAACGTAACATGTTATTGTACAGGAATAAAGGAGTAATATTAGGAAATCAAGAAACATTTAAAGACTTCTTTGATCTTATGAGTGAAGAAAGTTCAATCAGGAGCAGAATATATACAATGACTACAATAATCTAATTGGAAAAACAAACAAACACTAAAAAGAAGCTGAACTCTGGCTAATTGTAATGACCTGTGTCGACTGTAGAAATCAGATAATGCATTATACTTCCCCTCCTTGGGATGAGAGGTTTGAGTCTGTGGCTGCACACTGTTGCCTACACTGTCAGCCAGGGTGACCTTGGAGTTGCTAATGCCTGACTGTTTTCCCCTACCACAAGGCAGATTTAGTGTGGAACTGCAATAGTTCTGAGTATACCTGTTTCACCTAAACTTGATATAGGTGCTATGTGTGTGTATATATATGTACATGTATATGTGTATGTGTGTGTGTGTGTGTGTGTGTGTATTTCAGCAAAGAATGGAAAATAAACCAGGTGCCTTTCATTTAGGGAATGACTGAATAAACTGTTTTCCAGTACCCATGTAATGTAGTGTTATTGTGTCACGTGAAAGGACAAATGTGAGGAATTCAGAGAAATATTGGCAGACCCATATAAACTGATGCAATCAAGTAAGCCTATTCAAGAGAAGAATATATATGCATATATATGTATATACAATAAATGAAAAGAATGAAAAAAAGGAACCCAAACTCTGCATAGTTAGAATGACTTTTCTTGGTTCCAAAGACCAGCTAATGAAATATGCCTTCCTCTCTTGGCTGAGAGGTGAGCACCTATGGGTACAGCATGTTGCATTCCCTCTCTGAGTCACCAAATTACTGCTACTGTTTATTGCTCTTTCCTGCAAGGAATTGTTTAATGCTGAAACAGAACAAGATTGACTGTTCCTGCTTCTGCTACCTTGAAATAGGTGTTGTGACTATGCCTCAGGTGGTAGGTATGAACTTGACGCATTCCCTGGATGAAACTCTATGAATACAAGTTGCCGTACTGTTTGGTATCTACAACAAAACCTCTATATAATGCTGGCGTTGTAAAGGAAGGATAGGCTAGAACCAGCGTACAAAGGGGGAGGGCACCAAGTGAATATTTAAGTTCTATACTAATCATATTCTACCACATTTCTGCCCATCACTGGTGTCAGGAGGCACGGTTTGACTCTCAATTTTTGAAATCATGAGCTCTTCCATAATGGATTCTGTTCTTATTGTCACTGTCAAATTGCCTTTCAGGGCCAGGGGAAGGCCCCCTTTCTAGGTAGGAGAGTTTCCTGCTCCTCCCTCTTCTTTGTTACTCATACCCCTGGCCCAAGAAATCTTGCTGCCTTTTCAGCCACCTGGAAAGTCACACATGCCAGTGTCACAATATTCCCAAAGAGGGGCAAGAATCAAGTCTCTAATTGCAGAGGCTTGGTTACGGGTGCCTTGGGCCACATTCTAGCCAGTGCCTTTTCAAGCACAGCCTCTGAACAAATTGGAAAGTCCTTCCAAAATTGAGCTCAATCAGGGAAGAGTGAGCAAAGAGGAGGAGGGAAGGGGGAGAAAGGGAGATCTCCAGCTATCAGCCATCAGACAGCAGCAGCAAACTTGGTGCTGTTGGAGAGATTTTTTTTTGTCTCCCTACAATGTGATCCCCTTCCCTTATGCTAGAGTTTAAGCAAATCCCTTAGCCCATGGACTTTCCTTCTCATGATGGCCCAGCTCTGCCCCTCACAGCTCCTAAAGGCTGTGACATAATCACAGGACACTCTGTAATGTGCCCCTTGTTATAAAATCTGAGACTCTCAGGAAAGGCTCCTGTGTGGTGCCATAGGTCTGTTGGTGGAGGAGCATCTTACAAAATTCCCCACAGCAACTAGCTAAAGACCCACTTCTAAGTTTGTAGAGGGGTCGCAACATTTGTTGGGAATACTCACAACATTCCTGAAGTGTTACAAAGACTCAGAAACAGGAAGGATTTTTGAAGTAGTCTAGACCATCCTCCCACTCTGTGATATTGCTGTGGGGAGAGTGGGTGGAGGGGGAGCTTCTCTGAGCCTCCGTTTGAGCACTTCCAGTGTCAGGAAGCTCACATTCTCTTCTGAGGCCTACTGATCCATTGCAGGATACCTCTGACTGTTCCTTGTACTAGGCTACAATTTTTCTCCTTGTGACTTCCACCCAATGGCACACATTCACTTGGCACAGTTTTCCCATTGCCATTTTCCCTCCATTGTACGTGCCTCTCTTGCTACCAAGGAAGGACTCAATCCCAAAGGGGAATACAATTCAGTAATGTTGAAAATTCCAAAGGCTGAGATATTTATGAGCTTTTCTAAGGTCCAGAAGAAAACATTTTACTTTTAGGACCTTAACCAAAGAAATAATAACCCAGCCTAAAAAAAAGTAACAATAAGTACCAACCCAAGAGAACTATGTGCCTAGCCCAGTGCTAGACTACATTCACCCTGGGAGCTACAAAGACATATAAAGCACATTCCCGGCCCTCAACACAAGCTTGAGCTCACCATTTGGCAAGGGAGCCCAGGCTCACACATAGGTTAAGCTGAGTAACAATACAAGACAACGATAGAACACTCACTGGACAGTATATGATGTGAGTGCCAATCAAACAATACAGTACAGACAAGTGCTGTTTGAGTTCAGAAGAGGGAGAGGTCCCCTGAGACTGTGTGGGTCAGGGAAGGCTTCATGGAGGATGTAGGGCTTGAGCTAAGCCTTTGAAAGATGACAGGGTTCAAGTCTCATCTCCTCTGTGAAGCTCAGCTCAAGTGACCCTCTTCGGAGGTCTCATTGTGGTGTGGAGAAGGTGACTGGGAATCCTTGAAGTCTGTGCCCCGGTGGGGTAGGAGGACAAGCTCCCTTGCCAGGTCTCCAAGGATGGGCCAAGGATGGACTTTTGTATGAGGACCAGCCAAGCTAAGTTCATAAAGACTTAGGGCCGGGTCGGCCTCATGGTGATGAAAGTTTTTGGAAACAGTGCCTCTTAAAGAACATCAGCTAAGCCACAGAAGGGGTTATAACCTGTATCAGTAAAAGGAGTTCCCACACCAGCGAAATTACAGATCCTTGAAGTGTTGAATCATTTGAGAGATGGGAGATAGGGTTGGAAAAGGTAGTATGGGACTGGAATGTGGCCACCAGCCTAATGAATCTGGATTTGATCCTATTAGGAATAGGGAACCACTGGAAAGTCTTTGAACAGGGAAGTGACATAATGAATGAAATCAGTAGTCTAGTGACAGCTCTGGCATAATCCCTCCCTCTCCCTGAGCAACCGACTCTTTAACAGGCTTCACTCAGCCACCCTAAGAGGGAGTTCAGCCTACAGTGTCTGTGGCTCCAGAGCCCCTCCAGGAGCGTACCTGGAGCCACTCGGAGCCAATGCTCCGTTAGGCACAATGGTTTCTAGGAGCCAATGCCCCATTAAGCACAATCGTTTATAGGAGCCAATGCCCCATTAAGTACAATGGTTTCCCAGGAGCCAATGCTCCATTGAGGAAAATGGTCTTGGGCCAAAAAATAGGGTGTGGCTCCCCAGGGAGACCACATTGCTCCATGGTTCTGATTACTTTCACTGCCTGAGCCCAGAGTAGCAGTTACACCAAAGCTGCTTACACAGTTTGGACAAAATGATCTATCTCTGTCTATTATTTCCTCTTTAGAAATGCCAGGAAATCAAATGCTTTGAGGCCCAGGTACATGTATTATTTGCAAGCATGCTGGGATGCTTACTTCTTCTGCATTATGGCTAATTAGTAGTAGACCAGGAGCTCAGGCCAGTTTGCCCTCAAGGCCTCAGTTTCACCAGCTGCAAATTTACAGATTAGGACCATAGTATCTCTAAGGTCCCTTCAAAAGAACCTTGGACTTGAAGTCAGAAGGCTGAGTTCAAATCCCATCTTTGCCTCTTTTGTGATTTTGGGCAAGTACCTCCCAAAATGGATTCTCCATCTGTTAAATGAGGGGGTCGGACTGGATAGTTTTGTAAGAACTACAGAACAGCTCTCTAACTCTGAGGTCTGATGACCTTATTCCAGGCCATATTCTCCTGAGGAGTTACAGAAATAATCCCTCAACTTGTCAGTGTAGAAATCACTTGCTAAGTTTTTGTAGGATTGTAGGGATGCTTCCCCAAATCCTCCTTATATTTCTTGTCCTCCTTTTGATCTTCTCAAGACCCCCAGATGAGCTAAGGCTATACACTGGGCATTGATTAACGCAACCGAGGGGCTGTTACTGCAGAATGTTTGACCGACCTTTGTAACCATCTTCGAAGAATGTTCTTCCAGTTGGGTTTCCTTTTCCGCTTCCTCTTCCGCTTCTTCTTCCTCTTCCTTTTGCTCTTCCTTTTACGCATCCCGATCTGGATCACTCGGTCTCTCTCACATTGGTGAGTTGCTTCTGGTCCTGAAGGGAAAAGAACAAAATCATCAAAGCAAAGTCTGACTCTACTTTTCTTCTATCACCTGAGATGCACAGCTCTTATCACCCTTCATTAGAGAAAGAACAGACCAGAAGAAAAACAGAAATTTCGACCTCACAATAACGATCACCTTATAGACAATGGCTTGGGACTGTAAGATTTTAGCATTCGTTTTCACGAGCACAGCTAGGCATGTTTCTGAACTTCAATGGAAAGATTGTTACAGTTTATGCTACAGCTGAGTCTTTCCTTTCCTTATACCCACAAGGGCACATCTTTTGATCCTTGCTAGAAAAAAGGGACAGGGTTCAGGGATACACATGTGGACCAGGATGATATTACAAGTTGGAGGCTTTATGCCCTTCTAGGAAGAAGTCCCTTTGCCTGATATGAGGGAGATGTGAGATCGCTTTTATGATTCTAAATGGTCCTCACTAGTGAGGGCAGGACAACCCCCCAGGGGAACCTCACTTTGAGTGATCTCCACATTTCAAGAAAGTTATGAGTAAATCAAATCTATAATGGTGGAAGCAGCTATAGGTTTTTCCAAATGAATATTTTTAAAATAGAATCCTGTTTTAAATGTGTGAGTGGAACTGATTAACTAAGGAGAACCTGCAGTGAGTGTAGAATTTGACAAAGGAGGGGAATTTTGGAAACATTTTCTCAAAGATATTACTAAAAATTGGCAGCTTATTGCCCAGATATTGGACTCCTAAAGATCTCAGGATACAGTTTCCATGAGGCCTGGGGATGAGGCAAGCTGGAAAACCATTTTTAAAAGTATTCTTGGGGCAGCTGGGTGGCAAAGTGGCTAGAGCACTGGTCCTGGGAATCAAGAGGACCTGAGTTCAAATCTGGTCTCAGATACTTATTAGCAGTTTGACCATGGGCAAGTCACTTAACCCCACCTGCCTCCCCCGCTCCTCCAAAAAAGTGTCCTCCATTTGGCACTCTAGTTAAAGCAAGGGGCTACCTTTGAAGACCACACTGGGATACGTATTATCCCCAGAGCACGGTTTCCTGAACCTATCAGAGCCAATGTTGCCACTATCATTTTATAAAATGGATGGTTTGTCAAAAGACACTTGAGTGGCTTCTTCATATGCTCTGTAGCCGCTTTTATCTTTTTTTTAATATCCGTGTCTCTTAAAAATTTGAGCTTGTCTGTATATAGTTAATAGTGAGGGTAAACCAGATTCAGAATATTATTTTCAGTTGTGCTATATGACTTTTAGTTGTACAGCGGGAAGGGCCTCTGAAGAGGAATTCCTGGCATCATCCCCTTGGATGGTAAATATGAATGCCAGACATAGAATGTAGTATTTTAGAGCTGGAGGAGACCTTAAAGGTCAGCTTGTCCAAAATCCTTTTTTTGCAACTTGGGAAACTGAGGCCAGAGAGAGAAAATGATTTGCCCAAAGCCAATAAGTGGCTAAACTAGCCAACAGGTCTTTCCACAACACTGTATTAGTTCTCTTTCCAGCTCAAGGGGACAGAAGTCTAGTCTAAGCCTTTTCTTCTTTTCAGAAATGAAACCGATTAAACTTTTGGGCTTTTTAAAAAATAAATACATGGTTCCAAAGTGGGCAAGGGAAATATTAGAAGACCTAAGGATTTTTGTTTCATATATTTTCTTTTCCAACATGAAAATGTTGTCTTCTCTTGCTTTTCTCGTTCTCTTTCTCCACCCCAATTCCTGTAGAAGCTTATAATTTTATGAGGAAGTTGATTATCTGAAATCGCCTTTAAAAATATCCTAAAAACAAGTTAAACAAATCTACCCCACCAAGAGCCATATCTTCAATGCTTTGCCAGTGTGTCTCCTCAGGCACCACCACCCCCAAGCCCCGCCCCAACCCCTAACCCGTCCCGTCCCAGAGCCATAACAAAAAATGTTTCCACTAGGGGCAAGCTTCACAAAATAGGAGTGAGTAGTAGAAAATGCACCTTCAAACCAGCTTCTTAAAGACAAATTCAGTTAGGGCAGAAAGGCTGGGCACAGACAATCTTTTGAAGGAGGAAGTGGAACATGAAAGGAACTTACCTAGGGTACGGCAGCTAGGGGGAGTGAGGGGGTACCTTCTGGTAGCTTCCTAGTTTATTGAGTTGTGCTTACACTGAACTAGGTGGTAAACTCAGTCATATCTACGCCGCTGAAGGAGCATGAATGCTGTTGGTGCCCTCTAAATGTAACCTCTAAAAAGCAAAGCTCAGACTGCCCATCCTAGTTATGTCTCTGAAATCCATTCTCCTTTTCAAATACTATTTTGTTTTTGTTTATTTGCTAAGACACTAGACTGCCTTAGGTTCTCCTTGACTATAAGAAAGGGCATTAAAATGACCTTAGATAAGAAAAGCTTTCCTTCCCTCGATGAATAAACAGGCTTTTGGGATCAGAGCTCCTCAGCACTTCACGTTGAGGTCAAGGTACAATAGTGAAAAATGCCCTGGATTTGGCTTCATTTTTGATTTTGAATCCCCAATGTCCAGTCTAGTGCCTGGCACAGAGTGCCTAGATTTAATATATTCTTAACATTGATTGTTGGAGTCCAAGGACCTAGATTAGAATCCCACTTTAATCAAGTTATTATCTGGACTTCAGTTTCCACCTCTGGAAAAAGAAGAAGTTGGACTTAATCTATAAGAGTCTCTTCCTATGATCAAGGAACAATCAAGAAGAATGAAAATATTCTAACCTGTGGCCTCAAGGCCACATATGGCGTTCTAGGTCCTCAAGTGTGACCTTTTGACTGAATCCAAACTTCCCAGAACAAATCCCCTTAATAAAAGGATGTGTTCTGTATAACTTGGGACTGAGTCAAAGCACCACACTTGAGGATCTAGACGGCCACATGTGGCCTCAAGGCTAAAGGTTGCTCATCCTTGTAAATCTAAGAGGAGGCCCATTTTAAACTTCCACTATAGCAAAGAGGAGCCTATTTGTTCTGGAATGATTGGATATAGAGTCACTCCCACCAATATAGGGTGCCAATAGGGTGACCGTTCCTGGCGACTCTCCAACCTGTGACATCTGTAGTGCTAAGACAAAAGCCCTGTTTCTTAAAACTTGTCATGGTGGGTGTAGAACCTAGTTTGTACTGATGAGGAAAATTCCCTGGGAGAAGTATTAGCCCTTGAAAAGACTGAAAGAGCCCAAAGACGGAGAATCAGTAGATAATCCCCACCCCACAGCTAATTCACTGTGTCCTTAGATGAGTGAGTCTCTTCCTTTCTTTGGGCCTCAGTTTCCCCAAATTGTAAAAGAAGAGAAGATTGGACTAAGCTATTTCTAAGCCCTCTTGGGGCTCCAGCATTCTATGACTCCATGAATCTGAATTTTCCTCTCAACATGCTTGCCCTGGATTTACTTCACAAGGTTGGTCTGAGAAGCAAATGAGATCATGGTTTCCAAAGTGATTTGTAAATATTCCTGACCTAGTGCTTTAAAGTTTGCGAAGTGCCTAGAGCAGTGCAAGTGTTAAGATATGTTATTATTTTTATAAAATCTGACTTTCAAAGCAAGTGGCCACCTAGCCCAGAAACTGATCAAAAATGATGGCAAGTTTGTGACCCACCCTTCCCCCAATCAGATTGCTTTAGTTTCTACCCGCCCCCAGCCCCCCACTCGCCTCCTGGTAACTACTGAGGTTGGGGGGAGAGTTGGAAGGACATAAACTGCTGTTTGGACAAGGGGTGTTTTCCTCAGTTAGGTTTCACCAACAAAATAGTTACAGATCGACACTGGCCAAAGTAGCGTACCCCTTTCTGCCTGTTAGCTCATGACATCCCCAGGTGAACGTTGGAGAAGTAGCTTCAATATTTGGGACATTGTTTACATTACTGACCCTTGTATACAAGTAGCCCACCCCTTCTATAGTTGTGTATTCCCATTTCTATCATCATTCATCTCAACCTTCTTAGGAAGTTTCTGGAAGAATGGAAGGACACTGTGGAAAAAAATGTGGGCTCCTTGAGAACAAGGATAATTTGTAGGGCAGTTTTTTGGGGCAACTTTCTTTTAATTCCTTAGTGCTTAGAACAGTGCCTGGGCACATAGAAGGTGCTTAACAAATTCTTGTTGATTTAAATTGACTTGGAAGGAGAAGAGAATAAGGAGCCAAAAAGGAAATAGAAAAATTAGTCCTTCCTTTTGAAAAAAACAAAAAACAAAAGCGAGAAAACAAGTGGAACAGACATCCCATTCCTTGCTGCTACTCCCTTGGGTAGGGATGTTGAAAGCTTCATAATGGAATATATGATAGGGAATTAGGGCAAGGGTTCCTAATACATGTGCCCTTAGAAGGGATGAAAAGCTAGTCCTATGGGGAATATTTGGGAAATAACCATTAATGAAATTAATTAATCTCCTTATTTCTTATTTATTTATTTATTTCTTATACGCATATGAGTTACAAACTCTAGCATTTATTTCTTTTCATACTGAAAAGGGGGTTCAAGAAGAGTTGCTGAAAGCCAAGGGAGTATCTGAGTGAAAAAGGTGGGAACCCCTTATACAAATTAGGAGACATGGAAGAGTGATTGGTGATCCTTGGGTTACATGGTGCACATGGGGCTTTGGGGCTGGCTGGATCCTTGGGAACCTTTTTCATTGAAGGCACCTTTGGTGCTTGGGGGCCAGAGGGTCCAGGGTGTGGTCCGCCAGCTGAATGTCAGGCATTGGCTCTTAAGACTAATTTTTGGCTCTATGCCTTGGTGGGGGAGGGGACAGGCTCATATTTCCATAGGGCTTTAAGATTTACAAAGTACTTTTCTCAAAATCATCTAGTTAGGTAGATAAAAGTGAAGGATTATTATCCTGATTTTACATAGGAAGAAACAAAGATTCAGAGAAATGTCCAGGGTTACACAGCTAGTCATGGCCAGGATTCCAACTCAAATCTTTCCCAGAATCTAAATCTAGAGGTCTTTATACCATGCTACAAGCGACATTTTGTTTCTTTCTGGCTTTTCCAGCCCAGTCCCCCAGGATAGGAAAGGAAAAGGGAATTAGGGACAGACTGACTGAAGCTGTATCCCTCAGGAGCCTGAGTGCAGCCGATGAGGTGTGAAAGAGTGAGAGTCATTCCAGTGGCTAAGATACCTACCCCACCATCCTGTTACAGATATCTGAAACTCTGCAATTAAAAATCCAGTTGACCGAAGAAACTGTCCCCTGTTAAAATGCATGTTAAGCCCTTACCGGACCTTATTTATCATTAACAACTCAGCATGAATTAGTCTAAAAGATGCTTTTCCAAAGTGAGAAGTTGAAGACATTGCCCTGCTGGAATGAGATACTGGACAGTTTAGTTTTAGTAAGGGCGATAGTAGTGAGCTAGGTTTAGAAAATGGATATGGTATGGGTGAGGTAAGTGGATGCCAAAGAGACAGCTGCGGGCAGCTTTGCCGATGGCCACACCCTAGTTGGCTGTACTCTTAGATCTGACCAAAGGGAGAACTGTTACCTTTGAGTCCCTTGGGTCCCAAGAATATACTTGGCAGCTCAAAGATGGCCAGAGCTGGGTGGAAGGAGGTAGAAGTAGGGTGGAGGGAGAGGAGATTTGACTTGGAACAAACTCAGGGAGTCAGATCATACCCTTTGTTGGGTGCCACTCCTCACTTCACCAGCATTTCTAGCAGAACTATGTACAAAATGGGGAAGCCTAGGGCAGGTATTCACTGAATTCACTGCCTCTTTCTCAGTGACTTCTTGACTTCTCATAAAGCCAAGGGGGCTAGTCGTAGCTCACCTGAACTGCTGAGCTAGGTGGGGCAGATGTTTCTACGCAGTTTCCACGCTCATTTTCAGAGCAGCCGCTCTAACTTTATCTGCCAACGTGGATGATTTACTCTGCCAACGTATATGATTTTCTGCGTCAAAATAGATGATTTTCTCCATTCAGGAGACCTGAAGTTCCTATGAGGAAGAAGAAAAAAAAGACGTTTAAAATTCTCAGGATAATAGCCCCTTCCTCTATCCCTTTATGAGTTATTAAAAACACAGATTCAACGACCAACAACGATCAAGTCATCTGCCCACACAATGGAGAAAATACTGTCTTTATTTAACATATACAATCGCCAAGTGCTAGAATTCACATTATCAGTCCTCCCCATAAGATATCTCACTTTGCTTCAGGGTACTTAGAATGATCACTTTAGTCTTACTATGTTTACAAAACACCAGGACCTACTATAGGTCTCCATAGGGAGACCTTGTATTTTTTCAAACTTGGACTTCTCTTTGCATTTTACTCTTTAACTCAATATCAGTTCCCTGATAGAAAAGTTACACGTTATTCACATGCTTACCAGAATTCAAGGGCTCCAGCTATCTACTCTACAGAGTCAAAGGGCAAGACTTTTTTTTTTTTCAAAGTGTGTATTATATTGACCTGGCTCTGGGAGCTCTCTGACCTTCCCTGTACACTTATTATCCATGGTATTGTAGCAGTCCACACAATCTATCACGATATGTAAAAACGGCTATGGAATTAAGTTTTTGCATTGCCCCATACTGCTCTTAATTCTGTTTATCCAATGCTTTTTCTAAGGTGATAGAAACTCCACACCCTCCGATGAACCCAGATGACATAACAGAATCTGTGAAAGAAAACCAGAGGATAGGAGCGTTTCAAAATAAGATTTATGCCCCTTTTACAGATGAGGAAAACTGAGGGCGCTGCCACATTAAATGATTTTCTGCCAAATGAGTGAGCAACTTCTTTTTCTCCAAACAGAAAAGAGATGAGGTTCTGTGTGAGCAAAGCTTCCCGCATGTTACTTTGTAATACCTAACAAGGTTGGACGTCTGGACTAGAATACTTCTCTTAAATCGTGGCACTACGGCAATTGCCAAGATTATTATACAGGTGATATTAACTGGCTTTGTTAAGGATGCTTGCTACACAATATTTATTCGGCGCAAATTTCACAAAGAGAGTAAGTTTCAGACTCACTCCTTTATAAAAGACATATTGTATTTTTTTAAACCAAATTTCAAAGGCTGCACTTTATGAGAACTAAAAGGCCTAGCTTCCATTTCTATCAGAGATTTCTTTTTTTAACCACTCCGAACTCACTGAAATAACTACATACTTTAGAGCAGATTTGGGGGGGTTCATCTTGGATCCCATCCAAGAGTTTAGTTCCTAAAGTAATTTTAAAGGACCCTATTCTAAGTATATCTCTCCTGTAAAGCTCAGTACCTGGACCCCCACCTCTAAAACAAAGGGATTATAAACTCCCCAAGGGCAGGGACCTGGCCTCCTCCTTCCCTTCCTCTAGTTTCCCCCACAGCGCCTAGCACGGCAAGCGCTCCATACATACTTATGGACGGGTTGACCGCGTCTCCGATGCATAGCACGTCAGTTTCGCGAAGTTCCTGGGGTGTCCCACGAAGTTCAAACTCGCCGAGGAAGAGAGGAGAAATTCGGCCGTCGTCCAGATGTTCTTCTTCTGTAGCGTGAGCTGCAGCCGAGTCACTGCACACTTTGCAGCGGGAGGGTCTCTGCAGAGATGAAACAGGAGACTTTGGGAGAGTCAGGGGCTGGTGTTCGCCCCGTGAAATAACTCATCCATCCTAGCGTCTCTGCAGACGCAGGAGTTGCTCCTGATCTCAGCAGTGGCGATTCTGCTCTGTGCGCAGCCCCTTTTAAATGTTGGGTCCTGACTCACCTTCCCTCTTTCCTCCCACAATGCCCAATGAGAGACTGTTAACAAGACGAGATCCCAGGGTCTGTTTTCCGAGCAGATGGAAGCCTGCCAAACACGGAAAGACTCGGCTTGCCTCCCAGCTCCACACAAGCTCACTGTCCCGGCAGAGCCAAACACCAAGAGCAAACTCCGGCATCCTCCCTCCTCCAAACTCCTCGAACTTCCAGCCCTAGTCTCGCAGCAAATTGGACCCCAGGTGAGTTCTCCAGTCCCCACAGCAGCAATAAGTCAGCCCCTTAGAGGTCAACTCCTCTCTTCAGAGCCTGCTGGGGGAATGTATGATCCTCTCTTTGCTAAGAGAGGCCTCCATCTGGCTGGAAAAAAGGGGGGATCTTTTTTTTTATATATAACTTAGGTTTTATTGTTGATTAAACGATAGCATATTAGAGAGATTGTTTGCAGAGGAAAAACCAAGTCCTGTTGCAGTCACCAGCTATCCACCCAAAGATGAAGTATAGCCTTTCTGTGTCATTAGCCTCGTACAGGGTCCCCACACACAACAAAGAGGATGTATGTCACCTTAAACCATATATAGCTGTATACACTGGGAGAAGCACCTTAATTAATATAGGAAGGAGCACAGGACCAGAAATCAGGAGATATGAGTTCACTAGAAGTTCTGCCACTAACTTGTGTGATTCCCTACTTTGCCCGTAACTCACAGTCCCTTGGACAAATCACTTCCCTTCATTTGCCCTCAGTTTCCGATTCTGTAAAATGAGATTGAACTAAATGATCTCTATGTTCCCTTCTGTTCTCTGACATATGGTTCAAAGAGTCAAAGCCACTTCATTCCTCTGAGCCTCAGTTTCCTCACCTGTTAAATGGGGATCATATGACTTCCTGCACAGTTTTGGGGAGGATCAAAAGAAATGAGAAACGAGAAAGTACTTTACAAAACCCTTTGCGCTTTGTATGGACCTATGTAGGTATACACAAAAATCATTTCTAAGCCCTTTTCAAGCAGAAGAAGGACCCCTAATAAACAGGCTGATCCAACTGGGAGCATCCTAGTTCTAAGTTCCTTCTTAGTTTTATACCCTGATGATGGAGAACCAGAGGTGAAGGATAACTTTCTTTCATAAAATAAAATCTTAGCAACTGCAACATGGGAAGATGATTATCCAGTACTACTTTCCTTCCCCTGTGATCAGGGACACTCCCTTGGGACTGCAGCTGCAGTGGGGTGTTTCCCAACCTTTTTCAATCAGAGCCCCACCTGTGAGCATGTTGGGACATACTATGCCCCTGCCCACTTGTCCCAACGTGTCCATCCTTCATCATTCCCTGACACCTGTCTATCCCACACTCCCTACTGTTCACATACAGAAGGCCATCCTCAATCCTCTCCTCAAAATAGCTGTTATCATTCTTCCATCCCCCTATCCCTCACCAGCACCATTCCCCACCACTCAAAAGTTGACAGATGGATGTAAGGACATAAACCTTACTCATCCTTCAAGGACCAGGAATTCCCGGTGCCTCTCTGAAGCCTTCCCTGACCACTCTAACTCCCAGTGATTTCTCAGTGTAGACTGCTCATAACATTTAGAGACTCTGACACACAGCAGGACTCTTAATTATGTTGTCTGTATTGCTTTCTTTTGTTTAAGGTTACAAGTCCTGTCCCTACAACTAGATTCAATGATCCTTAAGGACACTGACTGTGTCTTATACTTCAGTCTTCACAAATATAGGCTAGCGCAGGGCTTGATGCACGGTGGGTACCTCCTCCCCCCACGGAAAACCCAACTTATTGGATTAATTGATTCATTACAATAAGCCAAAGTGTCCTAGAGCCCTCTTTTATATCTTTTTCAGGTTATGTCCCTAATCTAAAATGATGTAAGTTTTTCAGATTAATTCCTTCCCTGACAAGATAGGTGAGGCAGTGACCCAGAGAAGAGAAGTGTTGAAATAGAAGGGTGGGGTGGGTGACTAAATTGCTAAAAAAACCCAAATTTATGGACTTTCCATAATGTCCATAATTTACATATTGCTACAGCTTCAGGACTAGAAAAATCACCAGATTTGCCATTTTGCATGTTGTGGTGGGGAAAGTTAGGATGTAGAAGGTATCTGATTTGAAATGAATTTTTGGAGAGTAGAGATGACATTGGCATCGTCAAGGTTCTGGGGAACTGGGTTAAGAGTGCTTGCTTTATCCCAGACTGAGGGCATGCTCAGATTTGGATCAAGTCATCTAGACATTCCCCCAGAACCTGCTTCTTCCACTGTTCCCTCAGAAAAGTGGTTCATAACCTTTTGGTGTTTCACGAACCCCTTCGGCAGCTCGATGAAACCCACAAACCCCCTTCTCAGAATAATGCTTACAAATGCATATAAATGAATAAAATAAAATAGATAGGATAACAAAGAAGACCAATTATGATTAAATATGATGGTCAACATATTTTAAAAACAAGCTCATGGTTCCTGCCCTGGGGAAAATGCCGCCTCTAATGGTATAAGAAGCACCACGGGTGCGCCAGGCTGGCTATAAGAGAATTAGGCATGTGGGTCCAAAACTGACCCTTAAAAGATTACATGTTTAACATATTAGTTTTATTAAGTTCCCCTGAGCCATATTTCTACCTTTACAACCCACCTAGTTCCTGTTAATGAAGCCTGCAGGACTAGCAATCAGGCAGTCAAGTCGGGAAATGCCCACCTTATTAGAAATTTTCTTTTGGCTTTGATTGAATGATAACTCTATGAGTCTATGAACTGACCCTCAGATCTGATGAAAAATACTAATATCCATTACACTGGTGAGGTCCCCCTGGTAGTGTGGAATGAATACCCTTGTAATCTCTGAACATCTTGTACCAACTGTCAGGCTATGGTCTGATCTGGTCTGCTCTGGTCTGCTGTTGTAGTCTCCCCATTGAGGCAGGGTCCCTATTTCCAGAGAAACCAGCTAGTATGTGTGCCCTTGGGAAGGATGAGGAGAGGAGCAGAAAAACCAAAGGAAGCTCAGTTTTCTTGCCCCTTCAGTAGAAAAGTATTGAGAGGGTGGTGTCGCGAATCAGCTTCGGCTGTGATTTTCAAAGACTAAGGTCCCCAGTCTTTCATAAAGACAAGCATGAGGAAGAGTCAGAAAGAAGATTTTTTTTTAAAAAAAAATACGTAAATACAAAAGTACAAATATAGGGTCATGAATATGGAAAATCAACTTATTCGAATGAACTGGATGATTGATTATAGAAGCTTTAATTTCCTGTATATGAATTTACGCGAAGACTGAAAATTCAGGGAATCCTGTTGAGATCTTTTAGGGGAGCTAATCCCTTTTTAAAAAAAAAAAACTAACTTTTTTTAAAGTGACTTAGCCCATAATTTTAGGTTTTAAACTCTAAGTATAGATTTCGTCAATATCCCATACATTTTCTATTAAAAATTTAAAAAACCATATCTACAGTGCTTTAGTGCCTGACTTGTATATTTATGTGACTATTGTTAGAAGTGACTAATTGGGTTTGATTAGCTTCATCATTAATATTCTGTCCATAATTTAACATGCTTCAATAAAATACCCTAAAGCAGTATAATGATTAGATTTCAGGAATATGTGTTTTGCAATTAAGTTGCTCTTGATTTTGATATGCAGATTAAGAAATGGTGGTCTCATTTAAAAAAAAACTGCCCTTATTAACTCAGCAGTATACTCTGAAGATTAGGTAAGAAATCCAAGATTTTCTCTTTGTATATGCTAGTTAAAATGTATTTCAATCAAGCGTATGTGGGCAAATCAGATTTGATTAGTTTAAGTTCACAGTCATTCTATCTAAATGAATAATGTGTCACCTAACATTGCAAAAATTTGATTAATAGTTTATCAGTTAATTAAAAACGAGGTTTAATTTTTCTTTTTTAGGAAAATGCAAGGTAGATATTCCTTGTGTTCATCATAAATGCAAATTATTTCAGCTCGAATCTATTGTTCCCTTGTTCCCTTCTAAGCCAACTAGCAAGAAAAATAGAGCTCTTCAAATTATCTCTTGCAGGGAGTAGTAAAACTTTGTTTGCTTCCACATATGGTTGCCACTTGTCTCAGGCTCAGAAAAGATTTTCGTTGTGGGCTGAGTCCGAGCAACTTCAACTTTTTCCCCAAGCCTTTCCCAGTCCCAGCCCCATGGCTCCTTCTCTCTCTTCCCCTTTCCTTCTTACCACTAGTTTTTGTTTGTTTTGTTTTTGTTTTGGAAAGACTATTTTCATCCAGCTATTTTGTTTGCCTACTAATATTGCAACCCCCTCATCCTTTACCAGTTTATGGGATCAACTTTACTAGTCACCTCTTAGAAACAGCAAAGAATGATGCCTTGACCCACCAATATACACTTGTTGATGCCTTCTGAATTTGGAGGCCAACTTTTCACTATTTGGCATGAGAGGACAAGTCACTAAATCTCCTTGGGTCTCAATTTTTTCATTTGTCAGATAAGATTTTTCATTCCCTTCCAGCTCAGATTCTGTGCCCTATCTGGGCTATTCCTAAAATCATCCAACTGGATCAACCAGTACCGTTTAATGTCCTCTAAGAGGCTTTGTAAGTTGTAGTAGCCTTAACACAGATGTGGTATCCTTCTAGGTATTGGTTGTTGATTTGCACATGATCCGAGGGATCTGTGGGCAAATTATATTTGACTTTGCCAATGAGATGATCTGAAACAAACAGTCAACATTAATTTTTACTTAAGCCTTTGGTATCTAAGGCTCTGCAATCTGTGCTCAGGGGAGGAATATACAAAAACAAAACAAAACAACAGAACTCACTAAGATTAGCACCCAGCCTTTGTGCCAGAATTAAGCTCCTTGAGGTCAGGGATTGTTTAATTTTGTTTTTAATTCGTATATCCAGTACAGTGCCTGGCGCATAGTGTGTGCTGAATAAATGTTTGTGGAATTGAAGTGAATTAAATTAGAGGAGATTGGACATGAATAATTATAATAAAAGGTGACATAAAAGAGGTAGAAACAATTATGGATGAAGATTCAGGGATGGGAGAAAAAAATGGAGTGGGATGGGAATAATTGTTTAAAGCCCTTAGCTTCCTTCCATCCACCCTCTGGGCCATTTTTCCATTAATTAGGTAAATTAAATGAAGCATCTTGGAACTACATCGAGTTGGGATTTTTAGAGTCCTTTAGATGAGGGAGGTCATTTAATAAGCAGTAAAAGAGCTCTGACCATTGGGGTGGTGCTATGGGAGAGAGAGGCTGGATCCCAGGGTAATTACTGAAGGGATAGACAACAGAGCCTAGGAACAAAAGAGAATGTCCTTCTTCCACGGAAGGGCTGGTCTCAATAAATACTTAGATGAATTTAATTTAAAATAAGAGAGTTGATGGCCTAATTCTCCCACTTGGAGTCAGGGAGGAGGCTACAAAGATCTAAGATCCAGAGGAGTGGAAACCATCCTTCTGCCCATCTCTGGGCCCATCCCTGGCCCTAGTAGCCATCCACAGCCTCTAGATATCATTTCAAAACCAGACCCCCAAAGCTGACTGAATCCTCCCCACACACACCTCTGCCCCTCCTCCCTCTACCATACCCATACCTTCCAGGCCTTCTTACTGGGTCAAGGCACAGGCAGAATCTGTGGGATGTTCTCCTGCCCACCTCTACACTTAGCAGAATCCATGCTTCAAGGTCCAGTTCACCTCACACCTGCCAGAAAATCTTCCCTGACTTATAATATCATAGAATTAAATCTGGAAAGGACCTTAGGTGCCAATGAATATAGTCCTCTCATTTTACAGATGCAGAAATTGAGATCTAGAGAAGATTAAGAGACTTGACCAGAGCCCCACAGCTAGCAAGTGTATCTGAGACACAATTTGAACCCACTTCTTCATCACTGTAAGTCCACTGCCGTATCCATTACGGCACACTCCTTTCCAGTCCACTTTTATTTCTTATAGTCAGTATCCCACAACCCGGGTAATATCCTGTCTTGTATTGTTCCCTAATTGCTTTTGGGAGAACCTTGTGCTCTAGTTAAACGTCATGAGAGCAGGACTCTATCTGCTATTCCAGCTTCCTTGACTGAGCCCTCAGTGGGGGATCAGGAAAGACTTGTTGCCTTAACTTGAATTGATTCTTACAATCTCCCTGCCCCCAACCTCCATGTAAGCTAATGACGCGTAGAAGCCTGATTTTCCTGCTGAGGAAGAGAGAGGGTTAGAAGGTTGAGGGGGAGAAAGGGGAAAATAAATCTCAGAGTAAAACAAATCATTCATTTTAAAATTGTTCGTAAAAGCGTTATTTAAGGATAAGTCTCCAACCGGCTGTGAGATAAAAGATGCCCATATAGTTTTGTTTTCTTTTAGGTCCCAACCTGTAATTTCATCAATATAGACAACTCATCTGTAACTCACAGTCTTAGAGATTTTCCTGGGTCACAGAGAGTTGAAGGGCCACTTTGTTTCAGAAGCAAGATTTAAGCCTAGGTCTTTCTGACTCCGAGGCTCCCTCTTTCTTGGGTCAATGGCCAAATAGTATCATTCTAAAAAGTCATCGAAAACTTCAACAGGATCTTTTGCCAGTTACCCAAAACATTCTTCAGCAAGATTGGGGACATACTTGTGTCACCTTTTAGAATTTAGAACTTCTGAGCAAATATGTCTTTTTTTTTTCCCCAGAGAGAGTGAATATCCGTTTTTTAAATGATGTGGAAAAATTGACCCAAAGCCTCAGAAAAGAACTTCTAAAATTTCTAGTGTTATTAAGTGAATTTCTGATGAAATTTCTATAAAGATTTCAGAGTAAAACCCATCACCTTAAGGCAATTACAGAATAGATCAATTCTGTAGGCTTTTTTTTTTTTAAATTTGAATTTAGCCATTGCAATCAGAGGGAACCACTCCTGGTCTCACTTCAGCAACGGCCTTTCTAACTGTACAGAAGCCAAACTTCCAAGTGTTTTGCGGCATCTGGTTATAATAAAGCCTTTATCCAGCATCTAGAATTCAGGCATACACCACTAAATTTGCAGGATGTATCTGGCCTAGGAGAGAAGTGCAGCTACATAAATGAATAGATAAAATCCTATCTATTTTATCTTTGGAAGTAGACAGAGCAAGGGATAAACTGTATCCCTGCAGCGTCACAGATCAGTCAGCACCTGAGCAAAGCTGAGTCCACTTAAATAAGGGTCATATTTTCAAAGGAGGGCCAAATTTCACTGTGAGATGCGACTATATAGGAGTGTGTGAAGGAGTCATGTGTTAGCATCCAGGGGCAGAATTAGCACCTGTGTTTATGGCTCACGCTGTCAAAATCTGCAGAAGTGTTCTGAATTAGGCCTGATGCTCTCTTCCTCCTGCTCCTAGCGGCTCTCATAAGACCCAAGCATGATCTGTATGAGTTGCACACAGTAGGCAATTAATAAACTCTTGTCTAGCAGAACATTGAATCTAGGCATGAATGCTGCTGGAAGAAAGGAGGAGCAACATAAGGATTCAGGGAAGAGAGCAGAGCTCGAAACGTTATCCTTTGGAGCCGATGGCTGGGCAAACCGTGAAGCTGTCAGGATTGACACTTAAGATGGCTGAAATCATTAGGCTGAATACATTTCATCTTGTTCAGCTATATTCCTGATGCCAGACATTTTTCCTTTTCCATGGAATTGCCTGGCTATTTTGGTATCCTGAGATGTTATCACCTAAGTCTTCACAAACTATCTTAATACGTCAATAATAATAACTAGCATTTATATAGCATTTTAAAGTTTACAAAGCACTTTCCATCTTATCTCATTTGATCCTCTTGTTAACAAGGCAAAACTCTACCTGCTGTTTAGCCATCAGAGATTTCATCCATTCTCATAGCTTCAACTATCACCACTGTGAAAATGATTATCTGTATCTTCACCCCAGACCTCTTTTCCAAGCTCCAGTTCCACATTTCCAACTATCTACGTTCAATCGATCCACAAGCATTTATTAAGTGTGCCTAGCACCGTGCAATGTGCTAGATATAAAAAGACAAAAATTAAGTAATTCCTTCTTTCAAGAACTTACATTCTTTTGGAGGAGACGAAGTACACATAAAAATATAATTGAAATATATATAAAAGAAAACTGGCCAAATTTTGCAGGAGGCTACTAGCAACTGAGAGAAACAGGAAAGGCTTTGGGTAGAAGGTAGCTCTTGAGTAGAATTTTCTGTCTCCCTCTACTCTAGTTCCAAAACCATTTCCATCATTCTTATAATTTCCCAGGTCTGAAGACTTATAGTCATTCATCCTTTCAATCTTTCAGCTCCTTTATCCCCCAGAGCTAACTTGTCACTGTGGCCTGTCAGTTCTGGCTTTGGCTCCTTCAGCTCAGTTACCACTACTGAAATCTAAGTGCCCATCACCTTCCACCTATCTTCCTACCACAGCCTCCTAGCTAGTTAGCCTGACTCAGCTTTCTTCTTATTTCGGTATATTCTATATGTTTCTTCCAGATTAGTCTTTCTCCTAAAAGACCTCTCTCTCCTCTTGCTCCCCTGTTCTGGGAACTTCAATGACAGCTTGCTGCCTATTGCCTTAATGAGAGGGCCTTCCAAATTTGGTTTGGATTGGTTTGGCTTCCTTCCGAACTTGTTTGAATGTGCACCACTTTAGTCCAACGAATCACTTCATTATCCTTTGTTTGTTCACAGCACCAGAGTCTTAGAATCTTGGAGGGGAAAGGGGACCAGTTATAACAACTTCCCACCCCCTGTAGTAAAGAGAAAAGAACCCTGGCCTTGGAACTGGAAGACTTGGCTGCAAGTCCAGATTCTGACATTTATTAGCTAGCTGTATGACCCTGGATAAATCACTTAATATCTCTAGTTCTGATTTTTCTTATCTGTAAAATTAGAGTATTGAAAAGGGAGGTTTAAAATTCTATGAGTCTGCTTGGGAATCTTAACTGAGTTCCTTTGTTTATATCATCTTCTGATTATATAATCATTCTGTTTCCGCTCCTCCCTCTCCCCCCTCCCCATTTCTGGAATTCCCTCATCCTACCACTTTCCCAATCCAAAGCTTGCAAGGTTCCTCCTCCATTTTCACCTCCTCCAGGAAGGATTCTTCAACTGCTCTGGCACTTAGCTCAGTATCTTGACAAATAGTTGGTGCTTAAAAACATAGATTGATTACTCTGCCTGCCACTGATGTGTCCTTTAAAGTTGGTACCACACAGTTCAGCATTTGATTGTTCTACAGTTGTTTTGTTTTGGTTTTTTTTTTTTTTGGTAAATGAGTAGATAATTAACGTCTCCTAGGGTAAGATTGTATCTGACACAGGAAGCTGGCTAGAGCACCGGGCCTGAAGTGGGAAGACCAGAATTTAAATCTGGCATCAGGCAGTAGCTGTGTGACCTTGGATACGTCACTTAACTTCGATTTACCTCAGTTTCCCCAACCGTAAAAAAAGGAATAATACTAGAACTTATCTTGCAGGTTGTTATGAGAATCAAATTAGATAATATTTGTAAAGTGTCTAACGTAATGCTCAGCACGTAGTAGGTGCTATAGAAATGCTTATTTTTTTCTCCTTTCTCCTCTTCCTTTTCCCATATTTCCCCCTCACCATCTAACACAAGTCTAGGCATAAAGTTTAAGATAGATAAAAACTTTTTAAAATTAAAATGCTTAAATTGAGGAAAAGAATAGGGAGATAATTGGGCCATAGCCCCTCTATGGCACCAACCATTTGGGGATGCTTGGACCCCAGTGAGAAATGCCCCTATCCTGTGATCGATCCCTGGGTAGATTCATCCTTGAGCTGTTATTGACATTTATATGTGCCCTATAGCTATTTTAGGATGCTCATTAGTACCGAATCCTTTTTCGCAGTCCTGGAGAGAAGAGGAGAGGAGAGGAGAGGAGAGGCTTACTTTTAATTCAACACTTAACTGCCTTTGAAAAATCTAAGGACAAACACCTACTGTTAATGGGAGAAATATGAGCCTGAAACAACTAATAAAGTTGATGTCAGTCCAGTCATAAATTGCTGGAGATTTGCTGGGCTTCAGAAAATGAAGTCCCTGGTCCTTCCTTGCCCACATTTTTGAAAGAAAAAGCACAGAGTTCAGTTGGTCTTCACAGGATGCGTTGGGTTCAGCTTTTTGAAGCCTTTTGTGCTGTTTATGGACCATTTCTGCATGTAAAACAGGAAATTAGAGTACTAAAAATGACTAACGGGCCAAATTAGCCTGTTTTCATCCTCTCGGAATCCCCCCAAGGCCAAATTAACTGTGACCCAAAGGGTCACTTCAGGAGCCAGGGAGCCGCCTTTGGAGCCAGGCTGGGGGAAAGTGGGCCCTCCCACCTCCCAGGACTAGGAACCCAGGCTCTGTTTCCTCTGAAAACACAGAAGGACGGGTAACCCCCTCCCCTCCCATGGAAGCTCACTCAGGGATGCTTCACCCAGTACACAAACACAGTAAATGCCCACAGAGTTTTGTCTTAAGCCCTTCGATCAACTACATTCAACTTCATTCAATAGGCATTTATTTGTTTCTATTATGTGCAAGGCCCATTCTGGGCCCATTCTGAGTCTCTTGGCATCGAGAAAATGGGGGCATGGGGGTATAGTACAGGATTGGGAAGGAGGTGACAGTAGAGATTCAAGCATCTGTATAACCTCCTCCTCCTCCTCTCTTCTCCTTCTAGCAAGTGTGGGATAATGATTATCTTAAAACAACTCTCATTTGTATAGTATCAAGCAGGTCACAGAGCGCTCTTCTCCTGGCAACCTGCGGATAGTACAAGTATTATTACCCATATTTACAAATAAGGGAAACTGAGACTCAGAGAGATGAAGTGATTTGTCAGTATTCACACAGTTTGTAATCCTTGAAATTGAGGTGGAAAGCCTGGACTACTTACTGACTGACCACCCACTCATTCCTTCTCCCCCAGACCCCATTGATAGGGAAATTCTAATATAAACTCCTTGAGGGCAAGAGACAATTTTATGTGTTTATCTTTGTATCTGTAGGACTTAGCACAGAGCAGGCATTTGTTGAAACTGTGGAAATTTAAAATCATGTAGATGGGAGGGAATTGTTCCATAACAAAAGGATCCTTTCACTTTGCAAAAAGATTCCTTTAGGAATGCATTTAAGTGTTTGTTTATAGTTCCTTAAACACTTGAAAGCCTAGGCAACCCTAAAATGACGGTGTGGAACTGTGGATCTTTGAAAAAACCAGAGTCAGCCTGATCCATCAGGCTCTGGTACTGATTTGACTATCCAAACACCAGGGGAGTCTCCGTTTCTTCATCTGTATAATGAGAGAAAGAACACCTGCCCTCACCTCATTTGTCCATCGTGAGGATCAGGTGAGAGAATATGTCGGAGATCGCTTTGCCGAATAAGAAGCATTCCCAGGGTCCCAGAGCTTTCAGCTGGAAGAGACTTCAGATATCATCGAGGCAAAGCCTTCACTATGCAGATCAGGAACCTGTATGGAAATGACTATCCAAGATTGTGGTTGTTATTAAGAAGGCTTCAGTTTGTAGCACTTCAGTGGGACAGAACTCTTCAGGAAAAAACGAGCCCCTTTGTTGTGATTTTGCATTCTTTCTCAAGCCCTGTCTCAGTCTCCGTTTCCCTCTTTCTGTCTTGTTTTTGTTCTCTCTCCCTTCCCCCATCCCCTCCATGCCCTCTGAACATACCTATTTCTCAATAACCGCCTACTTGGGTTTACAATGTCTCATTGGTGATCGAGAAAAGGTTGATGTCTTCGGTGATATTTATTGTGCAGAGGGAGCAGAGTACCAATAACTCACCGGTGGTACCTCTCCTAATGAGTAAAGACAAATACCATAACAGGGATCAGCCACGATGCACCCAACAGAGTAAAAAATATGCCAAAATCACATAAAAATTCACTTCGCATTAGTGATGCATACAGATCACCACTAGATTAAGGAAATTAGAGCTTTTTCTTTATGAGGCTGGAGTGAATTCTGTCATGGTGGTATGGATGCAAGGAAGTAATGGGGACAGACCTCCCAGGAGGGAAATAAATCCCAGGTCTTCAGCAGAACCAGGAATGACTCTTACAGAGCTGGGCTTATAGCTCTGGCATCTGGGTCAGAGTATTATAGAGTAGCAGACTGTCTCCAGCCTCAGAGATCTTCTAATCCAGGGGTGGGGACCCTGTTGAGATGCAATCAGAGGACTGTGCTTGAGGACCTAGAGGGCCATGTGTGGCCTCAAGGCTGAAGGTTCTCCACCCCTGGGTCCAATCATTTAATTTTACTGATGAGGTCAAAGAGACACAAGGAAGAGGAATGACTAACCCAGGTAATAAAGGTTAGAATTGGTAGAACTAAGATTGAACCCCTTGCCTTCTGATTCCAAGTATGGCTTTCTCTGGAAGCCCAGAAAGTACTTTGTGAATGGTTAGTGAGATGAGGTATTCTTTCCCTCTGACCTGTCACAGTGCCTTTCTCCCAGATATATTGCTTTCCCAATAACCACCCAGGGTTGTAAAAATATGATTGCTCCCTTTTCACACAAGAGGCAACTGAGGCTTTAAGCAGCTAAGTACTATTAAGTATTTGGGAGTGAGATTAAACCCAGGTCTGGTCTCCTGACTCCAGGTCTAGAGCTCTTCCAGTTGTGCTATACTGCCACTCTTATTTGATCAAAGCGAGCTTCACCTTGGTAGTGCCTGAAACCCTCTCTTCCTTCTCCTGTGAGATTACAAACTCCTCCAGGAAGAAAACTGTCTTACCCAAGTCTGTAGCTTTCTCACTACCTGCCTGGTATAGGGTCCCATACAGAGTAAGCAACTCAGTGAACATTTGATCATTAAAGACTCTGCTTGGTGTTAAAAAGAAAAAAATACATTCCCTTTGGAGGGATCTCAGCTGCTGGCTCTCCAGGGGAGCTTCCCATATTGGCAGCAAAGATGGGGAGAAGCAAGAGATTCACAGGGCTCCAGGGAGGGACCCCAGAAATGGAGGCATAGTAAGATGCCAGAATCCTTCTTTGAATTCCCCCCCATGGGTATGTGGCAGCCTGCTGTTCTGCAAGATTGTTATTCAGAGAGATAGATCATTTTGTGAGTGTGTGTGTGTGTGTGTGTATATATAAGAGAGGAACACAGAGAAAAGAAGCAAAGGGAGACAGAGAAAGAGAAGAGAGAGCAAAAAAAGGGAAAGAAATAGGTTGAAAAAAAAATCAGAGAAAAGAATAACAACTCTTGTTTTTTATAATCCTTCAGGGTTTACAAAGCATTTTCCTAATGACAAAAAGGGGAAAGAGGGCAACTTTTGGGATGGGCCTGCCTGCCTCCATTTTAGAAGGAAGCTCCGCAAGGCCCGAAGCCAAAAGTGACAGAAAAGGACAGGAGACGGTGGACACACTTTCTCAGCTGGAGAAAGACAACTTGGTTTGTCCATAAAACTTTTAGGTAAATCCACTGGAATGGTTACTCTACTATGGGTTTGCACATAGTAAACATTTATACTATGGGTTTGCACATAGTAAACATTGAATAAATATTGAGTTAAATTGAAGTAAAAGAAAAGGATTGCCATCCTACCCCAAAGATACCCAATCTAAGGGCTGATTGTAGAAGTCTTTAGAGGTGTTGGGTCTTGTCTCTGTAGGAAGTCAAGCAGGTGGTCCTAAGACTCTGAGTTGGTTTGACCCGCCAGAGTTGACTCAGTCACATTAAAACAAAAATGATACATGAGCCTTGTTCCAGGATGTGTGGATTTTCTTTGTGTCAGGAATTTCGAAATCTAAACTAAAAACCTGAGATCTGCAGTAGGAAGCCCAGGAGCCCAAGCTGAGCATCACCAAAATCCAAGGTCAGTGAAAGGGATGCAATCCTGGCTCTAGCCGGTGGAGTTGGGGCTCTACCAGGTGTAGACCACAATTCAATATGCATGAAGATAGCTTGTATTATCTATCTTCTCTGAATAAGACAGGGAGCTTCGCATGAACAGAACATCTTCTCTAGAGTCTACACCCTCATCCCAATCTGTCTAGGAAGACTTTTCCTGGGAAGCCAAAGTCAGGCAGGATTATGCACCAGTCCTGCCAAGGTCAAACACCAGCAATCCCAGAATAGGAGACACATGGCCAGATCCAGGGAACAAGAAACAGACATGAGTCAGGGATTGGGCAACAAGCAAAAACAGATAGATTGTGGTCAATGACCTATCTGGCTCTTGGCCTCCCTCTCATGTTAACCCTGGCCAGTCTTCAGAACTCTGGGAAGTGGTCCAGGCTACAGCCCATGACTAGGCCAAGGAACAGAGTTTGGAGAGAAGGACAGGGGCAATATTTGCCTTGGGTCCAGGCACGAATATCAAGATGATGAATCTAGGTCAGAAGCTAGACAGGCCTGGACACTGCAGCTCCTCTCGAAATATCTGCTGCTGCTGCTGCTGTTGATGGACCTTTTATCTTTGGCTTCCGTTAAGTGAGTGACATCCTATCATGACACCTGGGTGAAGTCAAAAGACTCAATGTTGAGACCGCCTTCCCTTTTGAATTCTTATGTTTAATCCAGACAGATCATCCCTTGGGATTTCTCTTGGGAACAAAAGAGGAAAAATATTATGGGAGTTTGTTTCAGGATTCCTGATCAAAGTAAATGGATATTAATTTTATTTTCCATTTACTTCAATATTTCAAGGATCAAGTTTTCATCAGTGTCGATACTTCTTCCACAGCAATGGGTTACTAACTCTCAGCCTTTATAAGTTGCTTTGGCTGGAAATAAAAAAATCATATGGCAACCAACTTTCTGGAGATGAGCTCTCCAAACTTGGCTAAGCGGGTACTTGGATGGAAGATAACATAGTCTCAAGGCTTTTCCATCTTGGATTGCCCCTACCAGAGCTTGGTTGACACCGTCGTAGAATTCAGAAACACTACATTACCTGCATGCCATGATAAGGCACCAGAGAAGGACTTTAGCAGAGAGTTTTCAATTTCTTCTGAAGACATTCTGTCAGAAAGCAATTCTGGCTCATGGCACATCCCTCTGCCAAAGCTCTCTGAATAGCAGAGATGACCATTCCTTAGTCCAGTCCACTTCTACTCATGAGCATATTTTCATAGCTCAGACTAGTACAGGATGAATGATTCTATGTGCATCTAGTCTTATATCTTCTTGAAGACCCTCATTGGCTGCCCATTAGCATAACCTTGAGTGACACAGTACCTATACCACCTAAGGTAGTTCCTTTCTCCTGATCTCGGGTCTTCTCATCTGTAAAATGAGAAGACCAGACAAGAAGAATCCTTAAAAGCTCTTCCAGCTCTAACATTCTATGATCCTCTATATTTTTAGTCTCATTCTCGGTTTGTTCCCTGCCTTCCAGCACTCCCAATACTTGATATAAGGCTCAGTCAATGTTGGCTAACCAAATGGTTATTCATCCCTATTCTGTACCCCTTCAGCATCAATAAAGGTTTACTGTCTGTATTTTAAACCTTCCCAAACACTCCAGTTCAGAGTGGCCTTTCTCTTCTTTGGCCCCCAATCACACTTGCAGTGTGAGCCACGAGACAGACTGCAGATAAACACATTATCTCCCCAGTTAGGCTAGGACCAGGAGCCACAGCTTCTTTTGTTTCCCACATGCCACCTAACACAGACTTTGGATCACAGTAGGTGTTCGATAAATTCATGAATAATTACAACATGGACCAGGTTGAGAATTCCCTGCAGTCCAGGAAAAGCTAAAGTGCCCTTTGCTTCCAAACCCTGGCAGAGAGAGCATGTTGGGGAGGAAGGGGCATGACAGACATGGCTAGGAACAGCAAACTCTGCAGCTAATTCTAGGCCAAAGGGGAAGATGGATAAAAGTAAATGTATGAGTGAGCTCTTGAAGTAATGAAGTGAAAGTAATACTGATTGGCCTCATTTAGAACAGTTCAGAAATGGATTGCCACTACTGAATAGCAGAGAATCAACTGACAATCATCGCCATGGCCCAGCAACCACAGCTACCTCCATCAGTCGATGGAGAGATGTAATTAGGGACCATTTAAACTGGATTACTTAGGAAAGGTGAATTTTCTTTCCCTACTAGTAAGTACCATGGGAAGGGAGGGAAAGATGGAGGTACACAAAGAGAAACTAAGGTACATAGAGACAGAGACAGACAGAAATAGAGTTGCAACACTTACAATGAAATAAATTATTAAAATACCAAGGTTAGGAAGCTCTTTTCCAAACTGAATGAGAGTATGCCTTTTATTGGGCTTTAACTGCCACCCAAAGTGGCAGACTTCAAGGGGCAACTCATCACTCACTGTTTCTGTGGAGCAAAGGCCAACTAACATAAAACTCTCCCAAGACAGACATTTCCCTGTATCAGGATACAAGGGATTCAGGTTTGAGGCTTAGGGTTCTTTGATAGGAAGTACATGACTGGCCATCAAATAGAGTTTACCTAGAGAACCTTATCAGATGCTGCTCCTGGTGCAGCTGTTTGCTAGAAGGCAAACAAAAATATAAACATGTGAGGATGTTCTGTGCACATATGTGCATATGTTCACATCTACTATCCTAGAAATTATTATTAGCTCGTAAGATAACTTTCTCCCCAGAATATATAATATATTAATCCAGAAAGGAAGCTTGGGAAACATAAAGACATCGAGTTTAGGTCTGAATTAGCTAGTAGTATATTATTTGAAGAAATGTTGAACAGCTTGGCAAATATTTGATACCTTTGAGTTTGAACATAGCCATCGAGTCGGAGGCTGAGTTGGTGTATTCAGAGCCAAAGCAAATGCTACTTCTTGAGACCCTCTCCTCTTTTGTCTCCCTTCTCACTGATATATCAGGTTATTATAATCTGCTTTGTAGGCAACCTCATGTTATGTGCTGAGACATAATTACAGTAGCCTGCCTGATGGAATTGTCTGTGACATACACATAGCCTGATTCATCAGCCCTGATACTCAGAAAAAGGTCTCAAGGGGCAGAGGGGGAGGTAGGGACAATCAAACATATGTCTTTACATGTAAAGATATATCTATATGTGTGCACATATCTATGTATGTACATGTATGTATATGTATTGTGTGTGTACACACACACGTATACATTTATCCTCCTTACATTCCTCAGTCCCATTCAAGGATTAAAGTAAGTATCTTCAGATTCTGACTGATGCTTCTGTTGAAAGAGGTTATAATGTCAGAGGGAGAAACTGCAGGATGGACATCTAGTTTGGGCCCTGATGAATAGTTTGTCTGTTATTGTGTGGCCTTCTTGTGTGTCCTTCCAGAGCCAGTGTGTTGATTTACTTCCTCTTGCAAACAGACACTTACCCTCAAGGAATGAGTTACGTCTGCTGATGATTTAATTTATCGTATAATTGAGTCAATTATAGATCCTCTGGGAAGAGAACAGGGTGGTAACTCATTTAGGTGGGCTGGTAAATTCTTAGCCTTTATTTTCAAGACTGAATTAAATCATCATTGTAAGCCCTGATTTTGTTTATCATACATAGCGCTATTTTTATACACCTCTTGGACAATTACCATGGTCTATTTTATACTATGTTTATTTCTTTCCTCGTCTCATTTGTTCAGCTAGACTACAAGCTCTTTGAAGACAATACCCATGACTTATTCATCTTTGTACGCCTAGCACCTAGTGAGGTGATCTACACATTGTAGGTGTGTTCACTTGAAGCACTTAAAGATGGAATACACGCTACTGTGTACCAGAAAGGCATATGAAAATAGAGGACTTTATGGCTTTTAAACATGGCATTCCTTGGGCATGCCACATGTAGCATGTACTGATACAGAGCCATTGCCTCCATAGAGTTTTCTGGGCTTTATTATGAAGAAATAATTAAGTGTGAGTCAACTGGTAGGAGAAGGCCTTTCAGCATTTCCCTCACCTATTAGGAAGGTTGAGGGAGAGTTTTCAAATGGTATTTTGGAGACTGATACAGCTGATTTGATATGGGTTCTGCTAGATTTTTTTTCTGTGCAGGAAAAATAATGTGAGGCCTCAAAGAAAACCATTCAAGTCACCAACTTAAAGTGTCTTCATGTGTCCCACAAGCCTTTGGGCATCTTTAGCCACTAAAACTTTGAGGATGAGGAATGAACCTTGTACATTCTGCAGTGACCTCTACACAAAACTTTGTAGGTGTCTCCACAAGATGGCAGTAGAATCTTTGGAATCTCCCAATCTGAGCCATAACCTCGCACTTTCTGGCCCCCCCCTCCCCCCAATTTTTTTTTTTTTTTAAATACAGAAAAGGATGGCGGTCCAACAACTGCTGAGTCCCGGAATCTTAAACCTTAGACCAGAGACAGAAGTGGCTTTATTTGGGACCATGAACCAGGGCGGTGTCAGCTGTGCCTGGAACATTCTGTCTCGGAATCTCGGCCTCCAAGGCTGACTGGGGGAACAGAGCTCACTAATGCCGTTGTTTGGTTGTAAATCAGTCTCTCCTCCAGTTAATCAGTGCTACTAATTCCCCACCACCCCAAAGCTCTCATCTTCCCCAGTGTCACTGCCTCATGCTGTTCCAGACAGTAAGGATGCTGATTGGCTCCTGCTGAACTTAAAAAAAAAAAGAAAGAAAGAAAAAAGAAGAAAAAAGGGAAAAGGAAATTAACCCGCCTGGGAATAGAAAGCAAGAAGGGGAAAGTCTGAGAGGGCTATGGCATGATCTCTGGCTCCTGGCCTCAGGGTTTCATCCATCCATCCATCCATTCGTTCGTTCATTCATCCATTCATTTGAATACTTGCTATGTACCTACTGTGCATAAATCTGTGATGGGCACCGGATAAAACATAGAGATAAATAAGATAGGATCCTCTCTAGACCTTTGGGTGTCAAGACCAATATTTCAGTTCAAGTCAACCTGGCAAACGTTTACTAAGCACTTACTGTATGGAAGAGAGTGTGTGTCCTGGTGATATAGAGATAAAAACTATAGAATTCCTGCCTTCAAGGAAGACAAAACCTAATTAATAGTGATAATACAGCATGTCCACAAGTAAATATGATGCAAAATAGACTATGCTAGAAGCAAAGGAGAATTGAAAGTGCTCTAGGAAAACTGGGAGAAAGAAATCACTATCAGCTCAGTGAATCAGAGAAGGAAGAACTGGAGAAGAATTTCAACAGGAGGAAATGATAAAGGGGCACAGTAACATGAATTGTACCTGAAGACAGATGGCCCAGCAGCATACTCTCTTGTTTGGTCTTATGTCCCTACACACACACACACACACACACACACACACACACCCCTTACACCTTCCTTTGTATTTAAGATTTAAGAGAACTCCTATAATATACTAGCACCTCAAAGGGAAATCAACTGGCCTGGCGGGGAATGTTAGGAAAAAATATGGCATCCTCAAAGAACCCGGGTTCTAGTCCTAGATCTGCCGCTAACTTGGCCTGTGACCCTGAGCCAGTCCCTTCCCTCCTCTGGACCTCAGGCTTCTCACCTATAAAATGAGGTGCTTTGGTTAGAGGAACTCTCTCTGGAGTGCCTGCTGACAATAGGGCTGCATTATTCTGTGATTCTGCAATGAAGGGCCCACCCAGGTTGGTGGCTGAGCCTCAGAGCCAGGAAAAGGAGGTGAGGGGTTCTGGCGTGGGGTTTTTTCTCCTCTCCGTTCCTTGAGTCAATCACATCCACTAGCAACCATCTCCCACCCACCTAAACTCAGTCTATATGTTTCTATATCACTCCTGCTCCCAGGGACCAGTACTTCTAATACTCATTGATGGCAATTTCCTCCCAATAGCCCCCTTTTTCAACATCAGCAATTGGGATAATCAAGGATTCCTCCATCTATCCATCTATCTGTTCTGTGAAAATTTGTTAATTACTACATGTAAGATCCTACTCTAGGATAGGTACATGGGAGAAGACTAAATTTAGTTTATTCAACCAAGAGGGGGCAGACAGCCCCAAGATAACAACAATACAGTAGAAAGAGCATTGGACTGGATGTTAGAAGACCCCCATTCCAGCTCTGTCACTCAGTTATACGATGTGGAGCAAGTCAGGGGCTGTCTTAGGTTGGAAGAGACATTGATACAGATCATCTTGGCCAAGCCCCTTAATTTGCAAATGAAGAAAGAGGGGTCCAAAGAAGTGAAATCTTGCTGAAGGTTGCCCAGCCAGCTAATAAGAGTTGACACTCAAGCCCAATTCTTCTGAATTAAGTCCGGGCTCTGGGTTCTTTTTATTATGGCACACTGCTTTGTACCCTTTCTGCGCCTTAATTTTCTCATTTTTGAAGAGGAAAGGAACAGCCAAGGTAACATCTGAGGTCCTCCTCTCCAGCTCTTTCAGTCTGTAAATCAAGGACAAATTTGGGTGAGGATGAAGAAAGAGAAAAAGATGGGCAAGTAGGAGATAGGTAGAAAAGAAGAAGAAAAAAGAGAGAGAGACAAAGAGAAAGCAACAGTTCCTTTTGTTATTTCATTTTAGGGGAAAAAATATGAAAGTGTCTCAAAATGAAAGTTGTAAAATCCACTAATAAAAATGAACTCAGGGCCTGTGCCTATAAAAAGTACATCTGGCTTCTGGTGTGTGAACACCACTAGGAATGAGGTCCTGGAAGTCCGACCTAGCCCAGCAAAGTGCCTTCTCACACCAGCCCTCATGTACCCAACTGTTGGGTTGCTGCAGGCCTTCTCTCTTCTACGTCCATGGACTGGTCAAGAAAATAGAGAGGCTAATATGAAGCAGAGAAAGAGATATGCCCTTGGCAAATCATGGGAAGGGAAATAAGGACTTGGAGACAAACTGATTGTGAGAGAGAGAAAGCAGGGCCCTCACTCCCTCACTTCAGTGGCCTGCTTCCCTCCCAATATTTCACCTAGGGTCCAGCCAAGAAGCCTAAAATTTTGATTTGGGTGAAGCCTGACATTTTATTTTGAAATTCAGAAAGTCCTTAAACATCTCAGTATGAATGAGTTCAGCAGATCAATCTCCTCTCACAAGACAGACTGCTGTCCCAAGAACACTGAGAATAGAAGATAGAGAGAAGGAATAGGAATGTGGGGAAAGGGGTAAAGGCTGAGATAAGCTTCCCCAGCTTCCAAATTTTGGACATCGATTAGGAGAAGCTTCACTTGGGGCAACACCCTAATAAGAACCACCTGACTATAAAAAAAAAATCTCACCTTCAACTTCATCTGAAAGATGGATCATCCCTTTGGCCTCTATAGAAACCTAACATTGGGAAGCCAAGGGAAGAAGAGAGTATCTCTGAGACCAAATGCAGAGCATCACAGGACTTAGGCTGCCCATCTCTTTGTAAAAGAAAAGGTCCCTTCCAGCTCTAAATCTTAAGATTTTGTGATCTGGCAATGCTTTCTCCTCCTCATTCCTTTTTTTTTTTTTTTGTTCTTTGATTTCTGACAGTTGGGACTCCTGGAGCACCATGCTCCTAGACTCACTAATCTAGCCCATCTCCTGTCCCCGGCTGGCACGTACCTAGAATGACACAGACAGAGCAGTTCTCTGTTTTCAGGGAACGTAAGAGTCCTGCTTCCCTTATCAGCCTTTTCTAGAGTTCTGCCGCTTTCAACCCTGTATTCAGAAGTCACCTCCTGAAGACTGATCTGCTAATCTTTTCCATTCCTTTGTCCCTGGAGATGTCAAGGGTAAGGAAGCCAGTCATGGAGGGCCACAGGGAGGGTAGAAGGAAAGAGCACTAGACTGGGCATCCAGAAGTTTTAGATCCAGCCTCTGCCCCTTCATGCGTGGGCTCTGATTTCTTTATTTGTAAAGAGAGAGGTAATGGTCCCTGCGCTACCTGTGTCTCGCAACTGTTGTAAGGAACAGGAAGGACCACAAAGATGGGAGCTATCATTGTCATGGATGATGGTCACATTAGTAGAAAACTTCCTGAAAAATAAGGAGCTGTGTGAACCACTGAGTCTTAGCTAGAACTGGAAAATCACCTATCTATCCAAGCCTCCATTCTGAAGAGTAATCTTCTCCATATGTCTCTTAGTTTGAACAAGATACTTACCCTCTCTTGGCTTTAATTGCCCATCTGTACAATGAAGAAGTTGGACTGATGGGTTGGATGATCCCTGAGGAACCCCTCCAACATTCATATTTTACAGGTCTGTACCCCACCCTCCTTGTTTTCATAAAAGGGAAACTGAGACCAAGAGAGTGAAAATAGCCTATTCAAGGTCACACAGATAGTTAAGAGGAAGGGCTCAGACCAGAACCCAGTTCTCCTGACTTGAAGTTCAATAGCAGCTCCCCCTTACACATATCTTGCTGCTTCTTGTAAGTTATCCCAAAGGTTCTCCCAACCTCCAAGTCTAAAACTAATATAGGGCTCTACAAAAATGCATTTGTCCTTGTGAGAAGCAGTATCCCATCCAAAAAAACAGCTTTTTTCTACAGCGTCTATACTCCAGACAGTGAAAGCATATTTGGGTGACTGGGAGGGGGGAAGGGGAGAACTTCTCATTTCTGGCTCCAGTGCCCTCATCTTTTATTGAATAGCAGAGTAAATATTTAAATAAAAAGTAGTGTAAACTGCTGGCAGGTATGTGCCATACTAACTAGTCAGCATTTGCTTTTAAATAATTAAAAGTCAACACACAAGTACAACGTTCTTTTCAATGAAGAATATGAGCGGCCATTGTGGGAAGGGGGGGCATTTTTGGCAATCTCAGGGACACACGTGCATGGGTAGAAGAAAGTCCCTGGTCTGGGAGACCCATAGGTTCTTAGCCTTTGGGCTCCCAAGGTTGAAATTATTTACACTCGGCTGCTAAATTGACAGTACTTTTAGCCAGGAGGGTGTGGAGGAAAGATAGTCTAGATTTCCTTTGAATTATGCATAGTGGAAGTGTCAGGATAGCTTTGATGGCATTTAATTAAATATTTGGCAGCATTTAATTAATTAAATATTTAAACCTTAAATACCAAATAGGATGTGACTTAGTAGACATTAGTTATATTTCAATAGCCATTAGCCATTCAATAGTTTTCAGATCAGCTCCCCCCTGCCCTCCCCCACAACTAAGGGAGGTCTTAAGTAGTCACTTAGAGAGCCTCATTAATTAGTTAATAACTGAAGCTACCCTTGGGTTCTGCTGCCCAGAGCCCATCAGTCAGTCAAACCTGGATAGATGAGAATTTCAGAGCTGGAAGGGACTTCGGAGATTCTCTAGTCTAAAACCAAGCCATTTTACAGATGAGGAAAGTGAATTAGGGAAGTGAGTTGCTGAAGTTCACAAAGGGAGCTATTGCCCTGGGTGCCAGAGAAGAGAGGAAAGGAGAGGAGAGATGGGAAGGGAGGATGAGGGTGAGAGAGAGAAAGAGAGAGAGAGAGAGATCTTAATTTCCATGAGTTGCCAGTTTTTCTCAGAGCTGGCTTGCCTATTTCCAAGATCTCTCACCCTCCTTCGGATCATACAAGATGCTAAAAGAATGGCTTTTCCATAGGGGTGGGTTCCTACCTTCTTGAATTTTCCTGGGAGATGAGTTGGGTTCTTAGCAAAGTTTTGACTGAAGCCAATGTGCAGCTCCCATGGGGCACTGGGGCCACATGTAATTAGAACAGTAATTATGTCTTACATCAACAATATTCTCTACAGCTACAAGTGAGCCTAATAACTCACATTTATGTAGCACTTCAAGGTTTCTCAGAACACTTCACATACAGTCTCTTTTTTGATGCTCATTACAAATCTGGGAGGTAGGTGCTCTTATGCCCATTTTACAGAATGAAACCCAGATTTTCTTGATGTCAAACCCAGATCTGTCATCTACACCATGTTGCCTCTTCATCAATTATGGAATAGGTTCCTGTTTTTCAGGAGTTCCTAGTATAGAAGACAGGAAAAGAAAAAGAGTACAGGAAAAAAAAAATGGGAGAAGAGGTCCAAGCTATATATAATGAAGCACCCAACTTTTGAAGTCTAGGGGATCAGGGAGGAGGGGTCAATGTGAACTAGAATGGCTACAGCAAAAAGGGCTCCTAAATGAACTGAAACTTGAAGAACAGATTTATTTGGAAAAGTGCTGGGAAGAGGGAAAGGCATTCTAAGAGAAGATATTGGGTAGGAAGGTAGTCCTGCTTGTGTTCCATGTAAGGGACAATAGTAGACCAGTCTGGCTAGAGTGGGAGATGAGTTATATGCCTGGAAACCATGCTTTATGAGGATCAGTTGAAAGAACAGGAAAGGAGATTTAAGGGAGTTGATCACTGTCTTCCATTCAATTAAATTTAAAAAACATTTATTAAGTACCTGCTTGGCTGACCTGTAGAAAAAGAATACTAGTTCTAATTCTGCCTTCTGGGAACAAACAGAAATTAAAGGGAGGAAGGTTTGGAAGCTTCATATAAAGACCTTCCTAACAACTCAACTTGTCCAGATATGGTTTGGCTTCCTCAAGTGGATCTAGGTTCCCCATCACTAAAGTTCTCCCAGGAGAACCTGGGTGACCAACTGCCAGGGATTTCCCAGAGAGTGAGTATTCTTCATCAGGTATAGATTAGACAAGATGGTCTCTGAGGTCCTTTCCTACGCTGAGATAGTACAATTGA
Organism: Phalanger gymnotis; assembly: GCA_028646595.1. Classification (NCBI taxonomy): domain Eukaryota; kingdom Metazoa; phylum Chordata; class Mammalia; order Diprotodontia; family Phalangeridae; genus Phalanger; species Phalanger gymnotis. Next base: position 103,451,007 of record CM053625.1, read on the forward strand.
ACAGGTAGGGTCATCCTAGCAGGGGAGGATGGATTTACTGTGGAAGGCAAAAAGAAGCTAGGTGCATGACATGATGAAAGTGCTGTTAATGGTCTGGCAATGTTATGAAGGGTGGAATATAGTCAAAGTCAGCAAAATGACTCCACCACCCGCTGCCTCCCCATGCTTCTCTATTCTCTGAAGCACACCTTTATTCTCCTCCTCAAGTGTTCTGCTCTTTCCCATCACCTTCCTCCTATCAAAACATGTTCAAGAATACAGTCTCTGACACTGCTTCCCTTCTCTATGAACCTCAGTTTCTTCATCTGTAATACAAGGGGGTAAAATGAATTATTTGTGCGTCCACAATTCCAAGTCCATAGACCAAAGGGACTTCCCCTGAGCCATTTAGAATTGGACAGTGGTGGATGGGTGGGGGCCCTCATCTCTCCAGCAGCTGCCCAGAGCAGCTGCCCTGAGCAGCTGTTAAACACACAGACCCACCAAACAACCTAGAGATTGTTTGGTTTTATTTTTTATTTTTTTTGTTAACATTTGTTTGCCATGCTACACAGTTGACAGTGTGGAAATTCAGGGTTGAAATTCATCTTCCTGTGGCCAGAGCCAATTTAAGAAGTTATGACAAGGGTGGGCACAACCCATCAGTGCTGGCCGGGCACAGCCCCAGGAGGCCTGGCTGTGGAGCAGAATATCCAGGGGCTCCAGCTGCTGCTTCTTTCCTTCCTCCTTCCCTCCTCCACTTCCCCTCCTTCCCCCCTCTCACCACACAGGAACAGAAAGGGTCCCATAGGACAGCTTTCCTGTATATCGGCCCCACTGTCCCCTGGATATTGCATGCTAACTGACCCCTCTGAAGAGAGCCACTATTTCTTTGTTTCTCTCCTCCACAGGAATCTCTCACACCCCTAAGTACCAGGTCTTTCCTAACCAGCCTGTTCTCCTGGCACGTCCAGCCCAGTCCCTGCCCTCATTCCCATCACCCCCAGACCCTCTCTTCTTTGTCTCCTGGCTGTTTATAAATATGTATTGGACCTGAAAGATGGGGGGTAAAGCATTTGCTGTTCCCTTTTTTAAGGGAAAATTAAACATGACAAACTTAGTTATTCATGCAAACCATCAGCCTGTTATCTCTGATTATGCAGGATCCAAACTGTGAATATCTGAGTGGAGACGAGCACTCATCAAAGGCTGCTGTCACAGGCGGCGGGCCTGCTCCTCCTAACCTAGCCTTACCTATTTTCCTTTGTACTCAGATTTCATCATCTACACCAGGCAGTTGGGGTGCCTCATACTGACAGTGCCTGTTCCCAGCAAACAGGCCTCTGTACAAGTGTATTTTAAAGGGATTAATTAACCTTGTGAGATTTGTGGGGAAAATCTCCACCTGGCTATCTATTGAATTAAAGCATCACTTCGCCAGTGTATTTTAAGCTCACAGTGCAGAGCATATGGTATTTCAAAGAACAGAAGTTGAAAGTACAGTACATATTTATTCCTTCCACAGAGTGCATTAAAGGGGTTTAAGTATTTTATTAAAGCCTATATGTGTGTGTGTGTCTGTGCATGTGTGTGTCTCTCTCTGTGTGTCTGTGTGTGTGTATGTGTGTGTGTGTGTGTGTGTGTGTATGTGTGGGTGAAATAAGCGGAAATATACTTCACGCATAGAAAAAATAAATTACACAGATTTATTTTCATCTCTCTGCCAACCTACCCCATAGCAACAGTGAAAATTTGGTCTATGTAAACTTGAGAAAACAAGAAATATTTTATCAAGTCATTTCAATTTATGGCTATTGCCAAAATTTACTCTCATGTTTGAATCGAGAAGTTTCCTCAGTTCCAGAGCTGCCAGTGAGGGAAAAGAGTGGGTGTGAGATGAAGAGGGCAAGAGAATGGGAGAGGAAAGCCAGAAGCACCTCATCCCCCTGCTTCAGTGAGGGGACCCTCTGGGGGCCATATCTCCATTCCAGTCCAGAGCCACAATTCTGCAGAGGGCTGGTGTCTCTGGACTCAGGTGAACTTTCCTGAGGTGGGGTGTTGGTAAACTTTCAGGAGAAGGCAGAAGAATGAACATCTGATCTCTACTGCTGCCTTTGAAAGTCTGCCCAAGGTTAGGGTCTCACATAGCACTGTGTGCATTGCTCAGGGTCCATTTCCTTTGCGGCTCCTTACAAGGACAGCCAAATGTTAGCTGTTGGGTTATTTCAGGGGACAGTTATTTCCAATCAATCAATCATAGCATTTTAGAGCTGGAAGGAATGCTTGAGATCATCTAGGCCAACCTTCTCATTTTACACATGAGGGAGCTAAGACTCAGAAGGTGAAGCAACTTTTCCAAGGTCACGCAGGTAGTAAGTAGTAAGCTGGCATTTTTATTGGGGTCTTTTGGCTTCAAATTTAGGGTGTTTTTTTTTCCACTACATCATGAATCGATCATTAAGGTTTTATGGAATACCTAATCAGCAGTGCCCAGATCTGTTGCTATGTGCTGTGATGGCTACAAGAAAGAGAAAAGAGACGAGAGGTATACAAACTAGAATCACAGAATCTATGTGTTGTAAGGCAATGGTGTCAAACTGAGATAGAAATGGTTGCCCCTAGTACATAAGGATCCCTACAGATCTCACATTGACTTAGTCTTAAAAGATAAGGTTATCTATGTCTTACCGTATTTTTATTTATTTTGTTAAGTATTTCCCAATTACCTATTAATCTGATTGGGCCACATGTATGAAACCTCTGTTGTAAGGGACCCCAAAGGACTTTGAATCTAACCTGTACCTTAACACAAATTGCCTTCACAGCATCATTGACAAGTAGGCATTAAGCCTCTCTTTGAAGACCTTTAGTGAAAGTCAGCCAGCTCTTTTCCAAAGCAACCTATTAACAGTTTTGGAAAACTATATGTTGTCCCTTCTTACCACCAAAATCTTCTCTTCTCCACTACCCAGTCCTTTCATGTGATCCTCACATGGCCTTTCACTGTCTCTTCAATATGCTCCCCATTTTAGCAATATGCTTCCTAAAATGTATTGTCCACACCTGAATACAATCTTCTAGATGTGATCTGACCAGGGTACAGTACAGTGGAACTATTGCCTCCCTAGTTCTGGACACTATACTTTTCTTAATGTGATCTTTGCATTAGCTTTTGTGCGTGTGTATGGCCTTACCATATTATTGTTGAGTTTCCTTAAAAATACTCAGTCTTTTTATTTTCCAAACTGACATCTGGCCATGCCACCTCCATCCTTGTACTTGTGAAGCTGATTTTTTGAGCCCAAACATAAGACTTTGCATTTATCATTATAAATGTTCATCTTATTAGATTCAGCTCAACCTTTTAGCCTTTGTACTCTTTTTCTATCCTGTTATCCAGAGGGTCAGCTACCACTTATGGCTTCATATTATCTGCAAATCTCATCTGCAAATCTGACAGCTATGATTCTAAGTCCTTGATAAAAATACTAAAAAGCACAGATCCCTGGGTTGATAAACTAGAGACCTCCTTCCAACCTGACACCTAAACGTGAATGACTGTTCCTTGTTTCCAAGTTAGGGACAGAATTATCATACATATAAAACAGTATAATACTAAATAGTAAATTACAGCATACTAAGCAGTAAAATACTAGTTATCATGGAGTTGTGGTTAGGAAAGAAGTGGGTTTTGAAGTGGATTCACCTCAAAATCACAAGTCAAGTCTTACAGCCCTACCATCCTTGGCAAACACTGCACAGATTGAGGTGACATCAAAGAATATCTCAATCCCCCAAAATCCATACTTTGTTTAGGCACTTAACAAATGACAAGTCCTAAGACATCAATTCATTTATTCAACAAATGGTTTTTGAGGAGCTGGTCCAGGCAGTCAAGCTGAGCTGTATTATCTGAACCCAAATCTAATTGCAACAGCCTATGAACAGAGGGAGGGTGTCTAAGGAGCCCACAGGTCCATTGCCAACCATTGTCGGGGAGAAAGTATCCCTTCAGGACACAAAAAACAAGTGGGTTAAAAAAAATTGTCCTTATTGGCTGGATCTCTAAATACTTATATATGTCCCTTAATATCCTCTTCTTGATGGACTTCTGACATGAAAACTATAGATTTACATAGATACCTACAGTCTTAAGACCCAGCCAAATGTAATGTAGTTAAGACCAGAGACTTGTAGTTAAGCTCAGTCTTGGGAAAACATTAGGGCAGGGCAGATTGTTTGGGGAAGACAAAGGTTAAAGGTAGTAGGGAGAGTCAGAGAGTAAAGTGTTTATAGGGGTGGAGTATAGTCTATTTCTAGAAGGCCAGTGGAGTGCCTGAGTCCATAATTTAACAGTGCAATCCATTGACTTGATTGGGAAGGTCTTGGTACAATAGAAGAAGCACTGAATTTGGTTCCAGAGGTTCTAGGTTTGGATTCCAGTTCTGTGATTTACTATCCTTGAGTGCTTGTCTCACTTGATCTCTGGTTCTTCCTTTTTACCTCTGGAAAATGAAGGGTGTGTTTGTGTGGAGGGGTGGAAGGCAGAGAGAGTGACAGGGACAGAAACAGAGAGAGACAGTAACAGAGAGACATAGAGAGAGATGGAGGGGTAGGGAAGGATAAATGGTTTACATGAATTCCAGGGCTTCTTGCAAGTCTTGTGTGGGATCCTCTGGCTTTTCAGATAATTAGCCAACACCCACCAAGAAGCCAGGATCACAGAGATAGCAGCAACTTGGAGATAGCACTCAGATCAAGGGAAGTTGTAGGGGCAGGAAGAAATAGGACCAAAGGAGAGAAGGACATTAAAGAGAGACCTGGGTCTTCCCCTCTTTCTCCTCCCTTTCCCTGTCTACCTTTTGGCCATGACAAACAATAATGACTCAACCAGTCTCTAGGGAGTACCTACTTTCTATCAATAAAGCTAAAGCAAGACACAGTTAGCCTTTGGCATTTGTAGCATTGAAGTTTTTCTTTAGCTTTTCCCCCCTCCACTTCCCTGGGTTCCCCACAGAACATTCCATTGCCCTCCCCCACACCCCCATCCTCACCTTCCTAAATTATTCTTCCCCTTATCCTTTTCATTCAAAACTTCACTCCTCCCCAGCTTTAGAGGAAAGTAACTTGATTGTCTGATTAAAGTAATCCATCCTAAGATGGGAATAACTGTCATTAAGCTTAGCCCTCCTAGGAGGTATTTGCATGTTAAAATAGGGGCTTGTTAACTCAAGTGAATCACGGAATCACAATTTTTGAGCTAGAAGGGACTCTTTAGTAGAATAAGTTGAAGACAAAGGTTTGTCAGGGAGATCCTTCGGTGCCCCTAGCCGACCCCTCTCCTAAGAAGAGCAGGAGTCAGCAACTTGGCAACGTACTTCTGAAAAATTGCCAAGAAATTCTGCCCTTTTTGAGCAGCCCTTTTTAGGTCTGGGCAGGTGGTGTTGAAGCTGTAAGTTAAAATGGGATCATGGGATCATAGGTTTAGAACTTTAAGGGGCTTTAAAGGTAATCTAGTCCAACTTCTAACTTCTATAGATGAGGAAACCGAGGTCCATTCAGGTTATATGACATGCTCAAGCAAAGTCTGGGTTCTAACCCAGATCTTCCAATTCAAAATCCAGTATTCTTTCTTATATACCACATTGACTTGGTAGTTTTCTGCTGCTTTTAATTATATTCCCCACCCCCAGCCTCCCCAACCCATGTCCTTGATTGGTATGGATTTACCTTACCCTCCAAACTCAGGTACAAAGTAGAGACATCCTTGAACTTTGGGATCATGAGGGAGAACCCCAAGGGAAAGAGGAATCTCAGTCAAGTAATAAGCATTAATTATGCATTTATGATCGCATGTGCCTCTAGCCTCGTGCTAGGTACCCTATAAGAGACCAATCAGAGGATCTGGGTTCAAATCCAAACATTACTGTCTACTACCTATATGACCTTGAGCAAATTCATTTACTCTCTTTAGGTCAGAGTTTCCTCTTCTAGAAAATGGAGACATTGAACTAGGCAATCTCTAAGGTCTCTTCCACATCTAAATCCTATGATCTTTCACTGGGTTCCTATCATGATAAAGTTCACAGTCTAGTCAAACAAATAACACTTACAGAAACTTACAAAGGTAACTAGTAGGTTAAGGGCCAAGAGAGTGGTAGCGATAGGAAATTCACTAGAGAGATTTCATTCAGTGGTAAAACATTATTTAGTAGTATTAATGGTGACATTAATGGGAGAAACCCAGGGTCAACTGCCCTATGACTTCATTTTCTTTCCTCTCTTTGACAATATACACCAATGAAAAATTTAGAACTAGGTGGTCTGAGATGGAGAAGGACTGAGAGAGAACCCACCTTTCCTTCCCTTCTACTGTCTCATCCCATTCCCCAAGTTCAGGAGGAATAATTCAGTCTTCCTCCGGGAAGGCTCCCATTCTGCCACTCCCTCCACAGCCATCTCCCTCATTGTTTATCTTCAGACTCATTTTTACACACATTCCTCAATTAATCTCCTACTAGGTCCAGGAGGCCCAGGTAGACAGCATTAGCTTCTTGGTCAACAGCTTGATTTTATAGTTGGGAAAACAAGTCATTCATTCACCATCAGGCAATGGAGGGAGATAAAGAAGAAGAGGAATAAAGTAGGATCCTAATGAAAATATCTTGATTTCTTCTTATCACTGTTATCACTTCTTATCACTCTTCTCTATGTGATAATAGAGGGGTGGGAGAGGCTTCAGTTGGCTTGGGGAAAAGATGACTTCATGAGAAAGGAGAATCTTTGGCCTCAGAAAGTTGGGAGCCTCAGGACCAGTGAAAAGAATCATATAATAAATAAATAAAGAATAAATAATCATATAATCTCCGTGGTGGAAGGAACCTCAGGATTCACCTAGTATAATCCCCTCATTTTAGAGAAACTACCCCCCAGAGAGATAGATGCTTGTCCTTTTTTGTTCTTCTTTTATCATCGGCTTCTTCAAATTTCTTCCTTTGTATTTGTAAAGGGCAGGTAGATAGTGAGGAGAGGCAGAGATAAAAACCTGAGGTTTATGGTGGAAGACTGGACCAGGAAAAAAGATAACCAGATTATTGGTTGATGGTCTTTGTTTATTTTTTAAAGGTTCTACTGCCTAGCTAGTGAGGTAGAAGCTATTTTGGAAGGGGGTAATATTAGAAAAGTGTGTCCTGTTTCAGAAACAGACTTTGGGACATAATGAAAAAAAAAAATGAACCTAAATTGGGCTTCCTGCCCAGAGACCAATCCAAACAAACCCACACAACTCCTCTTGTCACTTGTGAGGCATTGACAGTATACTGAGAAATCTGAAGATAGAACATGGATGCAGTTCAATTCTCCAGAAAGAAGCTGTGAACACACGGGGGGGGGGGGGGGGGTTTAGTATTCTGGGGACAGGAGAGGCAACTAGAATTACTAGCATTTCCTTTCCTTTGGTCAGTGATTCATCATCTATCAGCGAATTACTCCCCACAGTAAAAGAGGAAGAAAAAATAAGTCCTATGAAAGAGATTTCCACACCAGGGATGAAGCTTAGCCTACAATTTGCCCTGCCATACAAATGGAGCTTTGGTAAAACATTTAAAACATTCCTTATGTTTTTGTTGATGAATCTCCAGAATTACTGGAGGATTATAACCCCATCAGTGTCTTTGTTCTAATGAAGTGGATCCCCCAGGGCGAGTGGTTTACACTGGAGGTTATTCCATATGAAAGACAACTCAGAAGGCCCGGTTCTAGTTGGCTTTGCTACCATCTCACTGTGTGGCCTAAGGTAACTTACTGCTGGACCTCAGTTTTCTTTTCTATAAAATAATGGGCCAGATGTTCTCTAAGTGCCCCACCAGTTCTGACATTCTTTGAATCTACCCCTGGTCTGGGACAAGTCCAAAGCCAGAGCTCCCAAAAGGAAACAAAATGCTGTGAATTAAGATCTCTACTTCCAATCCCGCTCACCACACCGAAGTTGATCTCTTCAGCAGACAACATTATTTAGTAATTCAAGTGGGATGAGGGCTTGAATTACCTGGAGTTTTTATTCCGTTCCTCCATTTGAGCTGACTCAGCCGTACCCTCTGTAAACCAATTTTTCCTTTAACTTGCTAATTTCATATAAGTAGCTAGCGTATAATTCAATCAACTACAGTGGCTCCCTATTGCCTCCAGGATCAAGCCCTCTGTTTGGCTTTTAAGGTCCTCCATAACCTGACCCCTTCCTACCTCTTCAGTCTTCTCATACCTTATACCACCCTCCCTCCTCCACCCATCCAAATAAGCTGTGTGACCTATTAACACTGGCCATCTTGCTGTACCTCCTGAAAGACATCTCCCAACTCAATGCATTTTCACTGGTTGTCTCCATGCCTAAAACTCTCTTTCCCTTTTCATCTCCCCTTCCTAACTTCTCTAGCTTCTTTCAAGTCCCAACTAAAATCCTACATTCTGCCTTGTTCCCCTTAATGCTGGTGCCTTCCCCGTGTACAAAGTTCTTTGCTCATCGTCCGCTTCATTAGACTGTGAGCTCCTGGAAGACAGGAACTGGTTTTTTGCCTTTCTTTGTATCCCCAGCGCCCAACACTATGCCTGGCACAAAGTAGGTGACTAATAAATATTTGTCGACTTGACTAAGGTTATGATGATAGCTAAAACTTACATAATGCTTTGAAATGGTTCAAAGTGCTGTACAATGCCTTAATCTCAGTGGAACATCGCAGTGGCCCTGTGAGGCAGATAACCCATTTCACAGAGTTTGAAGAAAATGGAACTCAGAAAAGTTACGTAATTTGTCCACAGACACAAAGTTTAGTAAGACTTAGAGGCAAGATGTAAACTATCATGTCTCCTGACTCAAAGTCTAGAGCTTTCCTGTGATGACCCTCTGCTTGAGGATCCTTGATACTGTGAAATACATACTGAAGAAACAATGCTATAAACTCAAAGAATGACCCTCGTGCACAAGAATCCTTGTTTTCTCTACCATTTGTAACATCAGCTATTATCTGCAGTGGGTATCCGAAAGATTAACATTCAACATTTATTCGATAAACATTTACTAAATTAATTACAGTGTGCAAAGTACTAGGTTAGATGCTGGGAGAAAATACAAAGTTTATATGAGTCATATTCCTGCCTTTATAGAGAGCATTGCACCTAATGGGATAAAGTCATTGACACACACAAAACAACGGGTCACTGGAGTTTTGGAATGAATAAATTAATTAAATAAAAATAATCAACATTTAATAAGACTGTAGGGGGTGGGGAGGGAAAAATAGAAAATCCAGAAAAGACTTTTTTTTTCAAAACCTTGAAGACTGAATCGACTAAAAACCATTTAACTGCTATGTGCCAAATCCTGTACTAGGTGCTGGGGATATAGATGCAAAAGTGAAACACTTCCTGCCCTAGGAAAGCTTATATTCTAGAATGAATAAAGGATACGTGTGTCTGTAGGTACGAGTGTGTACACACACACACACTAAGAGGCTCACTCAGTCTCCTTTCCTCATGCCTTGTTAAACAAATAAGGGTAATTTCTCCTTGCAGATTAAATCGGGTCTGAGGAAGGAGGGCGGATGGGCCGGAGTTCTAGGTCCTTTTCCCAATTCTGCCTGATTGGTTTTCCAATTCAGCACAGCCGTCCTCAACTTCCCTCGAGATGCGCCCGCCCGCTTCGGTTTCCACAAGGATCTGAGCAGGAGACCCAGAGTGACGACAGAACTACATCTCGGGAGGCCCGACCCAGCCCTGCTCAGCTCAGCGCTGCAGAGAGCGGCGTAGCCTGACCTCGTAGGCCTGGAGCAGGATGGGGAGAGCAGGAAAAAGACCCAGTCCCTGAGCCCTGGGGTACGAAGTGTCCCCAGCAGAGGCCCGAGGTGCCCAGGAGAGCGGGAAGGAACAGGGTCCTAGAACGTGTCTGGAGGCGGGGGGCCTTGAGGCTTTAAACGGAGAAGGGCGGGGCTTAGAGCCGCTGGGCCCTTAGGGCGGGATTTACGCACCACGTGGGTAAACAAGGCGCACGTGGAGAAGGCTGGCCCTGAGGGTCGTTGGCCGGTAGGGAAAGGGCAGAGCCAAGTCTGAAGATCTGGGCTCCTTGCAACAAGGTCCCCAAGTGAGAAGTGAGTGGGAGGGAGAAGGTAGCAAGAGGAACTAATTTAGCCTCCCGTGGGACTCTTGTCATTATGTTAGATCTCTGGTCTTCCTGGTGTCACAGTAAACAAACAAACAAATGGATAAATAAATAAATAAATAGATAGATAAATAGATAAATGAGCCTTCGACTAAGAAGTAAGAGAACTAGATTCTAGTTTTGCGTGTGCCACTTGAATTGCCTACGAGACCTTTATCCAACCGTTTTCCCTCCCTGGACCTTACTTTATGAAGCGATTTATTCTTGGTCAAATAATAGAGTTGAACCAGATGATGCAATGAACCCCCTTGGTTCCCCCAATACTGTACTCCTGCGCTTCCTCCAATGTCTCAGTTTCTAATCTGTCTCTACTGGTCTCACCTCCTCGTCCTAATCCCTTAAAATAGTTGTTTCCCAAGGTTCTGCCCTTGCCTCTCTTTTCTCTCTAAAACCTTCCTTGGTGAACTCATCTTCTAAAGCTCCAACTGTCATCTTTTTTTTTTTTTTTTTTGCAAATGATTCCCAAATATGTCTCTTCAGCCCTTACTGTTCAGACTTGTATTCCCAGCTGCCTACTGGGTGTCTCTAGTTGACTGTTCCCACCACACCTCAAACACATCTAAAATCAAACTCCTGTTCTTTCTCTCAAATCAGTTTCTCCTCCTCTTTCAGTTTCTGTGGCACCACCATTTCCCTAAGTGCTTGAGACTAAAAAAACTCAGTCATTGTTGACTCTCTTCCCCTCAGCCAACACCCGGCTCTAGTCTTCAGTCATCACCAGTTCCTGTGAAGGATTTGGTCTTTATCCTCCACCCTGCCTCCAGCAGAATGTAAGCTCCTTAAAGGGCAGGGATCAGTTTTGTCTTAGATGGGTGCCTTATGCATAGTTATCAATTAATAAATGTTTGTCGAAGTCTATTATTGGTTGACTTATCATTTTACTCCTTTATTCAAAATCCTTCAAAAACTCTCTGTTAAATTCAGGGTTCTCCACAATCTAGTGTCAACCTACATTTCCGGCCTCAACCTCTGTCTATTTCCCCTGAAACTACAGCTTTCTTCGCAACTCCGAATGTGGTGATTCCTCATTCCCCAAAAAATTCTCTTGTTCTTCCTTGGTGCCTTTTCTCACGCTATAGCTAATGCATAGATTGGCATTCCTTGCATCCCTACCAGTTGAAATTTTACCCATTCTTCCAAACGTGGTTTGAATGCCATCTCCTTTCACACATACACACAAAAGGGCAAAAAATGATCTTGTCCTCATATTAACTCTTAGCAGTTCATTCATCCCTCTCATATTAATTGTCATGTTTTACCTCATCTTGTAGTTATGTGCTTTACTCATTATTCCCAAGCTAGACTTTGTGCTCCTCAAGGACATTGCTGATCTTTATACTTTCTTCAGTGCTTAGCCCAGCATATCTGATGTAGTTGGCACTTGACAGGCAGATGTCTATTGAATGAGGAAATGAATAAACGAGAAAATCGTCCTAGATGATTTCTAGATTTCATTCCAACTCTAACTTTCTATTGTCATCCTAGATCCTATATAATAGAATCATAGAATTTTAGAGCTGGAAGAGAACTAGAGATTGTATCTCTATGTAGTATTCCTGTTATACCACACACTTATATTATACACAGTGTCAATTAGAAAGACTCCCTTACCATATAATAACAGTATATATCATCAATGATGTACTACTTTTTTATTTTTTTGTACTACTTATTAATATTGCATTATATGAGTCTTTAACACTTTTTTTTGGATAAATCGTCACCACTTTGTCAGAGCTAACAGTACCCAAGTCTCATTTTTCTAAACCCTGTCTGGCCCAGCCATCTTCTTCCTCATCCTCAAATTCAAATAGTTCTTTCATTAGAGCCCACATGACCCAGGGATCTGTTCGACAGAGCAAATGTAACAGATGCAGTCTCTGCCCTCCAGATGTTACTGTCAGTTTATGCAAGATTTTCAGCCAAGCCAAGTTGTTTGGGTTTGATCCGGGGGCCTCCTGTTGGTATTTTGGTCACATGTGGGGAAAACAAAGAAACCCAAAGATTCATATTCCCACTGGTAACGCCGATGGCAACAGGTGGGTGCTTTTAGTGACATGGGAGAAACGACCGAACAGAAGTGTATTATGCAGATTCCAAGGATTACACCAACATCCAATGCTCAATTAGGACAGGAAACTACATGTTCCAAAGTGAGCACGTTTGGGGGGCCTTTTCTCAGTCTGTGTTCCCAGTCCTCAATTTTGAAGGTTATGCTTCTTGGTAAAATGCCAAATTCATGCCAACCAAATCTGTCCCCATAATGCATATGCTTGTGGGTAAGAACATTGTTCAAACACATATAGACCCTCCTCTCAGAAAATCCAGTCAACAAAAATTGAGATCTATAAAGCAAGTAGCCTGATCACTCAGACCTGTAAAGGACTTTTGAAATCATCTAATTCAACCCTCCCATTTGACCAAGGAAAAAGCCCAGAGACGCCAAATGACTAACCTAACTCACTCCACAGTGAGTTAGGGGCAGGGACAGGACCAAATTGCAAGAATCTTGACTCTCAGTGTGGCACTTTTCTCCCTATAGCTACAGTCACAGATGTCAAGCTGGATGGGATATTAGAGGTTATTTCCCTCTCATTTCATTTTACAGAAGAGGAAACTGAAGCCCAGAGATGTTGTAAGCAATTCAAACCCAGATGGTTGTTATTGTTTGTCCTTTGTACTCCAAGAAGACTAATGATATCACAATATTGGGGTGAAGGGACAATGTATTCGACTGTATAAGCTCAGAAGGCTTTACCACAAGTTGGGAACAAATAATATGTTTGGACATTTGGGACAGAGATCTCTCTAGATTTGCACATCTCACATTTCCTTTGTGTTACTGTGATTCTGCTTTGCTCATAGAGTACAGCACCTTCTTTAATGCAGGCCCACCATGCTGGATGGTCTCACAATGGCTACTAAAATTCTTCAGAAAGACCTTGAGAGTTTCCTTGTGTCACTTCTTCTGACCTCCCTGTGAGCACTTGCCTTGTGTGAGTTCTCTGTAAAATAGTCTTTTAGGTAAATGTATATTTGGCGTTTGGGCTACATGACTAGCCCATTGAAGTTGCACTCTCTATAATAGAGTTTGAATGCTTGGCAATTCAGTTCAAGAGAGGACCTCAGTGTCTGGCAGCTTATCTTGCCAGGTGATCTTCAGAATCTTCCTGATTCAAGTCAAATGGAAGCACTTTAGTTTCCTAGCATGGCGCTGGTAGACTGTCCAGGTTCCACAGGCATAGAATAATGAAGTCAGCACAACAGCTCTGTAGATCTTCAGTTGCAGCCTAATACCTCTTCTCTCCCACACTTTCTTTCAGAACCTCCCAAGCACTCAGCTACTTCTGACAATACTCCAATTACAAATACAGCATTCTTTTCCTTATCCCATGGAGTGTTCTTTTTTTTCTTTTCTTTCTTTTCTTCTTCTTCTTCTTCTTCTTCTTTTTTTTTTTTTTTTTTGAGATTGGGCCTCCTCCCTATCTTGCCTAGGCTGGAAATACAGCAGCCACTCCCAGGCGGATCCCAATACTTATCATCACCAGAGCTTTAACCTGCTCTGTTTTTCCAACCTGGACTGGTTTGCCCCTCCTTAGGCAGCTTGGTGGCCCTCCACTCCCAGAGACTCATCATACTGCCCTCCTGCATTTCAGAAAGCCCAAACTCAACTGAGCCTTTGCAGTAGCAAGAACTACTAGTTCACCACTACACCTTACAATCCTTTGCTTTCCAAAGGATCTTTGAGTAATGCCCCCTTAGGTAGCAAGCAACCCTAGTGCATTTGAAATAGGATTAAATTTACAAAACTTGGAACACACTAACTCAGGAACAGAGTTGTTATGAGTGTGCCTGTTTAAGAACTAAACTTCCACAAGCTTGATGGTCATTCACCGTTTACACATCTGGCCTAGAGATCCTAGTGCAGAATTTCACTAGTCCTGCCTGGAGCCTCATCCCATCCTCCTCTGGGCAATGGGATGATATTCTCAGTAAGTCCTTCTCTGATAATACTTCTTCCTTGCATAATAAGGACACTGACACCTGTTTTTATGAACCTAATGGACCCTTCTATGACTTGTAGTGCAATTTAATTTCTTGTCAATGTCAGCATATTTATTCTATTAAGAAAAATTAATGTTTCCTACTAAGTTGATGGAGATGACAGCATTGTCTCTGACTCCTAAAGAAAAAGGGGATTGAGGTTTGTGTGGGCCTGTTGGAGAATTATCTAGCTCAACACTCTTCTTTTCCTTTATTTGTTCAGTCCAGGGGTGGGGTGGCTGAGGGGCATATGTGGTAGAGGTAAAGGAGAATTTGTTTCTAGCACTATGGCAACCTTGCTTAGCTTCTGAGCCTCTATGGCCTGACCGTAAGGAAAGGGACCACTGGAGACATAACAGGCAAAGATTTATTTCTGAAAGCAAATTGTTGGCACCCAGTCAGGAAGGAAACGTGGGAGGACATGGGAGAACTCAAGTCCACCAGGCAACTGGCCCCACCAGCAGGTCCTGGAGAGAGAACAGGATCTCCATTCTGGTTCATAGCACCCCCACTTCCCAGGACCACTGGCTCCTTGAGAAGTCTCAGTCTGTTGGCTGAGAGTGAGTTGAACATTTCCAAGATGAGGCTGAGCAGGGGCGTAAGCTTGGATTCCAGGCCCCTGAGCTAAAATTTGGCAAAGCTGCCCTTTACCCCCACCCCCATTGCTTGACCTTTCCTCCTTCCCACTTTCCTCCCCAGAAATGCTGGCTCCTTCATCACCCCCTGCCTGGCCCAGACCTCCTGGAGGCCTCTGGTAGAGCTACTCCACCCCTCCACCTGGTACAACAAGGGCACATGTGTTCTTTGGCAGCTACTTCTGCTTTCCTTCCTTGGGACTTTTCTAGCTTGTAGGGACTTCTCAGGAGGGATTAGTCCCTCTGAACTGGGGTAAACTTGGGTTGTTTTTGCTATTTTCTGGCTTTGATGTCCTTCCCCATGGGTCTCCCCCAACCTGACGCTAGTTTCTGGTATCAGAGTGGGGTTTCATAGGGAGAGAGTTGAAGCCCCAATTTGAGGCCTCTACTGGGTTGGCATCTGCCTACTTATGCCTCTGCCTGCCCCATATGTTTCATCTTTCCCCTTTTCTTCACCTCTTGTTTGCTAGAGAAGCAAAGGGACCTTTTTCCCAGCCCCAGAAGCTAGTCTCCCTTGTCTCCAACTTGATGAAAGAGCTCCTACCTCAGCTACTATCTCAGCAGAGTTTTCATCCATGGCTTCTTAATAGGTTTCACCCCAAATGAGAGGATTGTTCCAGTTAAGGTCCTGGCAATAGCAATCATGATTTAAAATGGACAATGACCAAAGTGAAACCCGCCTCTGAAGTATCACTATTGATCAGACCTCCTTTGAAGGGGTCCAGGGTCCATGTTTCCAGGACTGCTGGGGAACCTTTCACATTCCCCTTGTTTGGAAAGCTCAATCAATCAACAAATATTTATTAAGCACTCAGGAGGGCAAGGCTCTGGGCTGCTTCTGTTGGAAAGATTAGAGAACATCTCTGCACCTTATCTTTCCCTTTACCCCAAGGGGTCTTACCAAGCCATTTCAAAGTGGGCTATAGGGATCCACTTCCCCTTTTGCCTAGTTTTTATAGTTTATAAGTAACACTTTAACCCAACTTTGTAAATAAGTACAAACAACTTACTAGTCCTCTCTTCAATCCCCCACACCACCCCCAGACTCGCATTGGCTGAGGTGAGATGCTATGGGTACAGTGGGCAGTGTCAGAAGTCATATCGCTACTTTATCCCCAATATTCAGTAGCTGGGGGCCAAAAGGGGAAGTATTCAGTGGAAATAGCACTCATTATATGCTCAGTCCCTTGGCCCCAGAAAGCCGGATATTCAGCAGGTGGTGAGGAGTATGACTTGGGCGGGTCCCTTCTCTCAGTTTCCTCATCTGTAAAATGAGGGCCTAAAAGAGCCTTACAGTGGTTCTGAACCTTCTTTGTGTCATGTATCTCTTAGGCATAGTATTTTTCTTAGAATAGTATTTTTAAATGCATAAAATAACATACAGAGGTAACCAGTTTTCTTGCAATATAGTTCTGGACCCCAGGTTAAGAACCTTAGAAGATCTCTTGAAGACCCTTCCCAGTTCTAGGAGTCCATGATTCTTACCTAGACCTAATCTCAGAACTCGACAGGGTAGACCCTTACCGTTGTTATTTCAGTGTCAAGGCTGGCAAAGCAAGGAGTTTTCTGTTGCTACATTAGTCAAGGAGGAAGAGGACTTCCTGACACAGTTTATGAGCTACAGGCCATTCATTTTCTTAGGCATCATAGTGGTGTGGTGGATGTAGAGTCAGGGGACTTCTGTCTTGAGTCCTGTACCACCAGTTCCTTAGTTGTATAATTTAGGACTATTTATTTCATCTCCCTGACTCTGTTTCCTCTTTTGTAAAATGGGAATGATAATATTTGAACTACTTACCAGTCAGGATTGTTGTGACAAAAGTTCTTTGTAAATGTGAATTTTTATTATTGCCAGTCATAGAATACTGGAATGTTAGAGCTAGAAGGGAGCCTTGGAGATCATTGAATGAACTCTTCTGAGAAATATTATCCTTTGTTGTTTGGAGTGGTTATTTGCCCAAGAGGTCGAAGAAGAGAAGAGGGAAGGACTTATAAGCTAAAACTATCTCTCCTACTGTCTGGTGGTGATGGTTGAAATTCCACCATTAGAAAGTAATACCTTGGGGTCAATGCATTAGAATCAGTCTCCCTAAAATGCAAAGCCCTGGGAGGAAGCCCTCTGCTAATAGCCCGCTGTAGGTCATTAGGATTTGAGTGCTAATGAGTTCATCTTATTCTTTTCCATTTGACAGCTGCCAAGAGCATATTTTGATTATGAAGAAGGTAGGAGGGAGGTTAAGAGTAGAGGGGAGAGAAGACCTGGGTGTAGAGCCCATTAGGACTACCATAATGGACTGCCATTAGGGAGGAAAGAATCTCCAAAGACAAACTTTACCAAGAGCCAATATCCCATACCTCACACTCTTGCCTACCTCCATGCCAACTCTTGTAGCATTGTCAAGTAGCGATTCCCTATTTGGAAACCAAAACTGTTCATTGGAAAATCACTAACAAACTTCCCTCCTGTGTTTGAATAGGGGTCTAATGCTCTATTTTCCCCTTTATAAAGAAAAACACCTCAGGGTGCTCTTTTCCCAGTAACTGCTACAGACAACTGGCCTTTCTTGGACCTATGGTGACATCTGAGCTTGAACTCCATCTTTTGTTTCTCCCAAACTGCTGATGTGAAAAGAGTGAAAGAACAAAGCTTGGGGACACATGCATGTAGTGCAGCCTGAATGAGAGAATATGATTCTAAAAAGGGAGATGTTTCTGCTAGGGTGAAGGCAATGTGCTTCTTTAAAATGTACAGCGAACACATCTGCACAGAGAAAAAAGAAGGGGAAAAATGCAAGCTTTGTTATTTTTACTCTTTGGTGGTTGGGGCCATCTGTGCAGGTTTAAGCTTGTCTGGAGAAAATTGGGATTTGTAGAAGAAATTCAAATTTATGATTACTTTCCATGCTGTCATTATGAAAAGAATTTTTACAGGATTTGGGGAGGCAATTCTGGTATTTTTACAACACTTGTGCCAAATTCCAACAGCTGTTCTGGGTGTGCATGGATGTGACGCCTTCTACCAGGGTAGCACCATGCACTGAATCAATATTCTTTCTCTCAGCACTTTGACTTTTGGGGTCCATTCACATCCAGTTGGTAGTGGCGGGGGGAGGTCCACATTTCCTGTATTTTCTGTGAGTAAACCCCTGCCTCTTAGGATCTTTAGGAACAAGGTAACCCTACCTGCCATTACAAATGATGTGAGACAATACTATCTATCTTTGCCCTATCAGTGCAAGGGCAGGGGCCATCTCCAGTCACCTTGATCTATATCTTGCCACCAGACTCAGAGAGCTCCAGATGAAAAAGCTAGGCTGGTGACTTTGCACAGCCCTCCCTCACTTAAACCCAATTTACTTGCAAGTCATGGCATCACCTTCGGGGATGTCATGGTCCTCCTCGAGATCGAAGGACAAGCAACAACAACAATCTATGTAAGGGGTGTATTTTGGATGCAGAAATGCTGAGAGATTCAGACTCACAGAATTTTAGAACTAAAAGTTACCTCAGAGGGCATTTAGTCATTCTGTAGATAAGGAAACTGGAGATCACAACAGAGAAGTGATTTGTCCAAGGTCACACACCTAGCAAAGGCTACAAGAATCCAAACTCAGGTCTTTTGCCTCTTGGTTTGCTGTTCCTTCTACTATAGAACATTGACACCGTGCTGAGATAGTGAGTGTGGGCTTTTAGTAGTGTTAATTCTCAGGAAAAAGGGGTAAGAAAGAGCAAGCTAGACTGTAGCTCTGGGATTCATTTATTCAGCTAACCTTAATTAAATATCCACTATAGTGCTCCAAGGAGATACAAGGATAAGTAAGGCAGAACTGGGATCTCTCCACTAATCAACCTTTCAATCAAGCCTTTTATTAAGCACTAACCACGAGCTAGACGCTCTTCTAGGTGCATGGGATACCAACATAAAGAATGAAATGGTCCTTACTTGAAAATATCTTATATTCTAATGGAGAGAGAGAACAAATACATATGTGAATGTACACAGAATGAATATAAAGAGAATAAATACAAATAAATATGAAGTAGGGAAATGCAATATGGGGAAAAAGGGTGAGCTTTCACAATTGGAAAAGATCAAGAAAAGTCTCCCATAAAAGGTAGTGCTTGAGCTTCATCATGAAGGAAGAAAGGAATTCTATGAGGCAGGAAATTCTATGACAACAGAATACATTCCAGGTATAGAAACAGCCTATGTAGGGAGGCAGGTAGAGAGAAAGCTTCCTGTATGAGCAATGGATGGAAGGCCAGGGTAACTAGGTTACAGACTGTGGAACAGAGTGATGTACAATAAGGCTGGAAGATTGGGCCATGGTTGGGAAAGGCTTTAAGAAAGGAGTTTGTGTATTATCCTAGAAGCAATAGAGAGTCACTGGAGTTGATTTATGTAGAGGAGTGACATGGTCAGAACTTCCCTTAAGAAAAATTACTTTGGCAGCTGACGTGGGAGATAGACTGGAGCGGTGAGAGACTTGAGGAAGAAACCAATAGCCTGTGGCAGGCGACTGCTGATTTCAGTCCTGCCTTATGAGTCATCATATTCAAAGGGGGCAGATAGGCCTTTTGTCTAAAAATGGCAACCCTTCTACCTGTTGTTCTGTTATTATAGATTGATCATAGGACTGGAGTGGGGGAGAGGGAGTGAAGATTTTTTTACCTTCTCAGAGACCTCTGTGAAAATACAAATAGTCTTAGGAAAAAGTCCTACCTTAGGGCTGCAGTCCTTAACCTTTTTTTTTTAGCAACCATGGATTCCTTTGGCATAGGGTAAAGTTTATGGAACCCTTCTTAGATAATGTTTTTAAATGTATAAAATTAAATACAAAAAATTACAAAGACAACCAATTATATTGAAATACAGTTATCAAAATATTTTTTAAAAGAAAAAAACAAGTTCATGGACTGTAGGTTAAGAACCCCTGCCTTAAGCTGATATTTTTGTTATTAGCTAAAGGCTTTAGCAAGGATTCACAGCCAACTAAAAGGAAAAGTGGAACAAGAATAGTAGAGCTAGAAAGGAGAAATGGTGTCAATAATTCCTGAGGGAGAGAAAAGAATGAGGAGAGAAAGAAGGGATGGGAGAGAGGGTAAGGAGGGCCCAGCAACAAACTTTGCTGACTCTGCCATTTTGCAAAAGTCTGGCCCTTTCTCCATCCCAACTGTATGTGAACCACTGAACATGATTTAATCACTATCTGCTGAGTATTCCCAAAGTAGATGAGTAAATCTTGGTCCCTTCCCATCCCTGAGCTCAACACTACATAGGTCATTCCTTTTGGAGTCCAGTATTCATTATTTGTGCTTGCAAGAGCAGTGGGAAAACAAAGGACATATTGCACTTTATCAGAATAAATTTCCCCCAACCTAGCTGAGTTTGGAATGGCTGGGTCCCAGCAGAATTTCTAGTGTTTGGTCTCCAGGGTACTGTGAGGTTGGGAGAGGAAGCATCCCCATGTTTTAATGTGGACTTAGTTTCGATGTTGGGTTTTGAAAGGGTGAAAGTTCATGGTGATCGCAGCATGGCCTTCCACCTGCAAGCTGGAGGCCCACTCTGCTGTTCAGGAAGAAGCACAGGAATGACATTCACTTGGGAGCTGAGGGCTGAGAGCCTGGGAAGGAGCTGACTTAGGACTAACCCTTGGCTAACATGTGGTCCAAGTAGAGGAACAATCCAGATGTGAAGTTAAGCCAACAGAATGGGATGTGTTGGGTTTGGTTTTTCTCTTCCTTTCTTCCTTTGAGGAAACTTCTAACCGTCTGGCCTGTATTTGGTGTCACTGGAAAATATTTTCTCAAATTCTGTCAGATTGATGGAAAAAATTGAGAAATGAGAAGACAAATTGCAGCTGAATGAGATGTGTTTACAGATTTCAGAAAGCGATTTTCAGTACTTTTCATTTTAATGATGTCCAGAACAGCTGAAAAGAATGTGAAGGCTGTAAGAGAAGATAGACGTGGTCATCAATAAGAAATTCAAGGGAACACAAAAGGCAGGCTGGGTGGGTTTTATTAATTATATGTCTTTTATCCATATAACAATGGTATGTCAGTAATTGACACAGAATATACTTAATTGATGCTAATGATTTTATCCTTTTGTTTCTTTCTTTCTTTCTTTCTTTTTTTTAAGAAGCTGGTTCAGCCTCCTCAGGCCAGTTCTGCCCAAGAAGTTTAAACTAGACATGGCCTTGAAGCCACGAGTGCTTGGTGAATTTCTCCCAGTTCTTCATCCCTCTCCCCCTCTTGCTAACAAAGCACAGTTAACAACCCTGCCTCCCAAATCCATTAGCATCATTTCAATGTCGGCGTGCACCATTCCTGGGGGGAAGGGAACCACCAGTTTCCCCCCTCCATTTCCCTCTCTCTCTATCCCCAATCCCAACTGCAACTTGCCGTCGTCTTTGTAGGATTGAGCTACCTAAAGCAAACCACCCCCTCACCAAGGAAGCTTGCTTTCTCAGCCTCAGGGGAAACACGATCCTTCTGTGAGTGAACATGTTTCTTAAGGGAAAATTCCTGCCTCTCCCTTCTGTTCAGCATCATTGTCACTTACTGGCTTGGTATTTGGAGAACATTTTTCCCTTTGCCAACTCCTTCACCTCAGGTTCTTTGTTAGGACTCTATTTCTTTGGTGACAAGTACCGAAGTCCCTAGTTTACTACTTAAAAAAAAAAAATCCAAGTACAGGTGTCCATAAGTGTCCACTAAATGGGCTCCATGAGACTATTCATTCAGCAAACATAACTAAGTACCAACTGTGTGCAGAGCATGGTAGGTAAAGGAGGGAGATATAAAGTTTAGATGAGACATGGGCCCCTCCCCTTGTGGGAACCTAGTGTTTAGCAGGGAGATAGGACACACAAATAATGGAGCCTGAAGGAACTTCAGAGGTCTTTGAGTCCAATAATTATACCACACAGAATAATATAACAAGTACATTAAAGAGTCCAAAACAAGGTGCTCTATGGACTTTTTGAGAGAAGGACAGAGTGACAAGACCTTTGTTCACTGGGGCCTACATCTTAGGGTGTAGGTATTTCCTTTTCAACCTGTCTTATAGCCTGCCATTCTCTCATCTTGCAACTGTCCCAGCACCTCGTCTTAGCCTGTTCCCCATGTCACCATGGTGTCCCTTCCCCAGGTTCTACCTCCTCCCAGGGATTTTGAAGTAAGTAGCCACAGGTCATGAAACATGGACTGAGGCTGGACTCAATACTGGAGCAAACTTACCTATGCTGCACCCCCAGTCCTATCCCAGCTGAATCTGCAGAAATAATTCCTAGTTATACCTTTTGAGTACAATGCTGGGCACATAATGAGCACCCAACAAAAATGTTGAATCAGAATCATAGAATTTGGGGTCAAATACCAGCTTTGCTGTTTGCTGTTCATGTGACCATGAGTAAGTCACTTAACCTCAATGAATGGCAGTTTCCTCATCTTCAAAATAAGAATATTAGACTAGAAGACTTTTAAGGTCCCTTCTAGTTCTAAATCATTGAATAAATGAAATGTCATTTGGGCTATTCCATCATCCCTGATGGCTTATGATACAGACTTCAAAGTTTAATCATCCAAAGTTTCCCTGAATAACATACTATTCTAGACCAATGTCACATGGTCATTTTGAGCAACATTCAAACAATCCACTCTGGCTTTCCCTGTAGATGACCAGGGCAATGATGTTCAAGAATTCAGAGAAAGACCTTTGGAAGATAGAGTTTGTTTTCCTTCGCTTTCTGGTTGCTAAGGACATTGTCCACAGAGGGTAACTGAAGAGAGAGATGATGAGTGGTCTGGGGACCTGGAGGCCCTTAGGGTAAACTAGGTCCGGGTGTTCCAGCTTGACTAAAAGTCAAATGGAAGGAGTCAGGGCCCCAGCCCTCAACCAATTATGAAGTTGTTAGAGCTTGTCATCAGCAATAGAAGGCTTCCCTATCTTCCTTGCCCTGAATTCAGGTCCTTCCTCCCTTGGTTAATACCCTATCATCTTACCCGAGGCAAGGTGAAATTTTAGGTTGGAACCAAACACAGTATAAAACTAAGGAAGAACTGGAAAAGCTCTGTCTTCCATTTTGCAAGTTGACCCTCATTCCTATCACTGTTTCTGCCCCTTTCGTGCTCAGATTTCCTTCCCCATGGTTGTTTCTACAGCCTGGAAGCCTTCTCCCACCCCCCAGGAAGAGTAGAGCAGTACCATTTCTGGAGAAAATGAAAGCTTGAAGTTTATAAATAAAAGGGAAAATTTACCTTTCTAGATATCTAAATGACATTATTACAAACCCCAATCTAGCCCTTGTCACTTGGGCTATTCTATGTCTAAGGAATCTTATAGTTAGAATTTTAAGAGGGGGAGAAAGAAAGAACTCAACATGACTAGAGGTGCCTTTGCTAGATTCCAACCTTTGCCTCCTTATAGGAATTCATTTTTTTTTCCAGAGCCTTTTCATTTCCATTAGCTCACTTAGCCTTACAATACCCTCTAGTGAAGCATGGAAGGCAGATTTTATCATTCCCACATCAAATGAGGAAATTGAGGATCAGAGAATAAAAGTGACTTGTCCATGGTCACACCACTAATTTGTGACAGCTAGGGACTCAAACCTAGCACATGGTAGGTTCTGAATAAATGTTTGTTGACTTGTTAAGTTGGTACAGGTAGTAAGATATGAAGACATTACCTGGGAGGGACCTGGTGATTCCTCTGAGTTTTGTTTTTTTAAGAAAGGATTATGATTAGGGTTTTTTTCCCCCTGGGCTAGTTCAGTGCAGCCCTAACTTCAGGCAGGGAAGTGAGTAAGGTGACCAGGACTAGACAGCTATTTCCAATTAGTACCCATCTTGTTTTGGATTGTCTGAATAATTATGGATATGATCAAACGTTAGATTCATTTGCTCTGAAGCCAGCCCCACTCCTAGAGCATTCCTGAATATTGGAATTCGATTGCATGGGGACCCAGACTTATTTCTTTTGGAAGAGAAAAAAAGACTAATAGAGTGACAAGTACTTGTTTCATTCTTGCTGATCAGTTTCCATCTCACAGTTTTAATCTCAAGTATGCTTTTTCCCCTCTCCTCTTGTTTCTAGGCTGAAACAACCCACAACCTCTCTTTGACTGCAAGCAAGCCAGTAAGTTAATAAAGGTAGGCAAAAATCAGTTGGCAGAGAAATAGTCTCTGACATTAAAAAAAAAAATGTATTGTGTGTACGTGAGTTTTAAGCCACCAACAGCTGAAGGAATCAGCTTTCCGTGAGGTGTACACTAGAATCGATGAAAGTGTGTGCAAAGGATGTTTGTTAAGTTGGCAGCTGCGGCAGCGGCAGATCTGTAGCTTGGTGTTTAGCCATGGCAGGGGGGCGTCCAGCTGGCCTGTTTCAGCTTTGGAATAAGGGAAATCATTGTCTTCTTTTTCAGCTAGTCTCCTTCACAAGTTAGTTAAAGAATTCGCCATTAAGCACAATTTACCAGAGGCACCCAAATGTTGAAATGTCAGTTCTCAGAGGGCTTTTCTCATCTCCCCCAAACTGTTACCTCTTATCAAAACCTTTTTCCATTTCCAGAGAATCAAAAGATTCTTTTCTGTTTTAGCGCTGTCTGGGGATGGCAGGCTAAACCTGATTTATAATGATTCAGACTTTGCCTTGGGTTTACCCAGTCCAGCAAATGCTGTGCAATCTACCATACCCATTCCTTGCAAAGCTAAGGGGAAGACAAGAAAGGTTAGGGCCAGGAATTGAAAGCTATTATAAGGAGTGATGTAGATCAACATTAAGGCAGCTAGGTGGCACAGTAGTTAGAGCGCCAGGCCCGGAGTTAGGAAGACTCATCTTCCTGAATTCAAATCAGGCCATAGACACTAGTGACCCTGGGCAAGTCACTTAACCCTATTTGCCTCAGTTTCCTCATCTGTAAAATCAGCTAGAGAATAAAATGACAAATCATTCCAGTATCTTTCCCAAGAAAACCCCAAATAGGTTCGTGAAGAGTCAGAAACAACTAAACAACAGCAACAAAGATCAATATTAGTTTAATCCAGAAAGAACATACGGAACCCTATTGTTCACACTAGCGTTGGACTATGTCTTGCAAGGGATATGAGTTTAGTGCCTAGGGACGCTCCCCAGATTACAAGATGGGTCCCATAGATAAGGCAGTAAGTCATAGTAGTTTATGGATTTCTATCCATTCAGAACCACAGTTCATAATACTAGTCAACCAGAGCACATAATTAATTAAAAACAAAGGTACTTAATGATATACTGTATTAAAAAAATTTGCAATAGAACACACGTTCCCAAAAATATATATAGCATTAGTTGGCAGAATGAGCACTTATAGGGATCACGCATAAGGGCCCCACTGTAGAACAGGTGTGTGTTGTCCTCTGAAAACCAATGTCTTCTAGGGATATTTTCACTAGGCCTGCTTCTTGCTGATCGTGGCATCTCTGTTGGACACATTGCTCTCCTGACCCCCGTGGTTCTTTCCTACTGTGGAGGGAAGTGTGTGTGTGTGTGTGTGTGTGTGTGTGTGTGTGTGTGTATTTTATCTACTAGTATGTTGCTGTCTTAGTTCTGTTGTCTCAAATGAGTGTTCCCCAAGAGCTGTTTGGCATGTAGTCTGTGTGGAGCTTTGTTTCCTGCTTCTGTCTTCTGTATTCATCTGTAGAGCGACCCAAACCATTTCAGCTTTACTCTGCTAGGGCATAGTGGTTAGATTCTCTCCCTAATAAGAGGATACTAATGCTCTTTTGCCATTGCCATAATACTCTGCTAACAAAAACCAAGCAAAGTGACCTCCAGGCTGAAGTTAGGTTTTTCCTTTTCAACCCTTTATTTCTGAGTGGAGAGCACAGTCCTCTCTTATAGATAACTTCCTAATTCAGGGTTAGATACTCAGAATCTCCTCTCTGGTTGAGCATTCAAATGAATTTTAGCTAGAATAAAAAGGTTAAGTAAGGAGGCACACCTCTCTACCCACTTACCTACGTTAAAGACACATTCCTGTCTTTGTTGTGCATATCTGTCTGCAGCAAAGCCTGATTGTTTTGATGCTATATGTTGGCCAATGAAAAAACTAGAGCCTCTCTAGGTAGGACACGTAGCACTAAAATGTTTTCCCCACACAACTATCACACATGTCCCATTAAACACACACACAATCAGCGAGGGAAATGGACAAAGGCTGGACATATTTGGAGAAAAACATGTAAGGCTGGGGTATGAAAATGGAGGATCAATCTAGATCCCTAGAGCTGCAGAGTCATTGATATCATTGCACTGCCCCTTCCCTGCTTTCTCCCTGATGGTCTCTTGTGTGTCATCTTTGCTGGAGGTGTAGCCTCTGATGCCCAGTAGTCTCCACTGGGCATCGCTCGTAGTCCCATGGTCACTACTAAATGTTGCCAGGCCACTAAGCAACTAAAGTGGTAGAGTTTTTCCTCTGTTTCTACTTTCTGGCTTCAGTTGAGAGCCCTTAACTGGCATGCTATCTCTTCTTCACAGAATGAGTGGGCTCTGCATGGCTTTTTTGTCTTAAAACTTATATGATTTTTCAAGGTATAGCTCCTTTGGGAAGGAGCAGAAATCTTAACATACCCGGTTATTGGACTAGAGGGGGGATTAAAAAAAAAACAAACACACGCCTTTTTTGGTGAAAAAAACCATCCTGCTTTTTTTTTTCCTCCTCAAGAAAAATGGTTTGTTTCCTCAGAGCTTTGGCTAGAAGGGAATTTTGCCTCTAAGAAACTCCTCACCTCATGGGACAAACTATAAGGAACACAGAGCAGGGCTGTTAACATCTAGCCAGTGTCCTCAGGCTTAATTCAATTTTTTGAACTCTTATTTCTTGGTCACTGAGAGATGAATCTCTATTAAAGATGCCATTCTAGCTTAGCACTAGCAAGTCTATGTGGCTTCCTATTTAATTCTCCACTAGGGATACTGTGCCCTGAACTAATTTCAATAGATCATAGGATCATAGCTTTAGAGTGGGTTGGGACTTCAGGGAATTCCTGCCACAGAAATCCCATAGTCTTGTGGGTCTAATTCTTTTGCAGTGTCTTTGGGGACCTAAAATGCTTTGTGTCTGCTACCCTAGTGGTTCTAGGCATGCTCAAAAGTTAAGTCCAGATGGCAGGGTCATTGTCTGCCTCTTGCTTAACTACTGTTCCTGGCCTTTCATATATAAATGTGCTAGTAAAACCACTTCAGGCTTTGCACCCACACTACACAAGTGAGTCTCCCCATTTCTGGACCCCCATGTTGTCATCTTGTAAGGATGAAAGGATGATAAGGGTAATAAGATAACACTGCAATACACAAGGAACAGAATAAAAGTCATGATATATGGAAACAAATGAAAAAAAAATGTGTGTGTTGGGGAAGTGGAGAAATCGAGAAGAGGAGAGATCATTTTGAGCTGGAGTCTTAGTTCCTTGATGGGGTGGAGAGAGAGGAGGAATGAGGTAGCAGTCTAATGTAAACTCCTTGAGGACAGGAACTGTTTTAGTTTTGCTTTTTAATCTCCAGGGTTTAGCACAGCTGCACATAGAAAGTACTGAATAAACGCTCGTGGGGTTGAATTGAATTGTAGGTTGAACTGAGGGTATTCCAGGTGGGTAGAACAGAGAATCAGCAAGGGAATCACAGGGTGTTAGACCTGAAACAAGCCTCAGAGGTCATCTAGTCCTACTCTTTCATTTTACAGAGGAGGAAACTGAGACCAGATAAGGGAAGTGAGTTACCTAAAGTTACACAGCTAGTTAGCGACAGAACTGTCACTCAAACTAGGTCTTCTAACTCCTAGCCTGATGTTCGTTCTGATACAAAAAGTGGCAAAGGGGGAGGGGGAAGTAAATTGGTGAGTAGGGTAGATTGAGGAAAGTGAAGACACCAGATTACCTGGAATAGAGAGCATTTTTAATATCAAACCCCATACATGATAATTTTCTAGCTATTGGTGCAGATTTTTATTTTTGCCCTTGAAGACAATATGCCTTCTAACATCAGGTACTACAAAATAACATTTTTCTGGTTTGCAGATTTTAAAATGGCAGAGAGCTGCAGACTGCTTTGGTCTTTGAATGCATGTCTGTTTCTCCAATTGTAAAACAGCCATCAGCTCCAAGGCAGCCCCTATTCTGATCTCTTGAGAAAGAGGATGGAAATTGTGGGAGGCCAAAAGCCCTAGCAAACAAATTGGAAAGGAATGTCTGCTAACCAGGAAGGTGAGACAATGAAATAATAATAAAATTAGTCCTGGTGAATCGAGCAGTTACAATACATCAGACACCACAGTCTACAGGGAAATACTGGTCAGCTCAGCCTAGATTACGCGGAGGCCATAATTGCATTCTAAAGTTAAATTTGGAAATGGGATGAGGTGGGAAAAGCTGTACTCATTCAATGTGAAATGCAATTGTCTGTCAATTCAGAAACTGAAATACCTGTAGCAAATTGTATTTAAGGTTCTATTGTTGTAGGGAGATTATCTAATGCTTGATTTTTAAGCATAGGCTTCTAATGCTATTACTGCTGGTTAGCTTTCCCTGGCAGGTAACCTTGTAGAGCAAATGACTGCAATGCTTGAATAACATATTTGATCAAACAGGACAATTCTTTTAAAAAATTGAGTTCTCTGTGGCAATTTGAGACCTGTAATCAGCAAATTAGATGATTACGGCAGGGATAAAAATAGTCCTCTCACAATGTCCAAGGTAGAAATGTGATTTGAATTTCAAAATGTTAAACGGCACAGTAGGGAAATGTGAGGTTGGGTAAATATGACGAGACATGATCAGATTTGATTTCTCGCTCTCTCTGCCATAAGCTAGAGCCTAATTGTCTGTCTGCATAAACGCAAATAGCTTTGTGTCAGAATCAGAGGATGGAAGGGTATCACACACTGTCCTCCAAAGCCCCAAAACAAGGGGCTTCTTGTCTTTTGCTGCTTGCCTTTTTCCCAAAATTCTCTATGAATGATTTATCTACTTTATGTAAAACCTGTCCCATTACATATCTAGAAATATAATGTGCAGAGATGGTCAGAATTGAAAGAATTGTTCATAGAATCTGAGTTGAGGATTAGGAACAGGAATAGGAAACCCTTCTCCAATGTCCCTGACAAAGGGCCTTTGCTTGAAGACTTCCAGGGAAGGGGAACCCACAGTCCCTCAAGATTGCTTATCCCACTTTTGGACATCTCTGATTGCTAGAACGTTCTTCTTTATGTTGAGTCTAAATTTGTCTCTTCACTATTTCTACCCACTGCTCCTCATTTTGGCCTTCGAGAACAGGCAGAATGAGTGGAATCCCTCTTTGAGGTATGTAATGGTGATTAAGGTGGGACTTTTTTACTGTTTTCTCTTTTGGACCACCAAGGTAATCAAATGCCTTTGATGAGTCTGGCCTTTGTTTCTTTGATTGAATCAAGAGCCTTTGACCTGCTTAAGAAACAAGAAAGTCTAGTTCACATAGGTTTGAGTTACATGGTTATGAGGCCCTTCGACCCTGAACAGGGTATATAAACTCAGAGGTTAGAGTTTTGCTTGGGGCTCTCACTCACTGGAAGAATGTCATGTGATTTGACCTGATGAGACTCTGGGTAGCCACTGGAGCCCCCTCACCCCCACCCCAGCCCCAGCTTTGAAAACCCAGATGTTGGTATCTCTCTCTCTGGTAACCATGTAATTCTTTGATCAGACAGCTAGAGGCCTATCTGTTGATAACTGTGTGTGTTTGCTCTGTTTATATTGTCTCTGTTTGTAATTTCTGCTTGTATTTGCTCTGAAGTTCAGGGTGCTGGCTTTTCTCCCTGAACTAAGTGAATGGTATATGTATATTTGATTAAGGTGAGATTGTTAACCCCTTAAAGCTGCTTTCCTTAGAAAAGCAGATCAAAGAACCTGGGCTAGCAGCCCTTCTGTGTGCTCTTGTTGTTGGTCTTTCGCTCCCACAACAGCTGCTAGCAACACTGTTGTTACAAGGTGACAACTCTTCAAATACTTGAGAGCAACTATCATGACCCTTTTTAAGTCTTTTCTTTTCCAGACTAAACATATCAAGCTTCTTTAGCTTACCTTCGAAAGACATTAAAGATCTGAAGGTCCTTCACCATCTAGTCAATATCTTTGCTAGCATGTGGTGCCCAGAACTCATATGGGCAGAATACAAAGGGCCCACCACATTCATATGCCTAGACCAGGGCTGTCCAACCATAGGTTTTTATTGAAACAATAGACAATATATTTTGATTTGCCATTTTAGTGAGAGCTCTGGGGTAGCTTGGCTTCATTTACTAAAGCATTTATGTAAATTTCTATGCTTGTAGGCAGGCCAAATAAATCATACTGCCTGCTGTATGTGGCCTGTGGGCAGCATTTTGGACAGCTCTGGCCTAGACATAGCACCTGCTTCTCTCTCTTTTTTTTTCCAGAGTGGGGAAGTCAGGGCAATTGGGGTTAAGTGACTTGCCCAAGGTCACACAGCTAGCGTGTCAAGTGTCTGGGGCTGGATTTGAACTCAGGTCCTCCTGACTCCAGGGCCAGTGATCTACTCACTGTGCCACCTAGCTGTCCCACACCTGCATCTCTTAGTGGCGCTAAAATCACATTAGCTTTTTTGATTGCTGTATCACACTATTGACTTACATTGAACTCACATTGAACTTAAAACCTCTAGACCTTTTTTTGGATAAATTTCTGTCTAACCATTCCTCCCACACCTTGTACTTGTGAAATTGAGTTTTTGAACCCAAATTTAAGACTTGAAATATAATAGGGATAAATGCATAATTTATTTGCCTGTATAGATCTTTTAGGATCCTGACTGTCATCCAAACTGTTAGCTATCCCTCTTAGCTTTTTGTCATCTACAAATCGGATAAGAATATCATTTATTGTTTTAACTAGGTGGTTGATAGAGATATTTAACAGCACACTATCAGTTCAGATCCTTGGGTCCCTCTCCTAGGGTCTTCCTTTAAAGTTGGCATTAAATCATTAATTAAAGAGAAGTCAAAAGAGTGCCTGTTTCAGCGAGGGCCCAGTTGAAATTAAATAGTATACATCTGTGGTTGATCCAGTCAATATAGTGGCATGACTTCCAATTCTGCATGTAAGCAGGGCCCTACCATCCAACTAGTTCTGGTCTCACCTAACTCCGCTATCACCTAGCCCTCATCTCTCCAACTTGTCCATAAGAATAGCGTGAAAGGCTTTGTCTCAAATGCTTTGTTCAAATCTAAGCAGACTCCATCTATATCTTTGCCCTGATGTGCCAATCTATGACAAAGTCTATGTCACCACTTCCTTTTCTAGAGGTTCATTGATCATCCTTTTAATGGTATAGTTTAGACCTTTGCCAGTTACGAAAGTCAAGTTCATAGAACTGTAGTTTGCAGATTATCTTCTCTTTCCTTTTTGTG
This sequence comes from Phalanger gymnotis, assembly GCA_028646595.1. Taxonomy (NCBI): domain Eukaryota; kingdom Metazoa; phylum Chordata; class Mammalia; order Diprotodontia; family Phalangeridae; genus Phalanger; species Phalanger gymnotis. Next base: position 103,482,317 of record CM053625.1, read on the forward strand.
AACATCAAGTCATTTTCTTTTTTCCAGTCCTGTGGTGAGTCTCCCATTCTTTCTGATCTTTCAAAGATCCCTGAATGGCTTGGCAATCCCATTCACTAGCTCTTACAGAACTCTTGGGAATAATTCATTGGCTATTCTCCTTTGAGGTTTGCCCTATCCAAATTTATCACTCTATCCAGATCTTGAAGCTGTTTGATAATAATCTTTAGGATATTCTCCCCTTTTTCAAGGAGTTCAGTACCTGACTGACAGTATTCCTCTAGACCACACCTCCTGCCCACAAACGAAGAGACTTCAACATAAATATGATGCTTCCTCAAACACCTTAACTTCCTAGTTCTTCAACCTTCTCAGTTCTCATGACCTACCCCTCTGTTCTACTGCAGCTACATCCAAGGAGGGTCACACCCTTGACGTTGCCATTACCCACAAGTGTTCAGCTTCCACGATCAAGAACTCTGATAATCCTTTAAATGATCATAATCTGTTATCATTTCATCTCTTCCTAAGCCTTACTCCTCCTAAACAGGTTCATCACCATCCTTGTGACCTCCGATCCCTCCATCCCCTCAGTACTTTCCCAGGCCATCACCCCTGGTCTAGCTATACTTTCTTTCTTTCCCAATCTCAACCCCTTTATTAACCAGCTCAGTTCTACACTATCTGTCCTTTGCTCTTGGATGCCTTGCTCCCTTGTCCTAGAGCTATTCATGTCTTGCCAAAATCCAACCCTTGATTACTTCTCCTATCCATCTCCTCTGCTCCCGCTCACATGCAGAGTTGGAAGTCATGCCACTATATTGACTGGATCAACCACAAATGTATACTATCTAATTTCAACTGGGCCCTCACTGAAACAGGCACTCCTTTGACTTCTCTTTAATTGATTCTCTCTCCCACTAACCACAGACACCCTTCCATTTTCATCTTTCTTTAAGCTTCCCAAATCCCCTGCCCTACCTTCATCCTTTTAGCCAATGACCTCACCTCATACTATCCTGAGAAAATTAAAGTCACTTGTCATGAGTTCGCTCTTCTCTATACCTCAAAATCCCTTAATATTTTATATTTTCTATTTTCTCCTCCTTTACTGCAGTCAAGCAGGTGGCCCTTATCCTCCCCAAGGATAACCCCTGTCTGTGGACCTTTGATCCTGTCTCTTCTCATCTTCTCTAGCAGTTTACCCCACATATCTATCAGCTCTGTCTCTCCAGTCTTCAACATCTGCCTTTATACTAGTTACTTTCCTAAAGCCTACAAAAATGCCCCTCTTCTTCATAGGATCACTAGATCCTATCACTCCCACAAACTGCTGCCTTCCACCTCTTCTTTCTTTTTTCAGCCAAACGTCTTGAAAAATCAGTCTATACTCACTTGTCTTTACTTCCTCTGCTTCTGTTTCCTTCTCAATTCTTTACAATCTTGTCAACCTTATACTAAACAGAAAGTTTCAAACTGAATGTAGCATAGGCAACTCAAACTCAACATGTCCAAAACAAATCCATTATCTTTTCCCTTCCACTGCTAAACCCATCCCTTTTCTGAACTTTTCTACTACAGTCCAGAGTTTAGCACAGAGCCTGGTATGTAGCAGAAACTTAAAAATGCTTGTTGACTTGCCTCAACTTGATGAAGGCACTTCCATTCACCAGTGTTCACAAGAGTAAAGCTGTCCTTGACTTGTCATTTTCTCTTACCCTTCTTTACAATCAGTTGACGTGTCTTGTATCTAGGGAGGCGAAGAGAATAAACTTTTATATAGTGTCTACTGTGTGTCAGATGCTGAGCTAAATGCTTTTTACAATAGTATTTCATTTAATCTTCACAACAACCCTGTGAAGTTATTGCTGTTAAATATATTTTACAGTTGAGGAAACTGAATGACTTGCCTAAGGTTGCTTAACCAAGGCCAAATTTGAATTCAGATTTTCTTGACTCTAGGCCCAGTGCTCTATCCACTGTGCCATCAGCTGCCTCTGTCTAAATCTATAACATCCCTCACACATGTTCCCTTCTCTCCTCTCGTGGAGCCAGCACCCTACTTTGGTCCCTCATCATCTCTCCCCTGGACTAGCAATAGCCTCTGAATTGGTCCTCTTGTCTCAAGTCTCTCCCTTCCCCAATCCATTTGCCACATGGCAATTACAATGATTTTCCTAAAGCCCAGGTCTGACTGTGTCACTTCCCTACTCGACAAACTCCATTGGATCCCTATTACCTCTAGGAGCACATATAAACATTTCTGGCTTTTATAGTTCTTCATGACAACCTGGCCCCAGACTAGCTCTTGAGCCTTATTATACATTATACCCTATTTCAGACTCTACTGGCTTTTCCTCACACACAAAACTCAATCTCGAGTTTCTGTGCCTTGTCCCCCTTCCCTCAGCTAAATGTTTAACACTCTTATCCTAGGAGGGTTGAACAGTCAATAAGCATTTATTAAGTGCCTACTCTCCACCAGGCACTGTGCTATATGGTAGGTATAAAAAAAAGGCAAAAGACAGTCCCTGCTCCCAAGGAGCTCACCGTCTAATGAAGGAGACAACATGAAAAAAAAAGCTACATACAAAGAACATAATAAATAATGGACATTCCTGTGTTTCTGCATATATGGAGAGAGATGCTACTTCTGTTTGAGAAATCTGAGTCTATGACATGGCATATATGGTGTACAGAGGTAGACACAACTTCAGTTTCAGAGAGCTTCAGAGAGAAAGGAAGGAAAGAAAAATGTAGAGAAGCAGATTTTGACAGAGAAGGTGCAAACTTTGGAATGGTGAAAAGGAATCCCTAGACATGTGGGAAAAGCTGAACCCTCAATGTGTTCTTTGACTCCCATTACCTGCTTCCCCAGAGACTACGCACAGATTTCTCCAATGAGATCATTCTCTTCTTGGTTGAGTTGAAATTTTATCTCACTCTGAGATGAAGAGCCTAATTGCTCTTGTGTATTTTATCCTTCTGCATAACTTCCTTGATTTCTGTTTTACTGTTTACTTGGAGAAGCATTTTTTGAGTGCTAATTGTAATTGTCTTTTATATACCAGATGTTTGGTGGGAGGGAGCTAAGCTGACCAAGATTAAGCTGGTATCTTCCCTTTTAGAGTGGTAATATAGCATTGATCCTGAAATTCTAAAAAGAAAATTATATCCTTAGACTTCAAATATCTGATATGAAATAAAGAGAGATATAATTCTACCTCAGAACTCCTCTTGAAAATAGGAGAATGAAAGAGTGAACACTCAATTACATCCCTCCTTCTACCCAAAGGTAAAAATTACTGTGGATTGGGACATTTCAGATCTTATTAAGGAAATATATCCCTGCAACTGGTGCCACCCCAGGTTCCTGTGGCCAGAGTTTAAACTTATTACATGAGCTGATAAATTAATTACAAATGAACAATTGAAAAAGTGTTTATTAAGAGCTCATTACATACCATGTACTGTGCTAAACTCTGGGGATATAAATACAAAAAGCAAGATGTTCCCTGCCCTCAAGGAGTTTACATGCTAATAGGCAATAACTATAAGTATATAACTACATGTATATATATATATAAAAGTATATATGTGTACATAACTATATAACTGTGTGTATGTGCATACACACATATATATGGAATGATAGCTAGGAAGTTACAGGGATGGTAAATGGAGTAACTGGACAATTGACTGCTATGTCCTTTCCTTTTCAGGAATAGTAGTGTGGATTTGATTACTATTCCTGACTAAGAAGTAGAAAGAATGAGGGTGGGGAAGGAGGGAGTATATGAGACCTCTTGCCTGACAGAAAGATGGCAACCTAGTGCACTAGTCAGGAGCAGCAGGGTACCAGGGTGACAGCTGGGGTGCTGGGGCAAGAGCATGGCCAGGAGGATGGGGGTAGTGCATCCCCTCTGTATTTCAGCCCTGTAGAATCCCTGATCTTCAGGACTCAGTTCAAGCCCCACTTTCTGCAGGAGGCCTCTCCTCCTCAGGGTTATTATGCGCCTTCCTATTTGGCCTCTCTGCCTCAACCCTTTCTCCACTTCAAGCCCATCTTTCACACAGCTGCCAAAATTATTTTCCTAAAGAACAGGTCTGATCATGTCAAATCTTTTCAGCAAACTCCAGTGGCTCCCTATTGCCTCAAGGATCAAATATAAATTCCTCTGTTTGATATTTAAAGCTCTTCACAACCTGGCCCTTTCCTAACTTTCTAATTTTCTTTTTCTTGACTGCCTTACTCCCTTTTCCCCTGAAATTCTTTGATCTAGCTATCTTGACTTACTCACTGTTCTGCACACGCGATCTCAGTGTTAAACTACACAAGAGTAATGAGACTGCCCCTCATGCCTGGAATGTACCTCCCCCTACTCTCACCCCCAAGACACACACCTTACCTCTGCGTCTTAGAAACCCTGGTTATCTTCAAGGCTCAAGTACTGACTTCTTCATATAGCCTTTCCTGGTCCCCATCCCCATCAACTGCTAGTACACCCCTTCCCAAAGTGACCTGGTATTCCCTTTGTATATAGTTTATCTTTACCTGTTATGTGTACCCAGTTGTCAGCCTTATTAAAATGTAAATACCTGGAGGATAAGGACAGCTTCGTTTCTTTCTCTGCATCCTCAGCTCTTAGCCCAATGCCCACCCAGCACATAGTAAATGCTTAATAAATGCATCTTTGGTTGATAGAGCTGAACTCATCAAGGAAAGCCAGCTACGTACACTCTCACTATCTCAAGTTCCTTGTATTACCTCAGGAATGAGTCAAGAATGTGTTGTTTCCTAAGTGAAACAACTGAAAATATTTGTCAGTGTCAGTTTGAGTGTACCTTCATGAAAAGTAGTGAAGCTGGCATCTAGATGATTCAGTGGCAGAAGATGCCCTCCTAGGAGACAGTTTAGTCAGTCACTGTTCTAAAAAAATTCTTGGAAGATACAAAGGATAGGGGCATCAGCCATTACCATCTCAAATCTTATAGACACACTTTAAAAGGATTTTTTTCCTCCTGGGAAAAATATTCATCGGGAATTGTTCCTATCTTGGTTTGAGTTCTCTTTCCATGCGTAGGATTTTAAGGAAAGGCTGCTGCTCCCAAGAAACCAATTTGTGGAGTAATGGCTTTCTCCTTACCTAATTCTTTTCTTTGCTTCTTTAGTTCTCCCTCTTTCTAAAACTGGATCGTTTGAAATTTACGCTTAGCTTGTCGGCATTGTATTGGTACCGACGGCTCTCTTCTAGGCTTCTGAATATGTTGCTCCTCTCACCAATGCTTCTAGAATTTTTTTTTGCTTTTAAAATTTGGGGTTCTGGTGTTGAGAACCAACTTTTTTTCATCTGCTCTTGTCTTTTGCTGTGGATGTAGTCTTTTTTTTTTTTTAAATGTTTTATCAATACTATTTTTTACCCTATCACTGTCATTTCCCAGTGCCTTGGTGTAGTAGAGAGCTTGATTTGGATTTAAAAAGACCTGGATTCAAATCCTGATTCAGAAACTTACCATGTAACCATGGGCTCAACCTTTTTATTCCTCAGTTTACTCATCTGTAAAATGAGGAGGCTGGGATCAATAGCCTTCAGGGTCCCTTTCAGCTCTAAATCTATGAGCATATGATCCTTCCCCTACCCCAATAAACCCTTACCTCATAACAAAGAAATTTAGTTAAGGAAAATGGATCAACGAATTGCCCATACCTAACAAGATACTCCTTACTCTGCACTTAACCCTAAGTTCTCAGAAGACATGGCTGGTCCCTGCATTGACCAGAGTACTTACTAAAGTCTTTCAATCTTGTTTTACTTTACAGTATTGTGGTCATTGTGTAAATTGTCCTGGTTCTGCTTTGTTTATTTTACTATATACCATTTTGAACAAATCTTCCCAAGGTTCTCTAAAATTTTTGCATTCACCATTTCTTAGGTTTAAATAAAGTTATATTATTTTATAGTCATATACCACAATTTGTTCAGCCATTCCCCAGTCAATGGGCACCCACTTTTTTTTCAGTTCATCGTTGTTGTTGTTCAGCCATTTATGTCGTGTCTAACTCTTTGTGACTCCATTTGGGGTTTTCTTGGCAAAGATACTAGAGTGGTTTGCCATTCCCTTCTCCAGCTCATTTTACAAATGAAGAAACTAAGTCAAACTTGACCTGGTTCACCCAGCTGGTGTATGAGGCCAGATTTGACCTGAGGAAGATGAGTCTTTCTGACTCCAGGGCCAGCACTCTATCTACTGTGCCACCTAGCTTCCCCTTCCAGCTCATTGGTTATCACAAAAATCGATGCTATAAATATTTTTGCACATATGGGACATTTCCCTCTGTTTTTGACGTTCTTGGGGTACATGTCTAGTGGTGGGCTTTCTGAGTCATGCCTACTTAGTCTTTTATCTGCCATTCCCATCATTTTGTGATGACTTTATTTTGAATTCTTTCTTGCTTTCTTAGGCCCTCCATTTCACATTTTGTTAACACCCTGGAGATAGTATAGGAAAATCCCCAATATGTGCCATTTCTTATGGACTCGTTCTCACCCAAGAAGATAAGGAAGTAGTTAGAGGACTACTGATGATGATGCAGCCCTTTCTTCCTGCTTCCTTTGGTCTGTCACCCAAGAATTTTTGGTAATGTGACGTGATGACATGATAATGAAGAACACGCAGTCCCCATGTGATTATAGACAAGTTGTCTCCTGTACGGCTCCTAACTTCCTCCTCTATAAAACCTAAAAGTAGACATCCAGCCAACATCTAAATGACCTCTATTATGCCTTCCTACTTGGATTTAAGTGCACCCTATGAGAGAGCTGCAGGTTTAATTCCAATAGAATGATCATTAACTTTTCTTTCTTTTAGTAAACTAATGAAATAAAACAAAACAAACTCTTGGTTTTTGATAGTGCTTTCTCTCCCTCCCCAAACTTCATAGGAATAATTTTGTATATATTCTGCCTATACTTCCACATGGACGTGTTGTATCCTCCATGAGGCCATGATGAGCTCCTTGAGGGGAAGGACTGTTTCACTTGTCTTTGTATATCCAGCATCTACTATTGTGCCTGGCACATATATGACCTAATGCTTAATAAATGTTGGCTGATTGACTCATCACCCATGTTCTTGTTTCTTCTAGTTTTTCTAACCTGTGTTTGGGCAGTATGTTGTTCTCTTCTCCTTTTAAGGTTTTGAATAAAGTTCTAAAGGCACTAAATGAGTTCTTTCCAGACTATATCAACTTTTGTTACCTTGAGATGAACTTTGGTAGTTTTACAGTGTAGATGTCATTACAATATATTACTGCAGTAGTGAGACTCTGGACTTACCCTCCTAAATGACATATGCATTAGCAGGTTGGGACATCAGAGAACAGATGGTTACATCTTCCACAGGGGTGTATGAGATGTTCAGGAAGGACCAGAGTTCCTCTGGTGTGAGGGCTTTTCAGGCCAAGCCCTTTTCAGGGTCCCCCACCTTTGGTGTCCACCTAACACTCAACTCTCACCTATGGCTCCAAGAAGCTGTGACATAAGCAGTGGTCTCACCTCAGTAAAAGTGTCTCAGCAGACAGGCTAAACCAGGTTGAGGGTAACAGATTGGGCTTCAACCCCATCGATGAGTTAGGAGGATGTCTATCATACTTGTGTGAAGACTTCCTCTGGAAGAATGGGTGGATGAGAACAATTTGTTCCAATGGCCGTAAAGGCAGCTGAAGCTGAAGCACTCTGGTCAGAAATCGAAGACTTCAAGGTCATCCACTGTATCCTGGGCCATCACCAATTGCCCTGACTTTTGTCTTGCCACTGGACTTTGATGACTCTGGAAGAGAGAGTGAGGCTGAAAACTTTGTGCAAATCTGCCTCACTTAAATTCAATTTATGTGCAAGTCAAGACATCACCCTTTGATGTCATTAGTCCTCTTGAAAACAAAGGACAGTATCTCCTCCTTAGGATTCTAGGATATCCATCCCCAAGGGATAATGAGGTTCTTCCAATCATATCATCTTGAACTTCTGTCAGGGGCTCCTACCAAGGATGACCCCAAATATTAATTGTCAGTGACTACTGTCCTATAATCAGTGGCCAAAACCAGTTAGTATCTCCCCAGCATCATTTAACCAGTTAATATCTCCTTGATACCATCAATAAACAATCAGCAATTAATTAGCTTTCCAGAAGGCATGTTTACTGAGAAGTTGAAGCAAGAATAGAAGTCTAAACGCACCACCCCCTAACTGGGAGCATACTCTCCCCTTTTCCTCCTTGGTTCCTGGGGAAAGAATTTTAGATTTAGAACAGTTGTGACATTCTTCTTCCCAGGGAGGTCACATTCAGGTGTTGTGTAGTTGAAGAATGAGTTGCTCCCTTGTATGTAGGACATAATGTCTTGGCAGCCAGATGGATGCACTGGTGGGTGGGGTTGATCAGCTTGCTCCTCTGGTCTATTTCCTTCCCAGGCTTGGGATCTTAAGTGTTGGAGGATAGACTTAGAACTAGACAACTGATAGCTCTCCTTCCCCTCAACCCCATCCATGTTGTTGTTGTTTTGGTTTTTTTTTTTTTTTTGGTATATTTTCTGTCCAATAAAACTTGTAACATTAACTCCAACCAATTCTCTTAACGCGAATTTGTTTTTTAAACAGTCAAAATCTCATTGATAATGCCACATTTTTTTCCCCTCACTAACTACATTAAGAACTCCAAGACCAGGAAGACCCCTACTAAGGTTATTTTTAGGCTTTGAACAATCAGCCTCTTCTCTAGAATAATCGGAAGCAATACTACTTTTTTTCCCATCTTTTAAATGAGTGATTTGAACTAGAAGATTAAAAAACACTTCCAGCTCCATAAGTCTACATTTTTATTTGGAAGACTAGGTCTCCACTTATCACCTAGGTTGGAAGTATAAGGGCTACTTATAATAGCTAATAATTCTATAACACTTACTATATGCCAGGCACTATGCTAATACTTTACAATTATTATCTCATTTGGCCCTCACAATTACCCTAGGAGATAGCTACTATTACTATCCTCATTTTATAAACAACAGCAATAATAATAACTAACATTTATAGTTCTATGGTTTATATACACAGCAAGTACTAACTTACTATGTGCCAGGGTCTGTTCTAAACAATTTAGAATTATCATCTCATTTGTTCCCTACAACAACCCTGGGAGGTGTGTGCTATTTTAAACTTATTTTACAGATAACAATAATAACTAACATCTATCTAATACCTACTATGTGCCAGGGACTGTGCTAAGAGCTTTAGAATCATTGTCTTGTTTGATCCTCACAATCAGCCAGGGAGGTAGGAGGTGTTATTATTTGCATTTTACAGATGAGGAAACTGAGGCAAATAGAAGTTAAGTGACTTGCTCAGGCTCACATAACTGGTAAGTGCCTGAGGCTGGATTCGAACTCAAGTCTTCCAGGATCCAGGCCCAGGGCTCTACTTCTGCACCACCTACTACTCTTCTCCAGAGTTTTGAGCTGTTCTGTTTACAAGCTGGGCCATCTCTCCTACCTCTAGGTGACTAATTCCAGCTGGTTATCAATGGGAAGGGTGGCTCATAAGCAATAGTACTACAACTCTTAGGGGAAAATCAGCTCCCCTCTGGTGATCTGACCCAACAATATGAGTGGGACTTGGGGAAGTAACTCCTTGGAGGGGGAACAGAAAGTTCAAAATAAGAACACAAAATACTCTTGATTCAACACCACCAAACCCTCCCAGAGGGCTCACTGTATTGATGCCAGACATAGTATGGACCCTCTATGGGCAGAGTCCACTATGTCACAGAATTCCTCCTGCCTCAGCCTGCCCCATATCTAGGGATGACAGGAATGCACTTCCACACCTGGCTTGGTGATTTATTTTGAAGCGAAAACACTCAATGGATTCATCTCCTCAAGTCAACATCTCCCTCTGAGCTGCCTTTCTTACACTAGTCAACTATGGAACTGTCTTGCCTCAGTAGATTTCAATTAAAGCCTGCAAGCTGAATAGCATGAATGCCTTTTCAAGTTAGCTTTTTAAAGGACCAGTGATATTGATACAGGAAAAAAAAAAAAACCCTGATCATTTAGAGATTGTAAGTAAATATATTTCCTCACTGTCAACTTTTCTCAAAAGAAGTGAAATACTATCTTTGCTATTTGTTAGAAGCTTTCATAAAGTGGAGATTGAGATCCACAGAACCCCTCAATCTCCCTTTAATTATTTAGTTTTATCCATTCATGCATTTTGTGTTCTTTACTAGTTAAAAGGATGATTATGATTTGGCCATGGTAAATTTCTGTCTTTTAAAAATCAGTTCCTTGAGATAGGGGGGTTTATGAGAGGTAAGGTGTATACTTTTGATTATATGAAATTAAAGAGGTTTTGCACTAACAAAATCAATGCAGCTAAAATTAAAATAAAAGCAAGAAACTGGGGAATAAGGGGAATCTTTGCAGCGAGTTTCTCCCATAAATCTAAATTCTCCAAAAAATCTAAACTATATGGGGATGTGAGTCAAATTTTCAAGAATATGAACCATCTCCCAATTATTAAAAGGATATGAATAGGTAGTTTTCAGAAGAAGAAATAAAAACTATCAATAGTTATATGAAAAATGCTCTAAATCACTAATAATTAGAGAAATGCAAAATTAAAACAACTCTGAAGTACTGCCTCACCCCATCAAATTAGCTAGGATAACAAAAAAGAAAAAGAAAGGAAAAGGACAAATGCTAGAAAGGATGTGGGAAAACAGGTATACTATGTATTGTAGGTGGAACTATGAACTAGTTCAACCATTCTGGAAAGCAGTTTTGAACTATGCCTAGACATAGCATGGACATTCCACTGCATAAAGAACTCCCAAACTCAAGAGATCCTTCTGCCTTAGCTTCTTCCTTTATATTTTCAAATATAAAACTTTGAAGTTTAAAAGGCCATTTCACAGTGCATAGCCTTTTACCCAGCAATACTGCTCTTAACATATACTCCAAAGACAACAAAGAAGTAAAGGACCTATATATACAAAATATTTATCTCAGCTTTTTAGTGGGAGGGGGTGGTGGTGGTGGCAAAGAATTAGAAAGTGAGGAGATGCCCATCAATTGGGGAATGAATGAATAATGGTGTATGAATGTGATGGAATACTATTGTACTATACGAAATGATAAAGGGGATAGTTTCATAAAAGATTTGTATGAACTAATGCAAAGCGAAGTGAGAAGAACCAAGAAAACGATCTACACAGTAACATTGTAAAGATAATCAGCTTTGAATGACTTAGTAACTGATCAACATGACCACCTACCACAACTCCAAAGGACTCCTGATGAAACACACTTGCCACCTCCATATGGAGAACTGAGGGACTCAGAGTACAGATTGAAACACATTTTTTTCCTTTTTTTCCTCTTGTACCCTTCCCCAACTTTTGGGAACATGATTAATTTGGAAATTTGTTTTGCATAAATATACATATTTGTAGTAGATTTTTGCCTTTCTTGCCTTCTCATTGAGTGGGGGAGGGGGAAGGGAAGGGAAAGACTGTGGACTTGAAAAAAAATTTTTTTTAAAGTTGCTGTGCTTAAAAAAAATCCAGCGTTCCTGGAATGAAGTATTATACAAATTAAAATATATATTTGCAACAAAATATTACCCAAGGAAAGTAGTTTTGCTACTGTGAGCTATTATTTTAAATGAATATACCTAATCAATGTGGTGAAAAGTAAATTCAATAGCACAACTAGCTCTGCAGGGAATGGATGCGATCTGAGTCATCTGGAACTAGCTGCACAGATTCATTGACTTTGCCTTCAGCATGCAGTCAGCCAGGTGTTGTCCCACAAAAATGTTGACATTTTTCAATTAATTTTAAATATAAAGCTTTGAATTTAATTTTTTTTTTCCATTTTCTAACTTTGGACTACATAATGCCAAGGACAAATTTATCCACCTTAACTATTTTGTTGACAAATCACTTACTGACCAATACATATCCAACTATAATCGCACATTTTTAGTTAAAATGCAACTTAAAAAAAAGTTGCCCAGGAAGAGAACTGAGTATTTCTCATCATGGTCTTTAAGCAAAGCCTAAGACCATCTACTAGGGATGTTATAGAGGGGATTCTTGGCTAGATGCTGGTTAGACTGTATGACTTAAAGATACCAAAGCTGAGATTCTTTGATTTGGTGCAATGTTGCCAGAGATGCATCAATATTTTTTTAATTGGTGATTTCATAATCACTCTACTATGTGCATTGTAACTCTTCACTATTCCCTATTCCCACTGTCCCTTAATCAGGGGTTTCATGACTTGCTGTGACTATAACATTCACCACCTGTGACCAGTCTTTTGGTGAAGAGACTATCTGTGCTTAGCTGGGCTGGTCTTCATATGAAAGTTCATCCTAGTACCCATATTCAAAGTGTTTCCCAGCTTATAGCTTATGCTCCACTGGGATAGGTTTGTTTTTTTTTTTTTTTAAGGGGGGAAGGCAGGGCAATTGGGTTTAAGTGACTTGCCCAAGGTCACAGAGCTAGTAAGTGTGTCAAGTGTCTGAGGCAGGATTTGAGCTCAGGTCCTTCTGACTCCAGGGCCAGTGACTCACTGAGCCACCTAGCTGCCCCTACTGGCATAGTTTTTAAGAATAATGGAAAGAAGAAGAGAGGAATTACCTTGAATTCTCCACTCCTGGAATGTGGAGTCTTTCTGCTATAGGACCACATCATCCCTTGACTCAGTGTTGAAATCTGTATCTCCCATCTATCACCATTTAAAGCCTCCAGAGATGTGGTTAGGTTGTTAGCTTGTTAGTTCTCTTCTTAATCCAATCAAAGGGATCTGAACCTCAAAAGGAGATGGCCAAACTCTTGTTTACATTTATATAACTCCACCCTTCCATTGACTGATTCAATGGAGACTCTAGGTCTTTCTATGATTACATTATTTGGGATGGGGGTTGGAATCTTCCACTCTTACATTTCTTTCTGTAAAAGTGTAGGTTTAGCTACACAAGCACCAAGTACTGTGTCTGACCAATAATTTTATTTCACCTATACAAGATATTCATCACCAAACTGTTGGCCATTCAATGAACTTTAGAATAATCAACCAATCTACAATCAGGAAATATTTATTAAGTACTTACTATGCTAGGTACTATGCTAAGTGCTAGGGTTACAACATTCCCTGCCCTCAAGGAACTTACTTTCTCATGGGGGAAGACAACATTAAATCAGTATATATAAGATAAATACAGAGTAGATGGAAGGTAACTTTAGAGGAGTAAACACTAGCAGCTGTGGAATGCAGAAAAGGTTTTGTAAAGGAGGTAGTACTTGAGCAGAGTCTTAAAAGAAGTCAGGGATTCTAAGAGTCCAAAGTTAGGAGGGAGTACCTTCCAGGGGACCTGCTACAGCAAAGGCCTGATGATGGGAAATCTGGTGTGTCATGTGTGAGTAGCAGCAAATAGTCCAGCATGACTAGTCCGTAGTGTGTGGAGAATAATGTATTAAAAGAATGCAAAGATAGAAAGGGGTCAGGGTGTGAAGAAATGCCACATAGAGGACTTGGTATTTGACCCTAGAGATAACATCATGTTATTGGAGTTTATTGATTAGGACTATGACATAGTCACACCTGAAATTTAGGAAAATCACTTTGGCAACAGTGTGGAGGATGGAGTAGAGGGATGAGAGACTTGAGGTAGGGCAATTAACAAGCCATTGCAATTTTCCAAGGGAGAGAATATGAGGGCCTGAATAGGAGTGGTGACTGTGTAAATGGAAAGAAGGGGGCACATGTAAGAGATGTAGAGAAATCATAAGATTTTGCAATTTGCAATTGATTTTGATAAAGGGAGTAAATGGGAGGAGTCAAAAATGACCAAGGTGGCAAACGTGCAGAGTAGAAGAATTATGGTGCCCTTAAAGTAATAAAGAAGTTCAGAAGATGGGTGCCTTTGGAGTAGGGAGAGTCAATACTGCTTTGGACATGTTGAGAATGAGATGTTCAATAAACAGCTGCTGATCTGGAACCCAAGAAAGATTATGCTAGATAAGTAGATCTGACAATCACATAAGTAGAGATGATGATTGAATTTATGGAAGCTAGTCAGATCACCAAGTGAGAGATTATAGTTGGAAAACAGGAAGCCTAGAACAGAATCTTGGGGGACCACCCACATTTAACGGATGAAGATCTAACACAGTAGACTAATGATGAAGGAAGAGAGTCATAAAAGCCCAGAAAGAAGAAAATCTCCACAAGGAGGATGTTGGTGTTAAGCAGTGTCAAATGCTGCAGAGAGTTGAAGGAGCAAGATCTGAGAAGTGGCTGATAGATTTGGCGATGAAGAGATCATTGGTGCCTTTGGAGACAGCAGTGTCAAGCAAATGACGAGGTGGGAAGCCAAAATGGAAAGGGTTTAGTGAGAGGAGAGACAGAGTATAAAAGATAGATGGCTTTTTCAAGGAGTTTAAGAAAGGGAGGAGAGATAGGAAGTGATATCTACTAAGTCACAAAAGGGTTATGATATAGATCAGAGAAGAAAGTATTCACATTGATAAAAATATAAATCATTGAAATGTTAAATGTGTAGTATAGCATGTGTTTTAGGCCAATATTATGTAGTTATCTTAAGATATTAGTTTACTATTTGATGTTCACCATAGGCTTACTAATTCCCTTAAGGCTATTTTTCAGCTTAAACATTAAAATTCATAGCAAGAAGGACACTATTCATATTAATAAATACTGATTAATTTTTAGCCAATTCTAGGAATCTAAAATCTTAGGGTTGAAAGGAAGGAACCTCAAGAGACCATCTTATACAACTTTCTGCCTTCATCCAGGCAAATCCTAATACCATAGGATTTTAGAGCTCAAAGAAATTAACCAATCAATCAACAAGCACTTATTAAGCACCTATAAAATGCCAGGCAACTTGCTAGGCACTGTCGATAACAAAGACAAAAGTGAAATAATCCTTGCTTTCAAGGAACTTACATCCTGTCATGGGAAACAACATGTCATATACAAAATATAGTAAATATAAGGTAATTTCAGATTGAGGCAGAGGATTATAAAAGGTCTCACGTAGGAAGTAGTGTTTGAGTTGGGGAAGTTAGGATTTTAGGAGGAAATGAGGGAATGAATCACAGAAATGGGATAGGAAGGAGATCGATTGTGAAGCTGGGGAATAGTGAGGACAATATGGCTGGATTATAGAGTACACTTAGGAGAATAACATATAGTAACCCTAAAAATGTAGGTGGGAGAGGAGTTGAGAATAGAAATGCCTAACTGTAAGGTAGACTTGATTCTGTAGGTAACAGGAAGCCTCTGGAATTTATTGAGTAGAACGGCAGACCTCTGCTTTAAGAATATCACTTTGGCATCTATGTGGAGAATGGATTGGGAGAAAGGAAAGACTTGAGGTATGACAGGCTAGTAGATAGATTATTGCAGTAATTAAAAAAAAAAAGAAGGGATAAGGAACTGACCTAGGGTGATGGTTAAGTAGAGAGAAGGGCATGGGTGTGAAATGTTCTGGAGGTCGAACTGTTGAGATTTAGCAAGTGATTGGATACGTAGGATGAGAGAGACAGAGGAAGATCTGCAGTTGTGAAGCAGGACAGGGGTGCCCTCTGTAGAAATGGAGAAGTTTGGAAGTAGAAGATAGTGAGCTCTATTTTGGACACGTTATGTTTCAGATGCTTATAGGAGATTCAGTTTAAAATGTCCTATAGGAAATATGCAATATGAGGCTGGGGCTCAAGGCTGAACAGAAAGAGAGAGAGAGAGAGAGAGAGAGCGAGAGAGAGAAAAGAAGGAGGAGGAGGAGGAGGAGGAGGAGGAGGGGAATCTGTGTAGGGATCATAACTTGAACCCATGGAAGTTGATGAGGTCATCAAAAAAGCAAAGAAAAAAGGACCCAAGGGGATACACCCAGGTAGTGGATGGGATATAGATGACCTAGCAAAGGAGACTTAAGGACTGAGGTAGGAGGAACAAGAGATAGCAGTGTTCGATAGTGTGAAAGCATGCAGAAGGTCAAGAGGGAGGATTGAGAAAAAGGCATCAGATTTAGCAATCAAGAGATAACTTTTGAAAGAGTGGTTTCAGTAAATTGCAAGGGGCTGAGAGGTGAGTGGGGAAGAAGTGAAAGGAATGAGTCTAGACAATCTTTTTTTTAATGTTTTGGATGTAAAGGTAAATAGGATAATAATTTGAGGAGGTAGAGACAACAATGTTTTTGAAGGATGGGAGATCTGGTGCCATTGTAGGCAGTAGGAAATGCAGTTGGGGAGACATTGAAGATTAGATAATGGGAAGTCTCCTAGAGGAGGTAGGAGGGTATGGAAACAAGAATGTAAGTGGAACTGTTGGCCTTGGCAGGGAGAAGCGCCAGCTCTTCATCAGCTTCTTCCAGAACTGATGTCAAAGAAGAAAAAGTTGAGGATTATATTAAAGGATTTCGAGATGTATAAGGGAGGAGAGAGGTTACTGCAAAGGGCTTATTTTTTCCTTCTCAAAAAGAACGAATCTCAAAAATAACTAACTCCCTGATTTTACAGAACAAGAAACTGAAGCTCAAAAAAGTAAAATGAGCTTTCCAAGATGATACAAGAAAAGGTAGCAGAGCCAAGATTCGAATCCAGGGCTTTTGCCACCATGCTATGACTATTCCTGTTTGGTTAAGGAAGCAGCTGTAGGGAAGCCAAACCTTTTCTGATCCACCCGGTCAAGTAATTTCTCCTGCATGCAAATTTAGAGGTTATTCTTCCATACCTCTTACGAATTTGTTTTACTTTATATTAATCTTATTTACATTAATTATAATTAATTATATTAATACTAATTTGGGGCCATATCTTCTCTCCAACCTGATTGGAAGCTTCTTGAGGATGGACCACATCTTACTCACTTTTGAGACTCCCACAGCATCCACACACAGGGCGATAAAGTGGGCATGTTTTTTGGTCTTCTGAAAAATGAATGACATGTCCATGATTGTGTAGCTAATGGTATAATGGGGGACTAGAAATTTCTGCTCCCCATTTCCTAACTCTACCCCCTAGCATAGCGATCTGAAACGGTGTTACAGACAAGAATCTTTTAATAAATGAATGTATGTGCTCTTCTTAGGAGCATCCTTCACTGGTGCTAGGACTTTTTGATATGTCCTCTTGTTGAGAGGGAGAGGAAACAGTAATTCAACAACCTGTTGGTCAACACTAGGTATATCGCACTGTCGGAAGATGAAGACAAGCTTCCAAGTAGGCACTCTAGTCTATGCCTAATGGATAGCAGGAGGGCAACAAAGTTTACCTTCAACTCCAATTAATTAGACAAAGTTCCGAAAAACCTGCTGCCTTTGAGACAGTACCTTTATTGAATTGAAATAGAGATATAGCAGCAATTTACATACTGAAAGGGTTAAAAAGGAAAGCAAATTAATATTGCGGGAAAGGAGAGCTATCCTCCACAGCTATTTGCAACTACTGCAGTGTAATGTTAATAATTAGGTATTCATGCACTAAATGTGATTAATAACCCTAGGGTACCAAAGCAGAGGCCAGAAAGAGTTATACTTAATTTCAAGGCTTTTTTATTGTATGAATGGTCGACCAAGTATCACCCTCCTAGCAGCATCTGGAGCACTTGTTGGTGTTCTATAGGTGGCTGGTGTACTTGACCCCCTTTTTAAAAACGTGTGTTCCATAAAAACACTACTTCCGCCCCAGTCCCATCTAAGAAGCTTCTGTTAAGGAAAAGAAATGCATGTTTCCATCTAAAAATCTGTAAAAGCTAACAAATCCCCCAGGCAGCAGTCAACGGAGCAGAGCTTAGAGCAGGCACTTCAGCAAATTCATTTCTGATGAGAAGTGTTAGAAAATTCACTCCTGCTCTTTGCTAGGTTTCTTGTCACTCTGTGGCGGTGTGAGGACTCCAGTGGGAGCAGACACTCTCTCATCAGCCAGCATGGCTTGCTTTTCATAAGCTCTGTCCTAAAATAAGACCAAAGGAGAGAAATGACAATGGTTAAAAAAAAGGGTAGGTTTTTGACATACTCATTTACTACCTGCTGAAGAGAAGACAAGCAGCAACATTTAAATCTTACTATACTTTCAAAACTGTCCCTTATATTAAGGGGGTTGAGCAAATCAACGTTAATTCTGAGTAAAATGAGTCTTCAACTCAGAAGTGATAACCTAGGGATAAGGATGGATTGATATTAAAAGGGGGAAATGATCAATTTCATACCGATATAATTAGGTATATCTAAAATCAGATTTAATTCCATAGTATATTTTTTCATCAACTGATTTCCTAAAAAATCTACATTAAATTTATGAAATAAACTCATAAAAATATAAGGTGATCTTTTGGTTTACCTAACATCTAGAAGTAGAATCTCCTTCCATGATTTTTTTTAAATGATTAAGTATCTTTCTGGGTTATTTATATGTCATCTTGTCTGGGGTAAAGTACTACTACATGGACTGGGCTTGGTCACTTCTAGAACGATGTCCTGTTTTACCATCCTTAAACCAAGGCATGAAAACATATAAAGGTAATTACTGACCAGCAAATTTATGGTGTTCACATGAGTCTGAATGTTATGCATATCTTCACTAGGAACACCCTTGAAATATTTGAGTCTGGCTCCTCCTACTTCCTTTACAGCCATAGCAAATGGGACCATCCACTTCACGCACTCCTCCACTTCGGGCCAATCAAAGCCTGGAAAATAAAGTGAAAACTGTGCTCAACCTAAAGCTTAAGTTTATACACACTTCCAATTCACCTGTAATCCAACTTACCTGAAACTTTTTTCATTATCTCAGTGGAAGAGAAATGATATAAGGCAGATGCAGCCAGCACTCCATAAGTAAAATCAAAGCAGCCCATATCCAGGATGCAGACATCTAAAAGCTACAGAGAAGGTGGGGAAAGTATGACAGAGAACAAGTAAGTCAATCGATAAACACACCCCCATGACATTTACTTAAGAGAAAAATAAGGCCACACGAATGGGATCGGTTGTAGTGCTGGTGACTTACCTCAGCAACTTGCACAAAGATTTGCTGAGGATACTGTGGCATAAGCACTTCTTCATACAGGTCATTGAGATAAGCAACCTGCATGTACACATTCAGCCAAGACACAAGCGTCATTGGACTTAAACGCCACTTAAGGGCCTAGAATAAAATGGAAGGAGGAAAGGAGAAGGAAATTTAGAGATCAACAGCTAACCCAAGAATAATGGAGCACCCTACCACGCAGTAGTAGGTTGCCATACAAATAATCAACCATCTTCAGAGTTGCAATCTGTCCGCACAGAATCAAGACTTAGAAGGTCATTACTTAATTTAGAAAATATGATAATTAGGTACACAATTGAAGAATCAAATTCAAACAGGCAATTGCTTTCATCCTTGAAGAAATTCTGCATGAAGATTGAGCAGAAAATGTTTTATAAATCATTACTAACTTACCTTCATAATGATTAATTCCATAGTAAGAATCTCTTCCTCTGTACAAGCTCCATCTGTCACATAAGCAAACTGGTACAGCTTTGGTGGATAGATTTCCTGAAAGAAAAATAAATAAATAAAATCATCATTACCACCAAAGCCAAACACTGGCATCTCCATGCCATAGTGTTCATTCAAATATCCCATTATCTGCTTTTACTGAACCAAGTTTGACTGAAGAAGATACAAAAAGATAAAGATTTCACCTCTGATTCATGTAGTTTGAATTCTAGCATCTCTAAATGGTTAATTCATAGCAATATATTCACAGGAAAATAAAAGAGCTCACCAGTAGTCAAAATGCATCTGAAATCTAACAGAAATTAATGAATTGTGCTCACTATCATATACCTTTAGAGCAATTTTTTTTTTGCCCCCTCAATGTTCTTAGCTTCACATTTAAAAGTTGGGACCTAACCTAGCACAAGTTGCCAAGATTAAGGCTGTTTCCTCCATCTAAACCATATTCATAGCCCAAAAGTAAGGTACTTTCCATACTATAAAAATAAAATAGTCTGTATTCTAAACACGAACAGACTTCCTACCCTCGCTGAAGCTAACATATAATACTAACATAAAACCTTGAACCAGTTTTACCTCAAGTTTGGCAGCTATAAATAATGAGGTAATCCCAATAAGCTGCAAAAGTGTTTTTGTAATATTTCGCTGTGTTGCCATATATCGATCAAAGAAGTCTTGTGCCAAGTAATACGTCTCCCTGTGAAGTTTATAGACTTCAGACACCTGAAAAAATATTTAATAAGTTTTAGTACATTTACCTGAAAGAATGTTTTTCATGAGCTTTCAATGTTTTGCTTTTAGACAAAATGGCAAAAACAAAAATGCTGACAAGTTTACTTTTCTCCATTCTAACCTGTAAGTGTACTTATATAGAGAACTTGCGTATTACTTAATGTGGTCCAACTCTTCCAAGTTTCATATGTAGGTTCAATACTTTAGAGAATTAAACAATTGTTTTCAAGAGAAAACCCCTTAAGAAAGTCCCACAAAAAAGGATCAGCCTTTAAAAATTTAATCTGAAAAACTTTATGACTCGGGCATCACACACCATATACCAGTAGATGGCTAAAATAGCAAAAAAAGTTTAATAAATATCAACATACAGAGACCTAAAGACAGGCACAAAGTCAGGCTTCAAAGGCATCACAGTGTAGTAGAAATATCGATGGACCGAGGAGGAGGCCTTAATTCTAGTCTCAGGTCTATCACTTACTAAGTAAATGTGTCTGTATTCTCATTTTTAAAACAAAGAATGCTCCCCAGACTAACTGGCTGTTATGAGGAACACATGAGAACTCTATGAAGGTGCTTTGTAAATGATAAATTGCTATACAAATGTCAGGCATCATCACAAAAGCTAATAAAAAACACTGAGTCTTTCTAGGAATAGGATATGCCAACATTAACATGTTAATATTTGAAAACATGTCTAGGGCGAGTGTCTTTTTTTTGGAGGTGGGGGGCATGATTGAAAGAGTAAGGACACAGTAAGTGGTATAAGTGAAATAAGTTTATGAAGATTCCTTAGCATGCCAAACACCATTTCTAATGATTAGGGTTAACATTACTGACTAGTATTCAAGTTCCACCATTACATTTTAGAACAGAAGTAAAACAACTCTTGAAGTGAAATTCTTTTGTTGTTTGTAAGACAAACTTTCAAAGATCTTTCACAGAACCCAAAATTTAGCACCTACCATTAACAAAATGGGCACCCTTTTCATATGCAAAAAATCACAATTGTGATAGGTATTGGGTTTCTTAACTTATCTGACTTTTTAACTGTTACTCATGAAAAACCCAGAAATAGCAGAATTTGGTAACATAGTTAAGAGCTTCAGTAGGCCTAATTTAAGGAAAAAAAAACCACTCATCAAAAGTTATATATGATGAAGCACCTCTCATAGAAGATTGGATATGCCAGACAAGATGAATTTACCTAGCAGAGTCACAAAATGGGGAACAACTTTACTTTGTGTCTGCCACAGATTTTAAACAATAGAAATGTTTGTTCCGGGGCCAAATTAGAAAAGAAAAACAGAATTACTTTGATTTCCATGTTTTGGAAATGAGAAAGGCAGTGAATACTCCATGGATTCAAAAAAAGAACCAGAATACCAATTCAAAGAATTCTTTGTGAATGAGCCAAATATGATCACACACTTGTTTATACCATACTGTCAGAGTTTAATGCCAACAGTCAAACTTACCTCCATCATCCAATCCAGAAGGATGGATCGCATTCGTGGCTGTAGAGAAGGGTGTCTCTCCATAAAGTTCTTATCCCTCAGGTATACCTGTTCTTTGCTTAACATGATTTTCCAAACCTCATCTCTATTTGCCCAGCTATAAAAAATGAAACACTTATTAAAGTGCCTAAAAGTTAGAAGGAAAGCTGTAGTGCAGCTATAGATGTGTAAGTGGGTGTGTTAGGTTAATTACTTACCCCAATAATGGTAACGGTGTAGCTCTGTGTTGGGAGAAGTTGTGGGTTGGCATATTGGAATTAAGTAATGATGGCTCATCCCCTCCTTTGTCAGGTGTGAGAATCACTGACCACGGATTTCTGAGAAAAGCCTGTTCAAGGAAAACATCTTTTTAAGTGATGGGTTACTCGAAATCAGTCTCAGTACTGAGGATGTAAATGATTCTTTATATCAGAGAGCATTTATTCATTAAGTGAAGTACTTTCACATTACAGAAAAAAATGTTGGTGTCACTATCTTAATTAAAACAGAATCCTACATTCTTTGGGATAAAGGAAAATGAAGACAAGTCCATATTAGGGATTTTTAACTCTTTTGGCAATCAGGTAAAAGACTATGGACTCCTCAGAGTTTTGTTTTTTAGTGCATAAAATAAAATACATAGTATTACAAAAGAAATCAATTATATGGAAACATGCTTATCAAAATATAAAAAACCCCCACAAATTCATGAACCCAATGAAATGTATTCAAAGACACCAGATTAAGAACCCCTTGTCTAGATCAATGAAATTCACATAACCTCAAACATTCCCTTTAGCCATTAGTTTTGTCTCTTATCTAGCAAATACCTCCTATTTACAATTTGCTTCCCAGAGACATTTTCATATCCTTTTGTGCGATTTTATAAAAGATTTCTGGGCTTTTGCTACCTCATCTACTTAGACCTTATCTAAAGTTACATATAGACTACAAGCATATTACCATTTTAGGTAGAGAACAAAAAGAGATAAAGTAAATATGTTCTACAGCAAAATATTTGCTTTGAGCTGGCTATCTATACTCAAAAATATAAAACTAGGATTGCCCAAATCAAACTGCCTTGGTGACTTTTGCAATAGCAAGTTTGAAATTAAAATGCATCAGTTGCTGCACCTTTCAGATTGAGGATGGAGGGAACTAGCAAGCCTTCCATCATGCAGCTACCTAGTGTAGTTCCCTTAAAATTAAAGTCTGTTTATGAACAGGTTATATGAACAATGTATTGGTTCTATCTTCATATGGTACCAAAAAGTACAGGGATACAACAGAGAAGATTTTTAACCCCCTTGAAAGAGAATCAAAATGTTTGACATATTTAAAGTATTATATTTTTAAGAAAAATAAGTAATAAATCCAGTTTTGTGAGAACTAAAATTTATGCCTTCTATAAAAACCATAAAAACCGAAAATCAAAACATTTAAGACCACCTTTGCAGACCAAATGTAACCCAAATGTTATAGTGGTCTCAGCTAAAGTTTTGGAATACTTGATTTCTGTTCAAATAGGAATGTTTTGGCAAAGTTTGGGTTGCATTAAGACTTATTTTAAGTTACCATACTTAATTTCTGGCTTTATAAACAATTTTAGACTCAATTTTTGGAACCCCCCAACTCCCCACACACACACTTTTTAAAACAATACAGCCATATTGCTGAAAATGTCAACTATGCCTGCATGGAAAACCCATGGAAAAGTCTGAATCTATTTGCATTTCTACTGTTTTAATAAAAAGGAAGCCTATTAAGTTTTAATACAGATTGAAAAAAATGTAAATGAATGTAGTCTAGCTTCTCCCTCAAGAGTAGTGTTGCTTAGGCAATAGTAGGTCCTTTTTCAACATTTTATACACTGTTCATATATCACTCAGGGGTTGCTTGTGTACTTTTCAAGCTGTTCAGAGTATCTAAGTTGGAATCAAGTCTCCTCTCCCTTCCCCCTCTAAAACATAAGGCCATTCCTCATCCTATGCATAATGGACATGCAAGATTTCTCATCACAGCTCATGGGGTAACTTATGGGAGGAAGGGAACCTCTTCCAATTTGTCTACAAACATAGTGCTGGTAGCATCTCTGTGACTCAATAAGAGACATATTAAGAGTGCTTTAAGTTAATTTAATCTTCTATCAGTAGGCCCAAATTTTTGTTTTGAGGCCACAACCATCTCTGGCCACGTGACTGGCAAAGCTAAGAACAGGTTTTTGTAGATAAGTTGACAGCCATTTTCAAACTACAAGTCAGAGTTACAAGAGACCTAAGAACTGATTAAATTTTTCCCTAGAGTGAGTAAGGAGAATGACGCTGCATTACTCCACTGAGTACATTTTGAAGATATACCTGACTTTAAAAGATTAGCCCAAACCAAAGAGGACTGGTACGAAATGAACGCTCAAGGTCGTGTCCCAATGAAAAAATCGGGACTCATTTTAGGGGTACAAATTTCCTGAAGCAACATGATGGATGTACCATATGAGTCTTAGAATTTAATAAAATTGCTACTAATATTTCATAGGAGATCTGAAGATCAATATTACCCTAGGACTAGATTTGGTCTTGATGAAGTAGTTATTCAAAGACAGCATTACCAATGATTTTTAAAGATAGTTCACAGTAGTAGCCCGTCTGTTGCTCTTCTAATGCATATGGCACTTACTTTAGAAGGTCAATAATTATTAACTGTTTAACAGAATAATTTTAGCCACAGGCCAACCAAAAGATTTCTGTCGTACTTTCAAATTCTACCTTCACAAATAACATCAAAGACATTCTTCCCTAAGTAGACTGATAAACTCAGAATATCAACATATTTCAAAAAAATTAATAGGAATCTATTCTGAGTATGTAGAAAATTACAAGAAAATCTTAAAAGTATCCATGGCTGGACACTGATGAGTAAACTCAGTATTCCTATTCACATACCATGGCTATGTGACCAGTTGAGTTGAGACAGCGCAACTAGATTATCTCATATAAAATGTTATTAAGTATTCTGTAATTGGAAAGTGCTATATAGAGGCAAGTTGTTATCACATTTTATTAATATGTCAAAGACCAAGGGATCTGCTTAGTTTATTCCTCATCTGAGAACTGGAACCACTTTTATGTGTTTAAATTTTAACATAAGCTTAACTAACTCAATATCCACTCTTGCTGCTCTAAGAAATGAAGGGGCACATAGTAGGTACTTAAAGATTTGTAAATGAGAGAGAAGAAAAAATAAATTTATTTTCTAATTGAAGTACACTTAATGACATATTCTGCATTTTAAAAATGGGGTTATAACACCCACATAACCCTCATTATTGGGTTTGATTAAAGGATTGGCTTAGAGAGGATAAGAGGAGACAAGGAAAAAGGAATAACTATTCTCTTTACTAAACTGAAATACTTTTTTCCTCCCCAATTTAGGAGGAAGTCACCAATCTCACTTTTCAACGTTCAGAGAATCCTGCTTAGGAAAGACTGAATGTCTTTTATATTAAACTATGACTACCATTTCAAACAATGATGCCCATCTGCTATAAAGCACTTTACTCTTTAAGGTTCCAGCTGCTACCTCTGTTTGGATATGTCACATTGTTCATTATCCTATGAAATGATGTACTGCCCACCTCCAAGTTTGTCACAGGCACTTAACTCAGCTTAAATAAATATTTCTATTCTTGTTTTTCATATGATGTTACAAGATAGGAGTGGGGTGGGGAGAGTGAAATACCTTCTCTGAATCTAAACCATGACTATGGTCTCCAGTCATTTCTGGAGGTAAAGATAGTATGGGTTCTTTTCATAATGAGCATCAGGTATTACAATGTATAATTTTAGTGGCTTGTCCTTAAGGGAAAGGTAAGACATGTAGAGTAGTCAACTGCAATTCTATAATGAAACATATATTAATATACAATATCTTTTACAAATACTTATACCTATTAAGGTCAGTTCAAAACTCAGTTGGTAGCGACACTTTTAGTTAAATGTTAAATATATATAATAATCACTGGCCAGAGGTAGTGAGGCTATGTCATCAAGATACAAATTAGGCCATTTTATTTAATGTTACCACATGCTCTGTGCAGAAGAAATGTAAGAATTTCACATGTGTAAAGAGACTTTCCAAATAGAGAGAGGTCTTCATTTAGAAACTTATTCTTTCCGAGACCACCATTGATCCACTTACCCTGAGCTGTATGTCCTTCTTCAGAAGGTGACTAAGATATGTGTTTCCCATTTGGATCATATGTGAACTCGTACACTGGACTAAGGCTGGAGACCTTGGTTTTAGGTCTGTCTGCCAATCATTAGCGTTGTTACCTTAGGCAAATCATTTTATCTCTCTAGGGCCTCAGTTTCCTCCCCAGTAAGGGAAATGCTTGAAATAGATGATCGCAAGGCTCTTTTCCAGCTATCACGTGAGATCTGAAATCTCAGTGTCCAGAGTTTTTCTAATAGTCTGAGGAGGAATGACAGTCATCAGCTTGTTAAGAGCCGAGAGTACATAATTAGGCAAGGATTACCTTTAATTGCAATGAGTGAGGAAGAAAAAAGAATATAGTAGAAGCATGATTATAATAGTAAGGAGAGAGGAAACTGGAGAGTTTAAAAATTATCTTTATCAATATCAGGAAATAACAATGCTCGTGCTTGCAGACTTTGAAGCTTACCGGTATCCTGACTGCAGTTCTTCCAATTGTCTCCCTTTTGGCCAATACTTCATCCGGATCCAGCAAAAACTAGTTTCAAAAAACACATCCAACAAGAGAGAAAACAACATAAAACTGTAAGCATAAAGTCTGACCAAGAACTGTCTCCCCAAATCCAACCCTTTCTCCCACAATACCTTACTAAGGATCCCTACAGTCTCAGGATACTTGGAATCTATTACAGGGAAGGAGTTCTCCATATTTTACCTTCCTTGTACTTACCACAGCTACATCTGCCTTTCTTTTCCTGGAGCGGGAGGATTCTGTTGAGCCGCTACCACTTTGCCCTCTTCCAGGCTCATTCCCCCTCTTCTTGTTCTCTTCTTCCCCATCAGGGCTTCTCTCCTCCTTTCCTTCAGCATGCTCACTGGGACTTTGATTTTTCTTCCCATCAAAGAGCTCACCGGCACTTGGATCTTGCCTGCCGTCAGGATTTGGGTCTTCCCTGCCATCAGGTCTTGGATCTTCCCTACCATCAGGGCTTGGATTTTCCCTTCCATTTGGTCTTGGCTCATCCCTCCCATCAAAAAGCTCATGGAGACTTGGATCTTGCTCACCACAGATAAGCTCACGAAAGCTTGGATCTTCCTCCTCACAGATGAGATCAATAGGATTTGGGTCTTCCTGCTCACAAATAAAGTCCTCCTCATCGGGGTGTGGGATTTCCTCCTCACAGATAAGATCATCAGGGTTTGGGTCTTCTTCCTCACAGATAAGATCATCTGAGTTTGGGTCTTCTTCCTCACAGATAAGCTCATCTGCATTGGGATATTCCTCATCACAGATAAGCTCCTCTGGATTGGCATCTTCCTCATTAATGGCATCTTCCTCATCACATATTAGCTCATCGGGGCTGGGATCTTCGTCTTCACAGATCAGCTCATCAGCATGGGGGTCTTCTTCCTCACAGACAAGCTCCTCTAAGCTTGCACCCTCTTCCTCACAGACAAGCTCCTCCAAGCTTGCACCTTCTTCCTCACAGACAAGCTCATCCAGGCTCGCATCTTCCTCCTCACAGACAAGCTCATCTAAGCTCGCACCTTCCTCCTCACAGACAAGTTCATTGGGATTTGGATCTTCCTCCTCATAGATGACTTCATCAAAGCTCGGATCATCATCCCCATAGACGAGCTCATCGATACTTGGATCTTCCTCCCCATCAAAGAGCTCTTCTGGACTCGGCTCATGTGTCCCGTTCATAAGCACATCATGGCTCCGCTCATGGGTACCGTTCATAAGCTCATCATGGCTTGGCTCTTCCTTCCCATTTACAAGGTCATCGGGATTTGGCTCTTCCTTCTCATCAACCTGATCTTCCTTCACATCCTGGGAAAACTCCTCCTTCCCCTGGCATTCCTCAGAACCACTGCAAAAGTAAAGTCAATGGGAATTGTTGGAAGGGGCTTTGCCCTTAAACCGCCTTCTCTCTTTCCCTGCCACAGCCACAGAAATACTCACCTTTCTCTGGACATTGTGGCAGAGCAAGGGCTAAGACCTCAGTTCTAGAGGAACAGAAAGAGGAAAGATTAAAAGGATGGTCTTCGTCGGCAGTAGCAATCTACCCTGCGGCCACCTAATTCCCAAGAGGACACGTCCCTTTCCCTCCTTCCTCCTTCTCTCCCCAGGGCGGTGGGAGCGGAAAGCGTCCCAAGCTCCTGCGGAGAAAAGAGCAGTTTGGAAAGGAAGAAGGGCCACAGAAGCGCAAGCTCAACCTCCAAGAGACGACTCACCTACGCTTTGCAAAGAGACTCTCTGACCTCGGCTCAACCCTCAGACAACAGCGGTTCTCGGGGTGCACTGATCTTTCAAACTCAAGTGCAAACCGGGGCACCAGACCTGCGTCTGTGGATTTATGAGCAAAGTCAGTGAAATTGGGGGTGGGGTGGGGGAAGGTCACCTCCATGGTCTTAGCGTGCCTCCAGTCAAACCATCAAACGAGAAAATGAGCCAGATCTACCTCCAGTGAACCCCAACCCTACCGTGGCGGCGGCGGCGGCCAAAGTAGTGGCTATGGCGCATCTACAGGGTAATCCCGGGGTCCGCAGAATGCGCGCATCGTGCTCACCTCCCTTTCCCTCCCCTTACCTCCGCCGCCGTTGCTCTGGCAGGCAGCCACGCGGCGGAAAGCCAAGTGACAGAGGTAATGACCAAGCAAGGCAGGAATCTTGCCAGGGGTAGCCTCGCCAACCTGCTGGGTGACCGGCAGCGTGCACCGCGGACCCTCCTGGTCAAGCCAGCGAGCAAGCTAACAGCGTGCGCTCCTCTGCCTCTATCTCCCCTGCCCTCCTGAGCCTGTCTCCCGCCTGCTCACTAGCCTGCTCTGCTGGCTAGTTGGCTCGGGCTAGCTGGCTGGCTGGCGGGGCTGGCCCGCCCGCCCTCGGGGGCGGTGTTTGCGGCTCCCACTCCCCGCCCTCCTCCGCCGATCTCCCGCCTCCGCTTGCAGCTCCTCCCGCCACGCCACACCGCGCCGAGTGTGGCCCTCGCCGGCTCTGCCGGCTGGTCTTGCCTGGTGGTGGCCGAAGGACGCGGAGCTCTGTCGCTGGCACCAGCTCTCAGCCACTGGGCTGGAAAGATGAAGATGCGAGGACCCGGCTGCAAGGACCCGGCTGCGAGGACCCGGCTGCAAAGATAGGCTGCAGGGTCTTGGCTGCAGGGACTTGGCCGCAGGGATTTGGCTGTAGGGACGCGGCTGCGGCTGCGAAGACTTGGCGTGGTGCTGGGCTCTTCTCAGAACGCGGCTGTGGATTCTCCAGCTGCTGCTACGGGATGCCCGCGGGGCCCGCCTCCCTCCTCCCGCCCTCCCTTGGGAGCCCCAGGTGCATTCTTACCCGCAGCGGGCGGCGGCTGGTGGCAGCGGCGGGCGCGGGTGGCGGAGGCGGCGGCAGCGGAGGCTGCGGCAGCGGGGCCGGAGGAGGCGGCGGGGGCGGCGGGGGTGGCAGCGGCTGGGGAGGTGGAGGCGGCGGGGGCGGCAGCGGCGGTGGAGCTGGGGGCTGCTGATGGATGCCCGCAGGCGGCAGCTGGTGATCGGGGTTGGCCGAGGGAGGCAGGGTGAAGAGGAGGAGAGGCAAAGGCCAGAGGCGAAGAAGGAGGAGGCCGGAGGAGGCGAAGCTCGGAGCTCCTGGGCAGCTCTGGTGGGATGTGCAGGGCGCAGCTACCTTCCTTTATACCCTGACTGCCCGCGCCCCCCTCCAGCGGGACATTAAAAAAATATCTAAGGCGCGCAGCGGCCCCCCCCCACCCCCTCATTTCTCTCCCTCCCCTCTCCAACCTCCCCACCCCACCCCCACTCCCACCCCCCCACCCCCAGGTCCGGCCAGTCCCGGCCTCAGTGCCTGGGCCGGGCTGGGGCCAGCTCTCCCTGCCTGGGCGTCGAGTTATGGGGGCAGGGGGCACTGGGCCAGCAGCTCCGGATGAGAAGCTGCCCCCCCCAACCCGCTTCAATTCACAGGGAGCATGCGTACTGAGGTGCAGCTGCCTAAGGGGGGGGTGGGGCCTCCTGGTGCTCAGGGAGAGGCGAAGGGAGGGGGGTGCTTGCAACTCTAGGGCTGAAGGAAGGGAGGCGGGGCTGGCCTGAGCCGCTGTTTTCTCTCTGAGTAGCCCGAGCTGCAAAAGACGGCGTGGTCGGCTAGTGTAAACAAGGGGGCCATTGTGATAGCTCTTTTAGAGGGAGAGAAAATGAGTATGGGGGCTCCAGACTGCAGGCTTGGTTCCAGCCTCAGACATGGGGAACGGTGTCATGAGATGGGGTGAACTTGGAAGGTGGAATGGGGGAGGCATTACTGCTCTTTGGCCTCTGCATCGCCGCTGTAGGCTGTGCTTGGTGTCTTTCTCGGGGGGGTGGGGCGGGAAGGGGAGTCTTAGCCGCTTATATTGATTTTCGAGGCCACGATGTCAGTCCCAACTCATTCTCTTCTCCCCTGTTCTTGTTGTAACATACCCGGGGCAGGGTAACACTAAGCTTACCTGGCTCCGCAGAAGCCTGTGTGGTTTTCCCTACTGCCTTTCATTCATGCGCAACCCCTACTTCCAAGGCTTGGGAGACCTTTCCAACCTAGGTTGAGCTCTCCAGTCCTTGAGGCCCCCTCACACTTACTGACTGTGCCAGACATTCTGGCCCCTGGTTTTATTCAACTCAGCACTTCGTTGCACATGGCCTTGCGGCGATATCTGGCATCAGTGTAAATCGGGATTTCTCCAAAAGACTGTAAGCCCAAGAGAGTCGTGATTTATAAATGGTTCTCTTCTTGGGCTCCTAGACAATATGCCACAGCCACATTTTCTGAACCAAAAGTTGGAAAGTGTGATCTGACAAAGGATGTTTCTTTGGGAAAGCATCCTTAGGTAAAAATACTTTTTCTTAAAAAGGAGACAGAGATAGAATCTACTCACGAACCCAACTCTAGGAGGTGTACTTGATCTCATTTGTAGAATGAGTGAGTGAATGAATAAAGACAAAGTTGTTTCAGTGGAAAGAGAAATGGCTTTGGAGTCAGAAGTCCTAGATTCATTATCAAGCTCTGCTGCTTACTGCTAGTGTGACCTTTGGCAAATCCATATTCCTATGCCTCAGTTTCCTTATCTATGGATCACAGATGTTCTAACTGACATTTAGTCCTTCAGATGAATAAGGATGGCAGGATACTATGAATGAATGGATGAGGATAAAAGCCGTCTGCCAATTAATGAATAAAGATGGTGGTCTCCATGGTGTCTAAGGTAAGAGGGATTTCAAACAGATTACTAGGCTCCAGGTGTGTTTGGGGGGAAAAGAAAGGCAGGGAGGAACCTGAGATAAGTTGATCAAGCAGCTGAACTGCACTGAGTTAAGAGAATAGCCTTTTAACACAAATCTTCATCTTACTGACTGACTTGTTAGCAAGTCCTTTGACCTGTTTGGGTCTCAGTTCCTGATCTGTAAAATGGAAATTGGGTAGGGGTAGACTAGATGATTCAAGGTCCCTTCCAGCAAAGAACCCCTTCCAACTCAATGTTCAGCAATTCTAAGTTCATCCTGCAAAGCAAGGATTCAATTTAATTCAATAACATTTACTAATTTTATTTGTGAGCACCCACTATGCGCTAGCCTCTGCTAGGGGGAGGCAAGATAAAATAAGACATGTCCACCCTCAGAAAACTTACAGTTTAGTGCTCATTTGGGAAAACCAAATTTTCCTTAATCTCTTGGTTCTCCCCTCATCTTTTCCTAGACCATTCTATAATGAAGTTTAGGGAATAACATGATAGGAATTTTAGAGGATGACACTGGCTTAGAATAGAGGAACAAGATTAGACGCGGGCATGGGAAATGGGAGGAGAAGAGAAGACAAGTAAGGGCCAAATCTGAAGAGGGCCATACACCATTTTGTCCCTTGAGGAGAGGGGCCTCTCTGCCCCTGGAGGGGATCTCCCTGGGAAAGAGGCAGCCTTCCCAGAGCATACCATACCTAATCCTCCCTTACAGATACACCAGTTCTTTCTCTTGGGAGACATGGAAGTAATGAGACGAGGCAAGCATTTTGAGGGGTTACTTTCTCTCTGATAGTCCGTGAAGTTTGGGCAGCTGTGTGCACAACTGGACTCGGCTGTCACTGAGGCAGCCACTGTCTGTCTGCAGTTGGTATTGATTGCACTCCAAGGAAGTGAGCTCTCCTTTATCCTTGGAGCTCAGTTTTCAGTTTAGGGATTATCTAGGCCCAGGGCTTCTTCCTGCCAGACATTTGGGTGTTTCAAGGCTCCCTTGTTAGTACCTCAACTCATGTTTGTCAAATGAATGAATTGGCCATTTGTTAACTGGTTTTGGGTAGTAGGGATGGTCATAAAGCAGATTGAAATTATTGCCTGAGCCAGGACTGGGTAACCTGTATCGTGGTTGCCACTGAGTGTATGTAGCCTAAGGCAATTTCTGTGGATGACAGGTCCATTCCAACTACATCCTCTCTACCTTTCAATACTCAATCCAAGTGGTCCCTCATGTGGTAAAGGGTTCCAAGACTCCAGTTTTGAAATTTTTAGAACCATTCTCCTCAGGCAAAAGTATGAAGTAGTGGAAATCATCTTCAGCATCCTTACTTGGGACTCTTACCACAGGCACATACCCTCTTATACTCTCCCAAGAGGCTAGACCCCTCTTTTTGCCTTTTTCTTCTCTCCCCACTTAAAACCAAAGTACTTTTGTTTTTTGCCTTTAAGGGTCTTGTTCTCCACTCATTGTCCAACTTACTGTTTCCACTTGATCTTTGAAAAATTTTATTCTCATCTGGTTCTTTGAAAAGTTTTGTTCTCATCTGGTTCTAGAATTGTAGGACTGTAGAATGTTGGACCAGGCAGGGAGACTACTCATTTTCTGAGGAGGAAACAGAAGGAATCTCACAGAGATAGAATGATTTGCCCAAAAGATAACGTTTTCCCCCTCAAAAAAATTTACTTTGTAAAGGTTCATCTTCCCATGACTCTCTTCTCCCAGTATTTTATAAAAAATAACGTGGACTCAAACTGAATTTGACATTGATTCTTTTGTACTTCCATTTTCAGAGTTAAGTTCAATCATATTCAGATTTTTAATATTTTAGTGTATAGCCCTTTCATTTAATGGATGTCTCTTAATTGCTTAACAGCATCGATTGAAAGAAGTGAATCTCTCCAGAGGGTGGGGGGGGCACATTTATATAACACTATGTACAACAAGTCAGCCTAGAAGATCTTTGGGGAACCAATGTAATTCCCCCAGTTTCCTATTAGATTCTATGAGATGTAACTATTAACAATGAGACTGATTTTTAAACGGACTCATGAACTTTATACATCCAAAAAGTGTTGCCTCTGATTCAGTTGGCCTTTCTCCCATCTGTCCCCTTCAATCAATCAACAAATATTTATTGATGCCTATTCTGCGTCCCCCTCCCTTCAGTTCTAAATGTCAGAATGCTATCCATTCTTCAAAACCCAGCACATATCCTACCTCTCATGTGAAGCTTTGCCAGACCGCAGGCTTCTGCCCTTTTCTGAACTTCTATAGTATTTGTTGTGTACCATGTAGAGAAGCTCAGATTCTCAGAGTTTAAACCAAGGGTTCATAACTGGGTCCATGAACTTCTTTCTTTTTAAAAAAATTTATATACATATATATTTTTGATTACTTATTCCAATAGAATTGGTTTCCATTGCAATCCTATGTATTTTATTTTAAGTATTTAAGAACATTATCCTGAGACAGGGTCTATAGGTTTTACCAGACCACCAAAAGAGTCCATGACACAAAAAAGGTGAATGAACCCCAAGTTTCAAGGGACCTCAAAGGCTCTCAAACCAGCAGCTGAATGAGAACTACCTCTAAAATAGAACCAGCAAGTGATCAAGCCTTTGCTTGAAAGACCTTTGCTGAGAAAGAAGTTGCTCCCTCCTTTGCCCTTCCCTCCCCCTGTCCCCAACAGCCCATTCTACTTTGGGATAGCTCTCATTGTTGGGAAGCTTTTCCTTACATCAAACCTAAATCTGCTTCTCTGTTAACTTCCAGTCATTCTTCCTAAGTCTGCCCTTTGGTGCCAGGCAGAGCAAGCCTAATCCCCTCTGCCACATGACAGCCCTTCAAATACTTGAAGGTGGCTATCATGTTCCCCCTAAGTCCCCCTTCTGTCTTCTAAACTCAGCATCAGCAGTTCCTTCAATAGTTCCTCACATGACAAGATCTCATGGCCCTTCACCATCCCTGTCATTCGTTGGGCACTCATCATAGCATTTTTAAGATTTGTGAAGCATTTTCCATAGGTTATCTCATTTGATCCTGACAACAACCTTGGGAGGTGGGTGATATTGTTATTCCCCATTTTACAGAAAAGGAAACTAAGGCTGAGAAAAGTTGAGTGGCTTGTCCTAGGTAGCAAAGCTACTAAGATCCCCTGCTATAAAGTAAGCTCCTTGAAATAAAAAATTATTCATCTTTCTTTCCCTGAAGGTGCTCAGCATTATAAAGCACAGATCTTGGAGTCTGGAAGCCCTGAGTTCAAATCCACTATCATTATTGGCTTTTTAACAATGGGCAGGTCACTTGATCTCTCAGCTTCTTGGGTCCTCATCTAGAAAACAGGATGATGATATCTGTAGAAACTTCTACCTCATATGCAAGATACAAATTAAATAGCGGGTATAAAGTACTTTGAAAATCTTAAAGCATTATGAAAATGCCAGTTATATAGACCTTCAGCACAATAGGTAGTAAATTTAAAAAAAAACATTGAATACAGAAAAGTATAACACATGGTACCTGACCTCAAGGAGCTCTCCATAGTCACACCTCTCTGTCTCCCACCTCCTCCCCACCCCCAACATAACCAAAAGTCCCTATAGATATGTTTCCATTGCTGGAAATTCCCTCCCTTTGCTAATGGCTAGCAATCACCTCCTTCAAGGTCTGGTTCAAAGGATACTGTCTGTTACCTACTTATATATGTATCCTTCATCTTCTCCAGCCTGGTGATTACAATTTCTCCCAGTCTTTTTCCAACAAGTCTTAATTTTCCGGTTTATCTGTGTTATTTTTCTTACAAAAGGTCAAGCTGGTATGATAAAGCCAACCCTTAGTAAATCTAAAGAATAAATATGGACCCTGAGTAATTTTCCATTGTCCTTAACTATCCATCTTTGTAGTTATAACGGAGCTGGGAACTTCTTAGTTGATGTTCATTTCAATCACCCCTTCCTCATCTGGGCTGAAGAACAAATTAGTCAAGGGCCTGGGGGAACCATGTCTAGTGCTTTCTGCTTCTCCTTTAACCCTCCCCACCCCAGTGCTTAGCACAGAACTTTGTTCAGTGTTAAACCAACAGAAGAGAGAGGGAAGGAGAAACTGAGGACACAATGGTATTATTAAATGAAATTCAGAGGTAATCTAACAGCCCCATTTTAAATCAGATAGAATCACTTACCTATTCCTATGCCTTTTCAGTGGCAGGAAGGGCCTCTGGCAGACCAACTCAGGGCAACTAAGACATAATCTAAAAATCTTTACTGAGCCCCTGTATGCTTTCCTAATCCTATGCTCAGCTATACAGTGTGGGAGACAGAAGGAAAAGACAAGCCCTATCCTTCAGGCACTTGTACAGTCTGGTTGAGAGACAAGCTAACATTCGATTTAATTCAACCAATACCTACTTAGAGGCAAGACAGTACACCAGATGTAGCACGATTGATTCTTTTCACACACAACCCAGAATTTACACACCCAAATGAATACTGTCCCCTTCAAAGTAGACCTTTGGGGAGACAACATGTTTATTCCAACAATGTCACCATTGCTCAGGTGTGTCTGGAAATCCTCTTGGGAACTGGCCGTCTGAGCCGGTCGTCAAGTCACATGAGAAATTCAATCCAATTACTTTATAGTCATACCTCATTTTGGACTCAAAACCATGTTACTTAGCCTGATTCCCCACTTTATTCTCCAGGTTTGGCTTCTAATTGCTTTTTATACTTCCAGAAAGCAGAGCGGTTACACAGTATGATGGATAAAACAGCAAATGGCAAGATTCCTGCATCCTGGTCTTGACTCAGCAACTAACCCACTAACCGTGGAACTTGGGGCAAGTCCTACTTGTGGATTCTGTGGTCATGAATTTCTTCATCTATAAAATGGGAATAATGATAACTTTGCTACCTATCTCACCCGATTAAATGAGATAATATGCACGGAAATGCTTCGTAAACTCTTAAGGCATTATACTAATAACAAGGAATTGAGCTCTAGCCCTGTTGGGTGGATACTCCAAAACAGACCTCTTCACCTTCTCCCTGATGGTTGATGGATCTGATGTTGTCTCAGTTACCCAGATCTGAAACTTGGTATTCGTCTTTTATTCTTTCTTCACCCACATCCGCTACATCCACTTTGTCGCTAAGTTTTATCTGTTCTACTTTACTATTGCTTTTATCTATTCCCTCCTCACCACACTCTGCCAATCTGATTCTACCCCAC
This sequence comes from Phalanger gymnotis, assembly GCA_028646595.1. Classification (NCBI taxonomy): domain Eukaryota; kingdom Metazoa; phylum Chordata; class Mammalia; order Diprotodontia; family Phalangeridae; genus Phalanger; species Phalanger gymnotis. The sequence continues at coordinate 103,518,795 of CM053625.1, forward strand.
TTCAATTCACACCCTTGATCATGCCCCATAGACTCCTAGCAGATCTCCCAGCCTCTAGTCTCTCCCTGATTCAGTCCATTCTCCACACAATTGCCAAAATAATGTTACATCTGTCCTGTCACCCCACTGCTTAAAAACCTTCAGTGGTTCCCTAACTGCTTATAAGAGAAACTAGGTTTGATCCTACATGAGGTCCTCTAAGTTCTTGCCCCAATTCATCTTTCTAATTTCATTTCTCGTTACATTCCTTTACTCACTCTATGTTCCATCTAAATGGTACAATTGGCTGTGTCCAAACTCATCCTGTGCTCCTGCATTTGCACAGGCTGTCATCTCCCATGCTCGCAATACGTTGCCCCTACATCTTTGGATGTTGAAATCATCCCTTCCCTTCAAGGTGCCAGTCAGGTGCCACATTTTGCATAAAATCTTGTCTGATTCCCCACCCAGATGAGTGATCTTTTACACCTCAATTTTTTTTTTTAGCACTTAATATCTCTGCCTTTATTTCACCCTGTTTCACAACATGTTTTACTACCCTCCTACCTATCCTGAGTATACATTCCCTGAGAGTAAGGACTGCTGGTTTGTTGTGTTTTTTTCTTTCAATTTTTGTATCCCCAGCACCTGACATAATATCTTGCACTTTAGTAGATTCTTAGAAAGTGATTGCTGAGCCAAATTGAAATGAATTATATCCTGTAGGTAACTAGAGCAGACAAGAAGTTGGTACTAGAGATTTGACTTTGGGATACTGGGTGATATATTGTGGCAGAAGATTAGAGAGCTAAGAACTGAGCCATGACGGATATCATTAAAAAATGGAATAAGAAGACTCATTAGGGAAGACAGAAAAAATAGACTTAGAGAGATAGGGAAAGGATCAGGAAGATAAAGTATCACAGGAGCTGGGGGAGAAAAAAAAATCCTCAAGAAAAAAAAGGCAGCCAGTGAGGTCAGATGATGAAGAGTATAAGGATAAAAAAAAAAAGGTCGTATTGCTTATAAACTCTTCATCCTATCTATCTTCATCTAAAAACATTTTTATCTACTGGTGCTCACATAAACTTGGTTTCCTCATGGTCACTCTCTCCAGTAGTAGGTTCTTCTTATTTCATTCCTCCCCACACTCTACTCCCAGTACACTGGGCCAGGAGAAGCTGGAATACGCCTTGATCCTTCCTGCCCTTTCTAGACTGTCTGTCACCACTGAATAGCCTCTTCTTTGAGACAACTCCTTCCATCACTCTATGTCATCTTCTGCAGATCCTTAGTATAGTCGTTTGCTGGTTTCCTGGTCAGCCTCCCTCCTTTCTCAGAGAATGTATTACCTAGCTCACAGTTGTCCTCTTCGCCCTAACTCCTGCCTTTGTACTTGAAGACTTCAATACATATATGCTAATATCTCTTTGAACACTACTGTTCATAGGGATGGTCATATCTTAGAGTTTACCATTACCTGTAGCTTTTCTACTTCCGTGATATGAAATCAGAAATTCCTCTTCTGATCATAAGCTCCACATTATGCCATCTTTTATTCTGCCTCATTCTTCCTAAATCTATTCTTTCTCCTCACCAAAGTTTCTTTACCTCTCCATGTTCTCTCAATCTATTATGTCTACTTTGACTTCACTTTCCTCTCTCCACAATCTTAAACCCAGGGTTGATTAGTTCAACTTTCCTCTAATCTTTCCTCTTAAATGCCTTTCTCTCCTGTCCTCTTCTTGCTCTTACCCTGCCAGACACCAGTCCTTGGTTATGTTCACCATTTTCCATCTGTGCCTTCATTCAGGAGCTACTGGAGAATTATGCAACCATGGTGATTTGGTCCATTATGGTTGTATGCTATTTAATCTCAATGGACCTTCAGTGTTGGATGGAAATTCTTTTTTTTTCTTTCTTGATTGACACTGTCATGCACCTTAAAGTGGCTATAATTATTCTTTTTTTTCTTAAGCTCCCTTATTCTTTTCCCTTTCCCTCTACTTTACTAAGAAAATAAGAGACATCTGCTGGGAGCTGTCTTTTCCCCCTATTCCATTCCTCAGCAATCCTCTGTGCTGTCTCCCATTTTTATCTCTTTTGCAAGGGGGACCCCTCTACTTGTACCCTTGGTCTCATCCTTTTCCATCTGCTCTGGGAGCCTGCCCTCTGGAACATATCCTCTTTGTTATCTTCAGTCTCTCCTTATCTACTGGACCCTTTCCTGCTGTCTGAAAATATACCTAAATTTTCTCAGTTCTCAAAAACCTCAACTTTAAGCTATCATCCTCCCAAATCCTGTCATTTTAAATCTTTTCTTTCTTTTACAATCATGCTCTTAGAGCTATCAATACTTATTGCCTCCATTTCCTCAGTTTCCACTTCTTGACCTCTTTCAGTCTGGCTTCTGACCTTTAACATTCTAATGAAATTATTCTCCTCCAGGTTGCCAATGATCTTTTTTTCTTGGCCCTCATCCTACTTGACCTTTTGGAACTGTCGATCACTCCCTTCTCCTGCATACTCTCTCCTTTGGCTTCATTGACTCTGTTCTCTTTTGAGTTCATCTCTTGCATCTCTTCCTCAGTTCCCTGTGCTGGATCACCAGCTATCTCCTGCCCATTAAATACAAATGTGCCTAAGGCTCTGCCCTAAGCTCTCCTCTCCTTTCTTCTTCTCTTTTTTCTCTATTCTCTTTTTCATCATGGTCTCATCCATTTAATTGGATTCAATTATCGTCTCCCTACAGATGACTTCAAAATCTAGATATCTAGTCTGTTTTCTTTCCTGAACTCTGGTCCCATTTCGATCACTGACTGCTGGATATCTCCATATGGATATCCCATCAAGAGCTCAAACCCAATTTGATTAAAATGGCATGTTTTCATGTTTTCTCTTGAAATCATTCTTCTTTTCAAACTTGACTGTTTGTGATTAGGACAAGTTCACAGCTATCTTTGACTCCTCCCATACTTCTCTGTCTAATCAGTAACCAAATTTTGTCTGTTCAGCGTTCACAACATCTCTTCTACCCTTTCAGTTCTCATGACCACTGACTTAGTTCAAGCTCTCATCGCCCCCTGCTTAGAAATAGCCCTTTAATTGATCCCTTTGCTTACGGTCTCCTCTTCTCTGATCCAGTTTTCCTCATACCTACCAAACTGATGTATCTATGACCCAGGGATGACCATATCACCTATTCCCTCCATCCCCCAGCTCAAAAAACTATAGTGATTCCCTTTTGCCTCTAGGATAAAATATAAACTCTGACTGCCCTTTAAATTATTCCACAATCCGGCTTAATCCTAACTTTCCAGAATTACTTTATATTATTCTGTATTTTATATTCCAACTCAACTGGTCTATCTCTTCTCCAAACCCATCATTACACTTTTGTTGCCATCTTTTCCTGTGCCTGGCATACAGTCCTTCTTAACTTCTGCCCCTGAGAAACCTTAGCTTCCTTCAAGACTTATCTCAAGTGACATCTCCCATAGGAAGTCTTTCTTCACATCTTCCACTCTCACCTTCCCCAAAGTTCCTTTCCTTCTGGAATTCTCTCGTATTTGCTTACTTGCATGCCACATTCTGTCCTTCTGTTGCCACCACTACCCCTCATTCCCCTCATGGAAGCTACTTGAGGGCAGGGACTCTCATATTTGTCTCATGTCCCTAACATCTGGCACAGTGCCTCCCATAACAGTCACTTAGTAAGTCTTCGTTGAATTGATAGAGGGAGGTCATTGTTCACCACATAGAGAGGAGTTCCAGTGGAATGGTGAGACTTATTGTAAAAGCTTAAAGGGGGAGTAACTAGGCATGAAATAAATTGAACCAATATAGACCAGCCACCGAGAAAGCCCATTTTTGAAGGATAAGAGACAGATAGGGTGGTAGCTGAAGTAAAGAAGCCCTAGGGCTGAATGAAGGTCTTTCAATAACATGGAGACTGTGCATGTTTTTACTGCTATGTGACAATCCTGTCCTTAGGGAAGAGGTGAACCAAACCTGTTTCACCACTATGGATGGGGGAAAGTTCCATGTAAGGCTAGGAGCCAAGACAAGACAAAGCAAGGATAGGACCATAAACCTGTGGAGGCTTCCAGAGAGTATGCTTTAGTCCCCCTTTTTTGAGATCATAAAAGTGTGGGAAAAGGCCAAAGCCAACTGCTTTTCTCTCCTGTTGCAAACAGTCTCTGTCTGAACAAGTTGTCTAGACACACCCATAGCTTCAAGTCATCCGAAGTTTAGAGATACCAGGTTGCATGGGATTTGGTTGTTGCCATACAAGATGCATATGTTATATGCACATATGAATGCCTGATGAAGCAAGGAAGAATAATTAGCAGATTGACTCGTTATCCTTTTTGCGATCCAAACAAGGTAATTGTATAGCAGCTGTGCTTTAGTTACAGTCCAGAAGTGGCCATTAATAAGCGAAACTGTGTTTGCATTTCATAAGCATGTTTGAATTTCTCAAGTTTTGGATTTCATGTGAGGGAGCCAAGCTCAGGCAACACTTTAATGGGCAAACCCAACTTAATTTTAACTTTGGGATTTAGAGTACAAACAGAATCGATTAATCAGGAAACATTTAATGAGCTCTTTGCACACTGACTATGTTCAAGGCCCTGTATGAACTATAGAATTATTACTTTTTCTAATTATTCCTCCCTCCTATAGATAATAACAAGCATTCCTTCTTCACCATGACCGTAAACTTGTTTTTTAGCCATGACAAATATGCTATAGCCCTTCCCTGGCAAGCCAGGCAGACTTGAACCTCTTTGTATGTATCAGTCATAGCCCTGGGGGGACCTACTTGCTGTGGGAGAAAGGCTTGTCTCCAGCTGTCTTGGTCTTCTTATATTCCATGGATGCTTATATCTCAGTTGTTGGATACAACTGGAAAAGTATCCATTGTTTGTTGCCAGAACCCCAATGGAACAAACGGCTTGACCATAGGCCAACATGGGCTCAACACCTGCTAAGAGATGCCCCCACATTCATCATTCCCCCTTGAAAAAAAAACCAGACCACGCTTAATATATTTGAGGACAATAACTAAGTTACTCTTTGTCCCTCCTTAAATTATCGTACTTCTTTTATCTCTTTTTTTAGAGAATGGTTTAAAATGGGATGAGTTATAAGATTTTGACAGTCATTGGTGTATCATCTCTGCTCTGGGTGCATTTCCAGGATACCCCACCTACAGTTACCTCTTTGCTTCTTCACAGTGTCAATACACAAAGACCTTAGAATGGATTTAGTCAACTCCAAAGCAGTGGCATTGGATGTAGTACTGGGTGCAAAAGTAAAGGGGTGGAAATATAAGCAATGGATGGAGTGTGTGTGTGTGTGTGTGTGTGCATGTGCATTCATACAGGGTTGGGGAAGAAGTGGGATGAGGACAGAGAGGAACCTAGCCTGGAAATAAGCAATAGATGGATTTGTGTGCTCCCATAATTGTGTGTGTGTGTGTGTGTGTGTGTGTGTGTGTGTGTGTGTGTGTAAGAGGCTGGGAATATGGGATAAGGAAGATAAGAAGGATCCTGACCTGCCTGGAGAGGACTATACAGGTTGAGAATAAGGTTGGATAATCAGAATGCAGCCAAATGTCAACCTGTGCCTTCTCTGGATACAGTTAAAATAAGTTTCTCATCTCTGTCATTGACACATTTGTCTGAAAGTTCTTCTTGTCTATCAGGTCAGTGTTGAATTTATCCTTCCGTCAGTCGGTCATTGAGCAAACATTTACTGAGTGCCTACTGTGTGCAAGGGTCTGTGCTGGGTGGAGGGGGAATGTTGTTGTTAGGACTGCCCCCTATGAGGGGAGGTGGGGTGTCTCAGCAACTTGTGTATCTTGGTCCTGCTTTCTCTTTTATAGTGGGCCTGAGGGGAAGACATAAAACGCCTGGGCTGGCAGGCCTTTGCCACTCTAGTAATTCACTTTCTTGGGACCGCAGGGGCTTGGAGGGGCTGTAGCTTTCTGCCTGTCCAGCTCTTTGCAGAGTTTGCAAGGATTTCATTTCTCGTAAATTAGCATTTTGATGGAGGGGGGGAGGGGAAGGGGAGCCGAGGAGTACAAGCGCTCCTTACTCTTCCCTCAAAACCACATTCCAGCGTTTATTTTCCTGTACTGGCAAAGGCTGAACAGTAAACATTTACCAAGGGGGAATTTGCCTTCTGCCTGCTCCATGAATGTGTGAGATTAAATATTACCAACTCTCTATTTTGGATCGACTTTTCCATGCCATGAGACAGGCGTCTCAAAGTAACACCTGAGTGGGATTGGAAGGACTGAAAGAACGTGTTCTGAAGGCAGGAAGGCTGTTTCCCAGGGGTCCAGTTAAGAGCTGTTGAGGCTGGAGGGTCGATCTTACCCAGAAGCCAAAGAAGGCTCCTACTTACTTGGTACGATTTAAGGGGCACCAGGAAGACCCCTTTCCTAAAAAGTTCTCCCCAAATTGATGCTTGAAACATCACCACTACAAATACATACCTTCATTCCCTTGGGTTAATAACATTGTACTTTTCAGGTGCCAAAAGACTTGATACTTCAGTAACCTTTATATGCTTTTTTGCTATAGGAATATACTTGCTGTTAAACATATATACTTTATATACCTTTATAAAACCAAACAGCATTTGCAGGTATTGACCAGTGCGCCTGAAACAATGCTCCTTAGAGACCTCCCCTCCTCGTAGATGGTAGAAATGGAGTAGAGCGTAAGCTCCTAGAAGGGCAGGCAGAAATCGTTGGCTTTTTTGTTGTTGTGTACATTGTAGGTTTTTCCTAAATGGTTGTTGAATTGAATTGAGAGCCTTTGTGATTTCGAAGAGCCTCAGGCAGGGATTCAGAAGACCTAGTTTCTAGTCCCAGTTCTCTGACCTTAGGAAAGTTACTTCCCCTTTCCTGGCCTCAGAGATTTCCTCATCTATCCCCCCCCCCCAAAAAAAAAGAATAACATAACTCCTCTGCTTATCTCAGGAAGGTTGTTGTGAGGACCCAGTGCGATAATGTGTGTGAAATGAGCTGGAGAACAGACTACAAAATTCTTTGAGGGGGTATTGGTATTATTCTTTTGCATTAAGTCCCTAATACCATAGGGTGCAATGGGTTTATCAGATACTTTTTCTCCCTCCCCTGTGGGGTTGTTGATGTTGAGTTTGTTGTGGTTGTGGTAGAAAGCCCGAGTAGACAACCTGAAATATAGTTGATGAAAGAAGGGAAAGAGTGTAGAAAGGAAAAGTATGTGTGCATGTGTGTAAACTAATACATATTTTGCTGACTTCACAATCTTACCCATAGCTGGCCCTAGCTTCACCTTTCCTAGCTCTGTGGTCTTGGTGTGGCTTGCTCTTGTGGGCCAGGGAATTCCTAGAATGGAAGGCACGTGAGTGTATGGCCTGTCCAAGGCTTTCCCAACAATGGCTTCCTTCCTAAAACCTCCCAGTTCGGAGTTCAGCTTCCCAGAGTCTGGGTGATCTGATTTATGGGCCATGGTCTGAGAGTCCTCAGGGCAGCCAGGTTCCTTTTGTTTTGCCCTCTTTTTCTTTGGGTAGTCAAGATTATTTACAATAACTAACACCTGGTTCAGCCACCACCCTACTTGAACACTGAAAGAAATGGAATCTGTTATTGCATTACTCTTTTTGTAAAGAGAGAGTTAGGGGCATCATAGGGAAACAATCAGAGATGGAGACCCCCAAAAAGTCTTATGCAAGGGATAGTCTGGGGTTGTTACAGCACAAGACTAGGTATATAGTAGGTGCCCCCCAAATACTTGTTGATCAAATGCTTACTCAACCCGGTTTCATCCACCTTCAAGCCTGAGCAATGGTCATAGCTATTCAGAATATTGACCTTGAGGTCCTGCAAGACCCTCAGTCATGAAAAGAAGATTTCACTGTGTTCACTTGACTGGGCTTTACTGAAGGAAAGTGGACTCAGACTTTTACCAAAGATTTTTAACAAAAAGGGTTTTCAGGTTCACACTGAGTTACCAAGAAAATTCAATTAACCAGAACCCCTGTTTCCCCCACAAACATTAGTTTCTGGAGGTTTTCGTTTGGATTTCCAAAAACCTAATGCCTCTCCTTTGGTGCTGCACAGTCTGCTTTACCTCCTCTCCAATTCCCCCTCCCCACACACACGTTTTCATCAGTGGGCGTAGGGCCTCCCGGGTGTGTGGCAGCCAATTCAGAAATGTACACATGTGCTCTGGAACGAAAAAGGTTGGAAAGCTGTGGTCTAATCCATCCAGGACAGAGGGCTGCCTCATCAGTCCTGTGTATGCTTTCCACTCCACCTCCTCCTTAAAATCCCGGAGGTTCCAGCTGTCAAATTCCTCTGCTAGCCTGGATCCGGAGTTGGGGGGGTAGGGAGGGAGGACTCTCTCAGGGCTGTAGTTTGCACAAAGGAGTGAATTTCTAACCTACTTGTAGTGCAAAGCTAACTTTAAAATTTAGATTTTGTTCTAAAGTGTCTTTGAGGAAGCATACAGGTCAATGACTATTTTGTAAGCATATCCTATAGATACCCTACCTTCAAGGAGGTTATAGATGGGGAACAAAGAAAAGACCCTCAAGCCACAGTTCAAGTCTTCCCTTCCCTGTGAAACCCTCTCTGAGCGTCCCAACACACCATTATCTCTCCCTTCAAACTCTGGTGGTATTTATCCTCAACATGTTTTATTTGTATTTTTACTTATCTTTCTATAGGTACATGCCCTAATCTCTTGTGGTAGAGCACAAACTCTTTGAGTGCAGGAGTAGTCTTTGTATTTCCCTCCCTTTCTACATGGTGCCTAGCCCAGGTTTAGGAACAGAATAGATTTTAGTTTGGCACTTTCCACCCTACATGAGCCACTAAACGTCAGGACCACAAAAATAGAGTCCTTGCCTTCAAGGATCCCTGTACCTCTGTCCTACAGTCCCACCTTCTTCAAGAAGCCTTTCCTAATCATCCTTAAACTTAGTGCCTTCCTTCTGACGTTATCTCCAGTTTATTCTGTACTTATCTTCTTTGTACATAGTTGTTTGCATAGTGTCTCCTCCATTAGACTCTGAGCTCCTGGAGAGCAGGGACTGTTTTTTGTCTTTCTGGGAATCTTCAGTGCTTACCATATTGTAGGTGGTTGATAAGTGCTTGTTGGCTGACTATATTAACCAAATACTCTAAAGTGGTTCCCCTGTAACTCTCCTTACTTTCTATCTGCTGTAAACTAGGAGACAGCCTCCTAAGCCGTGAACTCAAATGGACTTCATGAGATGCCTCCACGTTGGACATGTGGCTTGGCTGATTCTTGAAGGATGAGTTTGGAGGAAAGGATAAGGTCTTTTATCACTGAAGGTCTTTGAGCACAGTCTGAATGACCACTTGTTGTTGATGTTGTAGATGGCATTCTTGTTCAGATATGGTCAGACTGGAAGACCTGTGAGGTTTCTTCCAACTCTGAGATTCTGTGATTCTGTGGCTACCATTCCTCTAGTCTCTTTCCTTCCTCTCAAAAATATTTGCATGGGATAATCTTTTTTATTCTCTTAGCCTCGCCCATTTCTGTCATCTGAAGTTCCCTGAGTAGTTTAGGGAAATGATGTGTGCCTGTGAGGAGAGGCAGGCAGGACCCTGAAATGAGGCAGATATGCCTCAACCATTGACCCTGCCTGGAGCAAGGTCAACCATTGTCTTCTGTGGGTGGTGATCTGCTTGCATCTTTTTAACTAGTCTAGGCCAAGTTAGTTAATTTGCTTTGGGAAATTATATCTTGTGGTGTTCTTGTAATGGGGAACCCAGCTAGCCTGCCTTTCTTCTTTCCTCTAACTGGGGGAAGTCTCTCCTTTGGGAAGCTTTGGCATTTTCCTTTCTGTGAGTCCTTTAGAACCAAAGTCTTTGGTCCTAGACTGTCTGTTCACTTTCTTCCTGGGGATCAGTCCTGAAGTCCCTAGAAATCCAGTCTTCCTCTTTTGACAGTTGAAGAGGATCTAGTCATCCCCAACAGCCTGAAAAATGAGCCACATGCTTCCAAACAGACTTAGCTTCCCCCAAACCCATCACCCATCTCTGTTCTTAACTTGATCACAGAATCACTGGATTTAGAGACAGAAGAGACCTTAAGAAAACATCTAATCCAACCTCCTCATTTCACAAAGAAGCTGACCAGAAGAGGGGACATAGATTGTGCACCATTACACATCTAGTAAGTAGCAGAGATGGGATTCAAACAAACCTGTAAGTGGCGGTGGTGGAAAAAGTACTTCTCTGGGAGTCAGAATTGCTGGGTTCTAGTCCCAGCTTTGTTCCTGACTCCTCATGTGCCCTTGGGCAAATCCTGTTCTCTGTTCCTTGGCTTTCAACGGGGATAATAATCCCCAACTCACTTCACAGAGTTGTTGTGAGAATAAAAATAATGTATCTCATTTTAGAAAGTTGAAAGCACTTTACAAATGTGGGAGATTATTATATTTTCAGTCTGTGCTGCTTCTCAGGGTAACGAGTTCCATAAGTTTACTCCCTGCTGTGTGAAGGAGGACAGCCTGTTATTTGTCCTAAGAACTGCCTCTTTCAAGCTTCAGGGGGTTAGGAGTTGGAGGGGGCCCCAGTTCTAGGATTAGGGGACTTGGTGAACAAGCCCCACATTTCTTCTCTCCACTCCCTTAATAAGCCTGAAGAATAGAGAAGAATTGAGTAGGTTCTCATGGGATAGCACATAGCCTAGCACTAAGCTTTGCACACAATAGGTACTCCATAAATGTCTGTTGAATGAATGTATATGTACATGTATATGCATATACATGTGTGTGTGTATAGCCATATTCCCCATGAGGCTAGGTATAAGGCCAAAGCAGATGCAGTCATGTAACTGTAGATTTTCATACCAATAGCTCATGTTCCAAGAACTTTAATTTGCCGTAACTGTTTTCTTTCCACCATCCTTCCTCCGCCATCTCCCCCCATGGTCTGGTTTATAACACTAGAGTCTGTTTTACGTACATATAGATAAACATAAAAATTCAGTAAACATAAAAATATGCGGTAAATAATGTTGCATTTTTTTATTATTAACACACAAAAGCAAGAAAGCTCCGAGTTAGAGCAGCTGCAATTCAGCCCAGTGTGTGGCAAACCATATGGTCTAAAAAATTAAACAGAAGACAACACATGAGTGCAACATACAGGCCTTTATCTGACAGTGCCAAGAACAACCCTTCCCCTTGGAAAAAACCATTCTCAGCATGGGGTCGTGGGTGGATTTTTCTCAGTTATTTGTAATCACGAACAATAATGAGACCTTGCAGTCTCATCAGCTTTTACTCGCAAGTATTCTCACATCTATTATCTCGTTTTATCTTTATAACAAACCTATGAGTTACATAAAGCAAATAATAATCCCCACTATGAGTGGTTAGTAGATACAGAGAACCTGTCCCCTGTCCAAGGTAACACATAGAATCAGTAGTGGAATAGGGTCATTTGTCATCTACTCCACAATTTTTTTCACTTGACTATCTGCCCTGCCCGGTAGAGCCTCACTTTAGCTTTCTAGCTTTCTAGCTCTCACTCCTCATATATTTTATACTCTAATTCCTCCTCACTTTCTTAACCTCATTACTCCCTGCCTTGTATTATGCTTATCTTTGTATAGGTTATATTCCTCAAACCTCCCTCTTAACCACCAGTAGAATGTAAGTTTCTTGAGGACAGGCGTTATTTTATTTTTTATCTTTTTGTCCCAGATACTTAGCACAATTCTTGCATATAATAAAGGCTTAATAAATATTGGGTGAATTGTTGATAGTTAAACTATACTACACAGAAAATTTGTTTTCTGTGCTTCCATTGTGACTTGCAGCTGGAATACTCTTCCCCCTACTCCTTTCTCAATGCAGTTCCATTCTTCTTTGATTCTCTCCTTCCTATCCCCAACCAAATAAAATCTCTTTTTTCACTGAACCTCCACAGCAATGGTCTCCTCCTGTATGGTCCTTACCAAGATCCCTCATGTCTTGTAGTTATGCATGAACTGATTCTCAACCACTAGGTTGTGAGCTACTGGTTGGGTTGGATTGGGTTAAGGTAGTTGTCTAATCTTTTTGTCAACTCTCCCTACCTCCAATCTAGCACATAGTAGGCTCTCAATAGATGTTTGTTGAATTGAATTGCTTCTTAGTAGTTAGTTAATCCTTTTCTAATCCGGGAGATCTAGTCAGTACAACTCCTACTTTATAGCCAGGAATTGGAGACAGGGGTATGTTTCCATCACTCTATTCATTTACTTACACCAACAGGCATTTTCATATTTACAATATGAAAGCCCTCTCTACCTTTTGCTACCTTTTATACAGAGTGTACCTGGTCTGAAATGTTGGTAATTTAAGAGAGCAGCTAGTCTTAAATTTACCTTTACGTTTTCTAGGAAGAAAAGGCTTGCCTCGACAAACTATCATTCCTTTCCTGACAGCTCCCATGGAGTACAGATCTAGTGGAAACAAAATCTGACAAAACATAATAGTGTATACAAGCTTATAAATGGAAGGACATTTAACTTAAATAAACAAACTGATTTTAAGCATTTTAAAAGCACTCACCCATGTACTTAAAAAATATAAATAAGACATATAGTTATTAAAGGACCATCCTCCCCCTTAACATACACAACTACAATAGTCCAATAGCTTAGCTTAAATTACTTTATGTACTTGAGAGTGGAAAAAACCCTGGATCTGGAGATCTGGTTTTCAGTCCTGGATTTGCCACAAATTTGCTCTATGATTTTGGGCAAGTTACTTCATCTAATTTTGCCTCCATCCCTCATCCATAAAACAAGTAGACTGGGGTGGCCCAAAAGCTACATGAAGCTCTGAAAATATATCCATGCCATTTGGCTTTTAGAAGAAAGCCAGCTAGCGAGCGAGTCTGTCTCTCTGTGTTGATTTATCTCTTAAGTAGACAAACTTATTTGGTTCAAGAAACAACATTTTCTTGTCATGGAGAAGGATGAACTCTGCCCTAGACCTGAGTGCTCCTCAACCTCATTCCTTCAGAACAAAGAACACTCCGCTCCCTCCTCCTCCCAGCCAGGTCTCACTTGGGTCTTCTCTTAGTCTTTGACCTTATTCATCAACCTCCCTTTTTCCCCCTTCATTGCCTCTATTTGTCAACTTCTTTGCATCTCACCAGTTCTGCCTCCTGTCTGGTACCTCATCCCTTCAAGGCCTCCCTGCCCTTCAAGGTGACACTTAGCTAATCAAATAAACTCATTGTTTATGAGCACTAATGTGCTAATGGGAGAAGGCTTTTCTCAGGATCCTCCCTGCAGATCTTGGGCCACACATGTGCATTGTAATAAGGGCTTGTTGGAAGACAATAAAGAATTATTATTTGGTCTTTCTATTGTGTTGTATAAACTTGTATAAATTAAGTGAAATAATAACAATGTATAAACCAGTACAGATGAAGTTTGTGTAAAATCTTTCTGGCTTTAATTGAGAAAAAAATATAAAATATCATGTGGCTCTTCAAAAAAGTTATATTCTAAAAATATTATCCCAAAATGGCTCTTTTCCCTTAAAAGATTGCCAGCCCCTGAACCAGATGATCACTGAAGTCCCTTCTGGCAGTTCTTAGCTCCTCTGGGAAATCCGTACTGTTCTAGCACATACTAGTGTTCTCCTTCTCTGCACTTATTTTCTATTCTTCTTTAAAGGCGCTCTCCAATTTAGAGTTTTCAGTAACTCAAACTGGCTTTTCCTCTTCCCCCCATGTTCCCAGGTGCTTGGGGAATGTAAAATATTCCTGTACCTGGGGGCCTTTGGCATGGATATGTGATGTTTGAGTGAGGGATGATAGCAGAAAGTAGAATGTACCATTGGAGCTCATCTTGGAGGCATACACTTTGAGGCTTTGAATAACGACATGATCTTCTGGCCCAGCTCTGTATGATTTGCGGCGATAGGGAATTTTCTCCCGAACACTAATGATAGAAAGAAATGCAGTGTTCCATATAATGTCCCAAAGATTTTTCTATAAATCACACTGTAAGTTAAATCAGCAGAATATTTTTATCGCTATCCCACTGTTTGCCAAGTATGTGCCGGTGCCGAGTGAGAAATGAGATCTCAGTAGACAATAAATGGCAGAGGATTCTGTGGAGCACATTTTAAGCCCAGCAGCTGAAGCCTCGGTTTCCAGCCCCACCTCAAAGGAAACCAAGCAGAATGTAACCACAGGAAAGTGTTTGTCTTCATCGGCAAACTATCATTCCTTTCCTGACAGCTCCCACCAAGTATAGATTTAGGGGAAACTAAATTTGACAAAACCTAAAGTTTCAATATGGTATGCCTCTGTTTTCTCTCCCTCCCAAGATCACCTTGGGTCAGGTGAGGACCAGAGAACAGCTGTTGCCATCTCTTGTTTCTTGGTGGATTAACTCACCTTCGCATCTAAAATAAGGCTGGAGACAAAAACCAATCCCTTTCAGGGTGTCCCTGTTACTAGGGCTCCTGTAGCAGAATTGGGCTCCTTTGGTTTCCCTGTTAATTTTCTGGTTATCTCCTCAACCAGGGAAACAGAGTATACATTCTTTAGCCTAGCATTCGGTGCCCCCCCATGCTCTGGACCCACTTCTGCCCTCCTCTAGCCTGTATTGTACTTTATAACTTACCATTGTCAGACCTATAGTCAGAAGGGACCATAGGGATCATCCAGTCCATCCCCTTCCTTTTATAGAAAAGAGGTTCAGAAAGGGTAAGCGACTTACCCAGGGTCACACAGCTAATAAGCAGCAGAGCTAGGATTTGAATGTTAGGGTCTCTGATTCAAAATCATAAAATCATAGCTTTAGACCTGGAAGCAACTTTGAGAGCTCATTAGTCCAACGTTCTCAGGTAAGTAATTTGCCCAAGGTCACACAGGCAGTAGTAATTCACAGAATCAGGGTCAGGAAAATCAGGTTTGCTGACCAGTGCAGTTTCTGAGTTCCTTTAGCCTCCTGATTTTGGCGACTGTTTTGCATCAGCTAAACTTTTCCAAGACATGATGATGAATCAAAATATTTAATTTCGTCCGTTTCTTGTTTTTCCAGAATTGTCAACTTGTTTAAACAAAGTTGGGCTAGAGCTGCTGTAACTGGATGTGATGTCTTCTGTTGCTCCAAATCACTATGCCTTACTGTTTTCTTGCTTAGAATACCCTTCAACCCCATCTCTACCGATCAAAAATCTTGTCCAAACTTTAGGGTCAGCTTAAATGCCACCACTACTGATTCTTCCAGAAAAGGGGGAGGTGATTTCTCCCTTTTCTGAAGCCCCGTCACACTTTGTATCTGTTATATGCTTACATCCAAAAGTTGCAATATTATAAAGCAGAATGTAATATTTTATTTCCTCTGATAGACTATATGAGTTCTCTGAAGACGGGATCTGTGTGTCTTAATGAACCAACAAGTAGTTTTTGAGGTGTGTGCCCAGGCCTGAGCTAGACACAATGGGGGATAAAAAAATGAATCAATTTATAATGTTCCCTTGTCCTTGAAAGAAAGAGAAGGAAAGAAATAGCTCATAATTCAAAAGTATCTCTCTGTGAATGATGTTACTGCTGAGTTTGCTGTGGCCTGTTAGTATAATTGTGATAAATGTTGTGTTTTAAGTACTTTTCTCACAACAAACATGTGGGAAGGTAATGAAAGTATTACCTCCATTTTGCAGATGAGGAAGTTGAGGTTTGCTGAGGTCAAGTACTCCTCTGCTTCTCTAATCATGAACAGTTCCTTTTCAGCCCCGCCCCTGTGTATGCCTTTTCTGCTAGGATCCTGGGATAATTTAGTGATTGTCCTCTCATACTCACCCTCCTCCTCTCCCTAGAATCCAAAGTGATGGAAAGATTTGAAGTTGTGGTCAGGTTTGGGGAAGGAGGTAAAAAGGATAATTTCAGTTCTTATTCTCTCACCTTCTTTTTGAACTTCTTCACTTCCCCCATCAAACACTTTTGTAGAACCTTCTTTCCTTTTTCTTTGTCATGGGCTTTTGGGAAGAGCTGTTTGGGAGTAGCCTCAGTTTGACTAACAGGAGGAAGAGAATGTGGATCTGGTGTCTTCCTGTCAAAGAAAGTCCCAGGGATACAGGGGAGATTTCTTTTTTGCCTCTCTCAGCCATAATTCTGTCTCCTCTTTTCTTACCCCACTCCCCTTCTTCTCTTCCTTCCCCACCCCTCCCAGCTCAGCTTCGTTTGCACAGCAGACAAGCCTGCCTTCCCAGGAGAGGGAGATAGATCTGCACCTGCATCATTAAGCTGATGTGCTCTGGGCTCCAGGGAGTGTATTTCCTGGGGTTTTTGGTATCTGATTGTGCTGCAGAGGCTGCAGAGGGAGACCAGACGTTCTGTTCAGAATGAGACAAAGCTGGATCTCACGCTAACGAGCCAACATTGTCTCCTCTTGGGCCTCCCTTTCCGGCACTTTCAGGCATGATCTTTGGGAGAAGTTTCCCAGAGACTAAATATTTCAGTAAGAAGGTTATTTTTTCCTTCCTTCCAAGGATGCCTTCATTCATCCAGAGCTCATCAGGGTTTAGAATATTTGAATGTCTTAACATGCAGGATTGCCATGTTGGAGGGCTCCTGGCAAGCATAGAGCCCCCCACTCTCATTTTCCCCATCCAGAGCCTCATTGTGGGAATGAGTGATTATTGTTGCATTAAAACTGTTCAGCTTCCAGATCCGGGGAGGAGAGAGGGAGGGATGGATGGACTGATTTTCTCTTGCGCTGAGTTACATTTGGGTATTTTAATGTTGGCCCAAGACCTTCTTACGTGGCGCAGTTTTTCTAAGGCCACATCAGCAGCACTATGTTCAGCCCTGGGCCCCACATTTTAAGAAGAACATTGACAAACTGGAGTTTGTCCAGAGGACGGTGACCAGAGTAGTAAAGGGACTAAAGACCATGCCATGTGAGGATCATCTGGAGGAACTGGGTACATTTAGCCTGGAACAAAGAAGACATAAGGGGAGGGACATGACAGCCGCCTTGACGTGGTAAAAGGGCTCTCCTATGGCAGAGTGATATGACTTGTTCTAGCTTCAGAGGGGAAAACTAGGACCAATGAATGGGTCAAAGCTCCAAGGAGGAAAATTCCTTCTTAATGTGAGGAAACACTTTCTAATAATCAAAGCTAGTAAAAAAAAAAAATAATGGCTTCTTCATGAAGCAGTGAGTTGCTCTCTGTCACTGGAAATGTTCACAAAGACGCTTTGATGACCACCTATCAGAGACGACTGTCCTGTATTGAATGGAAAGTAGAACTAGACGATCTCTAGGGTTCCTTCTAATACTAAGATTCTATATTTCTAAGATTCTTCAAAACCACACACGCTTTTCTTTGGAAAAACCATTTAAGGATGTCATTGAGAAGAGGGATTAGACTTGTTTTCCTTGGCCCCAGAGGGCAAAAGTAGAACCAGTGGGTGGAAGACACAGGAAAACATATTTTTGGCTTCATGTGAGGAAAAAGTTCCTAATAATCACAGATGTCCAAAAGTAGAGCTGGCTGCTTTAGGAGGTAGTGAGTTCTCCATCACTAGAAATTTTCAAGCAGAAGTTTAAACACTATTTATCATGGATACTCTGACTGGGATGCCTATTCAGGTAAAGATTGTACTAGATAGTCTCTGAGGTTCTTTCTCATACTGAGATTCTGTGGTTAACTGAATTAGCTCTATAAGTAGATGGCGTCTATGTTATATATTGACAAAGTATGTATTAGTCGTTCTTGTATGATTAGAAAGGCATCAGGAAGGCTGCCCCATAACCAAAAATATCTCTACCCCTCATAAAATTCTATCCTTAGAGAATCAGTCATAGAATGTTAAAGATGGACTTACAATGTATTACATGTGTGGAACAGGCTCAGAGGGGTGAAATATTTGCCCACAGTCAAACTAAATTAGTGGCAGAGTCAGGCTTAAAACTAAGCTTCCTGAGCACCAGACACCCCTTAAATCAGTAAAATCAGTTCTTCCAAGTGCACCACTGTGGCTCTCTGAATAGGCTTCAAGACTCAAATCACGTTCTTCCTCTTCCAAGAAGCCTTCCCTTACTTTACCATTTCAAAATAGACTTCTTGAATGAATGCTTGGATTATCTTTAAGGTCCCTTCCAGCTCCAGAACCATGATCTTCTGGCACTTGGTGTGAATGCTCCTGGTGTGATGGTTAAATTGCTCAAACCCTTCATTTTTGGGGGGTTGGAATCAGAGTCTATACCTTTTAAAAATATTTGTCTTTGCTTCCCTGTAGGAGAGTTGCTGCCACCTTCCACGTGGCCCTTCACGCTTTCCCCCTGGGCTTTTCTTAGAAATGAGGTGACTTCCATCCATTCCCCCTTTCTTCTCTTTGTGCTTATACTTTTGTTTTCCCATCCTGCATTGGAAGGCAAGCTCTTTTAGGTTCCAGATCCATTGCAAATGATCAGAGTCTCAGAACCAAGTATTCTTTTACAACTATCACTCCCATTTCAGCATCTCTACACCTGCAGAGTTCCTTGGCTATAATAATGTAAACAAATGTGGGTCGAATTTATTAGTGCGTGCATGCATACATGCATATGCCCACCAGTGCATTGAGGGAGCCAAGAGGGAACTTTCTAGCACAAAGACTGTATGCCTGTGAGACAGGAGAATTGCTCAGCAGACTTTAGAAATGATCAGAATGTCCTATCCATAAAATCCCAGTTTAAAAAATGTTAGCAGGTGCGTATACAATAGCAAGTCAGTTGGGATGGATTAGTATAGAATACCATTTCCGTTCTCACCAGATTATGCATTCAAGGCATAATTTTCCATAAATTGTCATTCTTGTCTGCTAAGAAAAGCAAAAAAAAAAAATTCACATGGAGAAACCTCCCTCAGAGCCAAGCCAGGGCCTTTTTGCAATAAGATATCACCCGAGCATTTCACCCTGGATCCTGGGAACTTTGGAAATTCTAGACATTAGCCATTGTGATATGTTGGAAACAATATTGTCTGGAGGACCTGGGTTTGAATTCTGGCTCTGTTTCTTAACTACCATGCTTTGGGAAAGTTGCTTAATGTGTCTAGATCTCACTTTTCCCATCTATAAAATGAGAGGGTTGTACTGGACTGGGGTGGGGAACCTAAGGCTCCGAGGCCACATGTGGCCTTTTAGGTCCTTGGGTGCAGCCTTTTGACTAAGTCCAAGTTTCACAGAACAAATTCTTTTATTAAGGGGATTTGTTCTGTGACGTTTAGATTCGGTCAAAGGGCTATCCTTGAGAACCTAGAGGACTACATGTGGCCTTGAGGCTGCTGGTTCTCCACCCCTGTAATAGACCATAGAATCAAAGCTTTAGAGTTGGAAATGACCTTAGAAAACCTTTATTTCACAAATGAGGAGCTCATCTCTAAGGTTTGCAATCCTATGGAGTTCTCATGCTCTTCCAGGTTTGGAGGTGAGTGTTATGAGATGAAATAACTATCTCTTTTAGTTTAGTTTACCATGGATAATCTAAGTGCTAAGCAAGGCTCAGGATGATAGAACACATGAAATGCTATAAAATACAACTTGCAGATCTGTCTCTAGGCTTCTAGATTGTCACATGCTTGGGGAGGGGAGAAAAAAAATGCTCAAAAACATCCATGGCTTCCAGTCATCCACAGAATAAAGACCAGATTTCTCAGCCTGACACTCAAACCCCTCCAACCCTCTGGCCCCACCCCACCTCTGGCAGACTTTCCCCACTATTCTGAGTGCCCTTTGCCCTACCCTGTTTCCTCTAAACAAAAGGACACTCCTCTGCTGCTATATTTTTGTTCATGTTATCCGCTCCTCATGGAATACCTCTCTCTCCCATCTCTGAATATTAAAATCTAGAACCAATCATTCTAGATCGAACTCAAATGCCGTCTCCTCCCCAAAGCTTCCTCTGATCCTTCATCATATTGCAATTCTCGCATCATATGTATTTAAGTAACTTGTGGATGTCACATTCTCTGTACTCAATTGTAAGATGCCTTAGGGAGGGAAAATGTCTTATTTTCCTCTATGTATTTCATAGTACCAAATATAGGACCTTGCAGCAAGTAGTAAAAGTTTACTAAATCGAATGCCCACAGCTTTGATTTTGCTCCCTGTGCATTTGTTTGTAGGGAGAATAGGATGGTCAAGGTTGGATAGGGAACGTAGGGGGCAGCTAGGTGCTTCAAAGGATAGCGCATGGGGCATGGAGTCAGGAAGACTTAAGTTCAAATGTGGCCTAGGACACATGTTAACTATGTAACTCCAGATAAGTCACTTAACCTTTGTTTGCCTTAGTTTCCCCTTCTGTAAAGTGGAGATAATGATATCGCTTACCTTCCAGGATTATTGCAAGGATCAAATGTTAGCTATTATTGTTAATTATTATTATTAACAGGTAGCATAGATATCTAAGAAATGCTCATCTGCAAAACTATCATGCCTGTGTTCCCAGCTGAACTTGGGTCTTGCAGCATGTGTAGCAGGGCTATAGAACCCAGGAATAATGAATATCCTGTCTTTATGTGGGCCAAGGAGCTCTGCTTTATTCTTCAGCCATCAACCTCATTCCTTTACCAATCAGGTATCTGGAGAGATAAAATGTTGTGATGGGAGGCCCATATAAGGGAACATGGACAGGCTGAAGGCGTTAAAAAACCAAACCTTAAACCCAATTCACTCTGGAGCTCATAGATTGGACAACAGGTCCCTGCCCTCCTAGCACCGAATGAATGTAAATACTGTATTATACTTACTATTGTAAGTTTTTCTCTTTTGGGTAGGAACCCTGAGGGTCTTCCCCTCCCAGTTTGATTTTTTTTTTTTTAGTTTTGAATGAAGGGGCCATCCCTTGATTAACTTCTTAAAGGGGCCTATTCACTGAATGGGCCTTACCTCACTCAAAGTGAGAACTTGAAAAAACCTTAGCCTAAAAGGGCCAGGGTCTCCCACTGCATCCTAGGCCATCTCCAGTTGTCCTGATGAATATCAGGCCACTGGACCCAGATGGCTCTGGAGGAGAAAGTGAGGCTGGTGACCTTGCACAGCCCTTCCTCACTCAAATCAAAGTCAACTGCAAGTCATGTCAGCATTTCCCTGATGTCATGGTCCTCTTTGAGAAGGAAGGACAAACACAACAGCAACCACTTCTGCAAAATCTACTCTAAGAACTCATAGTCAGCAACAATATTTTGATATATAGTTAATAAAAACCCACACATATGTACATGTATATGTGTGCATTATTATGTATAGACTTCCTCCCCTGCCTGACAACTTTTAAGTGCCCCTTAAATCAGTAAAACCTAGCTTCCCAAGGTGGTGTCCAAAAGTGGTCTTGCTTATCCTCTCTCTTCCTCTCTCTCTCTCTTTCTCTCTCTCTCTCCCTCTCTCTCTCTCTCCCTCCCCCCTCTCCTCTTCAGCTCTCAATGTCTCCTCTGGGAGAGCATACATGACATGCATTTGTATGTGTATAAGCAGTCATGTTTTTCTGTGATCTTGAAATCAGAACACATCCATGAAGAGATCTAGTTCCCCCAAATGTGTTCCCTTTTTATGAAGCAAAGTAATTGAGAACAAAGGTAGTCATCATTTGGGTGGCCTGAGAGATAACAAGACTCTACAACCCAAAGTTTCTTAACTGTCTTTTAACCTGAATGCTTGGTTTCACTCAGTTATCCTAAGGCAGCGATGGGGAACCTGCAGCCTTGAGGCCAAATGTGGCCCTGTAAGTGCTCAAGTAGGGCCCTTTGATTGAATTCAAACTTCATAGAACAAATCCCCTAAATAAAAGGATTTGTTCTGTAAAACTTGGACTCAGTCAAAAGGCCACACCCAAGGACCTAGAAGGCCACATGTGGCCTCAAGGCCCCAGGTTCCCCTCCCCTGTCCTGAGGCATAAAAGAGACATACCTTTCCTTTCTTGGTCATCTGTTGGATCAGCATATGATTGATGTAGTGGAAAGGTCCATAGCCTGAGAGTCAAGAGACCTAAGTTCCAGGACTTGCTCTGCCTCTTATTAGTGGTCTGACTTTAGGCAAATCATTGGACTTCCACAAGCCTAAGTTTCTTCATCTGTGAAAGTAGGATGTGGGTTGGGGAGAGGAGAGGGAAGGCAGAGTTGGGTGGATAATCTCTAAGGTTCCTTCTAGACCTATTCTAGGTGTTTATCAGAAACACGGGAAAGAAGACACAGGGTTTCTGCCCTTAGGAATAATTAAACTCTACAAACACTTACTAGGTGCCTACTGTGTGCAAGGCACAGAACTATAGGACTAGCTAGCAGCATTGTGGAGGGGGGAGTGAGGGGTGGTCTGGAGATCTGGGCTTTTGTCCTAATGCCATCAATGATTGACTCTGTGACTTTGGGAAAACCATTTTCTTCCTCTAGAACCCATTTTTCTCCACTGTAATACTAGTGGGTTAGATTAGATCGATGTTTCTTAAGCTGTGTCCTCTGGAATCTTGGTGTTCTGTTTGCTGTGAATTAAGGGTTCTGTGAGAAAATGTCAATGCTAGCAGTATTTGTCCTTTTAAAAAAGGAACATACTGTATGCATTAAAAATATTCGCTAATTTCCTCTTCTTTCCTCCAAAGTTTCCCTGACCTTCCTTGGGGGAGAATTTTGTGCCCCTAGACACAAAATGTATGAGTTCCATCTCTGGAGTCATCCATGACCCACTGCTTTGAGCCACATTGGACATAATCTCCAAAGTCTCTCTCAGTTTTGACATTCTAGGATTCTGGGAATCCAGTTCACATTTGTACCTAAATTTTTGTCTTCTGCTGTGTACTTTACCATTGATGGTAAGGCTTCAGATAAATAGGAAGTTGTTTTCTAAAAGGTATTCCTTATGTGGGGGATGGGGTAGGGATGAACTATCCCAGTCTCTCCCCTTAAGGAGCTTACTTGTCCCCTCTTAGATTGTAATTATACTACTGTTTTCCTTTTCTCATCTGAACATAAGTAATGCTAGCTATCTTATGGATTGTTCAGATAATGAATTAAGAAGGTGTCTGTCCCATACTGTGAGTTTCACAGGAAAAGGCAGGCACTTTTAGTTGGGTCTGGGAAGGTATTATTGCTTAAAAGGTTATCAGTAGTGACCATGAAATGCTTGGGGAAAAAATGGTCACAATTTTTGGTTCAGATGGGGGCTTCATTTCCAAAACTGATTTAAAAAAAAAAAGCTTATTTTTAGGAGACCTTTGAAGCTAGGCAATCCCACCAGAATGAGAAGGTTTGCTTGAAGATTTCAGAAGCAGCTATTCTTGGGGCTGGGGAAAGTTTTTGATTGCCTGACATCTGTTTTTATGGAAACTTCAGGGAGTAACCAGAGGGAAATATACGTATAAACAAGGCAGCCAGTTTTGCCTTTTCACCATATTGTTAATGGGGAATTGTACACATTGCTCCCTCTACACCCCAATGCAAATTTGGTCCTCAGTCTAAGGTAGGAGTTATTAAATTATATGTGCAGATTGAGAATTGGACTGAGCCACAGTAGAGGAATCAGTGTTTTATGTCCCTTGGTTTCATGCAGTAAAAGAAAATATTCTTGTTAAGTGTGAATTAATTTTCTCCTTTAATTGGTGCATGGAGTTAATTCTGGACATTTGGAAGGTTAAATTAAAAATATGAGGATCTGTTTTGTGGGCACGGGAAGTACTTGGGCTCTTCAAAAGTGCAGGAAGTAAAATCAAACCCATCTCATCTGATGAATTACTTCCTGTTGATTGTGCATGGATCAGCTCACCAAAGAGCATAGGTTCTAACATGAGTTCCCTTTTCTTTCCCATAAAGTCTCACACAGTTTAATCCTTCATGTGAAGTGTAAAAATGTCCCTCTTTATTTTTCCTTGTTTTGAGAGTCTCCCTCATTCTCCCATTTTGGCTTTATTGGTGCAAAAGGCTCTTGGTTTCCTCTTGTTGCTAATGAGTGCACTATTAATGCCTACACAAGAGTTTTTTTTTAGAGACCGAAGGCAACTTCAGATCTCTGCTGACATCTAAAAGAAACAGGTCCAGGTGGAGATGTTCAGAGTAAGCTGAGAGAGTTGTTCCATGTGGGTGCAGTTGAAGTTGAGGTCAAGGATACTTTGTTTGGAATTAGGGCCATAATGACCCCTAGTCATTAAACCATCAATAAATTTTTGACAATGTTGAGATAAACACAGAGATAAAGAGACTTACCACTATCAATCAATACAGGAGAAATGTGAATAATGCAGCCAATAAGAATAACAGCTCCTATGTACACGGCACTGAACAGAGTGCTTTCTTAGCCCTAACATTGTGGAAGGTAGAGAGTACAAGGATTTCAATCCCCATTTTAAAAACAGGAAGGAGTCTGAGGCTTTAGAAGTCAAGTCTTGCTCAGTCATAGTTAGTAAGGGACAGAACTGGATCTTCCAACTGTAAGCTCAATGCTCTTGCATTGTAGCACACAGGAAGGGCTACATAGTTACATGATATACAGGCAAAGACTTAAGAGGGCATTAGCGGAGTGTAAGGGACAAACGTAAGACTGAGTTTGGGAATATATATTACCTCTCCTTTTGATCGGTCTGGCTCCTGAAATGTTCTACTTATCTGTACATTGTGTCCTTCACTGCTGTTATCATCATAATGGGTGTCCTTGCCACTGTTTGTTATCATCATGTCTGCTTAATGGGTGTCCTTGTTCTAAGGAGCTTGAAGCAAACCTCATATATTACCAGTTTTCATCCTCACTTCCCCTGGGGCAGGTGTTATTTTCTCGATCAATTAGTCATCCAGTCCTGACTGAATGCTTCCTGTGTGCCCCCTATTCTGGGTGCCCATGAGAGGTACAGGGAAGGAAAACACAGGGTTCCTACGCTCTGGAACAATTCGATTCTACAAACACTTATTGGTGCCTACTATGTACAAGACACATAAATATATGCAAATTTTATATTAGCTATCTATTGTGCAGATGGGGCTTCGGAAGCACAGAGAGATTAAGCAATGTGCCCCGGGCCACACTGATGATCCATGGGGCAAGTCCTGGTTCTGAGATGCCTCGTCCCGGTTTCCTTTTCATCAGCTCCCATCTCACTAGCAAATTCCAGCACCCCACTTCCTAAGAGGGCTGCAAAAGGCTATGGCAAATCTCATATCCTTCTCCACTTCTGCATTTGTGGCTGCCCCCATCTCCACCCCACCCCCGTGCAAGCTGAAGTGGGCTGGAACTGTTGGAAATTATAGACTTTGCAATATGTTGAAAAGTGTCCAATTGTGTCTACAATGTAGCAGATGTCTTCATCACACAACACAGAAGGAGTCTGTGAAATACGGAACTTTGCTATACATCAACACAAAACTTTGAAGAGCCTTGTTTATTTAGATACACGGCATTAGGGTGAGAGTTTTAACAGGCACCAAATCATAGAATTATAGACTCTTCGAGTTGTAAGAAGCCTCAGAGGTCATCTAGTCCGACCTTCCACCCAATGCAAGAATGACAGCCGTCCAGCCTTCAGCTGAACACCTCCCCAGTGACTGGGGACTCATTAATTTACCAATCAAGTCCATCCCATTGCTAGGCAGTTTTTGCTCATTAGGGAGCTTTTCTCAGAGATAAGCTAAAACCTGTCTCCCTGTAATTTTCCCCTTATTTGTTCTACTTCTTCCACATAGAACAGGCATTCTTAAGCTTTTTGGTGTCATGGACGGACCTCTTTGGCAATCTAGTCAGATCTATGGACCCCTTCGCAGAATAATATTTTTAAATGAGTTTTCAAAATATATCTAGAATTACAAAGAAAACTAATTGAAGTACAGCTAACAAAATATATATTTTTTTTAATAAAAAATTCAAGCACTCCAGGTTAAAAACCCTTGCCCTGGAGAATTTAATCTCTTCCATGGGAGAGTCTATTCCATTATCCAATCAAAGAAGGATAACAGAGTCCTCCTGTTAAAATTTATGGAACTAGGAGAATGTGCCTGACAAGTGACAGCTACTAGAAGTGATTAAACTTTACTTCTCTTAAGGCAAGAGATATTAACGACTAATGCTGTATTTTCTTTAGAAGTGGGTGACAGGAAAGGAAAAACAAGAGTTGAGGATTAGTGATTTGAAGGAAGAAGTCTAAAATGACCAATGAACAATTGAAGTAAAAAGTAAAGTCTTAAACATGTCCATGAGAATTCTGTTTTTATGAAATGGAAGTGTTGGATAAAGATTTAAATAATGTTGGGTGGTTGTTTTTTTTTTAAAAACTATCTCTTCTGATGGAGGGGTGATAGACTAAGGATGCAGACAAT
Source organism: Phalanger gymnotis (assembly GCA_028646595.1). Lineage (NCBI taxonomy): Eukaryota > Metazoa > Chordata > Mammalia > Diprotodontia > Phalangeridae > Phalanger > Phalanger gymnotis. Next base: position 103,545,096 of record CM053625.1, read on the forward strand.
ACATATACATTTTTGGACATGGCCAATTTGGTCATTTAATTCATATACACATGTGTGTGTGTGTGTGTGTGTGTGTGTGTGTGTACACATGTAGATAGATGGATTTGTTACAAAGGTTTTAATCCTTTTTCCAGTTGGGAGCTGGGAGGGAGAGAAAATAGATTTTTGTTAATTGAAAAAAATGTAACCAAATAAATATATAAATAAATGAGGTATGTATGTATGTATTCTACTTAATAATGATAACACCAAATGGAATTATGCTCATTCGCACCCATAGTGACTAGTATATAACATGGCTTCGAAAGTATTTAGCAATAATATTCTAATAGGCCACAGATGAAGGGTTATCTTGCTTCTCTCTCTCCCCCACTCCAACATGTGTTTTTCCCTCTGTGTTTTCTATTTCATCTCCATTTTCTTCCTGCTTCATTTCCTTTCATCTCTTCCTTAAATATAGCCATAATAATAGAAGTATTTTTTTAATTACACTTATTTAGTGGCATTGTATGCTCCTTGATCTTAATTGAACAAGTAGATCTTAAGTGAACAAGTAGAGTATTTTATATTCTCTATACAAAGAAACTAACTTGAGTTGCTTTTTTACTTATGTCACGCTCAATTGCTTTCCTCCTGTGGGTTAGTGGGTCTCAGAAGAAATTCTTGCCTAACCTTTATCTATATACTACCTATATACTATATTTGCATTTTCAAGAAATTAAAATACAATAAAACATACTACTCCAAAATGATCCTGAATGTAAGGGTGTCCCAAAAGTCTTGGTGCAGCTTAAGTCTATTATCTTTAAACTGCACTAAGACTTTTGGGACATCCTGTTTAAAGTACCATGTAATTTTATATAACACTTTTAAATATTTTCAAAGATCTATAACATTCGTCATTTCACTTTTGCTTTCACAATGTCTCTGTGCTGAGAGGGGCAAGAAAGAATATTTTTCTCCCATTTTTATCAGTGGCAAAACAGGCTTAGAATACTGTAAGATTTCCCCAAGTTCACACATCTTGTTAATGGCAGAGAAAGGTTTCCTGATTTCTGATGCAGCTAAAAACTGTCTAGGAGAGATAGCCCAGTTGGCTACTTAAGCTTGCCTTCAGTAGTATTGGGGAGATGACCCCCAACCCCAATTTCAGGGTCTGGTCTCCTGCTTTGCAGTCTTGGGAACCTGATCTCATCAGCCCACCCAGAAAGGACCCAGCTCCCAAGAGGCAGATTTCAAAACCAGAATGCCAGTTGATGCATGGATGCTAGATGTGCCTGATAGGACAACCAGTACTAGCCCCTCTTGGTGTGACTAGGTCTACACTATAGACCAAAGGACAGATCAGGTTTGGTGTTTTTTTTTGGGATGTTTAGAATTAGAGGACAATACATTCCATGTTCATAAGGGGAAATTTCCATTAAGCTTTGATAGCCTGATGCACTATCTTTTGACATACTGGGATTATTTCTGTCTAAAGAACCAGTCCTAGTCATTTAGGATCAAAGCCCCTTTTCCCCTCCATAGTGCTAAAGGCTCCCTTTCTCACCTAGCAAGTTACAGGAACCCACCCCTTCTACCCCTGTCTCATCAACAACCCATTCATGCATCCTTTCTTGGGGTGGCCAGTCTCATTAACTTTATTTTCATTCTGCCTTGGAGGGTGACACTTTCCTGACCTTGTTTTTATATTCTGGTGAGGGTACTTTATGGCAGCTCCTATGGATGCATTGAATGAAACTTCGGGTCCACTCTAGTGTTTTTTTCAACTCTACCACACCACCTCCCAGGTAATGCCTGGTTTATGTTAAACTTCATAAGTAAATGATTCGTTCCTGCCAGAAACAAAAGTATAGAGACTGTCATATTTTAAACATTAACCCTACAGAAGACCAGCAGCAGCCTCCAGGGCACCCAGTGGTCCCTGTACCCTCTCCCCACCCCCACCCCCCAAAGAACCTTGCTTTAGAGGCTGCCTTTCTCATATTGCTTGACTGTGTTTATTTATTTCCATTTTTTTTTCTCCTATAGGCTTTAATATTCAGTGTCAGGCCTTAAATCCTCACTAAGTATAAGGTGAGTAGAAGAGGATGATGTGTGCCTCGCATCTGTCAGGATACAGGCATGAAAAGGGATGCAATCTTAGGTAGCTGATGTGGATCGTCTGGTCACAGCTTTACTTAAAGGAACCTTAAAGAAGGACCCCATAGGAAACTTGGGCTTCATCGTCTCTATTTACCTTCTGTAACAGATGGTGTTTGTTCGGAGATGGAAGGATCCCTTGCTGGTCTGACCTGAGGAGAGCTTCACACTCAGCTCCTTGTTCGAGCACAGGGGCAGCAAATAATTAATCTTCTCTCTTAGTAGCTGAAACTTTCCTTTACAGAGTTTTCTCAAGAGTGTTTTATGGTTCTAGGAATTGGGTCCAGTGCATACTCATGCCCCACCTCCCCATCCATATGTAAAATCATTTGGTTGTTTTCTGGCCTTTAAAAATCAGAGCTATTCCTGCACTGATGTTTCTTTAAGAGGCTCCTCCAAGAAAGCTCCACTTATGTTCCCAAGTTCCCGAAATTTCTCAAAAATCTCATGAATACCTCATTTATTTTATGTTGATTCTGTCTTGGAGGGTGACATTTTCCTGACCTTATTTCCAATTTTGGGAGGAAGGGGAAAACTTTATGGTAGCCCCTATGTATGCATTGACTGCAATGCCTAGTTCAGGCCAATGTTTTTTCAACTCTACCACACCACCTCCCAGGCAACGTCTGGTATATATTAAACTTCATAAGTAAATGATTCATTCTTGCCAGAAACAAAAGTATAGAAACTGTCATATCTTAAACATTAACCCTACATGGGAGAACACAGCAACCCCCTTCCAGGGCACCCAGTGGTCCTCACGCCCTCCCCTCTTGGGGCCCCTGATTTACAGGCTGCCTATCTCATGTTGCTCAACCAGGTACAAATAATCCCTCATCTGTTTTTCGTCCTGTAGGCTTTAGTATTTGGTGCCACACCTTAATCCCTACTAAATGAATAGTGGCATAAACAGCAAATTTGAGGGGTGATGTGCGGTGAGCATCTGTTAGGATGTAGGTACAAAAAGGGTCACTATCTTGGGTAGTTGATATGACTAGTCTGGTTAATGGCTTTGTTTAAAGGGGACTTCAGTGGAAAGTTGGTTTTCAGTGCCTCTTTATCAATAAAAGAAACTACATTTTTCAGTTGGTGTCTTCTGGGGTGGGGAAAAGGCAGTGTGGCGCCCTGGATTGGCATTAGGAGACCTGGATGCTAGTTTCTGCTTTAACCCTACCTAACTGAATGACTTTGGGCAAATCGCTTCCCCTTTCAACCTCTTAATTTTCTTATCTGTAAAAGGAGGGGTTTGGATTAGTGATTTCTAGCCAGGAATTCCCTTTATCCCTCCATCTGTGCCTCCCTCTACCTGGGTTCCTACAGAAGTAGTCAAGAGGCTGATTACATCAAAGGGTAACTGTTTGGTGGGATAGAGGTGTATTTAGGAGAAAGTGTAGAGGGAAAACTCCTTTCAGCCTGAATGAGGAGTTCTTTATTTAGGAGAAATCTTCCCAGTCCTATGCTCTATGTGCCTTCTGTTGCATACCAGTCAAACCTAGCACAGACCAGCACTCTCCACTCCCTCCCACAGAGTACACTCAGGAACCATTGTTCTGGTCCTGGTCTTTTCAAAACTACCTCTACTCTTGTGCCCTTAGCGCATACTGAATTCTCCAGAAACAAAGTGAGGCCCATAGCTTTTTTTTTTTTGTTAAGGAAATAGGTTCTTCAGCTGCCTCTCCACCAAGCATCTTCTTCTTATAGTCAGCAGAGCATAAATTCAGAAGTGAGATGTGGCAGAAATATATTCAAGTCCAGCCAACATTATTGTGATTTAAGCTGATGACTAAAGAATTGTAATGAGCCCAGCACTATTGAATAGTTCTGCCACTTTAATAATCTCACCATAAAAAAAAAATCTGAGCCAGTATGATGAATGGTACTTAGAACAGCAAGCATCTTGATCTGGTGACAGCCACACTGTAGTTTGCTTGCTTAGGTTGGTGGGTGTTTTCAGTGGATAATGAGGTGGGGGTGGGGTATATCTATGGTTAGCATTAAATAGCTATTGCTCTGGTATTTCAAGTATATCATCGGCCAAGAAAACCCCATATAAATACCAGTATTTGAATAAAAAGTGCTTGGTCACTATAAATTTCATTCATTGTTTCTTTATGTGATGTAAGGGTGTGAGCTTCCCACCACCCCCTTGAAAGTAAGCTGGGTATGTCACTCCTGCATTGCATGCAAGACAATTTCTGCTTCAGACAATTTTGTTTCCTAAACTTGCATGGACTCTGACTTCTAGAAATCCAACCCAAGAAACTTTACAACTCTATCCCAATCCTCTGTCATCCTATGCTCTAATGCAGTGACTTTCACCACTCACTCCAGAAACTGAAACAAATTATATTCTTCATCTTTGACAATACTCTCTGCCTGTCATTCTTCCTTCGGTGTTTAGTGCATCCTTGGGGCTCTAGCCTACAAGCTACCAATGAGCCTACATTTGGTTGAGCTACCCTATATGTTCATTAGTTGATTCTTTGACTGGTTCATACTCCTACTTCAACCCATATCTGTTTCAGAATGCTAGCTCTCTCTTCAGTTGTCATCCCTGTGAATTAAGTTTTTCATTTAAAAAAATCAGTTGCATGAAACCTCCACTAACATCCTTATCCAGTACCTAGGATGGGGGCATCCTAGGAGAAACAAATTCAGCATAACACAAGCTCTAGCAGGTTCCACCTTGATGGAAAAGCTTCAAATATTAGTATGCAATGGTGATGGGGTATCTATTGTCTAAGGACCAGCCTTGATAAAGTTGGAGATTATCGTCAGAAAGCTGGTGACAGGGCAATGACTTAATGTCTTTTTGTCCATCCATACAAGATACTAAAGAAAGTAGGACAAACGACAGTTTTACTTCCAAAAAAGTGATTGCTTCTTTCCTGGTAGTTCCCTTTTCCTATTAGAAATTGCAGCAGAGAAGGATGCTTGCTATGATGAGTAATGGAAGAAAAAGTAGGTGAACCATATTTTCAGATATGAGCACAGGCAGATTAGACTGGGGGTGGTTTTCATCAGTGGTTGATACCCCCAGGAAACTGGCCAACTCAGGCCAGCCCCCTAACAATTTCCTGAAACAGAAAGACCAGCAAAGTATTGAGTTCCTCCCTCACCCAGGAATACAGAAAACAAAACATCTTTCTTAGACCAGTGCCTGCGAGAAACAAAATCTCACATACATGGAGACATATGGGCCAGTCCACTGCAGGATCGAGTTCTTTGGGAAATCATTTCTTGCTTGAGTTTCATCCCTATAGCCACATAGAGATTTCATTATGTAATATTTCCTTGAACAAAGCTGGGGAATGGACTGTCAGATCATCAACACCAGAAAGATCTCTGGTGCTGGTTTATATGGCATCAACCTTGACGATTGCAGGTGGAGGCATGAGCTCATCTAAGGATGTGGCTAGAGTTAAACTCCATGGAGGGTTTCATAGGATTTAGTACTAGAAGGGATCTTAGAAATCATAAAGTCAAAACCCATTATTCTACAGCAGAGCAAATTGACGCACGGAGAAGGGAAATGACTTGTTCACAGTCACATAGTAGCTAACCTAGGGTTCAAACCCAGGTTCTCCAATCCTATATCCATACTCTTTCTTCTACATCCCACTGACTGTCATCATTGACAGCTTATAATTCCTCTAACTAGATCATGCACATACTGGATCAACCAGAGCGTCCCCTTTCCCAACCATGCTGGATAACAGAATTTGCTATAGGCAGTACTAAAGTTTGCATGAATGATGCTCTATGAAATAAAGTTTTTTATTATTACTAATCTTTCCAAGATTACAAATCGTATTTGATTTACCTGAAGAAACCATTGCTTCATTCTCTTTGACAGAATGAAAGTATAATTTGATGAAGTTGTGACAAGTTAATTTATTTAACTGTAAGTAAAGGGATTGACTAAAGTTTGAAATAGGGCAAACTCTTAATAGCCCATTAACATGGGAGGCTTTCTCTCCTGTTCTAGGAGGTGGATGGACTCTGACTGTTCTGAGGATGGCTCTGAGGCTGCTTGGGAGAATGTAAAGATGTACTTGTTTGTATACAAATGTCTTTATAAGGCATTCATATTTCAAGGCAGTTTATGAGACCAAGAGAATATTTCCAGAACAGAGATATATCCAGAATAGGGAAATTTATTAATTTTATGGATCATCAAAAAAGGTAAGACAAAGTTAACAAGAGAAAGCCATCTGTATACCTGTGTGCATTTGTTTATGAATGTATAGATATGAATCTTCCCTATGTATGTATATGGGTCTTTGGCTGTTTGAGGGTCTGTGTGTGCAATCTACATATCTTGGTGAGTACACATGTATGTGTATGCATTCACATTTGTGCATTTAAATACCTTGCATTAATGTAATACTTCACAACTCCCACTCAGGTGATAGACTTTGGGGGCGGCGAAAGGAAACAATTTTCATTTGCTAGTTTAACTTTTTCACAGAATGTTTCATGGTCAAATGTTTTTCTTCTTGTAGTTGGAAAAGTTCCTTATTCCCAGTTGCTGTGTAGCCAGTACCATTTCAAGTAGTTAAACCTGTTATTTCTTCTGTAGAGAAGGAAAGCTTCCTGGAAGATGTGAGATTTGAGTTGGGCTTTGAAGGATGCGTGAGATTTGTAAAAGTGATGAGGAGACGTGAAGCAGGAGAGTCCAAGTGGCCCATAAGTGAAGATACTGGAACAGTAAAATCCATAGTAAGTTCACATAATACATGTTTAGGAGCAGTGGGAAATAAGATTGATGAGCAAAAGTGAATCTAGGTCTCTAAGAACCTCAAAATTCAGGCAAGAGTTTAGAAATGGTACTCTAGGAAACAGGGAATCACTGAAGACTTTGGAGCTGGGCTTTACACTAAATAGTCATGGCTACAATGGATATGTGGAACACTTTTCACTTATGGATGATGTAATGATAGGATCTAGGCCAAATTCTAGAACTTGGAGTTGGAGGAGGTCGTTTGTGTGGACTGGATTGTGTTATGAACCATTTGTTCCTGAGTGTATGAAAAATGTAGAGAAAAGTTCTAAATGGAAAGGAGCAGAGATTTTTCCTGTTGCCACGTTGCAAGAAACTTTGGGGTGCTTAGCTTGGGAACTTGGATTTCAAAAACTGAAGACTTCGGGAAATCTTGTTTCCTGGGGGTCTGAGCCAAGAATACAGAGTTCGATTCCCTCCTGGATCATCCGAACAGTTCTGATAGGCTGATGTTAGTTGGAAGTCTTGAGCCCAGCAAGGGAAGGGGAGAGGGAACCGCACCCTCCAGGTGCTGGGCTTGGGCGAATGCCAGGGTCCTGTTAAAATATTACGGCTGCAATCCATCACCCGGCCTTGGCTGGGACCCCTGGGGGGACACACAGCCATCACTGAACCACACGCTAGGTTCTTCATCCAAATGTTCATGCTCCAATGTCAAAGTGGAGAAGAGACTTTGGGCTGGAAGTAATTAGCATCTCTTCCCCTCTGTGGGCCCCTTCTCCTCTAAGGTCACCACTAGGGCCAGTCCAGAGTAATGCACTGAAGTCAGCCAAGTTTGTCCTCAGTGATCTCCCACCTCCCTTTTCTGGGCCTCTCATTTCTGGCACCCCTCTTCCCCCTCTAGCCCTACCCATTCCCACAGGGTCCTGCTCTTAGCTAACTGTCACATGTAAGCTCCAGACCTTCATTTCTTTCTCCTGGACATCTCCACCTAGATGTTCTGCCAGCATCTCAAACTCAACATGTGTAAGAGTTATCATCTTTCCCCTAAAACCTTATCTTCTGTCTGAGTTCCCTGTTTTTGTCAATCTAGTGACCCAGGCTCAAAATATCAGAGTCAGTTTCTACACTCCCCGCTCCCCCCTTGGCCCCCGTCATCACCTGCAATCTAACCAAAGTCTAGTCATTTCGATCTTTGTTGCATTTTTTTCCATTCCCTTGTTCTCCAGTCTGACCACTCCCACTGCTCTCCTCCAAACCAGTGCCCTTCTATGGTAAGTCTCCTAAGCAGTATCCCCTGCCTTCAGTCTCTTCCCTTGCTACTCCATCCTTCGCACATTCATAGTGGTACTCGGGTATAGAACAGATCATCATCAACCCCCTGCTCAAAATGCTTTAATAGCTTCCCATTAACTACAGGATAAAACCCAATTTCCTTGGCCTGACATTCAAGGCTCACCTAAATTTGTCCTCAGCCCACATTTTAGACCTTGCCTATTACCCTGTTTCACACCCCACACTCCAGCCTGACTAGGTCGCATGCTATTTCCTAAACACATTCAGTGTCGTTTGGGGAGCATGCTAACAGTAATGCATCTGCCTGGAAGAACTGATCCTTCCAAAGCCACATACTTAATTGAAGGGCCAGTTTAAAGAGAGCCTTCCCCGCTTCCTTCTAGGCATAACTGATCTCTGTCACAGAGATAGCTGAGAAGTAGAGTACATAGAGTCCTGGACTTGGAGTCAGGAAGACTGGAGTTCAAATTTGACCTCAGACACTTACTAGCTGTGTGTCCCTGGGCAAGTGCCCTAACCTCATTCTGCTTCAGTATCTTCATCTGTAAAATGGGGATAATAACAACTTCCTACCTCCCAGGGTAGTGTGAGGATAAAATGAGGTGTTTATAAAGTGCTTAGCACAGTGCCTGGCACAAAATAAGCATTTAATAAATTCTTGTTAAGTCTAAATCTAAAAAAACTGTTGTCCCCCACCCCCCACCCCCACCATCAATTTCTAGAACTGGGCTAGGGATCTTTCTCATTGCATTTTCACATTTTCCATGTATTACAGCTATTAGTATTCATGTCCACAAACTCCATGAGGGTAGAGATCATATTTTATCCTTTTTTTGTATCCCCAACAGTGTCTATCATGATGTTCTTTACAGAGTAGATATTCAATACATGTTTGGTGGATGAATGAATAAACAGATGAATTTCATCCTCATATCCCTTGGGGAAAGGGAGTTATTTGTATTTTTTTTATTATTTAATATATTTAGTTTTCAGCATTGATTTTCACAAGAGTTTGAATTACAAATTTTCTCTCCATTTCTATGCTCCCCCCCACTCCAAGATGGCGTATATTCTGGTTGTCCTGTTCCCCAGTCAGCCCTCCCTTCTGTCACCCCCCT